>OY992889.1:88579527-89114527 GCA_963921405.1 Cepaea hortensis | reverse complement strand
AGTCAAGTCGAGAGACAGCGTTGGAGATCCATTGCAGCCAACCTTCTCTGCGGAGACGACACTTCATTGATTGATTGTGGCCTTAAGAGGCCAGTAAAAAAATGTTCTCCCACAAATTGGGAGAATAGTTTTCCTAATTTTTGTCTTACATTGAAAGTATATAAATATAATTTATAAAATAAATAAGCAACTAAAAAGTGGATTACAAAATGTAAGTATATAAATATTAAAAACATACTATTTAAGAAGTCTAAAAGTATAATATTTTTTATTTAATACTTTTACTTAAAATTTGATTTCTTTATTACAGTGTGTAAAGAAGTGAAGCTTGATGTTATTTTTACATATTTTAGCTAGTATATAATTTATATTTGTAAATTTTAAGTCATCTCCCTTGCAACAATATTAGTTGTTTATGTCCCCTACTCATTTTGTTATTTAAGTGGTTTTCTTTTAGTTAACTTGTAATTCCGCAGAATGCTTGAACATAATTAATTATTAAGTGTAGTGATAAATCAAGGCATTAAAATCATTTTAAATATGGGCACTCTTCCGACAGACGGGTCTAAATAGTTCCGCAGTGAATAAGTTAGGGTTTAGGGTTAGGGTTAGTGTTAGTTATATAACGTTTGTCAGGTCTTAGTCAGATATGACTGAGCTACCGTATGACAGTAGACGGTACTACCTGCTTTCTGTCAGCGCCGAATGTTGGGCGGCGCTTACCAAACCCGACACCCCACATTGTGCCAACGGCTTCGGGCGGAAGAGCGCAATTGGGAGGGTACTAGCCTTATCCTGGTGCGAGGAAATGCAACCCAAAGACAAAATAAGTCATGGCAGGGCAGACCAGGCCCTAAGCCTTGGTTGGCAGCTGGTCTAGGATCGAAGCTCCGACAGGCGGACAGTTAGAGCATTGCTTTGCTGATCCGGCAGCTTCTGCAGCTTGTCTTGTTCCAGATGTATAGGTGTTAACCTTCCTCTGGAGTGAACTAGGCAGGCCGAGAGAGGGATCATGCTGCATGGGCAACACATGGTTTCTTTATTTTAGCACTGGCTTTGTGCTATGGAGAGGCAATAACTCCACCCCTGGTCTTAACCGGTCTCGGAATCAAAGCGAGAGGCAACTGTTACGGGTTATAAGTCCTTGTCAGTTGGCGTAGACATGGGGCGCCACGCGTTGCCTCTGACGGTGGGAGACACCTACAGGTGTCACTGATCAGCTACCGCCCGCCTCAAGCTGGGCAGCCCCCGGCAAATTGGGTGCTGATCCGCCACAGCCTGCCTGCTTCAATGGGTGCTTGGGGCTGGGGCAAAATCTGAATCGCAGGCTGTAAAACCAATGCACCAGGTACTAATAAAAAGAATAATAGAAACCTCAAGCTACGGCTTGCAACCTGGAACGTGAGAACCATGTGTCCAGGATTTTCCACTGACTTGACAAATATTGACGATGTAAGAAAAACGGCTGTGATTGGCTGCTGAACTCAGTCGTCTTAACATTGATATTTCCAGCCTGCAGGAGACTCGCCTCGCTGAGGAAGGGTCACTCAGGGAAAACAATTACACCTTTTTTTGGAAGGGAAGAGGGCAGGCAGAAAAAAGGCAACACGGTGTGGGCTTTGCAGTGAAGAATTCGCTACTGGGAATGATTGATATCCCAGCTGGAGGTAATGAAAGATTATTATCACTGCGCTTGGCAACCTCTTGTGGATTTGCCTCCATTCTCACTGCATATGCACCGACACTCACTTCCTCTGATGATGTGAAGGATACGTTCTATGAGCAGCTAGACTCTGCGATCAAGGCAGTTCCAAAATCCGACTACATTTATATGCTCGGTGATTTCATTGCTCATGTGGGCAAGGACTCGAGTTCATGGCCAGTGTGCCTTGGAAAATACAACATCGGTCGCATGAATGATAATGGGCAAAGGCTGCTGGGGCATTGCACTAGAAATGACCTATGTATTACAAACTCCTTTTTTAAAACAAAAGAGATGCATAAGGTCACATGGAAACATCCAGGATCCGGCCATTGGCATCAGCTGGACTTCATTATCACACGGATACAACATCTGAACCATACATCATTAACTCGAAGTTACCACAGTGCTGACTGTGATACAGATCATTCTTTGGTTGTTGCTAGGGTTAGACTGAGACCAAAGAGAATCTACACAGCTAAACACAAGTCTAACCCCAGGATTAATATTATTAACACTCACGATCCTGGAAAGTGCTTTGAATTTCAACAGCAACTTGAGGACGCTTTCAATGATACATCAGAAAATTGTATAGTAAATGATAAATGGAGTAAACTTAAGGAAACTATTTATAAAACAGCGGTAGGGGTTTACGGCACTGTGGATCATAAGAGGCAGGACTGGTTTGCGGCAAACAGCCAGATACTGCAGCCCTTGATTGGTAAAAAGAAGATAGCTCTCTTAAGAAACAAGGAAAGACCAACGCGTAACACTCTGAGTGAGCTGAAGCAAGCGAGGAACGATGTACAAAAGGCTGCCAGGCAGTGTGCGAATGACTATTGGATCAAGTTATGTGAGTCCATTCAAATCGCAAGTGATAAGGGAAACATCAGAAGCATGTATGAAGGGATAAAGAAAGCCTGTGGTCCAATGATCAAAAGAAGTGCACCGCTGAAAACCTTGACTGGAGAAATCATCACTGATAAGCAGATGGATAGATGGGTCGAGCACTATTTAGAGCTTTACTCAAGTGAGACCAAGCTGGCGGATGATGCCCTCAACGCCATAGAGGCCCTGCTAACTCTTGACCACCTGGACACACTTCCCACTATAACAGCAGTTAAGTGTGCTATAAATGAGCTTGCATCTGGCAAGGCTCCAGGTAAGGATGGGATTCCAATAGAGGTGATCAGGAGTGGGCAAGACACCCTCGCTCTACAGATCCACCAGCTAATAGAGCTATGCTGGCGAGAAGGACAAGTCCCACAGGATTTCAAAGATTCAAACATCATAACGCTGCACAAGAACAAGGGAGATCGGAGCGACTCCAACAACTATAGGGGTATCTCACTTCTGTGTATTGTTGGGAAAGTATTTGCCAGAATTGTCCTGCGCAGACTTCAAGTCCTGGGAGATCAAGTCTACCCCGAATCACAGTGCGGCTTCCGTCAGAACCGGTCTACCATTGATATGATATTCTCATTGCGATAGATGCAAGAAAAATGCCGGGAACAAAATCAGCCACTGTTTATTGCCTTCATCGACCTCACAAAGGCATTCGATTTGGTCAGTCGTGAGGGTCTGTTCAAAGCACTAAAGAAGATTGGCTGTCCACCAACTCTTCTGTCCATTGTAGAATCGTTCCACACAGGCATGAAGGGTATAATCAAGTTTGATGGCTCAACTTTAGAAGAGTTTGAAATCAAGAGTGGAGTTAAGCAAGGTTGTGTACTATCCCCCACCCTCTTTGGGATATACTTTTCACTTCTACTGAAATATGCCTTTCGTGATCAGGATGACGGTGTATACATTCACTCACGCTCAGATGGTGGCCTCTATAATGCTCAGAGATTGAAGGCCAAGACCAAAATTAGCAGGGTACTAATCAGAGAGTTGCTTTTTGCGGATGATGCTGCGATTACGACCCACTCTGAGGAAGAATTACAACATCTACTATCTGCATTCTCCAATGCTTGTTCTGAATTTGGTTTTAACAATTAACAAAAAGAAGACACAGATTATGTCAAAAGGTGCACATGGTGTACCATCAATCTTTATTGACGACGCCGAACTGGAGATAGTAGACCATTTCACATATCTAGGATCAGAGGTAAATAGCAAATTATCCCTCGATCAGGAAATCAACATCAGGATTGGCAAGGCAGCAACAACAATGAACATGTTAGCAAAAAGAGTCTGGGAGAACAGGAAGCTTACTGCCAAAACAAAAGTCCTCGTCTACCAAGCCTGTGTCCTTAGTACTCTTCTTTATGGCAGTGAAACCTGGACAACTTACTCACGCCAAGAGAAACGTTTAAACAGCTTTCATATGCGGTGTCTGCAAAGAATACTTGTTATTAAGTGGCAAGACAAAATCACAAATACTGAAGTATTGGAAAGATCAGGTTGTGTGACGGTGTATTCCATGCTCAGTCTTCGTAGACTTAGATGGATAGGACGCGTTAGGAGGATGGATGATGGTAGAATACCAAAGGACATCTTTTTTGGTGAATTACAGACGGGTAGGAGATCTCAGGGTCGGCCTCTACTACGATACAAAGATGTGTGTAAGCGGGACATGATTGATACAGGCATTGATAATGCACAATGGGAGCACGTCGCCGCTGAACGTGTTGCATGGAGAGCAACTATCAGAAATGGAATAAAGACAAAGGAGAAAATTATTGCAGATAAAGCACACACAGAGCGTGAGAGACGTAAGATGGTGCAAAATGGCGGAAATGACCATGTTTTCACATGCACTTACTGTGGGCAAACATTTGCAGCAAGAATTGGCCTTACCAGCCACACTCGCCACCGCCATGGATCGTAGTTATTGCCATATGACAGTTATTAAGCCTTTTTGAAGCACAATGTACCAAACTATCGTCTGTCAAGACGGAAAGGTGCCAATGAATGAATAGTTATATAAAATTATTCACTGCGGAACTATTTAGACCCGTCTGTCGGAAGAGTGCCTAAATATGCTCTAAGCAACTCGGGAAATGCATTTGTATAAATTGAATGATTTATTATTATACATTGGAATATATCAACATTGATAGGAAAGATTTAAGAATAATAAAGAATATTTACTGGAATCAAGTGTCAAGTAGCAGCAATTAAAATGGGAAATAAAGAAGGAAGTTACGAACAGTTAAAGCTAGGAGTACAACAGTGTTGTGTCTTGTCACTGGATCTCTTCTCCCTATATAGCGAAGTAATAATGAGAGAGATCAAAAAGACGCCAGGAATACTAATCGGAGGTTATAATATAAACTAGCTGACCCGGCCCGGCTTCGCCCAGGCTCTGGTGGGGATCTATCTATCTATCTATCTATCTATCTATCTATCTATCTATCTATCTATCTATCTATCTATCTATCTATCTATCTATCTATCTATCTATCTATCTATCTATCTATCTATCTATCTATCTATCTATCTATCTATCTATCTATCTATCTATCTATCTATCTATCTATCTATCTATCTATCTATCTATCTATCTATCTATCTATCTATCTATCTATCTATCTATCTATCTATCTATCTATCTATCTATCTATCTATCTATCTATCTATCTATCTATCTATCTATCTATCTATCTATCTATCTATCTATCTATCTATCTATCTATCTATCTATCTATCTATCTATCTATCTATCTATCTATCTATCTATCTATCTATCTATCTATCTATCTATCTATCTATCTATCTATCTATCTATCTATCTATCTATCTATCTATCTATCTATCTATCTATCTATCTATCTATCTATCTATCTATCTATCTATCTATCTATCTATCTATCTATCTATCTATCTATCTATCTATCTATCTATCTATCTATCTATCTATCTATCTATCTATCTATCTATCTATCTATCTATCTATCTATCTATCTATCTATCTATCTATCTATCTATCTATCTATCTATCTATCTATCTATCTATCTATCTATCTATCTATCTATCTATCTATCTATCTATCTATCTATCTATCTATCTATCTATCTATCTATCTATCTATCTATCTATCTATCTATCTATCTATCTATCTATCTATCTATCTATCTATCTATCTATCTATGTTCGGCCTGTTCCCGTTAAAAATATAGATAGAATAGAAGAATAGATATATTGATAGTAGAAAATATGATTGGAAGAGATCTATCTAAAGTAAACTTACCAAGATATCACGAACAGCCAATAAATGGTGGGTGGTGGGTTGACGGCAGAGTACTGCAAACGATATGCAACTAACTTTCTCTCACAAAAAATTACCTTTTTTTTTAACGAACGAAAATCATTATTTTCAAAGGGTTAAGAATTGGGCACGCAGGCCCGTCCTACATTCTGCCCTTCTTCTCTATTTCCTCTCATACATTCTTTCATTCAACATCTCTTATGAAGCAATTCTTTGACAACAAAAGAACAATAAGCATTAAAATGCATGAAAAGTAACTAGTTGAGGAAATGTTTAACATGGGCATCATAAATACCCAACGTGGGTGTAACGCGCCATACATATGAGAATGTTAAAAAAAATTAATGTGCTGTTGAAGAAAAATAAAAAGATGAGTTAGAAAATTTTCACTATTTAAATAGGTGCATTATTTTTATGAAAACTTTGAAAATGCCTTAAAGATTATATCATTATTTATTATAACTCATACGCCTGTAAATAACTGTAGACAAAGAGTTTATAAATCTTTGAAAACAATGCAACAATCTATATATAAAATATATACAATGCTATTAAAAGTTACGCCCCTTGAAATAACTTTTCTTAAGTTAAGTCCCCTCGCTATATATAAATGATAAGATATTAAAATATTAAATTTTAGTAAGAAAATAGCTGATTGTACACTAACAAACTGTGACAGTTGGTTGCACGGAAATGAGAAAAAGATGTGTAGAAAATTTCATCTCAATCGGATGGACCGTTCGCGAACGCATTAAGAACAGGCATACAGACATGCATCGCCTTTTATAGATATAGATAATAAACGCTGTGCAGATAACACAGTATAGGTGGCGGATAATTCGACAGACCTACAACAATTGTTAGACTTCGTGATAATAGAGAGTGCAAAGAAAGGACTCTCCTTGAAATGAATATCAAGAAAACAAAAACAATGGACGATGGTGATATCAAAGAATATCGTGATAAAAGAATGTGACATAGAAATATGAGGGAAATTTCTTAACCAAGTGGATAATTTTAGATACCAAGGGGCATTTATGACATCAGATAGAAGACATACAACAGAGATTAAGAGCAGAATAGGGCAAGCAAAAGCCGCATTTAAGAAAATGAAGAGTATCTTATGCAGTAAGTCACTATCACTGAGTGTAAGAAAGAGAGTGCTGAAATGCTACATAGAACCAGTTTTGCTGTATGGCAGTGAATCTTGGAATGTAAATTAACAAATTAAGAAGAAATTAGAAGCAACAGAGATGTGGTTCCTGAGACGAATGTTGCGAATTCCTTGGACTGCCAGAGTGACTAACGGACTGCCTGAAACAGGCTAATGAATGAAACTAGAGCAATATATATATGCAACAATAAGAAAGCGACAAACATCTTACTTTGGTCGTGTGAACGAACGAACAAACGAACGAACTTTATTTGTTTATGTGAAATATGTGATGAACTTTATTTGTTTATGTGAAATATGTGATGAAAAGAGTGGCATTGGAAAACATCGTGACAACTGGAATGATCGAGGGGAAGAGAGGCAGAGCAAGAGAAATGGTGCTGGATGGATTGAAACGGTGGCTTGGAGGAATATCATCAGCAGAGTTGATCCAGGACACCGAAGTCCGAGATTTATGGAGAGCCATGAACGCCTACGCCTTGATCTGTTTCGCCAAATCGCACATTAGACCCTAGACTAAGACATCCAATTCCAATTCCAAGTACGAGTACCCCCTTTTCAGCCTTCGAGTTTTCAATTTGGCTATGAGTAAATGAGACATGGAGGTCTGTTACTGAAAATACTGAATTGGTCCCTAAATGAGGCAATGTGGTCTGTTAATGAAAATACTGGTTTGGTTGCTATGTGCAAGACGGTGGTCTGTTACTAAAATTCTAGATGGACTGAGACGGTGGCATGGAGGAATACCATCAGCAGATTGATCTAGAATACCAGAGACCGAGATCATTGGAAAGACGTGTACGCTTATGAATGCTGGGGTTGATTGCAATGTCATGTGAAGGACATGCAACAAACTTAACAACGTGACTGCATAGGGCAGCAACTTATTTTCTTTCCATACGTTCTTATATTTGTTTCGTGATTATAACGCGAAATTTATATTTCCCAGCAGTGTCGAATCCTTGTCCACTATTGCTGACAACGCCCCCTTTCATGAGCGACAAAACAAACCAAAATTTTATAGGCATTTTAATCTGGAGTGAGAAGTTTTAACAAACAAACTCACACAATGTAAAGTACACCTCGGTTTAACTCACGTTAAAACCTTCTGCAAGATAACATTTGATAGCATTTTCGACAATATCTTGTTTAATGTAAAAACAAATTTGAGTTAGTCTATCGACCTTGAAAATTCTGGAAAATCGGCAAACAGCAGACGCATTAAAAATGGCCGGGCGGTGGAGTTCGGAATATTTGGTTACAGAATTTAAGGATCTACAGGTGAGAATAGTATTCATTATAATGTTGAAAGCGGTTGTTTTAGGTACTTAGCAGAATTTATATCACAATCTTAATATAATTACATACCGTTTATATTATGGCATGTTTTTATTTATATGGTAAAAAATCATAGCCGGTCTAAGTCTACGTTCGTTCTGCTTCCTTGCCTGTCCTGTGCTATGTATTTTGCTTTGTTTACTTTTGTTGAATGCTTTTTTTTTCTGGTAATTGAACTAATTGACGGTGAAAGTTGTACCGCAAGAAAATTCTTACAATCTCATTATTAATTTCAAGATCATATACACATATTACTGTTGTAATATTTCCAAAAAAAATCTTGTTTTTAACTCTTCTTCTTCTTCTTCTTCTTCTTCTTCTTCTTCTTCTTCTTCTTCTTCTTCTTCTTCTTCTTCTTCTTCTTCTTCTTCTTCTTCTTCTTCTAGAACAATATTTTAGTTTCAACTAACAAATACCACCATTTCTTCTTCCACCCTTATACTTCATTGGGACATAGGAAACATTGGGAAACTTATCCTTTTACCAACTATATTAAATATTATTATTAATCCTATTTTCATTTTCAGCTCAGATATACATTTTGCTGTTGTATTCAAAGAAACAAATCTTGTTTTTAACCATTCTTCTTCTGCTCCTGCTATTGCTACCGCTTCTTATTCTTCTTCTTAATGACTTAATAAAAATATTGTAGTTTCAAATCAATCCTTTTCCACCTTTTCTTTTTCTGCCCTTTGTCCTTCACTGGGACATAGACCCACTATTAGCTCATGCCAAGCTATCTTATCTTTATGCAATCTCCTGCAGCTCTGTCCATGATCTTCCCATATTATTTATTGCTGTCCTTAATTATCTACCCCAGGTGCTTTTAGGACCCCCACTTTTGTTCACCTAGCGGATTCCAGGCTATGGTGTTTTTAGTTATAATATCCTCAGCTTTTCTCAGTGTCCTATCCAACACCCGAGTCTTTCCCTCACCTCTTGATTAAATGGAATTTGTTTAGTTAACTTCATGACACAATCATGATTTTGTCATACCATTTTAGTCCCACTATTCTGCACAGACATGAGTTGATGAATGTTTGTAGAATTCCATATCTATCAGAACCAACTTGATCGTGACCTACATCAATACAACTTAACTGCTTCCATAATCCTCCATCGCCACCATAACATCCTCCACTCTTATCTGTACACCCAGCAGACCTTTCATGAGAACCCTAGAGTTTTGCAAGCAAGACCGAAACCTTTAAAACATACTTGTTAGAAGCAAATATCCAGACCCACACAGTACTTCCTTCAGACATTGCCCAATGCTCCTGCACAAGATGCAAAACATGCCAGTTTGTTATTCACACCCCTTTAATTAGCTGCCTGAAGAAGGTGTTCCAAATTAGGAGAGCATTCACATGTGAATCCCACAACCTAATTTTACCATAATCTGCAAATGTGACATGGCATATATTGTAAAACCGGCTGGAAGTTAGTAGATTGTTTTCATTCGGACATCTATAAGAAGATTCCCAGACCAGTTTCTCTGCTTTTCAACAGCTCCAACCACCTTAGTGGAGTGGACATTTCTGTCATTGCCATATGTATTCTTGTGTGTTTTAATTGTTGATAAAGACTTCTTTGAAACATTCACTTTTGTGTGACATTCTTTTTGTGGAGCTTCATTGTTACATTTTGTATTCATATATATCAGTTCAGCAGCAATTCATTGTATTTGATACCTAAATAGGTGTATGACTGCACCTCTTGAAGTGAACTTTTACCAATGGAGATCAGGTTATTAAATTCTTGATTTATTCTCATTATCCTGTTTTTAGCCATTCTTCTTTTTCTTCTTAATAACAATTCTTTAGTTCCAACTAAATTCCATCCCACATCAAATAGAAGCAAATTGATCCTCAACAACTTAGCTGTTTCCAAGATCCACTATCACTACCACAACATCCTTCACTCTGATACTGACAACCAGTGAATCTTTAATGAGAACCCTAGAGTTTTGCAATCAAGAATGAAACATATAAAACATACTCATTAAAAGCAGTTTCCCTATCCACAGAGTGCTTCCTTCACGACACTTGGGAGACTGCTGCCAAAGACCGAAATTCGTGGCATACATCACTATGCAAGGGTGTAGTCACTTGTGAAGCAAACAGGACGACAAGAGCTGAGAAAATTATTTGCAATTTCGGGATAAGGAAACCTGCAGAGGAATAGGCACCCTCTATTTAACTGACATTCTCCAAGATCTGAACGTTGAAGACAATTGGCTCATAAACAGCATTATTTCTCAGAAACTGAAATATTAGGGACATTCATTTGAAACCCGTTCCATTGGCTTTATTATAAAAGCATGAATGAAACATTAACACGTGTGGTAGAATTAAACAAAGCATTCATTTTGAATGAATTATGCACCATGGGTTGGTCAGAAGAAGTTGCTGTAGGCATTCAGGCAAGCATCCCATTGCTTAGGTAGGCAGCGAATACCGTCCGCAAAAAATGATTCTGGTTGCTCACTGAAACCAAGTGTTTACCGCGTTCATTATGTCTGCAGCTATGTGAAATCGTTGCCCCTTGAGAGCTTATTTTAGAGGTCTGAACAAATGAAAATCACATGGTGACAAATCAGGACTATAGGCTGGATGTTGCAGAAATTCCCACTTCTTCCTTGCTAGTGCTTCCTGCACAATATTTGCGACATGCGGACGAGCATTATCGCCGTGAGAAAGCATGCCGGGTCGTTTATTCTTGATGGCTTTTTGCAGCTTGTCTAGTGTTTGCAAGTAGTGGGTAGAGTTGATGTTGACACGAGGTTCTTTAAAGTTGACCAACAATAGCCCTTCATGGTAAAAAAATGCGCACAGTATAACCTTACTAGCGGAAACCTGTAACTTGAATTTTTTGGCTTTTGGTGATCCAGCATGCTTCCATTTCATGCTCTCTCTTTTGCTGCTCGGCTCAAAGTGGTGACACCATGATTCATCGCCTGCCACTATGTGGAAGAGAAATGCATCACCCTCCACTCTGTAATGCAGCAAGTGGTTCAAACATCATTCCATGCGTTCCTCTTTTTGGTGGTCGGTCAACATCCATGGTACCCACTGTGAACACACCTTCCGATATTGCAGTTTCTTACAAACGTCCTTTTGACACATCAAATTCTTTCTCTAGTGAACAAATGCTTCGACAACGGTTAATCTGTTCTGCTGCATCAATTGTGGCGATGGGTTTTTTTTCTGTTGCAACAATATGCACTTGACCCGGCCATTGAAGATGTTTCGTGAACTGACGTCCTTTCCGAAACATTCGTGCCCAGTTTGTCACTGTTGTCTTCGACACATGTTTGTTACCGTACGCTGCCTGCATTCTTTGATGAATGTCCACTGGTCGACATCCTTCAAATGAAAGAAACTGAATCACCGCTCTTTGAACTTCTTTGGACGTATTTTGGATCAACCCGGCCATTTTCTCAACGGTCAGAAACAGAACCTATGCATCATGGGACGATAAACACGTGCTCTTTTATTCATTGGTCAGTACTTATCACATGACTATGACATGATCATGTTCAACGTATGCAAATATGCGCGGTGCGGCACAAACAGATTTTAAATGAAAGCCCCTTATAGTTTGGCCATATTGAACATCAATGGCTTGGAAATAACTTTGATGGAAGGCATGGTTTCTGGAAGAAGAGGCATGGATTCATGAGCACTAAAATGGACATAGGAAACTGCAAACGCCTTGGGCATAAGGTTACATGCGGCAGGCATACTGGAAAAGTATCGAGGAACTTCCGCTGGCTGTGATAAGAGTAATATTCTGCAAAAGACCTGCTACATGATGGATGGTATGATGAATAATCTGAACATCTGTAAAATTTAACTCCTGAATTGTTTTATTTCTTTTGCAGGCAAGTGCCATGGCAGTAGATTGTATTGGCACTTGGGCACTCCTGGCAGGGTATGTATCTAGCCTCAGAAAGATAATGTGGTCGATTTTCAGATTAACACTAGAACTACCAGGATTTTGTAGTAACTAATTAACTAACTAACCAACTATTTAACCCTAGAACTACCAGGATTTTGTAGTAACTAATTAATTAACTATTTAACCCTAGAACTACCAGGATATTTTAGTAACTAATTAACTATTTAACCCTAGAACTACCAGGATATTTTAGTAACTAATTAACTAACTAACAAACTATTTAACTCTAGAACTACCATGATTTTTTTAGTAACTAATTAACTAACAAATTATTTAACTGTAGAACTACCAGGATTTTTTTAGTAAGTAATTAACTAACTATTTAACCCTAGAACTACCAGGATTTTTTTAGTAACTAATCAACTAACATACAAACTATTTAACAATAGAACTACCAGGATTTTTTAGTAACACTGTTTACCAGTGGGGTCCATACGGACCTCACCACTTAATATAGTTAAAACTAAACAGTTTTTAATACACATATTGAAGCAAATGTAAGAAAAGTAGGGAAAATTAAAGTTGACACTGGGGTCCATTTCGACCCCATGGTAGTTCTAGGGTTAATTGCTAATTTTAATGGAGCTTATGGTTCATTCTTTCATGACATCATAATTTTAACTGTTTGTGTATCTAGCATAGTTCAGCTTATCACACATTTTTTTGTTGTAGCTGGCAAAGTTTAATATTCTCTAAAAGCAAAGTAATGTTCTCTTTTACATGCTTAAAGATGTATTGGGTATATGATTAGTTAGTTGCACTTCCTTTACAGGACATTACAGTCAACCCCAGCATTTTTTGGCTGTTATGATTTCTTGGCAGTTTACGTTCAGTAGTTTGGCATTGCTTTATGATTTCTTGGCAGTTTACATTCAGTAGTTTACCATTGCTTTCTGAATGACGAGCATTCATACCATTGTATGGAAACCAACGCAAGGCAGTCTGCTTCCTAATCACCCGCAGCTGTGTTTCGAAAGCGGTGAGCTGGATTAAAATTGTACGCCCCCCCTCCTCCTTCGTCACAGATCTGGTGGGTATATTGTGCTAGACTAATATTTTCATAGACCAATAAACACTTCAGGAATGATGTGGTTGATTTCACACCAGCCACCTTTACTTTTCAGTATATTTCTTGGAACCAAATTTTAGGCTGGGTGGACCTGTTCTTCACTTAACAGTTTAATTGTCCTTTAGCTGATATCATGTAACTTATCCTTTAGTTAAAACTGTAACCTGTCTTTCAGCAAAAAATTGTTTTATCATTTAGCTACTAATATATTGTAACATAATTTTTAGCTTACGTAGTGTAGCTTATCTTTTAGCTGAGATAATGAAACTTATCCTTTAGCTAACATAGTGTAACTTATCCTTTACCTGAGATATGTAACTTATCCTTTAGCCAACATAGTGAAACTTATCCTTTAGCTAAGGTAGTGTAACTTTTCTTTAGCGTCTGCCTTGTTTACAGACTGGGGACAGTCAAAGGCTAGGGAAAGCAAACTGAAAAATGCTTGTCAAAGTCAACTGAGCCACAGACTTCACGAGTCAGTGCAACACAATTTGCTTTATGATATCAACAATTATTTAACTGATTAAGTACCTAGCATAATTTATTTTCAAACTGAATTTGCAGTCTTTGCAGTTATGGAACTTTTTTTTTCAGGCGTAAGAATTTAGCATTTGTTGACCTGAATAGACCCTCACAAACAGTTGTCAAAGTGACGAGACAAAGCAAATGGGATATCGGCTCTGTGCAGTGGAACCAACATGCTTCTCATGCTTACAGATTTGCTATTGCTGTGAGTACTAATGTTTTTTGCATTATATTTTGTAATATGTAGCTTATTTCTTAATGGGTACTACTTAATGTGTGATGCTTTCAGCAGGTGTCTTGTCATTCTGTGGATAGAGACTGAACCAGGTGGGGTAAAATCTGGCATGCAGAGTAATTCTTTTTCTTCTTCATTTCTCTTTTAAGGAGAGTGCACCACTTCACCTTAGGCACCTCAAAGGTCAGTGTGTCGAACTTCGGCATGCATTTGCGTCCGGTTTCCTTCCTCTAGACAGATTCCATCCAAGGTAACGGGCTCCATCTATGCAGTTGGTAGGCTTTTTTTTACTAACAATTTGCAGGGCAGTTTGCTATTTCCATCTGCTGTAGGATTTTTAACATTCAGTTTCCACATAGGACCTGTTTTTTCACCCTTATCTGAGAAGGCTAGATTTCCAGTCTCATCAACCAAGAAATCTGGTGGATGTTTGTTTTCATTAAATACTACTAGTTCTTGTGACAATTTCCAGCTCTAAGCTAGATCGAACCCATTACCTTCTGAACCTGAGACGAGCACCGCCACCTCTCAGTCATGGTACCCGGTGCTGAGCATCTTTTTGTCCTTGTTCTTCTTTCGTTGGCTTGAAATGTGTCTATATCTGCAATGTTGCCTCTCTGAACCTCGTTGTCTTATTTAGTTAACTCAGTGGCCTATAGAGTTTATTCTCTGCTGTTGTTTCTCTAGGCCAGAAGGTTTGCCTAGATATGTCGTAGGTAGAGCAGTTTTAGAGGATGTGATTTGCTGTCTGTGAGGACAGTCCACAAACGTTCACGGCTACCAGCACTTGATCCTCTCAGTGATTGATTATGGACAAGGACTGCTGACTGTCTCAAAGAGTCAGCTGGTGAAGTTAGAGCACATATAGAATGAAGCTATGCGGGTCATTCTGGGATGCAGGCGAAGGCATACCTCAGAGTAGCTGCAGACACAGATTACCCTTTGCCTGAGGTGCTGGACGCAGTTAAGGGTCAGTGACTGATAAGAGGGAAATCATGGATGGCTCACACGGAGGATACGATCAGACATCTGTGTATCTTGGAGAACATTAGGCGAGCAGAGGAGTGGGTCAGAGTGCCACCGGAGCAGTCAGACTTGTGCAGAGTTATAATCACATTGAGCCGGGAGTGCAGGGAGTGGCCAGCAGGGGCCACGGAAGTGGAAATCCAGCAACTATTTCAGGATAATGCTCGCTCGGGTGATGTGATTATCTACACAGATGGTTCGGTGTCGAGAAGTAGGAGAAGTGCCTGGGGGTTCATAGCAAAAGCTAATGGCCGACGTTTGGTGCAGGAGAGCTTGGCATATGATACCACAACGTCTAGCTTAAGAATGGACGTGGAGGCGGTCACTGCAGCTTTCCGCTGGATTGAGAATACGATACACACACACCGTGATTGTAACTGACTCAGAAAGCTTGCTGAGGAAGGTGAGGACAGGCATGCTTCGTGCAGAGTGGCTTGCTTCACTTCGGAGGTCACGGGTGGCAAGCATCGCCTAGATCTTTTCTCCGGGGCAAGCCAGTGTGCTGGGAATGAACAGGCGGACAGATTGGCTGGCTCTGCAAAATTTGGTGGAGTAATGATGCATGACAAGGCAGATGTGATTGCGGCCTTGTGGGAGCATGTGTACACCTTGGAGGAGCAAATGGATCATCATGGTCTGGCAAGAATGATGCAGCGAGGAGTGACGAGAGATCTGGCCAACGCTCGACACTTAGAGGAAAGGCGAGACGGACATATAATCAGATTGCTACTGGTACTGTTGGTGTTGGAACTCTTCGCTGGCTGCTGAGGATGGGGACAGAGCGCCTATGGGAATGCCCCGAATGCTGTTATGTCGGTTCCTAGATCAGTCAATCATGTTCACGGCTGGTTTATCAGGCTTGAAATTTGTGCTGAACTGTTCAAAGTAGAAGAAAAAGAAGATAAATTGCGGGATGTGGTGATCTTTTCATTGTGGGTTGAGAACAGTGGAACTGCCAAGTCTTTCTTGGGCTCATTATAAGATCAGTGGCAAACGTCGTAACACAATACACTGACTCAAAGAACGACGATGGATGCTGGCGTCCTAAGGATTTCACATCAATTTATTATGTCACTGTCACATCAAAAGTTCTTGCACACTGCCCAGATTTGTGTCCAACTCATTTTAGCGGATGGCACAAATCTTGTCTCAGCATACATGTGGAGCCACTTGGATACACAATCACCTTCAATAGTGTGGGCCTTATTATCCCGAATGCGCCATTCCACTCGTCAAAATAAACAGTCATTAACTTTGGCAGTAAGCCTACTTAACATGGCGCCCTGCGCCAGCTTGCTGACCTCTGGACTGGCGAGTTGTTGACCTGGCTCGCTGACGGCCTTCATGCTGCGGCTGTTAACAAATATTGGACAGTTTTGACACCAAAGTTCGCTGCATGATTAATAGCTTCATCTTACTTGGGAAACTGGACATTGTTGTGTGATGTTAACTTCTGTTCGCTGCGAGCGGCGATGTGTTTGCAAGCTCCCCTCTCAGTCAACTGCCGATCCTTTGTCCGCAGTCTTCCCACTTCACTTCCGTCACATGATGATTTCTCTCTCATGTGACTGAGTAATCATCATAATTCTAGCTATCATTACTGCTGAGTTATTATTTTCTGTCGCCGCTATTACACTACGACAACTATTCATTATTTTATGTCGTTGCTACTATGCTACAACTGTTTGGTGACCATTGTTCAATCTTCTCTTGTTTAACTCTTCTGGGATCTAGTATGTCTGTCCCGTCTTCTCAATTCTTTTACCATTGACTCTTTCCAGAGTCTTTTTGGTACATGGCAGGAACGTATTGTACTTGTAAGGGAAATTTTGAATTTGAGAAGCCTCACAAGATCTTGATCATAATAATTGATTATTTTGCATATGTTCTCTATTTTCTTGTGATCAGTTGTTGCATTTGTAAAAGTTTTTGTTTGTTCATGACATAAACATATTACATTATATTTTCTTTGCAGTGCAACCAAAGGTTAGATGTGTTCGATTTTCATGATGGCTCAGCGTCTCTTCTTTGTTCTTTGAAAGCACATTCACGCTCAGTAAGGTAAAGTGGTTTGATATTTTCATTGCACGTTTATGTTATGAATGTCTTCTTTTCCTTCTAAGCACAGTATCACACACAATGCCACTGGTTACGCTATATAATAAACACAGTACCACACACAATGCCACTGGTTACTTTATATAATAAACACATTACTAAACACAATGCCACTAATTACTTTATATAATAAACACATTACCACACACAATGCCACTGGTTACTTTATATAATAAACACATTACTACACACATTGCGACTGGTTGCTTTATATAATAAACACATTACCACACACAATGCCACTGATTACTTTATATAATAAACACAATGCCACTGGTTACTTTATATAATAAACACACTACCACACACAATGCCACTGGTTACTTTATATAATAAACACAATGCCACTGGTTACTTTATATAATAAACACATTACCACACACAATGCCACTGGTTGCTTTATATAATAAACACATTACCACACACAATGCCACTGATTACTTTATATAATAAACACAATGCCACTGGTTACTTTATATAATAAACACATTACCACACACAATGCCACTGGTTACTTTATATAATAAACACATTACCACACACAATGCCACTGGTTACTTTATATAATAAACACATTACCACACACAATGCCACTGGTTACTTTTTATAATAAACACATTACCACACACAATGCCACTGGTTACTTTATATAATAAACACATTACCACACACAATGCCACTGGTTACGCTATATAATAAACACATTACCACACACAATGCCACTGATTACTTTATATAATAAACACAATGCCACTGGTTACTTTATATAATAAACACATTACCACACACAATGCCACTGGTTACTTTATATAATAAACACATTACCACACACAATGCCACTGGTTACTTTATATAATAAACACATTACCACACACAATGCCACTGGTTACTTTATATAATAAACACATTACCACACACAATGCCACTGGTTACTTTATATAATAAACACATTACCACACACAATGCCACTGGTTACGTTATATAATAAACACATTACCACACACACACACTGTCACTGGTTACATAACATAATAAACACATTACTTCATAATGTGCCATTGCTTACTTTATATAATAAACATGATACCTCACATAATGCTACTGGATACTTTGAATAATAAACACATTATCACACACAATGCCATATGTTGCTTTATATAATAAATAGGATTGTTTAGCAAAGTGTCATATTAGGACTACCTAGCAAGTTATTACATATGCAGTTGCACAAAGGACATACCAATTATATACATGACGCATATCCTGGTGCTACCAACAATGACGGATAGGCATAGGGTCCTTCAGGCCAAATGGTACCTGAGAGTTGCTGCATATAGGGATCACCCGCTGCATGCAGCAATGGTTATAGACAAGAGTCATAGACTAAGACGAGGCAGGTCCTGGATGGCACAGGCAGAACTTTCTATACGTCAGTTGTGTGATCTAGCGACCATCAATCGAGAAAAAGAGTGGGTTGAACTTCTGGAAGACATGACGGACTGGCTGTAATAATAACAATGGGTCATGAGTGCAGAGAATGGGCAGCAGGCCGCACTGAGTTTGAAGTGCAACAACTGATCCAGTGTAACACACATCAAGGTGACATAGTCATCTACACCGATGGGTCAGTGGTGAGAAACAGACGTAGTGGTTGGGGTTTTAATGCAAAGGCTAATGGACGAGTCTTGAAAAAGAAGAATCTGGCATATGAGACTACGACCTCCAGCATGAGAATGGAGGTGGAGGCAGTAACAGTGGCATTCCGTTGGCTGGAGGAGACTACTGCAACACACAAACGGATTCAAAGAGTATGCTTAGTAAGGTGGAGAAAGGAGTGTTTCAGTGGAATGGCTATCGTCGCTTCAGAGGTCACAGGTTGTGAGAATTGTATGGATATTTTGCCCTGGACATGGGGGTGGGGGGGGGGGGGGTGCTGGGGAATGAACAGGCTGATAGGCTAGCAGGGAATGCATCTCTTGGTGGTAGTTTGCCTATGGACAAGGGGGAGGTGATTGTACGCTTGTGGGACCAGATGGAGAAGGCGGAGGAACAGATTGAGAACCCATATGTGGAAAGAATGAGATTGCGGGGGTTCGGCAGGGGTTCTGGAAGAATCTCAAAACTGAGAGGGAAACCAGGAGAACTTTTAATCAGATAGCGGTGGGAACAATTAGTAATATGACTTTTCGCTGGCTATTGATCGAGAGGACGGAGCACATACGGGAATGTCCTGAGTGCAGTGATGTCGGTTCTTAACTCAAAATGTGCGGTACTTAGCAGATGTTACAGATTCATTTATAACATAATCTTATTAATGCAACTCAAAATACTATTTAATTCTCTGTATCTCTACTTCTCTCTCTTCCTGTCTGCTTGTCAGAATCTGCCTATATCTTACTTTCAATATATAAACTATTTGTAGATTCCATGATGAGCAGATTTCTAACACATCTGTTGAATGACTTCCATTATACAAAACTATTAGCAGATTCTAGGATAGAGTAGATTTCTAACACATCTGTTGAGTGACTTTTGTTAAACCATATCTCATTTTGTTTTTCTCAGTGACATAGACTGGTCTCCCTTTGATGTCAACATTGTTGCCTCCTGTTCTGTTGATGCCTTCACATACTTTTGGGATATCAGGTTTGTAAATGTATTGCATTGTCAGTCACATAATTGTGTAATATTAGCAATGATTGTGTAATAAAATTTGCCATGTCTGTTTACGGTATTTGTATAATTATATTTATTGTCACATGCACTGCCAACTGGCATAGACATTCCTCTCTCCACAGAACTTAGTCCTTGGTATTCCGGATCAACACTGTTGATGATCTTCCTTCATCCCAGTCTCAGTTTATCCAGCATCTTTTCTCTCCATCTGCCACTGCCTGTTCCCCCACTGATCTTTCCAGTCGTCATGTCCTCCAATGCCTGTCTTCTCATTGTGTGACCAAAGAGTGCTGTTTGTCTCTTTCTTAAAGTTGTATATACTTTCATTAGCTTCTTGCAGGCAATCGTTGTTAGTTACTCCGGCAGTCCCAAGTATTCACAATATTCGTCTCAGGAACCACATCTCTGTTGCTGTTCCTAATTTTAATTATATTTATACCATTTGTATAATAACACATTTATAACGTTTGTGCAATATTTTCAATGCATGTATTTTATACTTTACAGTTTTTGTAAAATAAACATGCAAACCTGTGTAATAATAGTGTTAATGTTTGTTTTATAATTATAATGTTGAATATTTTCTACATATTGCATGGCTAAATCACAGTGGCATCTGATGGAAGATTGGACACAGTGATAAAGAAAAGAATTGTCATATCCAGGGACTTTCACTAGAGCGAACAACATCATTTAAAAGAAAATATTTTTTGGCATTCACTCGCTTTGAACTCAAGCGTAGTCCATATATGTGCTACTTCAGTGGTTCTCAACCGGTGGGGAATTCCCCCCCCCCCCACCCCCCAGAGGGGAATTTTAGGGTTTCCAAGGGGGGAATTAAGATTATTTCAAGATACCGTTAATACAAGAACTGATTACTTGATATTGTTTTTCCCTTCATACTGTACGGTTCTGTACGTCTCACCCTTCTAAAATTCATTGTATAAACTAAGAAGACCCACAAATCACGTTTTATGTGGACGTCTTGACTTGTTTTAGTATGTGCTATTAAATTTAGCTTCCATTATTACATATACTGTGTAGGGGCGGAGGCAGGATTTTTAGATAGGAAATACGAAAGGGGCGAATGACGTTCTGAAAATATGGTGAACGGGGACACGGGCCAAATTTTTAGGTAGGAAATACGAAAAGGGGGGGGGGGGGGGGGGGGAATGACATTCTGAAAATATGGTAAAGGGTAGGGTAAAAAAAGGGCACGGGTCAAAAAAGGTTGAGAACCACTGTGCTACTTTTTCTAGTGCACTGGACTGATTTCTGCATGTGGATTAGCTTTCCCGATTACTTCCCCGCGTCTGGCAAAGGGGTTACGAATACGATTCACATTTCCACATACTGCGTTCAAAACACAGCTGCAAGTGGTTTGGAAGCAGTTCGCCTTGCATTGATTATCACACAATGGTGTGAGTGTCGGTCGTTCAGAAAGCAATGGGAAACTACTGAACGTAAACTAGCCAGGAAATCACAAACAGCCAAAAAATGCTGGGGTTGACTGCGACATCCTGTAAAGGATATGCAACTAATTTTTATTTTTAGTGACTCTCGCCATCAAATGAACCCACTCTGGCTTCTGAGGCACTTGTAAATTAAATCCCCAAGTCAAGGACGAGAAGTCAACAATTTAGTCCAACTGAATGGTGTAAGGCTTGAACTTACTACCTTACCATCAGCACACAAAGTTTAAGAGTAAGCACTCTTATAGCAACATCATGAAAATAGTAATATCACAAGCTCAAAGATCCACTTATTTAAAGTTGTCTGTGGTTTCTTCTTCTATATGGATGCGCATCCATTCAGAACAGATCACACATAATTTTCAGTAATTGTTGTGCTTCTGACATTTCTATTTTCATGATGTTGCTCATTCTAGTGAGAATGTGTTTGGATGTGACAGTTCTTTTGTTTTTAATCACTGTGTCCAATCTTCTATCAGATGTCACTGTGCAGTCTAGTTTTTTGAACAGATTCACCTGTTTGATAACACCTTGACTGTGTATATAGAAGTTTATGCTTTATTTGAAACTGCCATACATTAAATTGTACTGATACAGATAGATACATAATTTCACATTGTAGAGACCGTTGACTGTGAGGAAAAAATATGCCTCATTTGTTTGTAATATTATCATGTTTTATTCTCTCGCAGAGAGTCAAAGAAACCAGTGAAGTCATTTCAAACAGTTTGTAAGTATTTGGTCATTTTATTCTATTTCTTTGTCTTTAAATTGAACATATTTTGAAAAAAATTGACTCTGAAGGAGTTTCCAGAAATAGGCCTTTGTTGTGATAGGGCAATCACAGTTTGTAAGCCTTGATACACTGAGGAATAGGTGTCAATCTTTCCCTCACCTAGCAGGTGATGAGCACAGGCATCACCACCTCATCCGACCATGCTCATGACATTAACAGTGCAGTTCCCTATCAACTTCGCTAACGTGCCGGTGGGTGGGGTAGTGTGGAAGAACAGATACACCATCATGGCCTGAAGAGAATGGTACAGAAGGGAGTGACTAGAGGATCTGGCCGACACTCAGTACTCTGAGGAAAAACCAGACAAACACATAATCAGATTTCATCTGGTACAATTAGTATTGGGACTCTTCACTGATTGTAGAAGTTGAGAACGGAGCGTGTATGGGAATTTCCCTAGTGCAGTGATAGAGACATATTTTATCATTTGTGTGATGCTATACAATATTGATGAATAGATATTTTGATTACAATTGCACTGTCATCCTGTAATAATTTGGACACACGGTATTGTGTTACAAGCAGTTTTCAAAACTGGGTCTGACAGAATATAAAGGGCAGATGAGCTATTCAGATAATTAATTGTTGTATCAATTGCAGGTTTTAGGCAAAACAGGTCAACAATAGATCAGATATTTATCTTACGACAAATAGCCGAGAAAAATTGGGAATATAAAAGAGATCTCCATAACACTTTTGTGGATTTTAAAAAGGCTTATGATAGTGTCCATAGGAAAAGTCTATGGATTACTATGCAGGAATTTGGAATACCAAGGAAGTTAATCAACATGACCAGACTATGCATGGAAGATACTTATAATATAGTAACATATAAAGGCAGGAAATCAGACCCTTTTCAAATAACATCTGGCTTGAAACAGGGTGATGCACTATCGCCGCTGCTCTTCAATCTGGCTCTAGAGAAAGTTGTAAGGAGGGTAAAAGAGGAATGTGATATTGGAGGAACATCCAGGCTGCTTGGTTATGCAGATGATATAGATATTATAGGGGAAAATGAACAAAAGACATTGGAAATATTGATTCACTTAAAAAGCCCAACAGATGGGGCTGGTTATCAACCAAGATAAGACAGAATATATGGTAATTTCAAGAGAAGGAATGGCTAAAAACTCTGGCCACATACAAATAGATAATATGACCATTAAAAGAACGGAAACATACAAATACCTGGGTACAATCTTCAACTGCTCCAACATCATAAGGGAAGAAATACATACTAGAATCAACTCTGGAAATAAGATATACTATGCACTGCAACATCTACTAAATTCAAAGGCGCTATCTCGTAACACCAAGATCACAATATACAAAACACTGATCAGATCAGTTGTGCTGTATGGCTCTGAAACCTTGAGTACAACGAAAGGAGACGAAGCCTTGCTTAAAAATCTTAAGACGCATCTTTGGACCCATTAGGGATACACAAAGTGGAGAGTGGGAAAGAAGAAGTAACAAAGACATTTATGATCTGTTTAAGTCCCCGCTAATCACTGGTATCATGAAGGCTAATAGACTACAATGGCTGGGGCATATAGAAAGAATGGAAGGTAATAGGGAAACAAAACTCGCTTACACTCAGGAAATAAATGACCGTAGACCCCGAGGTAGACCATGAAGACGGTGGAGAGATAATATATATACAGACCTACAAGCACTTGGAATCAACGACTGGCAAGAGAAGGTCAACCAGAGAGACGAATGGAGATGGATTGTATCTGCAGCAAAGAACCTCAGTGGCTCATAACGCTGAAGAAGAAGAATAAGAAGAAGAAGAAGAAGAAGATCAATTGCGTTACTGCAGCTACAGTATTCACGAAAAAGATAAAAATTTAGCCTCGTTAAACCTGCTTCTTCAGCGTTAATTATAATTGAGATCCATATTTTGTGAGTTTTGATCTTCCTTCTATATTTGTCGTCGTTCGAGTTAGTTCTAAACAGGACTTTGTTGCTTAGTTTTCTCCTGACAATTTTAGCTTTTTGTCAACTCTTGCTGTTAGACCCTGTAGCACTGTATTACATTGGTTCTTATATAACTCATGTTCTTACCTTCCCTAGCTTTTTTTGGGGAGGATTAATACCTTAAGAGTAGTCATTCCTTTTATAGGGCATTTCTGTTGTCTTTGTTTCTTTTTTTAAAACTTGTTCTATTGTGCATAGACTTTTAACTCTTTATTTCAGGCCTTACTAATGGCAATCTCAGTTTTCATTCTTCTAACATTGGGCAACGTTTCTTGTTTCTTATATTCTTCCAACATTGGAGAAGTTTTAGTGTCATAGTATTATTTAACAGTTTGACATCAAATATCTTATCATACCTCTTATTTCTTCTCTCCCTTTCTACCCCTCCGCACCCCTGTCCACCTGTCTGTCTGTCTGTCTGTCTGTCTGTCTGTCTGTCTGTCCGTCTGCCTGCCTGCCTGCCCGTCTGCCTGCCTGCCTGCCTGTCTGTCTCTCTCTCTCTCTCTCTCTCTCTCTCTCTCTCTCTCTCTCTCTCTCTCTCTCTCTCTCTCTCTCTCTCTCTATCCTCTCTCTCTCTCTTTCTCTCTCTATCCTACCCCCCCCCCCCCCTTTCGTGCCTACACAAGCTTCTTCCATAAGTCCATCCACACATGTACATCTGAACTCCCTTTGAGGCCGATATTTTAAACATTGACCTGGGCTCCCAGGTTGACAAACCCTAAAATGGGTGCAATAAATATCCTCCGAAGTATGTGGCCTGGCGTTATATTGATCCCATCACCCATTGCGAGCAGATTGTTCTATAAAAGTATAGGGCTACCAACTTATCTTCAGTGTGCCTCAAGGGATGTTAAAAGGGCCATTTACTTGTACACACAATCATTCACTGTAAGTTCACATGTGAATGTCCTGTCTGAAATGGTCATATTTTTGTTTTCTGCTGCAACCAATCAGCCGGTGCTTCTCAGGTGAAGTGGAACAAAGTGACCAATAACTTGTTTGCTACTGCACATGATGGTGATGTCAGAATATGGGACCCCAGGGTGAGTACTGTGACGATTTATTTAGTGGCCAGCTTATGGTCGCAGTTTTGTTCTTGAGTTAGTTGTTCCTCGTTGAGAAGTCTGGGAGATGAGGAGGGTGGGCAACATTGGATGTGGGAAATGGAGAATGTTAGGGAACTTTGTTTTCTGGGAAATAAAGAATATTGGGAATTTTGGAAAATTATGGTGGTCTGGGAGGTGAAGATGATGGTAAATAATAGAGGTCTGGGAAATGAGGTTATTGGAGAAATATAGGGGTCATTTGGGTGATGTGAATGATGGGGAAATCGTTATGGTTCAGAAGATGAGAATGTTGAGAAATCATGGAGATCTGGGAAACAAGAATGTTAGGAAATACAAGGGTCTGGAAGATGAGAATGTTTGGAAATTCAGGGGTCTGGGAAATTATAATGTTGGGAAATCATGTAGGTTTGATAAATGAGAATGTTGACAAATCATGGAGGTGGGAGTTGAGAAGGATTGGAAATCATAGAGGTCTTGGAGATGAGAATGTTGGAAAATCATGGTGGTACTGGAGATGAGAAGTACTATGTGTTCTTGGAAATTAACAATGTTGGGAAACAACAAGACCAGGGAAGTGAGGATGTTGGGAAATTATGGTGGTTTGCGAGATGAAAATTATGGAGGTATGGGAAATTAGAAGGATGGGAAATACAGGGGTTTGAGAGATGAGAATGATGAGAAATCTTGGAGGTGGGAAGATGAGAATGGTGGGAAATCATAGAGGTCTGGGAGATGAGAATGATGGGAAATCACAGAGGTTTTGGAGATGAAAATAATGGGAAAATGTGTGAGGTACTGTGTTTATTATATAAAGTAATCTTTGGCATTATTTAAGGTACTGTGTTTATTACATAAAGTAATCTAAGTATTATCTGAGGTACTGCGCTCTGTAAAATGTGATTCAATAGCATTGTAAAAGGTTAAAATTTACCAGTGGCACTAGTTGGGCTACTTCCTTTATTATATAAATAATAGGTGGCATTGACTGATGTACTTCATTACATTTGTTCATGTTTTGCCTGAACTTATGTCCATGAACAGAAAGGAAATTCACCAATTCAATATATATCCGCACATCCGTCCAAGATTCATGGCCTGGATTGGAATGAAACACATCAACACAATCTGGTCACTGCTAGTCAAGATTGCACAATCCGAGTAAGTTCCAGTTTTGTTTAACATTATGGCTTTTTTCTGGGACTTGCCAGCATACACCAGTAACTTGGAATGCAATGTTAAATTGGCTTTAAGATTAACTGACTCTTTTCAGTTATAATTAGACACCACTTTAATGCATGACTTGATTAACTGACTGTTTTGTCGTGTTTCAGTTCTTACTTCTCATCACTGCTCACTTTTTGTCTATGTCAACACCGTATTCTGTATGGTTTTTCTTGGTGACGGTGTCAATATTTGGTTCAAAAAATCTTTACTGGACCTGTTCACTTTTTGTCTGTCAGTACCATTTTCTTTATGGTTTTTGTGTGTGGTGAGGGTTTCATTTTTTGGTTCAAAATGTCTTTACCAGATGCTAATTTTGTTTGGTTTAAAATGTCTGTATCAGACATTGTTGTGTTATATTTTATTTGGTTTAAAATGTCTGTTTCAGACAGTGTTATATTATTTTCTGTGTTTGGTTTAAGATGTGTGTATCATACATTGTTGTGTTATATTTTGTTTGGTTTGAAATGTCATTATCAGTGATTATTGGGATAATTATATTTTTTTAAAAACAAATACCTGTATCACTCATTGCTGTGCTATTTTTTATTTCATTAAAAATGTCATTATCGGTTATTATGGTGATAATTTTGTTGTTAAAATGTCCTTATAAGACGTGTTACATTTTCTTTGGTTTACAATGTTCTTATTGGACATTACTATGTTATGTTTTGTTTTGAATATCTTTATCAGACATTTTTATATTTTGGTTTATTTAAAATGCCACTACCAGTCATTCTTATATTATTTGTGTTTTCATATCTGTTTCAGTTCTGGGACTACAACAACCCTAGACGAAGTGAAGCAATGATCAACACTGGAAACCCAGTCTGGCGAGCCAGATATACAGTAAGTTAAAAATGCAGTACTTTTGTATTCTTATTTTTCCATTTATTCCCCTGTGGGACACAGGACCTCAACCAACTCACACTAAGCTGTCCTATCCTTTGCTCTCTCCTGCAGCTTGCTCCATGTTCTCCCCATATATTGTTAATCTGTGTCTTAAATCTTGTAGCTTTCTCTGCAGTATGGCATACCTTTTCTAGAAGAGCTTAATTTCTTTTTGGTTGGCTGAGTAATTCATTTTTCTTCATGTGATTTGTTCATGGTTAGTTAGATTTTGTAGCTGAATTTTTCTACGGGATGGGGTAGCTTAATCCCAAGCACAACCATTCATAGTCACCTCTGATGACATGCATGGTTGGATACAGTGTTACTATTCTTTGCTTCCCTTATGGACCCCAGTAACTGATGGGTAAGGTATTATTGTATGCTAGTGGAGAATTGCCAACTAACGAAGAATTATGTGCTTCTTGACTATTATAAATTATCATGTTTATGTTGTAATACATACAGTGTACGTAGGGTAATAAAGGTATGGGAGGTGTGGTGGCTCAGTGGCTCAGTGGCTAGCAGACTGGCTTGTTGGATTGGTGGTCTTTGAGCTTGAATTGCCCTTCATGCAGGGATTTTGACACAAATTTTTCCCAGCTCCCAGGTCGACCAGCCTAATATCATCATCATCATGTACTATGCCGATAAGTGTAGAGGTCATGGGTCACCATCTCACACAATCACTGGAGTCTTGAATCAGGTCTGTGTTCTTGTCTCCATTATACCATATAGCCAAGCCATACAGGTTTTTATCTCGTTGCCTTCCCTTTGTTCTTTTCCCAACAATTTTATCCGTCATCACTGAGATTTCAAGCTTACGTCTCATAATGTGCCCACAAAATCTTAACAATGTGTAATTTATCTAATCAGTATACAGTTTTCATGTTTTCATTCATTTTCCTATCTATCCATGGTTAATCTTTGCATTTTCTTCAGTAACAAATTTCTGTTGACATTAAACATTTCTTACCTTGTCAAGCTTATTGTCCATGTTTAAAATGCATAGAACAGCTTAGGTTTTATACATTGCTACCACTGCAATTGACACTTTTTATTGGTGAGTGTTTTTTCCAACTGGCAATGGGTAAAATGGGCGCCAGGAGATGTTCTAGGAAACAAAGATGGTGAATATGATATTGGCCACATCACCATCGTGTGACGATCGGTTGACACAAACATCACCAAGTAGTGGCGATAGGTTGACACAAACATCACCATGTAGTGGCGATAGGTTGACACAAACATCACCATGTAGTGGCGATAGGTTGACACAAACATCACCAAGTAGTGGCGATAGGTTGACACAAACATCACCATCGTGTGGCGATAGGTTGACACAAACATCACCATGTAGTGGCGATAGGTTGACACAAACATCACCATGTAGTGGCGATAGGTTGACACAAACATCACCATGTAGTGGCGATAGGTTGACACAAACATCACCATGTAGTGGCGATAGGTTGACACAAACATCACCATGTAGTGGCGATAGGTTGACACAAACATCACCACCGTGTGGCGATAGGTTGACACAAACATCACCATGTAGTGGCGATAGGTTGACACAAACATCACCATGTAGTGGCGATAGGTTGACACAAACATCACCATGTAGTGGCGATAGGTTGACACAAACATCACCATGTAGTGGCGATAGGTTGACACAAACATCACCATCATGTGGCGATAGGTTGACACAAACATCACCATCATGTGGCGATAGGTTGACACAAACATCACCATGTAGTGGCGATAGGTTGACACAAACATCACCATGTAGTGGCGATAGGTTGACACAAACATCACCATGTAGTGGCGATAGGTTGACACAAACATCACCATGTAGTGGCGATAGGTTGACACAAACATCACCAAGTAGTGGCGATAGGTTGACACAAACATCACCATGTAGTGGCGATCGGTTGACACAAACATCACCATGTAGTGGCGATAGGTTGACACAAACATCACCATCGTGTGGCGATAGGTTGACACAAACATCACCATGTAGTGGCGATAGGTTGACACAAACATCACCATGTAGTGGCGATAGGTTGACACAAACATCACCATGTAGTGGCGATCGGTTGACACAAACATCACCATGTAGTGGCGATAGATTGACACAAACATCACCATGTAGTGGCGATAGGTTGACACAAACATCACCATGTAGTGGCGATAGGTTGACACAAACATCACCATGTAGTGGCGATAGGTTGACACAAACATCACCATCGTGTGGCGATCGGTTGATACAAATATGGTACTAGCATCATACATCTGATAGGCCTCAAGGCGTGGAAAAGAATCCTGTACCTACTTTACTTAATATATATACACACATACATATATGGAACCTGCAGTAGTATATTTGCAAGTGCTTTCAGCTGCTGCCCAGCAGCGCTGGGTTCAAATCCAACTCGAGGCAAGTTTTTTTCATGTCCACGTGGCTCTAAGGTAGAAAAAGCCTCATGAAATTTTAATGATAATATTTTCATGGAGGTTAATTGTCAAGCCGCTCATGTGTTACTGGGGCCTATAAGACAGGCAAAGGATAGTAACTCTGTAACCTACCATGTGTGTCATAAGAGGTGACTAAGGAGGGTTGGCATGGAACTGGCTACCTGATCACATTGTATACTTAGCTGCAAAATCCAACCAATTATGAATAGTCTACAAAAAGCTTAGCATGAGTTGGTTGAGGGCCTGCGCTTCATTAGGAGATGTAGGTAGAACCAGAAGATGAAAGCAACACTCATGGTGTTGAACACTGCACCCACAGAGTGCCATTTGCTCACAGACAGGGTAGGCCTGGCACCATATCCCGAATAGGCCAAAATGGTATATAAACTCAATCCTTTACCTTTTTTTTACCATTTTTATGCTCATGCATATTTTACTTCCTTTTTCTTCCTCCTACTTTTCTTCTTGTTCTTCTTCATTTGCTTCTGCTTATTTTCTAATGGAATGTAGGCCCTCAACCACCAAGTCCTGTCAAGACCTTTGTCGTTTTGTTCATAATTGGTTGGAGTTTGCAGCTTCGGGAGACCCGGGCTCAAATCCTCGGTAAGGTGTGGAGTTTTTTTTCTGTCGGCGGAAAAAGAAAACTCTAACCTGCACAGTTCGCGGCGACTGCACTAGCCAGGTGGCCTTAATTCCTCAGGCTCAAGACCACCCCCCCCCCCACCCTGCCATACACTGCAGGGTACTATATTGGCAGTAGGTGACAGACAGTTATGACAATTTCCAGCATAATGAGCTAGTCAGTCTCATTCTACCGCTCCTTAGTTGTCTCTTGCAGCACTCATGACAGGATAGTCTGTTACTATTCTTTGCTTCACTAAAGAGCCCTGTAACACACAGTTGACACACTACATCACAGACCATTTTGTTAAAACTATAATATGGTGTTTAACTTCAGGGTCATAATTTAGTAACACGGTGCTATTCTTATTTTAGATGACGCATTAAAAAAAAAAATTTGTTTATTAATGTTTTGGGCCATTATGATATTCAAAATACGGATGTGAGTCTTGAACCATTTCGCACTGTAAGGTTCTTCTGTATCAACATGCTGGACTTTGGGGATGAGCTACATACATACAAACATCAACTCTCAAGCACACAGTGATGCTATAAGTAATTTAATTAGTAGCTATTATTCTTATACACTTCTCAAAGCAGAGAAATCTAGGACTACTATAACCATTTTTGAAAATTGTAGTAATTTTCTGCTATGGATCTGTGAAATGATAACACCATCACAATGTTTGTTAGTTAGTTAGTTAGTTTCCATTTCATGGCAACGGGTTGTTCCCCATTATGCTCCATTCCTGTGCCAGTGAATATCACACAAAATGCTCCTCACTTCCCTATGTGAAAAGTGGAATAGACAGGAGTCTCGACAAGCCAACAACCCGCACAGGTACATTGTGCATAAGGCCGCTGTCAGAATGCCAACACACAAGTCCTCCACAAAAAATACCGTTTATCGTTGATGGAAACAGCAGTCACTAGAAAGCCAGGAGCCACACATTACTGCATTAAAAGTTGAGAGGATCGACTTCATTGCCCTGGGATTTATCCCATATGGCTCAAGCATCACACAAAGCACGAACACCGTAGCTCCAGTGACAACCCCCAGGAGTCTGAGGAAAATGCACTCGTGAACCGAAAAGGCAATCCAGTCAATTCCAAGTGACAGGCCGACTGCCATTGTTCCGAACATGCAGTTCACACTACAACCACCGCGGACAGATGTAAAAAACATTCCAAATGAAATTCACAGCTCACAGAGTCCCGCCACACACTCAGCTCAGTAGCAGGGTGATGGAACCATGCAATACCAGTCCAACATGAGGAAAATGCGACTGCAAACCGTAGCCAGAAGCATAAACACTCCAGAGGCTTAACGGTTCAAATGCCTATCCGCCATGTTGGGGACCGGAAGTCTATCATCACATTGTGTAAGCCTGAAGCACGGAGGAAGAAGTGGCCAGTCTTTCCCTCACTGTGACAAGCAACGAGCCCAGGTGTCGAACCCACATCCGACCGTGCTCATAATGTTACCAGCGGAGTTGCTGTCAACTTCGCTTGCGCCCATATAACTAACATTTTACTATGTAGGGACAGACTTCTTTGGTGTGTTACCATATTGCTATAAATTCTGTGCTTGCTTCCCATTTCAGCCTTTTGGTGAAGGCATTGTCAGTGTAGCTGTTCCACAGCTGAGGCGGGGAGAAAACAGTTTATACCTCTGGAATATCAGGGATCAGCAGTCTCCAGTTCATACTTTTGTTGGGCACAAGGATGTTATATTAGAGTTCCAGTGGAGGAAGCAACAAGATGGTATGATCATATTTACATAATAGAATCATGATCACTTCTATTTTCTTGTTTACCTCACAGCATTAAAATATGAATAGAGCTCTGTAATTTGGTGTAATAAGCTCCTTGGCACCTTGCCGTCTTGACAGACAATAGTTTGTAAGGGATGGAGTTATTGCCTCTCCATAGCACACAGCCTGGGCTAAAATATAGAGATCATGTGTTGCCCATGCAGCATGATCCCTCTCTCGGCCTGCCTAGTTCACTCCAGAGGAAAGGTAACACTCTACATCTGGAACAAGACAAGCTGCAGAAGCTGCCAGATCAGCAAAGCAATGCTCTAATTGTCCACCTGTCGGAGCTTCGATCCTAGACCAGCCGCCAACCAAGGCTTAGGGCCTGGTCTGCCATGCCATGACACTTTGTCTTTAGGTTGCATTTCCTCGCACCAGGGTAAGGCTTGTACCCTCCCAATTGCGCTCTTCCGCCCGAAGCCGTTGGCACAATGTGGGGTGTCGGGTTTGGTAAGCGCCGCCCAATATTCGGCGCTAACAGAAAGCAGGTAGTACCGTCTACTGTTATACGGTAGCTCGGTCATATCTGACTAAGACCTGACACAATGTAACAAGGTGTAACAAGCACTTCATATGTTATTATGTTTGTTGCCTCCTTTATGCCATTCAACAGTAAATCACGCCCCATGGCCCGTTTTTGGTATATGACACTACGACCTCAAGTCTGAGAATGGAGGTGGAGGCGGTAACTGCAGCTTTCCACTGGTTGGAGAACAAACTGTATAACCAAGTGATTATGACCGATTCACAAAGCATGCTAAGGTGAATGCTGGCATGCTAAATGGTATGCATCAATTCAGAGGTTGCGGGTTGTCAGCATTCGCTGGATCTTTTCTCCAGGACATTCTGGTGTGGTTGGAAATTAACAGGCAGACAGATTGGCTGGTGCTGCATCATTGAGGGGTGATTTTATGCATGTTAAGGTGGATGTGGTGAAGGCCCTCTGGGAGCATGTGAATAATGCAGAACAGATAGACTATCATGGTCTAGCGAGAATGAGGCAGCAGGGGATGGTCAGAGGAACTGGTAGACAGTCATCACTTAGAGGTAAAGCAAGACGAACATGTAATCAGATTGCAGCGGGCACCATTAGTATTGGAACTCTACGCTGATTGTTGAAGATGAGGTCTGAGCGCTTATGGGAATGCTCTGAGTGCAGTGATGTCAGTTCTTGACTCAACTCACTCATCTCAACTCAACTCAACTCAACCCAACTCAACTCAACCTAACATGCCTTTAGATGCATTAGACAAATGGTGCTAGACCCATATTTGTATTGACCATTCAGCATTCTGTGGGTGATGTTGTCGGTTCCGCATCAATGGTCTATACTTCCCCAGACATTTTTAGGCTGGGTTGACTTGGGAGTCTGTGTCAATTTATAAAATCTGCACCCATGTAGATGTGAACCATTTTACAGTACATAAGATGACATAGTATTCTTCTTTTTCTTATATGCTATGTTCCTTTCTCTGATCTTATCGTTTTCATGTATGCATTTATTGTCTTCGTTTTGGCTGTTGATCCACCACTGGCAATTAATGGATTTTCATTAACTGTTTTATCTCATACACTCTCAAAGTAGTCTAGCTTTGTTTTCATAGACTGTTCAGTGGTTATTTTAATGAATATGACCAAGTTTTTGGACCTGTGGTAACATTGTGATTAGTGTATGGGTTACCAGCCCAATAGCCTCTTGTTTGATTCCCACTGATGCCTTTGAGTGCCTTTATGATGTAATAGTATTCTTCTTCTTCTTTAAGTGCCTGGTATGGAGAAGACTTTGTCAGTCATAACTCTCTAATCCTGTCTGTTTTCTGGAATATCATGTAGCTGTGTCAGTGTGTGTTTGTTGTTTATGTGCTGGCGAAGGCTTTAGCTGCAGCATCCATTCTGTTACTTGCGATCAATCAATCAATCATGTGCCATGCCGGAAAGCGTGGGCGGTCATGACTCGCCATTTCACTCGATCACCAGTGTCGTGGATCAGCTCAGTGCGATCATGTTCTTGCAAAGCTTACTGTCAGCTTCTCCCTTTTGTGTGATTTATTTCCTCTGTTATCTAGTGTTTTGATGAAATTGTTGTTGCTTATATTATTATTTCTTGTTCAGCTATTATGCTTTCCACGTACATCTTTTCTGTTTTCCTCTCTTGCTTTAGTATTTTTCTACGCAAGGCTAATTTTTCTCTTCCACTCTTTCAATTAATATACCCCCATACATTTCATTTGTCTTTTTCTTGTGGTTTTGATGTATGTGACATATTGTGTGCCTTCCATTCATCTGGCTTGTTGGTGTTTGCGATGTTGAGTATGTAAGTTTGTATTTATTGATTCACCACAGCAAGCATACCTGTTGTTGTTTTTTTCTCCACATTCTGCCATTTTACAGTTGATAAAACAACACCATTATCAGTGAAGTGAATAATGTTAATTCTTCTCATCCTTCTCTTCCTCTTCTCCATCCTGCTGTTTTTGTGTGTGTGTGTGCCTCCTCCTCCTCTTCTATTGCGTTTCATCTCATAGTCCCACAACCAACTCATGCCAAGCTATTTGTAGACTTGTTCATGATTGGTTGCATTTTGCAGCTAGTGTACCACAGGATGAGGCAGCCAGTCTCAGCCCAACCCTCCTTAGTTGCCTCTTATGACATGCATGGTAGGTTACCGTGTTACAGTTCTTTGCTTCCCTTCAAAATCGAAAAGCCAGCTAACTGGCGCAGAAAATGAGGCACACTTAAACCCGCACTTTGAACCACCACAACTATAACCAACGCCACTGAGGCTGGTTGAACATGGTGGAAAGTTGTTTTATTTCTCCCCCTACAAATCGGAATCGGCAAATACCTGACTGGCACCTTGCCTTCTGGACAGATGATAGTTTGTAAAACAGAGTTAAACCTCTCCATAGCACAAAGCCTGGACTAAATTTAGAGGCCATGTGTTGCATCACAGGCAAATAAATACCAATGATGAATTAATTAATGCCTGGTGTTTAGCGACAAGGATTGTGAGCTTTGGTTTTCTGTTGTTTTGTAGGTGTTCGGGATCATCATCTGATTACGTGGTCAAAGGATCAGAGCCTACGGATTTGGAAGGTCGATCGAGCTTTACAGAAGGTAAGAGCACAGTGGTCCCAGCTTTAGTTCCCAGTAGAAACAGTTATAGCTTTTAGGTTCCCTCATCATCATCATCATCATCATCATCATCATCATCATCATCATCATCATTTACCATGCAAAGTGGCGTATGCGATATGTCTCTCTACAGACTTTGGTTCTTGGATGTTCTGGATCAATTCTACTGATGATATTCCTCCATGGCATTGTCTTAGAGCAGTGGTTCTCAACCTCTTTTGGCCCGTGCCCCCTTCACCATATTTTCAGAACGTCGTTCCCCCCTTCCTATCAAAAATTTGGCCCGTGGCCCCCCCCCCCCCCCCCTCACCATATTTTCAGAACATCATCCCCCCCACCCCCTTTTCATATTTCCTACCTAAAAATACCCGCACCCCTACACAGTATACGTAAAAATGGAAGGTAAATATGTTAAAACAGGTCTAGACAATCACATAAAACATGATTTGTGGGTCTACTTACTTTATAAAATGAATTTTAGAAGGATGAGACGTGCATAACTAAAATACGAAGGGAAAAGCAATATCAAGTAATCGGTTCTGGTATTAACGCGATCTTGAAATGATCTTCATCCCCCCCCCCACCACCCCCTGGAAACCCTAAAATTCCCCATGGGGGGGGGGGGTGAATTCCCCACCGGTTGAGAACCACTGTCTTAGAGCATCATTTCCGCCAGTCTGTCTTGTCTATAACAGATCTTTCCGTCAGTGCAGTTGCCTCTCTTCTCATTATGAGGTCTTCTCAACCTCATCAAATCAGCACATTATTTGTTTTTGTGTTTGCTCCCTTTGAGCTCAAGAGGAGTTCATACATATGCTGCTACTTCTAATGCACCGGGCTGAGTTTTGCGTGTGCATTAGCTTTCCCTATTACCAGTTTCCCTCGCCATCAGGCAAACCCATCCCGACTTTAGAGGTACTTGTAATTTACATCCCAAAGTCAAGGCGGAAGAAGTCAGTATTTTAGTTCACCTGAACGGTGTTGGTGTTGAACCCATTACATTGGCATCAGCACACTGGAAGTATAAGAGCAATCTCTCTTATCAATTCTGCCACATTGACCTCCTGCACCAGATAATTTATGAAATTTGTCATAATTGCCACGAAGTGAGCTGGTAACTAGACCACATGATCATTGTCGTCATCATCATCCTGTGCCTTACCGGCTGGCGTTATCGATCATGCCTGTCCAAAAATTTCGATCTCCGACGGCATGGATCAATTCGTGTATTGGCTCCCTTCCATGCCATGACACAAGACTGTCAAGAATCTTCTCTTGCTGTCTTCCTGTACATCTCTTTCCACAAATCTTTCCAGTTGTCATGACATGTTCCAGTGTTTTTGTCTTCTCACAACGTGGCCAAAAAACTATGACTGCCTTTGTGATAAGATGTTTGTGATAAGTTGTCTTTGCGATTCACCTTCCCAGAAATGGTGATGGCCTAACATGCAAGAAAACTGGTTCATAAACAACCTCATGTCTCAGAAACTGACACACTATGGCGGTATTAAATGCTTCAATGGCTTAGAAAGAACAGCAGTAGAAGGCCTGGTTCCTGAACGAAGAGGCTGGGCTGGCCAGCATGAAGACACCTTGGACATGAAAAAGCATCAAGCAATGGAATTGGGAAGGGACAGAGTTTTTACAGCAGATCGTAATGGGAGCAACATTCTACATAGGACCTGCTCCTTGATAATAATAACACATAACATCCCTGTAGCAATATCAGCCATGAGATGACCTGATTAGTTATGAGATAACTAGTAGGTCAGCATGGCCGAGTGCATAAGAACGAGTGTTCTTAAACATCCCGTGTGCTGATGCTGAGGTAAGGGGTTCAACCCCTACACACGACAGTTGGACTAAAATGTTGACCTGTCGTCCTTGACTTGGGGATGGAAATTACAAGTATCTCTGAAGTCGGAGTAGGTTCGCCTGATGGCGAGGGACACTGTTAATAGGAAAAGCAAAACCACACGAAAAATTTAGCCCAGCACAACTAGAAGAAGTGTGTATGGACTACGCTTGAGTTCAAAGATAACTGTTAGTATTTGTACTTTTATTCATTTCACTTTGTTGTATATGGTTAATCGCCGTGTTCCCAGGGCCCACAAACACTATGATTTATTGCTTGGCATATTTCGCTGCATTTCATCAGGCGCATACTGTAAAGTTATATATCATACAAAGTGAATAAATGAATAATACTTGTGCTGAAATGATTGAAACAAATAGTCACAAGCATTGTTTCAATGTGCAACATCTGTTATCCCCACAGTAATTTCAAATTTACCGGGAAAATAGTCACGAGTTATATTGCTTTACCTTGGAGTAATGAGAAGAACCCCCACACATTGAATGGGAAAATTTGCAGATATTGAGCCACTTGAACTTTGAAGATAATTCCCTACTCTAACCCAGTTTGTAAAGCTCAGAAGGCTACTGAAACATTTGCTGCATCGAGAAGCAAATTGATCAAGGACGAGGCTAAACCATCATGCAAGAGGAAGCCACAGACAACATGCTGATATACTAGAAACTGATGCTGTTACGTGTGAAACTCTCATACCAGAACCAATCACTAGCTGTCCAGAACCTGGCAACTACTGTCACAGGAAAAGCTTCAGAAAATGAACAGAAGACCTCTGGAGTATTTTCCTTTCTTGATCCATGTCAGAATCATCATCCAGTGCCTTGCTGGCTGGCATGGACGATCATGCCTCTCCACAAATTACCATCTCCAATGGCATGGATCAGTTTGTGTGTTGACTCCCTTCCATGCCATGACACAAGACTGTCAATAATCTTCTCACGCTGTCTTCCTCTATCTCTTTCAGGTTGTCACAACATGTTCCAGTTTTTGTCTTATCATAACGTGGCCAAAAAACGATGACTGCCTCTTTCTGATGTTTGTGATAAATTGTCTTTGCGACTCAGCTTCCCTTAAAACATTCTGATTGCTCATTTTGGCTGTCCAATTATTTTTCAGCATTCTTCTATAAAATCACATCTCCAAGGTTTCCATAGATTTTATCGTCTGTTTACTAATTGTCCAGGATTCGCAGCCGAATGTTAAAACTTGTTCTATATAACATGCAAGAACTATTTTTCTAACTTTCAAGGACAATGACTTATTGCACACAATGTTCTTCATTTGATAGAACACAGTTTTTGCTTGTCCTATTCTGTTCTTTATCTCAGTGATGCATCTTCCATCCGATGTTATCCATGAGCCTAGATGGATAGAATGTCAGATGTCAGATAGATGTCAGAATAGATATATAGAAAATCTTGATTGCTGAAGAAGAAAACAATTGAGGAATCTCTGAAATGTCCATGGATAGTGGATCCACAAGGATATATATTGATCAATACTGTAATGTTACATAGAATCTTTTCTGCTGTATGGCAGTAAATCATGGAATGTGTGCGAACAATTTAGGAGGAGGTGTGATTTCTGAGACAAATGTTGGGAATACTTTGGATGGCCAGAGTAACTAACAAGTGGTCGGAAAAGGCTAATAAAACTAGAACAGTATAATAACTATAAGAAAAAGACCAACAATGTTCTTTTGTCATGTATTGAGAAGAGAAGCATTGGAAAATGTTAGGACTGGAAAGATTGGCAGTAGACAAGACAGAAGCAGACTGAAAGAAATGATGTCAATCAATTGAATTGATCCAGAACACAATGGATTGAGATTTGTTGAGATACATGAACAGCTACACCATCTGTGAGGGGACATAATGATGCTGATATATTGATTTCAGCATGAACAAACAACATTACTGTGACAGAATGGAGGAGATATTGAGGAGGTATAACGAACCTAATGTCATTGAGGTAGCACATAGGAAATATGACTGATTCTGAACAAGTGACGTGTAACGGGTAGAACGGACAAAATATCATTGTAACAGTTATGAGTGCTTCCGTATTTTTTCACCTCTGTCTTGTTATCCTTTCCACATCTATTCTCGTTGCTTTTTCTACATCTGTTTACACATTCATTACCATAATTCCTTGTTATCAGTCTTTAAATGTTTAACATTGGACGTTTTGCATGTTTATTTTTCCCATATATGTTTGTTCCTTTCTCTAACCCTATCCTTTTCAAATGTTCATTTATTATCTTCGTTTTAGTTATTGATCAGCCATTTGGATTTTCATCAACTGTTGTGTCTTGTGCATTCTCAAGGTACACTAGCTTTGTGTTCACATGCTATTTAGTGGTTTGATTTTTTCATGAATATGACCACATTTTTGGAGAGGTGATAGCATTGTGGTTAGTGTATGTGTTACCAGCGCAATAGCCTGGGGTTTGATTACCAGCGGTGACAGGATTTGTTTCTGGGGGCTGTGGCAAAGCCACCTTCTGTTCTCAGTAACCCGAGCCCATAACAGTGTTTATAGCATACATTTTTGTGCCAGAACATATGGGTGTAAGGGGAAATGAAAAAGTTGATAGACTTCCACTACTGTTGGAAAGTGGACGAACAGTGGATCGGGCTGATATTACTGAATGTTCTAAGAGAGACAGAGTAATTAAATGAATCAGGTGACGACTGTGAATCAACAGCCGTGACCAGACTGAGAGATCATGTCAAAAGAGGTGAAGCCAGACAAGAGAACTATGTAGGAAGCCAAAGAAGAATAGTAAAATGACGCAGAACTGGTGTCCTCATCCGCCAGACGCTGAAGGAGATACTGAGGAGGGGATCGGAGCACTTATGGACTGAATGGTTCGATATGCAGTGAGGGTGATCTATCAACTATTTATAGCATGTGTTTTAGAGGCAAAGGTTGTTGTTGCTGTTGTTTGTCCATCAAGAATGATGATGACCATTCATTTCATCCAGTGGGGTTGAAAGTATGGAGCCGTGAGTTCTAAGATGGCTGATAAGGTGGCCTATTTTGGCTCGAAATATTCTTTAGAGGCAAAGGTATGCCTGATCTCACAAGATGCTGTGTTAAAGTCAGACATATGTGGCCGTTAGATACACGTAGATGTTATGTAGGCAGACACAATTTTCTTTTCATGATCAACAAGAAAGAATAAAGACCTGAGTGTAGCTCCTAGGGAGGTCTGTCTATTCTTCTTATTCTTCCTCTTCTTCTTCTTCCTCTTCTTCTTCTCCTACTCCACAGCCACTTTCTCCTCCCATTATCCCTCATTGGACCACTTGGCTCGAGAGTGACCCATTATGACAATATTGTCTTGGTTGTTCAGTGGTCGATGTCATGATGACCAAATCAGTTGTGGAGTACCATTTCTTCTTCTTCTTCTTCTTCTTCTTCTTCTTCTTCTTCTTCTTCTTCTTCTTCTTCTTCTTCTTCTTCTTCTTCTTCTTCTCCTCCTCCTCCTCCTCCTCCTCCTCCTCCTCCTCCTCCTCCTCCTCCTCCTCCTCCTCCTTCTCCTCCTCCTGTTCCTCCTCCTCCTCATGTTCCTCCTCCTCCTCCTCCACCACCTTCCCTTTCTTCTTCTCCTTCTTCTCCTTCACCTTCTTTTTCTTCTTCTTCTCCTCTGCCCCCTTTCCTCCCCTCTTCTCCCACCCTCCCATTAACCCCCAAAATGAAAATCAGCCCTCACCAACCCAACCAAGTTGTCTTGTCTCTTGCTATCTGCTGCAGCTCCCTCCTCCTCCTCCCCCCCCCCACATTATTCATTACTTGCCTCTAACTTCTTCTCCATGTGTTTTTAAAATCTTTGGACTACATTTGAATCATTAAACTGCATGTTTAAATCATTGGACCACTTGACCCAGGAGTCAACACAGTGTGATAAAACTGTCCCAAGTGTAAAGCGGTGGTCCTCCGTGAGATATTACTCAAATTTGCTGTAAAGTGCCATTTCTTCTTCTGCCCTTTTATCCCCACAATTGGGGAATAGGCTTTAAATCAACTAACGCCAGGCCCTCCTATCTCTTGCTATCTCCTCTAGTATCCTCCATGTCCTCCCCATATTCTGTGTCTGTCTGTCTGTCTGTTGGTACCCTCTCTCTCTCTCTCTCTCTCTCTCTCTCTCTCTCTCTCTCTCTCTCTCTCTCTCTCTCTCTCTCTCTCTCTCTCTCTCTCTCTCTCTCTCTCGTGTGTCTTTAAATCTTCCTCAGTGTTGTTGGCCCCATGGATTATAAACAAAGGTCTTTCTAGTTGACTATAGTCAGATGTTTTCTCCGTGCCCTACCCACCTCCAGCGTCTTCTTCTCCCCGCCTGTTGGTTCACGTCTGTTCAGGCCCGCCTACTACAGGATCACATTTGCTGATCAGTTGCCCCACTTGTATGTAATGTAGGTCCAATCATTTCAACTGTTGCTTCTCTGTTCCTCTTTTGAGGGGAGTGTTTCACACCTAGTATACCTCTCTCCAACTCGTCTTTTGTTTGCTTTTTGGTTAAATATCACCTTGATTGCGCACAGGTATCTTCTTTATTAGATTTCACTTGTCCAGTTATTAGAATTCTTTGTTGCTTGGCAAATCCTCTGGAAGACTAAATTCTAAACTCTTAGGTGCGATGCTTGAAGTTCATGTCATCTGAGCCCCGAAAAGTGCTTGCACCTAGCAGAGTATGGTTGATGTGGAGACCATCTTTCTGACCCAGCCCCAAAATACCGTTGCCATAGGGACTGTGTTACAGAGTTCTCCTATCCCTCTCCGAGCTCAGAAACGGGCAGAGTGTGCAAGACTGTGCTGTAACTTACATCAATGGAGAGGCATATCATGTGCAGCTAGGTCATGATTCAGCACATCAGGTACAGACCGGCTGAGATCAGGCCTGGGTTGGTGATGTTTCCTCCTTGGGGTTTGGGTATTACATTGTCAACAAACCCCAAGTCAGTGTCCAAGGGAAAGAATTCGCTGTGAAAACAGTCTCAATAAAAAAAACTATCTATAGTACTCTGCAGTGTAGGACCGGGGGGGGGGGGGGGGGGGGGGGTCTTCAGCCCGAGGAATTAAGCCCGCCTGGCTATTGCAGTCGCCGCGAACTGTGCTGGCTAGGGTTTCCCTTTTGCCGCACAACAGAAACAAATCCACACCTTACCGAGGATTTGAAATCGGGTCTCCTGAAGGAGAACCTGACGTTCTAGCCACTCGGCCAGCCGCTCTTTCAACACAGCATGTACAGACCAGCTGAGATTCAGAGTTGGGTTGTTAATAGGTCCTCTAAGGGGTTTGGGTACATTGTCAATAGACTCCAGCCCAGTGTCAGGGGAAATAATTCTGTGTGAAAATAGTTAAAACAAAAACGAATAAACTAAATAGATAGCGAACACAAGCGGCTCCAATTATCTGAGAATTCAAATCCGATAAAAGTAGAGTTGGGTTTCCGTGTTGTATTGTGTCAGCGAGAGTTACAGCCTGGAGTTTATGTTTGGCTGTTAAGGTGGGCGCGAATGGATTTACATGTTGGCTTAGTAAACAGAGATGGCCTGGCTTAGTTGGGACACTTCAGTCTGGTTGAGTTACAACCTTTTGAGTTGCAGCAGTGTGGTAGCCGAGTCAGTAGATGTGGTGGGGCGAGAGAGAGAGAGAGAGAGAGAGAGAGAGAGAGAGAGAGAGAGAGAGAGAGAGAGAGAGAGAGAGAGAGAGAGAGAGAGAGAGCGCACGCGCGCGCGCATGTGTATGTGTGTTTAGGGGCAGTGAATACCCCACTGTTTCTCTCCCTATCCCATGTTACTGATAGTTGCGTTTGATGTTATGCTGTTGACTTGTAGTGAAATGTTTATAATGTCGTTGCACTTTATTTCAGGAGTGCTTTGCCTGTAAAATATTTGTAACATTTCTATCTGCCTGATTGTCTGCTTATCTGTCTGTCGGTATGCCTGCCTACCTACCCACATGCATGCACCTTTGCCCTTCTATCACCCACCCATCTCTCTCTTTCTCTACTAGCCGACTTATCTATATGTATGACTTCCCATACACCTGTCTACACGTCTATATATCGATATACATACCTACGTAATATGTGGTATGTAATTCAATCAACCCCGGGTGTTTTTTTTGGCGCTCGCTCGCTTTGAACTCAAGCATAGTCCATACACACTATTTATAGTAGTGATGGACTGAATTTTGCTTATGGTTTAGCTTTCCCCATTAACATTGTCCCTCGACATCAGGCGAACCCACTCCAACTTCAGAGGTACTTGTAATTTACGTCTCCAAGTCAAAAACGACAGATCAACATTTTTGTCCAGCTGTCCGGTGTAGAGGTTGAACCGCTAACCTCGGTTAATTTTCTATTCAGTTTACGCTCAGTAGTTTGTCATTACATTCTGCACGAGAAATCACCGTTGAAGTCCAACTGACTCATGTGTGGAATTAACACACTTCCCTGCCGCACAGGAAGTTTAAGACTGATCGCAGTAAACTCGGCAACGCTGAGCCCCACCAATCTATCCACGTGCGAATATGTATATATCGTCCACTCATCTCTCTCTCCCCCACTCTCTCATTTTCTTGTTCACTATGGATCTCACTCCACTTCTTGTTTATCTGCACCCCACCACTCTCCATCCCTCTTTTCTGCCTCACGCTGCCCCCCCCCCCCCCAACCTCTTCTTTCCTCTCACCCACCATCGACTCTTTATATTCTCTCCGTGTTTCACCTTTTCTCCGCCTCTCCATCCTTCCCCTTTCTGATTCCTTGTTTCCTTGATAGCGCTGTACCTGATGCTCTACATTCGGTAGTCCTTGCTTCAGATCCCACCCAATGTGGGATGTTTAGGGATGTGTCTGAGGGTCAACCCAGCCGTATACCCAACATTAATTCAGCTTTGGCGTGGAGCAGAGTATGTGCTTGCTTGCTTGCATTCGCTGGCTGTGAACTCCAGCGGTGGTTCCTCGCCGTGCAGGCAGATACTCTCCGACTTCGGAAGAATCAGCGATGCTACTACGTTAGCCAGGACCCCGAAGGGACCTGTTGCTCAGGACGCACGACTAGGACGTGTTAGTAGGTCTTAGCCAGTATAGAACCTAGCCCTGGTGCCTTGGAAACACCTCTGCGTCCCTGAGCAGAGTATGTTTACCTGCCTCTCTGTGTGATTATCCTCACGTCCCATATCACGCCTTCCCCACTTTATCGTTTCTCCCCTCCCCCCTTAAAAAAAAAAAAACTTCCCCTCTTAATACCTGCCCCTTTCACGTTTATTGCCCTTCTCTGTTCTCACACCCCTCCCCTCTCCTTGCCCTAAATCCCCATCTCACACCTTTCTCCTTTCGTCTCCGAGACTTTGTCGCCTCTCTTTCGCTTGTCATGTTTTGTGTCTGTTTTCCTACCCCCTCTGCCTGTCTGTCCTTCATCTCTCTTGCTGTCTCTCCCTCTCCTTCCTCTCTCTCTCTCTCTCTCTCTCTCTCTCTCTCTCTCTCTCTCTCTCTCTCTCTCTCTCTCTCGGGACAGAATGTAAGACGAGTAGTTCTAAGCCATTTGAAAATAAAATATTTTCTCTCCCCATAGCTGTCCCTCACTCCCCCCCCCCCACATCCCCTCCCCCTCTTTTTCTTCATGTACCCTTACCTGGCAGAATATAAGGTTATCCCGCATGTCCAGCGCCGTACCCTTTGAAGAAGTTCATGGACCTTCTCTCTCTGTCCCTCGATAGCGTGCAGACTCCCAGCCGAGAGTTGATGTACCGTGTTTCGAACTGTGATTCGAACGCGGGTATGCTTGATCAAGAACCGCGTCCGTAAAACCTTCGCCACGGAGCCGGCGATTCATGGGTAAATTCCCATAATTCAAGTACCAGCTCTGGAGATTTTCGTGGGTAAAAGGAAGTTTGTCGGCGAGCCAGACTTCCTGCTGCATTCTCTGCACCGCGTCAGACCTTTTTCTAGACCCCTGACAATATGCATTGCTTGCTTGCTCACCAACACATTTCCGGCTTGGGAGTCTCCGTCGCGAAGTGATCAAGCCGTCTGACTCGTGCTCCGAAAGTTGTGGGCTTGATTCCTTCAGTTCGTGAGTGCATTTTTCGGAGATTCCTGAGGGTCGCCGCTGGAGCTACGGAGTTCATGCTTTGTGCGATGCTTTCGGCAGTTTGCTGCGGAAAGAGACTGAGCCATATAGGATAAAAACCCGGTACAATGAAGTCGACTTTTAAGCGACTTTTTTTAAAGCGACAATTCCGGCTTAACCTCCAGTTAATGGAGTGGTGGGCGCGACACTGGCGAAGACTTTGGAGCACTTCTACGTAGTGCGGCCAGTCCACATACAGGGTCGCCAGTCTGTGTAATGTTCCAGATGTTGCCATGCCTCTCCTCGGATGTCAAGTTTCAGTACCGGTCTTGCACACCCGGCTAACTATTTTTTAATCATGGCGGTGGAATTAGAGCTCTGCAGCACTTTTTCTTTCACTCTTCCTCCTTCAGCTTCCTCTTCTTCTTCTCTGCGTAATATTCTACTTCATCCTCATCATCTTCTTCTTCTTTTGTGCGATATTATGTGTTGAATGTAATTGCGTTATACCTGTGCAACTATTTTCTTTTACCCTTACAGACCGCGGAAACACAAGGGTTAAAAAAAACCCAGCATTTTGGCTGTTCGTGATTCCTGGGCAAGTTTTATGTTCAGTAGTTTGTCGTTGCTTTCTGAACGACCGGTTGAGGGAGCTGGCGAAATAAACAGAAAATAAACATGGCTTAGATACTGTGGCGCGAAATTATCGCCTACGCCAAGTCTGTATATCACTTAAAGAAAAATGGATTCATTGAAACATAGATTGATTTTTTAACGCGTCGGAGATTTTAAGTAATTGGCTTAACAGCGTTGATTTAATCTTCTGTGTCAGCAAAACATGCTTTTCCATTTGTGAGGCAACAGCAGACATTGATTTGTGGTTAGAAAGTTAAACTGTGGGCTAAATCAAAAGATCAACATATACGTGGCGGTCAACGTGTAACGTGACTGGAAGCAGATGGGAAACGCTGGTTTCCGTGGTGAAGCAGTCAAGGTTGACTGGGGATGGAGAAGAGAAGTCGGGTTGCAGTTTTGGTGGTTGCAGAAGTTCCGGGTTGGCAAAGAAAAGAACATCGCTCGTGTGTTTCAGAGGTATGTGAGGGAAACAGTAACACTGTAGCCTACCGTGCTTGTCGCAAGAGGCGATTAAGGGGGAGTGGGGCAAGGGTGGAGGAGGGTGTTGTGAGACCGACTTCCTCATCGTTTAAAAATTGTAGTCAATCATGAGCGTGTTCTATTTTTTTTAAGAGGGGGGGGGGGGTGGAATTGTGGATTCCAAAGGAAGACCTTTCTATTTATGCTTTTAACAGGTGTGTCCTGTTCAGGACAGTGACTTTCCCCCTTTTCTTGATTTTGCGGGACTTAATTTAGTTCCCTTATTGAGCTCTAGGTTGGTAATTCTTTCTCATCATTTTAATACTAAGTCAGTAATATGTATATTATGAGAAGAGAGGCTTTGGAAAACATCTGAAAGATCAATGGGAAGAGAGGCAGAGACATGCCAAGAGAAATGATGCACGATGGACTGAGACAGTGGCATTGAGGAATATCATCAGCAGAGTTGATCCAGAACACCAAAGACTGAGATCTGTGGAGCGACATGAACGCCTTCGCCAGCTGGCACGGCACATGATGATGAGGGCGTACATATTTGTCTCCCAGTGGTGGCCACGTGTAGAAATAGTCTCTAGTACACCATCACGCACGGTCTGAGGTCTCTTATCTTGGGAATTAGCACGCACAAGATTACTTTGCCGTTTGTTTGTTTGTAATGACGCGAGTTTACGCGCTCAGGCGCAGTTTCTGCACTATTTGGAATGTTGTGTGTGACGGTGCAAAGCTGCAAATAAAGGCGGTAACGATACGTGGCAAAATAAACCAAAACCAGATGTGTCCTTTGTGGTGATGTTTCTGCAACCCTTTATCGTTGATGTGCATGTAATAAAGACAGACCCGGGCAAGCTCTATGGGGAAGTTAGCAAGTTAGAGTGCTTTCTTTAATAAATGTATTAAGGTTGACGTGGGGAGTGGCTAGTCGAGTGGCTAGAATAATGGGCTCCCTTTCGGGAGCCCCGGGTTTAGAACCTCAAGGTGTGGATTTTTTTTCTGTCCGGGCAAAATGAAAACCTTAACCTGCTCAGTTAGCGGTGACTGCGGTAGGCGGCCTTAAATTCCTCAGACTTTTGTTGTTGTTGAGGAATTGGAGGTGGAGGCAGTAACAGCGGCATTCCGGTGGCTAGAGGAGACTACTGCAACACACGTTGTGTTCATTACGGATTCAAAGAGTATGCTTAGCAAGGTGGGGAAAGGAATGTTTCGTGTGGAATGGCTCTCGTCGCTTCAGAGGTCACAGATTGTGAGAGTTGTATGGATATTTTGCCCTGGCCATGCGGGTGTACGGGGGGAATGAACAGACTGATAGGCTAGCAGGGAATGCACCTCTTTTGGATCATACACAACACGATACTGTTGTGGTAACCGACCTCAATATGCGAAAATATTGCACTAAAATCACTTGAGAAGACACTAGAGTAAGTGTCTCTTTTGCACGCCTTAGGCATTGGGCATCTGATGCAAGGCTCATATTTGTATAGATCAATCGGCACTCGGTGTGTGATGTGGTCAGTGCCTCGTGGCCCGCCTTTATTTCCCTAGAGATTTCTGGGTAGCCATTTTAGGCTATGTCGTTCTGGGAGCCGATGTTGGTTTTAAAAACTCGAATCTGCACCGATGCGGCTGGACCCCTTGACCTCCAGACGGCAAGCGAGTGTCTAGCCACTAGTCTACCGCGCTACCCGAAAAAGGCGGTCTACTAATACATGTTATTATGGACAGATCAATCAATCAGGTGCCGTCTCCACAATGAAGGTTGGCTGCAATGGATCTCCAACATTGTCCTCGTCTTGACTGTACATTTTGTCAGGCTGATGTTCGCCCATCTCTTGATGTTATCTTCCCACTTGTATCGTTGTCTGCTTCTTGCTCGCTTGCTCTCAATCTTGCCCTCCAGTAAGGTTTTAATAAAAAGTGTTGTCTTTTAACGTGGCCGAAATATTTCACTTGCCTCTTTTTTATTTCTTTCTTCAACTCTCTTTTCATTCTCAGTTTTTTCTAGAATTTCTGTATGTGATTGTTTCTGTTTCCATGAAATACGACATATTCTTTTCTGTATATCCACATCTCCAAGACCCCTATTCGACTTTCTAGTTGATTGTTCAATGTCCAAGCTTCCGCGCCATACAATAGTGTTGAATATACATAGCATTTGACAGTTCTCATTTTTAATGAGTTGTTTATATCTCTACATGTTAATACTGATCTCAAGCATTTTTGGCCATTGCTATTCACCTTTTGATTTCTGCTTTATTTCTGCCATCATCGGTTATTACATGTCCAAGATAGGAGAAACTTGTTACTTGTTCTAGTATCCCCCCCCCCCTTTTTTTTTTCACTGTGATGTTCATTGGTGACCTTTCCTATCCACTGCTAATTATCATAATTTTCGTTTTTAGGATGTTAATATCTAAGCCACATTCTGCACTACGCCCGTTTACTTGTTCCACTAGGTTCTGGATAATATATCGCCAAATGTAACCTGTCATTTGGACAGAAGGACGATATATCGCCATACTAGGGTCATCGTGTGACCTCCCATTTGGACAGAAGGACGATATATCGCCATACTAGGGTCATCGTGTTATGTTTGGTGTCTTGGTATCCTCCGTAATTTCAGTGCTCACTGAACGGAAATTTGCATGATAATACTTGTTCATTTCATTGTGTCATGATCATGACACAATGGTCAGAGTGCCAGCCGAGCAGTCAGACTTGTGCAGAGTTATAATCACATTGAACCGGGAGTGCAGGGAGTGGTCAGCAGGGGCCACAGAAGTGGAAATTCAGCAACTAATTCAGGATAATTCTCGCCCGGGTGATGTGATTATCTACACGGATGGGTCGGTGTTGAGAGGTAGGAGAAGTGCCTGGGGGTTCTTGGCAAAAGCTAATGGTCGGCGTTTGGTGCAGGAGAGTCTGGCGTATGATGACACAACATCTAGCTTAAGAATGGAGGTGGAGGCGGTCAGTGCAGCTTTCCGCTGGATAGAAAACACGATACATACACATTTTGTGATTGTAACTGACTCAGAAAGCTTGCTGAGGAGGGTGAGAACAGGCATGCTTCGTGCAGAGTGGCTTGTTTCGCTTCGGAGGTCACGGGTAGCAAGCATCACCTGGATATTTTCTCCTGGGCATGCCGGTGTGCTGGGGAATGAACAGGCGGACAGATTGGCTGGCTCGGAAAAACTTGGTGGAGTATTGATGCATGACAGGACAGACGTGGTTGCGGCCTTGTGGGAGCACGTGTACACCTCGGAGGAGCAAATGGATCACCATAGTCTGGTAAGAATGAGGCAGCGAGGTGTGACGAAGGGATCTGGCCGACGATCGACGCTCAGAGGAAAGGCGAGACGGACATATAATCAGATTGCTACTGGAACTATTAGTGTTGGAACACGTCGCTGGCTGCTGAGGATGGGGACGGAGCGCTTATGGGAATGTCCCGAATGCTGTGATGTCGGTTCCTAAATCAATCAATCAATCAATCAATCAATCATTTCATTGTGTTTGGTCCAAACATACTTGTTGTCTGGCACGGCATCAGTTAATATGCGCTTTTAATATGGATAGGTAGTAAGGATTACACGGTGAAGTGAGTGAGTAAATGAACAACATGATAATTTGCTTGCATGCGTATCTGTGACATGTATCCCGGTATATCGGACCTGCTGTTGCTAAATCGAAACACTCGGGTGCTGTAAGGGAATGCCGGGTGGTGAAAAGAGAATACCGCAGCAAATCGACGGGTGAGGCCAGATAGTTGATTGCTGGAGCTAGATGCTGTAATATAAACAGTAAAAAATAACACAAAGTAATGCAGCTTTACTGAAGAGAATTACGAAACAATGATGCTGTAATGTGGGAGAATTACGAAACAATGATGCTGTAATGTTGTAGTTAAATTTATGGCTATTGCAAATTGCTGTAATGTGGTGGTTAAATTTATGGCTATTGCAAATGCTGTAATGTGGTGGTTAAATTTATGGCTATTGCAAATGTTGTAATGTGGTTGTTAACCTAGTTGATGGAGGTCACCTTGGCCGAATGGATAAGGACACTAGACATTATGGCATGAAGGGAAATCGGTGTCAGACATGATTGGCAGTACATGAGAAAGAAGGCTGCTGACAGACAGACATGGTTACAGGTCATCATGGACGAATTGATAAGAGCACTTGCTTGCTCTTAAATTTCTGATGTGTTGCTACCGAGGTAGTGGGTTCAATCCCTTCAACCGATCGGTTGGACTAAAATGTTGACTTCTCGTAAATTAGATGGGGACGTAAATTACAAGTACCCGAGAAGTTTTGGTGGGATCGCCTGATGGCGAGGGACACTGGTAATAAGGACAGCTAATCCACATGCAAAAATCAGTCCAGTGCATTAGCAATAGCAGCCATATGTGTGGACTACACTTGAGTTCAAAGCGAGCGAACGCAAAACCAAAAGAAAAAAAGAAAAAAGAAGGAAAATAAATCAAAATTCATTGCTGTGGTGAATGCCATACGTCTCCCACTTATCATAGGTCTTAAAAGTCGAGAGGATCGACTTCATTGCACCGGGTTTTATCCCACATGGCTAAGTCTCTTTCCGCAGGGCGGCCTGCCTTAATCATCGCACAAAGTACTAGCTCCCCGTAGCTCCAGCGACAACCCCCAGGAGTCTCCGAGAAAAATGCACTCCTGGGCCGAAAGACGTAGCCCGGAATCGAACCCACAACCTTCGGAGCGCTAGGCAAACTGCTTGGCCACTTCGCCACGGAGACTCCCCAGGTAACCTTATTAAAAGTCATTGACATTCTACAAAGTGCAGCCTTTGTGATGATTGTTGCAACCTTAGGATTTAAAAAAAAAATCAGATAAAGGTAAGAAACGTGATCAGGGGAATCGGGGTTAAGTAGCAGTAGTTTTATCGGAGATCCTTATCGCGGACACAACATCCGTTCAATTATCACAGAGAACGTTGGCCGCGGTGCACTGTGGCCACTGGTGCTGATCTCTCCGTTTGCTTGCTGCAGTTGGTTTGTTTCACCGGGAGTTCGGACGGACGTGCGGTCAGACTTGTTGAGTAATACTAATAGTTGTCCAGTACTTCTTTCGTGAACTGCTCCGTTTCACACGTAGTTGGTAAGTTTCGGGTGTTTGTTGTTGTTATTGTTATTTACATTATCATTGTGACGGTAGTGTACATTTTGAGAACAAATATTTAGGTGCATTTGTAACGTCGATGTAATGTGAACATAAATACAACTAAAACGGAAGTAATCCATGTTAGCAGAGCCATTAAACAGTAAATAACTGAAGTCTGTGTGTGTGTGTGTGTGCGTGCGTGTGTGTGTGTGTGTGCGTGCGTGCGTGTGTGTGCGCGCGTGCGTGTGTGTGCGCGCGTGCGTGTGTGCGCGCTCGCTCGCTCGCTATAAACTCAAGCATAGTTCTTACACACTACTTCTAGTAGCACTGGACTGAACTTTGCGTGTGGATTAGCTTTCCCTATTAACAGTATCCCTCGCCATCAGGTGAGCCCAGTCCGACTTCAGAGGTACTTGTAATTTTCATCCCCAAGTCAACATACTGCTCCAACTGACCGGTTAAGGGTTGTAACCTCTTACCTCAGCATCAGCACACCGGCTGTTTAGGAACGAACACTCTTGTCCATTCGGCCTTGCTGACCTCCACAATAACTGAAGTAAATTAAAGAGTTTAAATAAGTAGGAAGTATGAGCACGGAGGATTGTAGAATAGACGGAGACATGGAAATCAGGTGTCAAAAAGCTAGTGCGCTTATATATCAACTGGCACCGATACTGTAACATCCAAATATACCCATGTCCGCAAAACCACAGTTAATAAAAGCATACTCACACCAACCCTATGCTACCAATGTCAAACTTGGATATTATCTAAATCACACATACGTAAAACTAACACCTGCCCAATGATATGCCCGAAGAGAGCTACACATTTAACCACCCTAGACCGAGTAAGAAATTTTGTTATCAGACAGACAGTGAGATCAACACTTTGTAACATACATATTGACAGACAGAAGATCAACTGGTTCCACCATCTCTTTAGAATGCAACAACATCGGCTACCAACACTGGCGCTACACCAAAGAGGGTCTAATACGAGAGCAAGAGTGGCGTCCGAAAAGAAACTGGATCGACGACATCAGAGACATTATACAATCTGACAAGACATCAAAGACACTGTACATACAATCTGACAAGACATCAAAAGACATTGTACAATCTCCCGGAATGCCACTATTCAGTGCCGCACGTCGCTGGGACGTCAACTATTTCTCCCCACGCGGCTTGACGGCAGAAGTGGAAGAATAATGATGATGTAACGACAGTACTGACTTATGCAATCAAAAAAGGTACATTATGCAACGTTTCCACATATTTACACCTCTCATCCTCAGACGGATCATCATCATCATGTGGCCGGTCCTTTGTAAAACACCGCTGTCATCACAGCCCGCCGTGCAGACTCTATCATTGGCCAATTCCTCTGACTCGCCCATCCATGTTCACTCCCCAGGTGTCTTCAACATCCAGTGTCAATTTTCGTGCAGATCCGCTCCTGTCTATTCATGATCCCAGAAACCATGCATTCCATATCCTTTCTTTCCAACCAGTTGTATATGTACACAAAGAGCGCACACATTTCTCACAACCAACCAACCAGCTCAGCTGGGATGTGTGTTCCTGTCATATAACTTCGTTAACTGTCTATTAGCAGGAGCCACTGATGACCATAACGCATCGATCCTTTCTGTCAACTATTTTAGTGAAGTTAATGTTGCTTATATTATTATATGTAGCCTTGCTTTCCACTTATATCTTTCTCCGTCTTCCCTTGCTGTCCTGCATAGATCTTGTGTTGATACGCCATATAGCACATCTACCTGCCTTAACCCTATTAGCTTGGTTCATTAAATCATGTGCGCGGTGATTATTCCAGCTCATTTGAAGACTTGTACCCAGGTAACGGATGTGTGCGTGGCGGGATCATTGGCAAACGACGTGAGCGTGGCTGCTGGCAGCATCAACTGCATCGGCAACGTTCACGAGAGTTGAGGCACTTGTCAGTGGTGGCGGGAAGTAAAAGACAGAGACCAGAACAGTCTCGGTAGTTATTTGAGCCATAGAACCAACAAATACACAGATGTACGGGTATTGATAAAACGGATAAGAGTGCGGGGAAAATTAAGAGGACATACTGGATAATATACACAGTGAAATGTATAGGCATGCATAAATTGGACTGGTACCCTCAAGGTGACAGCAGCGTTGTTGAGCAAGAGATATGATGCCCGTTGTCGAGGAAGAGTTAAGTTGTTCCCAAAATTGTTGCTGTTGGCATCTTTTAGCAGTATCCTTTCCAGTTCCACGCCGGCAGCTTTCCAGTACGCTAAACTTTTGGTCAGACAAATTGTTAACGCTACTTGTGGTTGGGGGTGGAAGGAGAGGTAGCGATGATAAACGCCAAAGACAGTTGTCAGTCTCAAACATTTAGTACGACCTATTCACAAATGATGATCCCGTCCATGCTACGACCACTATCGTTTCGTTGAGAATAGATTTAGCCTGTCTCACCATTAACGCTGATGAATAATGATGATGGGTTTATAGTCAACTGTTCCGCTTCATTGTTGTCCACTTAACACCGTGAGTACAAATTCTTTCATCATCGTAATGTTAATACCCACCATGGGGTATATTCGTTTAGGCCGTTAACACATTGAATAATGTATCCTTCTGAGTGGGGTTTTCTCTCGTCAGCTTGACACTCAAGTGTATCCTGGTTAGTTCAGGAATATAAACTCTGGCTTCATGTCAGTGATATAAATTGTGGCTTCATGTCAGTTATATAAATTGTGGCTTCATGTCAGTTATATAAATTGTGGCTTCATGTCAGTGATATAAATCTTGGTTTCATGTCAGTGATATAAATTGTGGCTTCATGTCAGTGATATAAATCCTGGTTTCATGTCAGTGATATAAATTGTGGCTTCGTGTCGATTATATAAACTGGGACTTCATGTCAGTTATATAACCTCTGACCTCGTTGATAGTGGGCAAGAGGTTCAGCTCAACTCTGGAGCCGGTCTCCTTACAGCAGGGCGTCCCTTGCAAGACTAAGGAAACACGTTGCGATCACTAGGAAGTAAAGTTGCATCAGATGTTGATATTATCATTGTCCGTTTCCTGCAAGTGCTCACAGATCTCTTTGCAATATAAGTCCACGCAATCTTATTTCTGGGAAGAACCAAGAGGAATCTCACTGAAGGAACGACGTGTCCCACTGGTTGTGTTTTGAAATGCAGTTGTCACTCAGCGAGGATCGGTCGTCAACTAGCGATGTGTACTTCATCTAGTCTTCTTTGAGTGCCAGTCAATACTTGTTACATTTTAAACCACGACCATTTGTATACAGCCATGGAATGTAAGGTAGCCTCGGTAGTGCAGCACTAGCACGCTTGCCTGCTGGTCCGATGTTCAGATCCTACCTCACGTTCCTTCTCTTGCTTGTGCATTGTCTACTGCGTCTTCGTCGTCGTCTTCGTTGGCTGCTGTTACCCACTCTACTGCTGCTGATGCTAATAGTGTCTTAACCTGATGAGCCAGGCTGTATCATTGACGCAGACACGTTGCTCTTTACCCGGCACAGTTTCCGCAGCGTTTAGTATTGAACTGATTAACTGCCATAGGATGATTAATTGTCTTAAGCAACTTCTCGTGTCTGGCGTGGGCTTATATATCGTCGAAATGTTGTAATTGCATTATAATACAACATGTTTGCAACCATATTAACAACTGTTAAGTCATAACTGTGACATACGGGTACTTTCCAATTTCCGTTAATTCATTTGTGTTTGGTCCAAACCTACGTTTTGTTTGGCCCAAACTCAGTTAATGCTTTCGGGACAACTTTTTCACATTCGATAACATTTTGCAATAAGCGTGGTCTTCTTCTGCGGCTGCCTTTTATCACCCGATGCAGCATATAAGCCATGAACGGATCCACGCAAAGTCCTCCTATTTGTTGCTTGCTGTCCCTTACAGATTACTCCATGTCTTCCCCATATTATTCATCTCTGTCTCTAATTCTCGTCTGCAAATAGTTGATTGCCTGGGTTTAAAATGGTGTCGGTATGAACCGAGTTGCATGCGGCTGAAAAGTTTGAATACCCCTAACCCCTGCATTGACTTGTATGCCTGTTTTGACATTCTCATCATGCAGTTGTATATAGAACTATCACTTGTCATCCGGCGCATTTCCCACGTTTCATGCGAGTCGACTAACACTGGAGAGTACGGGGAGGGGAGTGGGAGTGAGATATGATTATACATGCTCTTTGACCTAAGTAGAGTGACAATACAACCGACAGACCAAGGTATAAAATATAGTTATTTGACTTTATTCTGAGTGGAGAGAATCCATGCGTAATGGATGGTCGCAGCATCTCACGACTTGTGATCTAACGTGTAACTCCAATAATATTTCACAATCCCGTGGCAGCATATTGGCGGTCGGATTGCTTGGCTAGTCGAGAATCTGACCTCTGTTATTCTAACCGGGTGGAGAACAGAGACGCCACTTTGACTTGTAAGTACATACTTTGTTCGATGGTGTGGTGAAATTATTGCGGGAGGAAGGGGGTTTATCATCTCTGAGTTTACATATCCTCCATGACTTGGGGGAGTAAATTACAAGTAATTCAAAAGTTGGAGTGGTTCGCCTTGTGGCGAGGGACACTGGTAACAGGAAAAGCCAACCTTCACTCAAAATCAGTCGTCACGATGAATTCCAATGCTTCTCTTCTCATTAAACTGACCACTGTTTGTCTCTTTCTTATATATGCATATAACGTTGTATTTTCTTTAAACTCAACCCAGGCAATTGCCTCTTGCGGTCCTGTGCATTCACAACATTCATCTCACAAATGATATCTCCGTTGTCTCTAAACTCCACCTAGTTCAGTTCAGTCTAATCTGTCCGTTCACTGTTCAAGAGTCACTGCCACACAGCGAACAGGTTCTGTTGAGCTTTTCAATAGCCTCTTTCTGGCATTCATTGAAGGTGACATATTTTATAATATACGTCAACAAATCTATTTTATACTCTGTTTTTTCTTCTTCTTCCAATAATTACCACCATGTTAAATATATTGTCATATATATTTATATAGACTTAAAACCAGCCTGTACTATGTTTATGGTTTCTGCTGTTTTCCTTTAAAATCTTCTCATGGTTTTTTTTAAATACAACGTTGCTGTCGTGATTATCAAGGTAACTGTTCTGTACTTTATCAGGCCATAGCCACGCAATTTCCATTCCATAGAAAGGGATATAACACCCCTCTAACCATAGACAGTAATTGTCTTTAGGTTATTCCTACTTTTTATAGCATATGTACACTGTCTTTGTCACAACCACACACATTTCAAATCCTCGTAGCGCTGGCAGGACCTGCTGTTATTTGTTATTGTTTTTCGAGAAGTGATTGTTCAGCATGGCCTTTGTTGAACTAAATCACACTAGGGGGTCAGCGTGTATGTGTGTACCATTATGAAATTGAAATGGCAGAAAATCTCGAGTCAAGCCCCACACTTCCGGTGTTAGCATAGTGTTCCATGTCTGGTTTTATTGCTTATTGATCGTGTGCATGTTGTTTACTGCTAGTGTGGTTTTTTTTTTTTCGTGATTTCTTTGTCATTTTGCGATATTAACTGATTCAATGCCGAAGGATAATATATCGACAAATTCGACCCCCCCCCCCCCCCATTTGGACAGAAGGACGATATATCACCGTACCAGGATCATCGTATTATTTATTTAGTGCCGTGGTATCTTCAGCAATTGCAGTGCTCACTGAACGAACAGTTACATGTTAATACTGGTTCATGTGATTGTGTACAATGTTTGATCTAAACTTACTTGTTGTTTGGCACTGAATCAGTTCATATTGCCCCTGAATTGTCTGCTCATGACATTCCCCAGTCTATTTGTTATAAAGAGACCAGTAGTTGAAGTTGGTCATATTTGGAGGTCCAGTGACGAAAAGATTAAGTTAGCCATTGCTTGGGAGCCCCTTATTTGACCGTTCTACGTCGCTTCTTGGTCTCTAAGGCTGGAAACCAAGGAACGCAGAACAAGAAACACTCGAAGTGTCCACTAACTAAGTTGCTGATTGTTTGATAGTCCAGGGGTCCGCAGAATAAGTCGGCTAGCGTTGGGTGGTCCTGGACCATTAGAATAACGTTGGTGATTGTTGGGTGTTAAAGGACCAGTAGATTATAGTTGGTAATTGTTGGGGGTGGTAGTCACCAATAGAATGAGTCGGCAAGTGTTGGATGGTTCTTTCTGTGACCAGTAGTATAACGTTGGTGATTGTTGGGTGTTCCAGGTCCCTGTAAAGTCGGTGAATGTTGGATGTTCCAGGGACCTGTAAAGTCGGCGATTGTTGGATGTTCCAGTGATCCTTATAATAAAGTCGGCGATTGTTGGATATTCCTGGAACCTGTAAAGTCGGCAATTGTTGGATGTTTCGGGAACTTGTAAAGTCGGGGATTTTTGGATTTTTGAATCGGTAGCGGTTCTAACCGCGTCGGTAACTTACGGGGTATGTGAGTCGGTCGCTCAGAAAGTAGTGGCAAACTACTGAGCGTAATCTTGCCAAGAAATCAACAATCAGCTGAAAGATGCTGATGTTGACAGCGATGTCCTGTAAAGGATATGCAAACATTTTTTTTTAATCTTCAAATGGGAAGACGGTCTCGTTGAAGAGACATTTTTACTTGACCAGTTTAATACACTAGACAAGTATATCATGAAACGATTACTTCTTCTTCTTACTACTACTGCTCCTCCCCAGCTCCTTCGACATCTTCTTCTTCTTCTTCTTCTTCTTCTTCTTCTTCTTCTTCTTCTTCTTCTTCTTCTTCTTCTTCTTCTTCTTCTTCTTCTTCTTCTTCTTCTTCTTTTTTTGTCTTCTTCTTCTCCTTCATCATCATCATCATCATCATCATCATGATTATTAGTTCAATAGTTTGTGTGTGTGTGTGTGTGTGTGTGTGTGTGTGTGTGTGTGTGTTTGGACGTGATTACATTGGGCTTGTTTACAGCGATGTTTGCGTCTTTCGGCCGACGCATCCATCTTCTTCCCTGTACTTGTTGACCGGGCTAGCCTTCCCGGGTAGTTTCAAACCGTCAGAAAGACTGTTGACTCTTTTGCAACTGCCATATTCATGCTCAGGTTGTCTTGCAATAACCTGTGACAGCCCTGGTGTTCATTGACCCCGCCTCTCCCAAGGACCATGTCTTCCATCATGGCTCTTCCACTGTGACGTTTAATGTGTCCAAAGTGGTCCAGTTCCCTAGATGTGTTTATGAACCAGGCTTCTGCAATGTTCAGATCTGGTTAAATGTGTTGGGGTCTTCTTGTGGAAGGGGCTAAGCCGCCTGCCTCGCACTTCGAAAGTTGAAGGTTTGATTCCGGCTTACGTCGTTGGTTCACGGGTTGTTTTCTTTTAGACTCTTGGGATGGGGGAGGGGGTGCAATAAAGTCGACCCTCTAGCCTTTTTAACCCCTCCCCCTTTTGTTTTTGTTTTAAATAAAATATTTTTTAATCTGGTAAAATGTAAACATGTTTCTGTGCCAGGAGATGGTGCACTTCTCTTCCATGAACAATACCTTCTATCACGGTTCTTTCCGCTGTGATATGTAAATTGCCCGAAGTGTTCCAGTTTCCGAGACCAGATGGTGTTTATGAACCAACTTTCTGCACTGCTCAGATCTGATAAAACGCCAAACATTTTCCCTCTTGATCCACGGTATTCTACGAATGTTTTTTCTAACATTTCAATTCAAACACCTCAATATCCTCTTCAGTTGCATGATATTTACTTAGCCGCTGTTGTATAAGCATCAATCAATACCCACTAATTTATTTATTTAGCCATTGGATAAATGAGTGCTGTAGAAAGCGAATGATATTTCCCTGCAGGGCTGTTTGTACTATGTGCTGACGTCATGGCCTGTGCCAGGTCGTAATTTCCCTGTACTGTCAAACTATGTACACATTGGAGGTGTACTTTGGTCCGCGATGTTAATGAACATTTAGCAGTATATTATATCATTTATGTCTAGTTGTTTTTTGTTGTTGTTAGGTTGCAATTCTTCCCGATTTAAGCTCTATTTAGCTAAACTTCTAGTGATATCTAGTTAATACGATCAGCGTTGCCAGTAGTGGGTTGTGCTCAATACTTAAATCTAAAATCCCGAAACAACCAAATAAATCAATTCTATCTAGTTGTGGTTGAATCTCAATATATATTTATGTCAAGTTGTGGTTGAATATCAACATATACTAGTTAAGTCTAGTTGTGGTAACAATAGTTCTACCTAGTTATGGTTCTACCTCTAACGTTGTTTCATATAAAATGAGCGTTTTTTTAAATGAAACGTCTGCTCTTTAAAGACAAGTTGTATTATGTTGGTGATAGAGTGGTGCATGCATACATTTTGCCACGGTTGTTAAACCTGCTGAATTATCTCCCATTCAATGTGTAAGGCAGTTTGACATGATTTTATGTTCTTAATTCTAAGTCATAGCGTTGCAACAACGACAGGGATTGTGGCTTAATCACAGATGTAACATCTTTTGGCTGTGAAACTATACAGAACTGTCTTTGTCGTTTAGATACCAATTTGGAATGCTATTCACTCGAGATCGAGGTCTTGTTAACTGAATTTCACCAGACCTTCGGGACGATGTGCTGTCTTAGAAATTCGTATCAATGAACGTTTTTATGTGTTTGATGTTGTGAGAAAAATACGTTCTGGAAATTAACGTATGAATCAGTTAGTCTCGTTTGTATATAATGACAGTTAAAAAGTCGAAAAGAAAAGGACCACGTTTTGGTATAGTACATAAAGGACCCCTTTTCACACCACTATGTATACTGGGAATGTGGTTTTAGCCATTATTTATTAGACCTGTCGGCACTCGGAGGGTCATGTGGTCAATGTCTCACCGGTCGCCTTTACTTCCAAGAAAGTTTCCCGGTGTCCATTTACCGGTGTCCATTCTAGGCAGGTCAACCTAGAATCCCAGGTCAACCTCGATGGGGATTCCAGCACATGACCACGGGGCCGACGGACAAGAGTGCCAGCCACTGCGCCACCGCGGCTCCCGTGTCCATAGAATGCTACACCCATATTCTCTTCATCAAGGGGCATTTTCTGTGCGGTGTGGTCAGTCGCCACGTCACCTCTCAGAACACCTTCGGGTACACTTTTTTATGCTGGACTCGAAAACAGCCCACGTCATTGGCAATTTGAACCCACGGCGGCAAGAATACTCTGAGACGTGAGCAAAAAATATATTTGGTTGGGTACTAGCCGTAAAGACATGATTGATTGATTGATTGATTGATTGATTGATTGATTTAGGAACCGATATCACAGCATTCGGGGCATTCCCATAAGCGCTCCGTCCCCATCATCAGAAGCCAGCGAAGAGTTCCAACCCCAATAGTATCAGTAGCAATCTGATTATATGTGCCGTAAAGACGTGAATGCCTGGCCAACTGACTTGGACGATCATGTTTGTTCACATCTAGCCATCTCTAGTGGGGTGTATCATGTTCTCAATTCTCCTACCTCGAGCACTTTCATGTCCCAGGTATATGTATAGCAGTGTGCCGTGTCCATCTCCTGCTGGTCGAAGCCCGTCTCTTCTACCATGAACCTTGCCTTCCATCACTGTTCTTGCCAAGCCACTGTGGGGTTTAACTGATTTAATGCCAAACAAACTGTAGGTTTGGAACAAACATGGCGCACAATCAAATTAACATGTATTATCATATAAACGTCCGTTCACTGAGCATTGAAATTGTGGAAATTACTACCATACAGAACAAATAACACGATGCCCTTAGTACTGCAATGTATCGTCCTTATGTCCAAATGAGAGGTCTCATTTGGCGATATATTATCCTTCGACACTGAATCAGTTAATATGGCCAAAGTATTTCCATTTCCAAGACATGGTTCTGTTTATAATGCAGTGTTTCTTCGATGTTCATATCTCGTAGCATGCCAGTATTTTTCTTCTTGGTCCACGATATTTCAACAATGTCTCTTTAACATTTAAGTTTAAAAAGTATCACATAAAAAGATCACCCTAGCGTCACAAGTCGATGTCTGCCCCACAACATCCGGTTACCACATCCTTAAAAACATACAAGACGTAGCCTTGTTGCTCTTGACCTACATAATAATTTCAATAGCCGAGTCTGTGATGGAGAACCATCACCCCTGCGTCATCCGTTCTCCGTTGGCGGTAAGAGGCATTTGACCTGACCGGGTGCTGTCTGGTGCGTACCAGAAGGCGGGGGAGAGTCAAGGTTATTATTACCCTGGTATGAATCAGATACAATATGGGATATTACGTGTGGATGTGTTCAGTTGCCGTCTTGGAGATGTTAAGGTTAAGGCCATTATTTCGATTTACGTTTTTTGTACACAACAGCGTTGCGTGTATGGATCTCCTTATGTAAGTAAGGTAAGTAAAGGATGTATTTTCACGCCGTGTGGCATATTGTGTCTGGTGCACTGTTTGTGCGGCTGGGTCGACCCCAGATCTGTAGCGATCGGGATCCTGTTTCTACAGGGGATTGAACTCGGACCGTTAACTTGGCAAGCAAGCGCACTAACAATGATGCCACCGTAACTGCTATAAATAAACAGAACGAAATAGTTTTGCGCACCAATTTTATTATAACGCTAAAATAATATATATATATATATATATATATATATATATATATATATATATATATATATATATATATATATATATATATATATATATATATATATACCTAACTGTAGTCTATATTTTTATATCCTGCTGCAGCCGTTGTTTCTCTATTTAATATTATAACAGCATCTGGGAGTCTATTTTAAGTCACTAGCGGTGCCGCAGTGATGTTGCTTGGTCTCATCATCACAACGTGGACATGCCGATAAACATGAGCGGTCTTGGTTCGCCATCCCACACGATCACCAGAATTTTAGATCAGGTCCATGTTCTTTTCCTGATTAAATCAATTGGCCAAACCATCCAGGTACTTATCTCGATGTCTTCTCCTTGCGCTTTTCCCATCACGTTTGCCAGTTGTCGGTAAGTTTTCAAATTTATTTCTTCTCATAACGTGCTAAAAATATGTATTGTCTACGTCTAATTTCTCTAATCAATGTGCGATGTACATTTGTTTCTGGTAGACTTTCTCAGATGTTTTTTGCCCGCTAATGATATTCTTTGCATTTTCCACAGAAGAGACAATTCCAGTATCATTAGATATTCTCAGTTTATCTGCTTATTGTTCGTGTTTAGCATACAAACAGGTTTCGCCATCTGACACGATCACTCGAATCAGACCCATCTTCTTGTTCTCGATTATATAAGGGTTGTTCATTCGAAACCCGTTCCAATGGGTTTATTACAAAAGCATGAAAGGAACATTAACAGGTGTGGTAGAATTAAACAAAGCATTCATTTTGAATAAATTATGCACCATGGGTTGGTCAGAAGAAGTCGCCGTTGGCATTCAGGCAAGCATCCCATTGTTTAGGATTTTGCAGAATTTCCCACTTCTTCCTTGCTAATGCTTCCTGCACAATCTTTGTAACATACTGACGGGCACTATCGTGCAACAAAATCATACCGCTAAAAAGCATGCCGGATCGTTTATTCTTGATGGCTTTTTGCAGATTGTCTAGTGTTTGCAAGTAGTGGGTAGAGTTGATGTTGACACCAGGTTCTTTAAAGTCGGCCAATAATAGCCCTTCAGGGTAAAAAAAATGCGCTTAGTATAACCTTACCAGCGGAAACCTGTAACTTGAATTTTTTGACTTTTGGTGATCCAGCATGCTTCCATTACATACTCTCTCTTTTGCTGCTCGGCTCAAAGTGGTGACACCATGATTCATCGCCTGCCACTATGCGGAAGAGAAATGTATCACCCTCCACTCTGTATCGCAGCAAGTGGTTCAAACACTATCCCATGCGTTCCTCTTTTTGGTGGTCGGTCAACGTCCGTGGTACTCACTGTGAACACACCTTCCGATATTGCAGTTTCTTACGAACGACCTTTTGAATTGTCCCAATTGACACATCAAATTCTTTCGCTAGCGAACGTATGCTTCGACAACGGTTCATCTGTACTGCTGCATCAATTTTGGCGATGGTGTTTTCTGTTGCAACAATATGCGCTTGACCCGGCCGTCGAAGATCTGTCGTGAACTGACGTCCTTTCCGAAACATTCGTACCCGGTCTGTCACTGTTGTCTTCGACACACATTTGTTACCGAACGCTGCCTGCATTCTTCGATGAATGTCCACTGGTCGACATACTTCAAATGAAAGAAACTGAATCACCGCTCTTTGAGCTTCTTTAGACGGATTTTGGATCATCCCGGCCATTTTCTCAAAGGTCAGAAACAGAACCTATGCATTATGGGACGATAAGCACATGCTCTTTTATTCATTGGTCAGTACTTATCACATTACTATGACATGATCATGTTCAACGTACGCAATTACGCGCGATGCGGCACGAACGGATTTCAAATGAACGCTCCTAATACTACGTGGCCAAGCCATCTAGGAATTTACCTCATTGCCTACCCTTGCTCTTTTTACCATCGGGTTTACCATATGTTAAGTTTTTAAATGTATGCTTCACTTAACACTTATTTTTTTGTCCGTCTATGGTATTCTTTGCATGTTCCCCAGAAAGCACATTTCCACTGCCATTAGATGTTTCTCAGCTTGTCCGCTTATTGTCCATATTTCATGTGCATGCATATTTCTTATGTGTATTTTTGTAAACGTGTGCACGCAGCAACAGTATGTTTAAATCCTGTTTATCTGACTTGCTGCTTGACTCAGGTGACTACCAGTGGGTGGTGTTTATGTAACCGTGTGGCTTCCAGCCGTTGCTATGCAAACAAAAGAACTTCCTGTTAAGTGTTCGACTTCCGCGAGGAGAATTTTTCTCCACATTCGAACAGTATCAGCCACTATGTATTTTGTATTTAAGCCAAATTATTATTGGTTTATCCACTTCACGTGATATATAACCCTGCAGTATGCACCTGACGAAATGCAGCGAAATCATCATCATCACGTGCCATGCCTATAAGCGTGGGCGGTCATCTTTCGCCATCTCACACGATCACTAGAGTCGTGGATCAGCTCTGTGTTCTTGTCTCAACCATACCACTTAGCCAAGCCATCCAAGTATTTACTTATCTGCCTTCCCCTTGTTTTGTCCCCCTCAGTCTTGCCAGTTGTCACCAAGTTCTCGAATGGCAGCGAAATGTGCCAGGCAAAAACTCGTGCAATACTTTGTTTATGGCGTCTGTGTGTAAATCAACCATTAGGGCGTTACGCTAACAGTAGCATGGGCGAGGTCCGACAGTCAATAGCATGACATGGTGTCATCTCTCGTCGTTCGCTAGGGAAAGACTGGCCACTTGTCCTCCCGGGTAGTCAGGTCTACACAAATGTGATGACCCTAACACTGCACATACCTACACCAGGTTCACGCTGACGGACTTGCTTCTTGTTAACTACCAGAATTACTGGACGACGATCACAAAGCCGCACTCATGGTAAGGCAGCGTGCTCATGAAACACCTCTTCCTCTTCTGCCTCTCATCTCCCATTGGAGCATTGGCTCTCAACCAGCTGACACAAATCACTTTGTAGATTTGGTCATGAATGGTTGGATTTTATAGTGAAGTGTTCTATGGGATGAGGTAGCGAGTCTCCCGCCAACGCTCTTTAGTAGCCTCATATGACATGCGTACTTTCTGAGTCTCCGTGGCCAAGTGGTTAAACCGCTTACCTCACGCTTCTACTGTCGTGGGCTCGTTTCCGACCGCCGTCCCTCGGTTCAAGAGCGCAGTTTAATCGGAGACTCACGGAGTTCGTGTGACGTTTTCGGCAGATCGTTCTGCGGAAAGAGACCGAGCCATATGGGATAAAACCCGGTGCAATGAAGCCGTCTTTTAGACTTTAGACCCTATTTTGAACCTCTTCGGCATTCTCGGTGAGTGATAGGCTGTGGTGTTAATTTTCTTTGCTATCCTAGTTTGGCACCGGCAATACACGGGCGATGAAAGACGTGCCCAGTCTTATAATGAATCCAAGTGCATACAGTTAACTGATTCAATGCCGAGGGATAACATATCGCCGAATGTCACCTCCCATTTGGAAAGAAGGACGATACATTATAATATTTGTTCATTTGATTGTGTACATGTTTGGTCCAAACGTAATTTTTTTTTGACAATGAATCGGTTAAGGAATAGCCAGATAAGACACGTTGGAATGCTAAGGAGCACTCCACAATGATTTTCCAAGAATTCGTTTATGGTAATCACAAAGCCGCGTGTATGTTACAGTGACACGCTGGAAAAAAAAAAAAAAACACGTCCTACCAGAGAAAAGCGTGAAATAAATTATTAAGTGAAGTACATATGTACGAGTATTCATACGCGCACACATAGATACCGTGTTTCCCCGAAAATAAAATCTACTCCTATAATAAGGCATAGCACGATTGTTCAGGATGCTTTTAATGTATGACCTACCCCTAAAATAAGTCCTAGTTGAGATCGTTAGCTAGAATGAGCGACTTGTTGCCGAATGGCCAATCGGAGTACAGACTGCTGCGCACTTTATTTGGAGAGTTACGATGGTGTTCCAGAAGCAGATAACATGACTATATTTGAATAAATGTAGAATTTTGTACATGAATAAATGTAGAGTTTTGTTTCTGAAATGTATATATAACTTGTGTGCGTGTGCGCGTGTGTGTGTGTGTGTGTGTGTGTGTGTGAGAGAGAGAGAGAGAGAGAGAGAGAGAGAGAGAGAGAGAGAGAGAGAGAGAGAGAGAGATCTACCGAAAATAACCACAAGTGCATTTATTTAAGCTAAAATTAATACAAGATCCGGTCGGGAAACAGGTAGTTTGGGCATAAAGTGCTTGACTGTCTCATCCTTCCTTCCTCTCTCTCTCTCTCTCTCTCTCTCTCTCTCTCTCTCTCTCTCTCTCTCTCTGTCTCTCTCTCTCTCTCTCTCTCTCTCTCTCTCTCTCTCTCTCTCTCTCTCTCTCTCTCTCTCTCATGGATCACACAAGGGGAGTAACCGGTCGGTTCTCATTGATCACACACGTTAAGTGGGCAAATTACATCCCCTGATCCCATTTACGTAAACCGGAGCAGGTGATACGAACTTTTAGTGAAGAGATGCAGGTAATCGATATAAGTACCAGGCCTCCAAGCTATGTATAACAAAGTACATCTCCACGGCAAAGGTCATCTGTTGCATGATGGAAACGTGCTCACCACTAAACAGCTGTCAGTTGCAGTGAGAAAGGTGCTATATCCAAGTCATACTGTTGAATGCGTCTGAAAAAAAAAACGGACATGCTTGGAAACTTTAATGGCAATGGAGATGAAAGTTGTCTGTCTGTCTGTCTGTCTGTCTGTCTGTCTGTCTGTCTGTCTGTCTGTCTGTCTGTCTGTCTGTCTGTCTGTCTGTCTGTCTGTCTGTCTGTCTGTCTGTCTGTAGGTAGGTAGGTAGGTAGGTATGGTAATGTAATGTGTGTGTGTGTGTATGTACACACACACGTACGTCTATTTGTGTATGTGAGTGTCTTCTTCTTCTTCTTCTTCTTCTTCTTCTTCTTCTTCTTCTTCTTCTTCTTCTTCTTCTTCTTCTTCTTCTTCTTCCTCCTCCTCTTCCTCCTCCCTATCTGGAAGGAATGGCGTTACACCCATTCAAACCCTTATCTAAGTCAACCGTCAGTGTGTCCGAATTCATTGTGCTCTAGACCAGTGGTTCTCAACCGGTGGGGAATTCCCCCCTAGGGGGGAAGTTTAGGTTTTCCAGGGGGTGGGGGGAGTTAAGATCATTTCAAGATCGCGTTAAAACAAGAACCGATTACTTGATATTGTTTTTACCTCCAAACATTACGGTTCTGTACTTCTCGCCTTTCTGAAATTCGTTTTATAACGTAAGTAGACCTGCAAATCACGTTTTATGTATACATCTAGACATGTTCTAGTGCAGTGGTTCTCAACCGGTGGGGAATTCCCCTCCCCTAGGGGGGAATTTTAGGGTTTCCAGGGGGGGGGGGGGGATTGAAGATCATTTCAAGATCGCGTTAATACAAGAACCGATTACTTGGTATTGCTTTTCCCTTCATACTTTACAGTTATGCACGTCTCATCCTTCTAAAATTCATTTTATAAAGTAAGTAGACCTACAAATCACGTTTTATGTGGATGTCTAGACCTGTTTTAACATATTTACCTTCCATTTTTACGTATACTGTGTAGGGGTGTGGGGATTTTTAGTTAGGAAATATGAAAGGGGGGAATGACGTTCTGAAAATATGGCGAAGGGGGGCATGGGCCAAATTTTTGATAGGAAGGGGAGGGGGAATGACGTTCTGAAAATATGGTGAAGGGGGGCATGGGCCAAAAAAGGTTGAGAACCACTGTTCTAGTGTGTGGTATTAAATTTAGCTTCCATTTTTATGTATACTGTGTAGAGGCGGGGGGGGGGGGGGCAGGATTTATAGGGAGGAAATACGAAAGGAGGGGATGACGTTCTGAACATATGATAAAGGGGTGCATGGGCCAAAAAAAGGTTGAGAACCACTGCTCTAGACATATTCCATTCAAGGTAACAGTCACTTATCTCCCCTTGGGTAGTTTATCTTGTAAACAGTATTGCGGTTTTGTTATTTTTTTATTTCCCTCCTCCTCTTTCTTTTTTTATCATGATTTCTGTACAACTGTACCTATTATGGTAGTCTCCAACATGAGACAGCTGCGTGGCGATGAGGTTACGGACGCAGTTCGTAATCTAGCATACTCACTTTCGAAACACAGCTGCGGGTGATTTGGCAGTAGACCGCCTTGCGTTGGTTTTTTACGAAATGATATGGGTACCGGTCGTTCAGAAAACAATGGCAAACTACTGAACGTAAACTTGCCAAGAGATCACAACAGAAAAAATTGGTGATGTTGACTGCGACGTCCTGTAAAGGATATGCAACTTTATTATTATTATGCGTCTAAGTACATGTTCTTTTCTTCAGTCAGGCTCTGCCTTTTGGGGTGAACACGTTAGAATTTCTATGCGCCTGTCTGTAGCTGTCAATGTTTACATTGTCTCCACGGTGGAGTGTACACAGCACTACGAACATTTAAAGATGAAGCTTGATTGTTAGTTAAAGTGTGCCCCGCGTGCCATGCGTTGCTTGGCTTCTGTTAACCAAAACAGTAAACACAAGTTGGCAACAAGCCGAATCGTGTTTCCAAGAACTTTTTCTGAGCTAGCTTTCTGCGAAATACAGCTTTCTTACCCAGCACAAATGAATGGGCGTCCACCCACGTAGATTTACACACACACACCATACCTTTTACAGTGCGACATAATGAAGAAGAAAAAAATGTAACCCGGCGGTCTGTTTTACATTCGCGCAGTTCGGGCGGGAAACGGCGCACCATTAGTGTCTGATATTGAGCGGCCGGCCACACTTGCAAGTGTTGTCACAAGTAAGTATTTTGAAATCGGCTGGTTTCAAGACGGGAGTTTCCAATGGATGCGTATGTTTGTTGTAAAACATCTTGTGGCTGTTGTCTGAATCAAATTCGAGGACTGTTTTGCGTATTACATGTTTAGTTCTGACCGAACATTTCTGGATTTTCGTTCACGTATGCAAGTCGTACTGTATTTGTACTGTGTTTTACTTCATGATGAGACCCATACAAGAAATGCCAGGAATTTCAGTTGGTGGGCATGGATGATAATGTATTATTAACAACCCTGCGATATGCTGATGACATGGATTTGAACAGAAAGTCAGAACAAACGTCTTAGTCCGAATAACTGAAAAACAAAAGTGTTCGTATTAATTGCAAAAAAAAAAAAATGTGTTTCCATATGCAACGCCAAATTGTATGAAACTGATCTGAAACAGTTCAGTTTTTTGTTGTTGTTGGGAATGGTGGTGTTATTTTAATAACAGAACAAGGTAGATGTATGAAAGAAATATAAATATGTAAGGGGCGCTCATTTGAAATCCGTTCGTCCGCACCGCGCATAATTGCGTACATTGAACACGATCACGCCATAGTCATATAATAAGTAGTAAAGTACTGACCAATGAATAAAAGAGGACGTGCTTATCATCCCATGAAGCATAGTTTCTGTTTCTGACCGTTGAGAAAATGGCCGGATTGATGTAAAATCCGCCCAAAAAAGCTCAAAGAGCGGTGATTCAGTTTCTTTCGTTTCAAGGATGTCGACCAGTGGACATTCATTGAAGAATACAGGCAGCGTACGGTAACAAATGTGTGTCGAAGACAACAATGGCGGACTGGGCACGAATGTTTCGGAAAGGACGTCAGTTCACGACAGATATTCGAAGGCCGCGTCAAGCGCATATTGTTGCAACAACAACAACAAAACCGCCAAAATTGATGCAGCAGTACAGATGAATCGTTGTCGAAGCATACGTTCGCTGTCGAAAGAATTTGATGTGTCAGTTGGGATAATTCAAAAGGTCGTTCATAAGAAACTGCAATATCGGAAGGTGTCTTCACAGTGGGTACCGCGGATGTTGACCGACCGCCAAAAAGAAGAACGCATGGGATGGTGTTTGAACCACTTGCTGCGTTACAGAGTGGAGGGTGATGCATTTCTCTTCCGCATAGTGGCAGGCGATGAATCAAGGTGTCACCACTTTGAGCTGAGCAGCAAAAGAGAGAGCATACAATGGAAGCATGCTGGATCACCAAAAGCCAAAAAATTCAAGTTACAGGTTTCCACTGGTAAGATTATGCTGAGAGCATTTTTTTTACCATGAAGGGCTATTGTTGGCCGACTTTAAAGAACCTGGTGTCAACATCAACTCTACCCACAACTTGCAAACAATAGACAAGCTGCAAAAAGCCACCAAGAATAAACGACCTGGCATGCTTTCTTGCGGTGTGATTTTGTTGCACGAAAATGCTCGCCCGCATGTCGCAAAGATTGTGCAGGAAGCATCAGCAAGGAAGAAGTGGGAAATTCTGCAACATCCAGCCTGTAGTCCTGATTTGTCATCATGTGATTTTAATTTGTTCGGACCTCTTAAAAAAGCTCTCAAGGGGCAACGATTTCACAAAGATGTAGATGTAATGAACGCGGTAAACACTTGGTTCAGTGAACAACCATAATCCTTGTTTGCGGACAGCATTCGCCGCCTACCTAAACAATGGGATGCTTGCTTGAATGCCTACGGCGACTTCTTCTGACCAACTCATGGTGCATAATTCATTCAAAATGAACGTTTTGTTTAATTCTACCACACCTGTTAATGTTTTTTTTTTTTAATGCTTTTATAATAAAGCCACTGGAACGGGTTTCAAATGAACGTCCCTAATAGAATAGCCCATGCAAGAGGAGAATTTCAAGATTAAGAATAGGGCCTTAAACTCCTGTATGTTCATCAGTGGATCTCCAGACTTCATATTGTGACTAAGCCAAGGCAACCTACGGTTTTTGCATTTTCCAGTGGTTGTTTATTTCTCTCTTCCCCCTCTCTCCACGATGTCTCCAAGAATGTGTTTATGTGTACCAGCTCAGCCTTTGCATCATGCGATTCCGCCACATCTCAGAAGATTCCGTGTTCTTTTCGTCTGTTTCGTTTGAGTCCATATTTCAGAACTGTACAGTGCTGCGGGGCAGATATTTCAAAGTTACCTGATTAAGTGACATGTGGTGATTAATAGTCTTAAGAGATTCTCCGCATCTCGCGGGCTTATAAACACCAGTTTTCCCTAAGCATCCCCCTTTATTTTGATATATAATACAACATGTCTGCTGTCATATTAACAAATATGTCAAAACTGTGACACACCCCAACTTCCCATTTTCCGTTATCCATGTTTGTTTGTTCCGAACCTACAGTTTGTTTAGCACTTAATCTGTTAATAGCAATGAAGCGTCACGATGATATAATCGTTAGTGACCTAGTCTATATGTCCGCACATGATTTAGCATGTCCATACCTGTCCTCACTAATTCCTTAAGTCACTGTCAGTACTTTCCTATGTCGTCTTTTGAGTAATACTGTTATTGCAACTGGTAGGGACGAGGGTCCAGTTTACAACAGTGGTAGGAATATTGCAATGGTTTAGTGTGCACCCAACCTCATATCATGAGTATCAGACCATTTTCAGAATGGAAATGCGATGAGGAAGGGAAACTAGCCAACCCCTTTCATTGTGCCGTGGCCTTGAATATCTGAAGGCCTACTACTTTACACCTCGTAGTACTGCCGTTATCTTTAAATTAAAAGTAACAACACAAAGGGAGTCTCCGTGGCGAAGTCGTCAAGCCGTTTGACTCGGGCTCCGAAGGTTGTGGGTTCGATTCCGAAATTTTTCGGAGACTCCTGTGGGTCGTCGCTAGAGCTACGGAGTTCGTGCTTTGTGCGACGCTTTCCGCGCTGCGGAAAGAGACCGAGCCATATGGGATAAAACCCGGTGCAATGAAGTCGACCCTGTCGACTTTTAAGCGACTCTTTTTTTTAACAACACAAAGCTTACTTCAATGAGAGAAACGTGAGAACACGTTAAGAAGCTACAAATACATCTCTGTAAGAACGATTACCAGCAACATGTTGCGGTACATTTAACACAAGTCCTCTCTCCTGAATCCCTTCAAGTGTGAACTGAAGCACTTGACGACTGACAGTAAATAGCTGCATACATTCTTATTTGCCACAGTTTTGTTTGTTCTTTATAACACCTCTTTTTGGTGTCACTAGCCGTGATACATCGCTTCAGAAACCACTTTGTACATGGTATTCATTCAACCATGTGACAAAAGCACGTTCAGTTTTCTGCACTTCTTGAGTCCTATACATGCGTTACTTTTATCCACTTTGTTCTATCTTCTGCTTCACATGTTTCTGTCAGGTTTCTTGTTGTAACTTCTTCATCTCATCTCATCTTGTTCCTCTTGTATCTTGTGTGCTGTTAACCTCAGTCCAAACACACCGTTACACCAAGGATAATAGACACACACTCAGTTATGTTGTTAGTAGCTGAACACATATCCTTTATTATTAAATAATAATAATAATAATAACTGCATTACTCATATTGTTGTTAATAGGGGGTTGTGATAGAGAAGATTGTGGATAGTTTTGCGTCATGGTAATGAAAGATTTCCATCGGCACGTGATCGCCCTTCATCACGTGATTACACGTCAGTTGGCTAGAGGTGTTGTTTGTCCATCAAGAATGATGATGACCATTCATTTCATCCAGTGGGGTTGAAAGTATGGAGCCGTGAGTTATAAGATGGCTTATAAGGCCTATTTTGACTCGAAATGTTCTTTGACAATGTGGGCAAAGAATGCTTGACGTTCCAGGAGGAGGACCTCCTGCAGTGGTTTTTCTGTCCAGCGTTTTCTTTACAGCTCTTGCAGTCCTGGTTGCTTCACAGGTGACTGCACCCTTATGTAATGATGTACGCCACGAATTACGGTCTTTAGCAGCAGTATCCCAGGTGTCAAGATGAATTCCAAAAGCTTTCAGGGGCAGGAAAGGCAAGGGGTATGATAATGGTGACGATAACGGTGATATGTTTAGCGTAAAATAGTGGATTCCTAACTGTTGAGTGATGCTAGACCAGGGTTGCTAGACATCCGGCAAACAGAGGACATGTCCTCCTTTTTAGCCTAATATTCTCCGTTCGGCGGGCAAAACTAAAAACCTTTAAAATGTCAGGCTTTTCTTACCTTTGAACAGTTTTATGCATATGCCATTGCTAATGGGGATTTTCTACGAAATGTTGGCTCCTCCGAGAAATATGTCGGGTAATTAATAAAGATTTTTTTTCCCGCGTTTCCATCCTGTTTCAGGATATTGCGGTCAACACCAGCATCTTTCAGCTGTATGTTGATTCCTAGGCTAGATTACCCTCATCAGCACGCCACGACTTTCTGAGCGACCGGCTCCATACTCTCATAAGTCACTAGCGTGACTCGAACCACTTCTAATTCTCGTCCGCTCACGTTGACTACGAGAGTATTCGGGATTAACGGAGAAAAGCTGCTAACCCCTCGGCCAGGCACCCGGCAATTAATAAAGATTATAAGGTAATAATTGTACAATCGGCTGTTTAAATAATGTTTTTTTTTTTAGCATTTTGAAAAAGGCCTCCATTGAATTTATACTTATTTTTTTAACATGATTGTTTCTTGATTGATTCACTAAGAGTAAGATACACTTCTTGGCAGCTATTGTAATAAAATTATACTGATTGTGGGTTTAATCTGGAACGATGAAACATTCAATATGTCCTCCTTTGTCCTCTCTTTTGTGTGTGTCTTCTTATTATGTCCTCCTTTTGGCGTCCACATATCTGGCAACCCTATTCCAATTCCAATTCCAATTTCTGGTACAAGTACCCCCTTTCAGCCTTCGAGTCTTCGACTTAGCTATGTAGGGGTGTTTATGGTGTAGCTTGAAGTTTGTCTTTCGTACTTTGGGCTGCTTGTTGTCAGCTTATCGGCTTCTGATGGGTTGATTGCGTTAGTTACTTTCTTGATGAGGTTTTTCATGTCTGGACCGAGTCGCGCACTTGTTGAGGCCTGGAGTACTTTGGTACCCACCCCGTCATATGGTGCTGTTTCCTTCAGAGAGTTTTACCAGTTGTCGTCTCTTCTGGTGTTCCTCCTATTTCCCCGTCGTGAGTTGCCTTCGAATCTTCTCTGCGTTTGCCAGTCGGATCTTGGTGGTGAGCGATATCGTTCTTCCTCTGTTGCTTCTTCTTCTGTTTGTGCCCTTGTATCCTCTAGTTCGGGTGTGGCTGTCTGGATCTTGAGCAGTTCAAGTATCTTATCAAGAGTGATTTCTGTGTTTCGTTTCACATCGTGTACGTTAGATAGCTGCTCATCCGTCTCAGCCTTTATGGCAGCCATTCGAGCGACATCCTGTTCTATCTTCTGCTGCACTTGCTTCATTTCGTCGAGGATGCGTTGAACGGCCGTTATCTGTTTTTCTTGCTTCTTGTGTTTTTCCTCCTCCCTGCTTGATAGCCTTTCTTCTGTCTCAGCCTGTATAGCAGCCATTCGAGCGACATCCTGCTCAATCTTCTGCTGGACTTGCTTCGTTTCGTCCAGGATGCGCCGAGCGGCTGTTATCTGTGTTTCTTGCGTCTTGACTTTTCCTTCCTCCATGGTTTTGAACTGTGTTCTCGGGTCCTTCAGTTGGCCTTTGTCATTTTTGGTGAGTCGGTTGGTCGCCTCGTACTGCCTCCTGGCTTCCTTATATGGTAGGTTAGACTTGATGGCGATTTTCATGGCTTCTTCGCTGTCTTGGTGGCAGGGGCAGCCGAGGTACCTGGCGCCGTGGTTGCCGAGGCAGTTGGCGCATTTTCTGTTGTTGTTAGGCCTCCTGAAGTCCTTGTCGATCTTTGCTTGCTGGCACTGACTGTATGGATGAGGTCCAGAGCAGTATCTGCAAACCTCAACCTCACTCTTGCAGGTGGCACGGGTGTGCCAAAACTTCTGACACTTAGAGCACTGCAGCACTCTCGATATGTAGTGCTCTGGAACTTGGTCTCTCTTGTCCCATATGATGTATTGAGGGATAACTCGGTCCTCCGATGTTACTATGACGACTGTGGAGGGGATGTTGTTCTTTCCGATGATCCCCTCGGCACTGGTGATCTTGAGTTTGTTGTTCTCTCTTGTCAGCATCTCCCTGATCTGGTCGTTGGTGAGATGGGTCTTGACTCGTTTAATGACCCATCGTTTCATCATGCTGTGTCGGGCGGCTTCCAATACTATGCCGTGGTGAAGCTGTATGGTGGCTTTCTCCTCTTGTGTTATCTTCTGGATAAGTGCTGTGGTTTTTGGGTTTTTATTGATGGAGACCACTACTCCATCAGGTGTCTTGCGCAGCTGGTTGATGCTGTGTCTTCCCAGCTCGTTTTCGAAAAGGCTGATTATCTTGTCTGTTGGTAGCGCCGACAATTTAGCTTCACCCACGCTTGTCTGTTTGAGCAGTATCCTGCCGGTGAAGTCCTCAGATGTTGCTGTTGTTTCCTCTTGTGTGGAGGTCACTGATAGATTGGGCTGCATCGTCTTGGAGCTGGTTGGAACTTCCCGGCTGCTGCTGGCTTGAGTTGTGGTTTCTTCATCAACTGGGACGGCTTCAGCTGGTGTAGGAGCCGGACTGCTGTTCGTAGATATAGGCTCAGCAGTCGTAATGGCCTTCCTCGCCTCTACCTTCTTCTTCCCGGCTGCATACAGAGCATGTCTCTGCGAGGCACTTTTAACGCGAGGCATCCTCTGCGTTATCCGATAAGGCGACTTGATCTCGATAGCGCGTCGAGTCGATGTGATGTGGGGATGATGATGATGTCTGGCAACCCTAATGCTAGACCCACAGTTTAATAGACCGATGGGAACTCGGTGGGTGATAGGATCAATACCACACCGACCTCGTTTACTTGCCGTGGCATTTCCTGGTCTCCACTTTATGCTGATAGGTGACGATGGTGAAGGTGGAAATTAGCGACCTTTGACGTTAAGTTTATTTGGCGACATTGCCACAAGTAAAGGATTAAACAACCGTGACGACCAATTCAAATTTGAAACCGTTAGCAAGTTTTGAACTGTTACAGGGGGAGATAACTAGCCATCTCCTGCTCGTTTGTATGACCTGACTAGCAGACATGGAGTAATAATAAATCGTGGTCGGAACATTTCTATTTTCATTAAATTATCTGACACAGCAGATCGCATCAAGTGATCGTGCGCCACACTAATTGATTGCCATATTTGCCTGTTTGTTTGGCAATCGATTTGTTGTTTCATGGGGGAATTTATTTGGTAATGCAGCCTGGCCTGACATGTTTATGGTATACAAATGCAACCGTTTTTCGCGGTAATCGCTGCCTCATAGACCTGATATAAACGTAACTGTATAATTGCAATCGTGAAACCAATAACCACAGCCGGGAAATTGCACTTTATTGTTGGAAAACCGCTTTTCAAAACCAGTTCATTTGTGTTTTAAAGCCGTAATCGCATGTTAATCGAACATGTTGGAGTATTGAGTATAGGGCGGATCAATTCAGCTCAGTATTTACCACACACAAAAAAGACATTCGGCCTCGTTCAACCTGCTTCTGCAGAGTGGATTATAATTGAGATCCCTTTTTTTGGGTCATTTTTTCGTATTCTTTCCTTTCTTTGTTCTCTCTCGGGTCCTAAACAGGGTGGTTATATGTTGTTCTCTCAGCTCTTCAGGATTCGGTTGGGTCTTGTGGGGCTAATGCTGACTATAATTTTCGTATTAAACGGATCAATGTAGGGATTGAACCAGCTACTTTGGCATCAGCACACCGGATGTTTTAGAGCGACCCATGCTCTTATCCATTCAGCCACTGTGACCTCGTATACTATAGTATCTGTCATGTGATTATGGTCGCCTCTGACCTGTTCTTATTGTGGAGAGTACACTGGTGTGTGAGTTAAAGATGCATATACTTGACAGGACATTGCAGTCAACCTCAGTATTTTTTGGCTGGCTGTGATGTCTTGGCAAGTTTGCGTTAGTATTTTACCATTGCTTTCTGAATGACCGGCACTCATACCATTGTATGAAATACCAACACAAGGCAGTCTGCTGCCAAATCGCCCACAGTCGTGCTTCGATCACATTATGCAGTATTAGGAATTGCGTCCATAACACCTGTGAGTACATGGGTTCAATTCATGTAGGGATTTGGTTTGATTTATGTTTCCCCAATATATTACCAGAGAGCTGTTGGACGGAAAGTGGTATGTGCAACAATACTGGTCACCCCATGTCATGATCATGTGACCTAGTATATGTGAAAGTCTCACCCTGCACACCCCCTTGGCTGAGGCTTTATATAGTGATCCCACATTTGAGGCTGACAGTAATCCTGTTGATGTATCATGGCCTTGTCATTCAGAATCCTATAATCCTGTATTTGAGCATTGAGCTGTCAGTTGTGTACAAGCAGCTGTTGATGTCTATATGACCGTTTCTAATTTGTTGTTTATTTTATTCTGGAGTGATTTCATATTTGACTGTTTAATGTTTGTTGTTGTTGTTTTTCATTTCAGATTCATTCTCTCTCTCTCTCTCTCTCTCTCCCCCCTCTCTCTCCCTCTCCCCTCTCTCACCTCCCTCCCATTTTCTTGCTCTCTCTTTCACTTATTCCCTCACTATTTTTCTTTCTGTCTGTCCACCCGTTCGTCAGTTCGTCCGTCCGTCCGTCCATCCTCTGTCTGTCTGTCTGTCTGTCTGTCTGTCTGTCTATATCTATCTCTGTCTCTCCTCTCTCTTTCACTTATTTTCTCTGTCTCCCTTTTTATATCTGTCTGTCTCTCTATATATGTCTGTCCATCTCTCTCTCTCTCTCTCTCTCTCTCTCTCTCTCTCTCTCTCTCTCTCTCTCTCTCTCCCCTCTCCCTCTCCTCTCTCTCTCACCTCTCTCCCACTTTCTTCCTCTCTCTTTCACTTATTCTCTCATTATTTTTCTGTATGTCTGTATGTCTGTCTATATCTAGCTCTGTCTCTCCTCTCTCTTTCACTTATTCTCTCTGTCTCTCTTTTTATATCTGTCTCTCTATATATGTCTGTCCACCCCCCCCTCTCTCTGTCTCTCTCTCTCTCTCTCTCTCTTTCTCTCTCTCTCACTCTATGTGTGCCTGTCTATCTATCTATTGATATCAATCTATCTACGTATGAAAGGAAAGAGAGAAGAAGGGCAGAATGTCAGACGGGCCTGCGTGCCCAATTCCTAACCCTTTGAAAATAAAGTTCTGTCTGTCTGTCTGTCTGTCTGTCTGTCTGTCTGTCTGTCTGTCTGTCTGTCTGTCTGTCTGTCTGTCTGTCTGTCTGTTATCTTATCCATCCATATCCATCCACCCACCCACCCACCCATATCTATCTATCTATCTATCTATCTATCTGTCTATCTATCTATCTATCTATCTATCTCTCTTCTCTCTCTTTTACTTATTCTCTCTCTCTGTTTCTATCTCTCCTCCTCCCCTCTCCTCTTTCTCTCCCCCCCCCCCCCCTCCCCACACCTCTCTTTCATGTGCGTGTGCAGATCACATACAAGCACAACCTTTTAGCTGAATCTCACCTCACCCCTCCTTAACATTTCTGTCCATGATATCTGAGCTAATGTGGACTGTGAAGTGCCATCTCCAGTAGGTGCTCCCTTTACATGCCTTGGTGGTTAAATGTTGTCAGGAAAGTGCAGCCCACGTGCATGATATAGCCACCAAATGTTTGTTAATTGCCAGCTGATTAGTGTTTGTGGCAGTGGCAATCCTCTCATGTTCTGGCACATTTGCTTTTCTTACAATTGCTGTTAAAATTAGCGTTTGATGTTTCTCCTCCTTTATAGACGGGAGCGGATGAAACTATTATGTCTGTACTATTTGTAACATGTATATTGCAAATGGAGACCGGCATGGCTGAGAGGGTTAACCTGCTTAAACTTTCTTATGACAGCAGTGTAGTGGGTTCGTTCCACATGCCGGTCAGTTGGACTTAAATGTTGACTTTTCTTTGAAAAAACAATGGCAAATACTCAACGTAAAACTGCCTAGTAAAAAATTAAACAGCCAATCGGGGCTGGATGTGACCATGAAGTCCTGAAAAGGACATGCAATTATTTATATTGTAAATAATTAGTTCATTATCCTTTACAGGATGTAGCGGTCAACTCTAGCATTCTTTGGCTGTTTGTGATCTCTTGGCAAGTTTACACTCAGTATAGTCTCTGAACGACCAGCACTCATACCATTTTCATTAAAAACCAACGCCAAATTACCCACAGCTGTGTTTCAAATTATATTGTAAATATTCACACATATACTTATATTATTTACAGCTAGTGAATAAGCAAATTATTAGACGTTGTAGTAACAGAGAGTGCAAGGAAAGGACTCTCCTTGAATATCAAGAAAACGGTAACAATGGTAATATCAAAGAAAATGGTGACACCAAAATGTGACATAGAAATAGAAGGAAAAATCCTTAACCAAGTGGATAATGTTAGATACCTAGGGGCATTTATAACATCAGATGGAAGATGTACAACAGAGATTAGGAGCAGAATAGGGCAGGCAAAAGCCGCATTTCAGAAAATGAAGAGTATCTTGTGCAATAAGTCACTATCACTGAATGTAAGAAAGAGAGTGCTGAAATGCTATGTAGAACCAGTTTTGCTGTATGGCAGTGAATCTTGGAATGTAAATGAACAAAGTAAGAAGAAATTAGAAGCAACAAAGATGTGGTTCCTGAGACGAATGTTGCGAATTCCTTGGACTGCCAGAGTAACTAACGATGACTGCCTGAAACAGGCTAATGAAACTAGAACATTATATACAACAATAAGACAGAGACAAACATCTTTCTTCGGTCACGTGATGAGAAGAGAGGCATTGGAGAACATCGTAACAACTGGAAAGATCGAGGGGAGGGAAAGAGAGGCAGAGGCAGACCAAGAGAAATGATGCTGGATGGATTGAGACGGTGGCATGGAGGAATATCAGCCGCAGAGTTGATCCAGAAAACCAAAGACCGAGATCTGTGGAGAGCCATGAACGCCTACCCCAGCTGGCACGGCACTTGATGATGATGATGATGATGAGTGAATAACAGATTGTTCAAAATCAAATATTATATGGTTTTAATTTATCATCATTTAGCAGATCCTTTACAGAATGCCACACTCATCATAGCTCACTGAAAGACTCAGTACTTCCAATTTTTATTCACTCATGTTTATGTCTGACACTGGAGAACTGATAAAAGAGCTTTGAGCAAATCTTCCCACCTTGTCTACACTGTGATGTCATGTGCTTATCACTCTTGACATCATTAACAACAATATTGACAGGTTACAAGACAGTGGCATGGTTATTGTAATTTCTATCACACTTTTAAGGTTTTCATTTGAAGCCCCCTCAAATTTGTGCTGATACAGTTTTTAAGATTAAAACAAAATTTCATTGAAGTTCAAATACATTGGTTGTCTGAACCATTAGCATGCTCAGGCGTGGGTTCAATGCGGGGGCGATTGTTTGAAGACACCCTTCTGTGCTATAACACAAGGCTGTCAGTAATTTTCTCTTGCAATCTTCCTCTGTCTCTCTTTCCACCTATCTTTCCAGTTGTCACAACATGTTCTAGTGTTTGTCTTCTCATAATATGGCTAGAAATATTGACTGCCTGTTTCTGATGTCTGTGGTGAGTAGTGTTTGTGTCTTAGCCTCTTTCAAAACATCTAGATTACTTACTTTGGCTGTCCAAGGCATTTTCTGCAATCTTCTATAAAGCCACATCTTCGAAGCTTTTATAGGAATTTTTGCTCGTTGACTAATTGTTCAACATTCACAGTCTGTCTGTCTGTCCGTTCGTCCGTCTGTCTGTCCGTCTGTCCATCTGTCTGTCTGTCTATCTGTCTGTCTGTCTGTCTTATCTATCCATCCACCCACCCACCGCCATATATTAAAACTGGTTCAATGTAGCATGGGAGAGATCTTTTTTCCCCCCTAACTTCCAGTGACGAGAATTTATTGCATAAGATGTTCTTCATTCTCCAAAATGCACATAGCATGTTAGTTAATATTCCCTTTGTCTTTGTTTCCTTTTTTAGTCTTGTGGACATGAAATTGGCGACATAGCAAATGGAATCCCGGAGGAGGAAGAGGAATTCCTCTCTTCCAGCAGCATTTTGACCAGCCTTGGCAGCTTCACCCCACCTCTGGAGAAGGAGAAGCCCACACACTTCGGTGGCAACCTCAGCAGCGACAGTGTTGCATCAATGAAGCGGGGAGTAGGTGCCGGGAGCGTCAGCAGGACCTCCACCTCCAGCCAGCAGTCTGCTCAGCCATCCAGCATCTTGCCGTTTGTGTCCATGGAACAGGAGATTGATGAAATCACACGCCTGATGCCGGGGGTCCGGCTGGACCAGGTAGTTTGTTACATTATATTACGTTACCTACAGAATTAAGGCACACCCGTTAGTGTAGTTAATAGGGAGCTATGCTTGATTGATTGATTGATTGATTTAGGAACCGACATCACAGCATTCAGGGCATTCTCATAAGCACTCCGTCCCCATCCTCAGTAGCCAGCAAAGAGTTCCAGCTGATCTGATTATATGTTCGTCCCGCCTTTCCTCTGAGCGTCGAGCGTCGGCCAGATCCCCCTCGTCATTCCTCGCTGTCTCATTCTTGCCAGACCATGGTGATCCATTTGCTCCTCTGAGGTGTAGGGAGCTATGCTTGTAAGTAACAAGTTTCTCTTATCTTGGACATATAATAACAGACGATGGCAGAAGTGAAATAGAAATCAAAAAGAGAATAGGAATGGCAAAAAATGCTTTCAACAGCATGAAATCAGTATTAACATCTAGAGATTAACAACGCATTAAAAATGAGAATTGTCAAATGTTACATATATTCAACACTAATGTATGGCACGGAAGCCTGGACATTGAACAAGCAACTAGAAAGTCGATTAGAGGCTCTGGAGACGAATACAATCAAATACAGAGGTTCTAGAAAAACTGGGAATGAAAAGAGAGTTGATGAAAGAAATAAAAAAAGAGGTAAGTGAAATATTTCGGCCAAGTTAAAAGACATAATACACTTATAAAAACCATACTGGAGGGCAAGGTTGAGGGCAAGTGAGCAAGAGGTTAATAATGATACAAGTGGGAAGACAACATCAAGAGATAGATGAACATCAATCTGACAGAATGTACAGTCAGAGTGAGAGACAGGTTTGAAGATCCATTGCGGCCAACCTTCATTGTGGAGATGGCACCTTATTGATTGATTGATTGATGCTTGTAATGTCTACCTATTTCTCTGTGCATTCAGATCTACAAAATGTGATGGCCTTATCACATCACACAGACTCATAGCAGCTTCTCGCTGTCAGATATATGTTGTTTTTGTTTGGTTAGGGTGAACAAGCAAGAAATGTTTTACACAGGGTGTTTGTAAAGTCTCACTACACTTTGTATGTACAACAAGTTTGAAAAATGAAGTACATGATGTCATCCAAAAATGTGCTCAAAAATCAATTAAATTAGTAACATTAGGCACCAAAAACGACTAAATTACGATATGTTCACAGTCGATACAGGAGACAGGGACGTGTGCTCTCTCCTCTGCTATTTAATATCTACATGGGCAGAATATCCAAAGAAACAAACCTTGACAGAACAGATTCAGAAAATTTAGAACTCTTTACTTCAGATGAAACAACTGATCCACAGGAAACAAATGAACTTCTATTTGCAGATTATCAGTGCCTGTTTTATAATGACGAGGGCAGACTGCGAAATCATATTAATAATCTGAGTTAAATATGCAGCAGATACATTATGAGTATAAATGCAGCCAAAACCAAAGTAATGCAAGTTAGCAGATCGCCTGGTCCACTAAGTATACAGATAAATAGCACATCTCTGAAACAAGTTAAAGAATTCAAATATCTTGGAATTATGATCACAGAAGATGATGATGACAATAGGCACTGCTATGGTCTAACGCTGTTTTGGGAAGCTAGAAAGTACCAATGAAGTATTCATTATAACAGGTGTTGGAAATGTCCACCACGGGGTTCAAGACATGATTGTACACATCTCTTCATATTGTCAAATATCTTTTGCAACGTGTCTGTTATTTCTTGAATGGTAATTTTGATTGCTTCTTTCAGGTTCTCAATTGTGTGTAAATTATTTTTGTAAACATTTTCTTTCAAGAAATACCATAGAATTACTCCAGCAAGCGACAGCCATTCGCTGCATACTGCTTAATATGGACTGTGAAGCACATTTTTTAATGACGTCACGTACTTTATCTTTCAAACTTGTTCTACATACAAAGTGTCGTGAGACTTTACAAACTCCCTGTAATTATTATTGCAACTGCTGGACATTCATCAGTACAGCAGTATTGCACTAAATTATTGTTGCGTGTGTTTTATTTCAGTTCCCATGTGCTATGTCTCATCTACCTCTTACTTGACAAGCATATACAATTGTCTCGCTTAGCTAGCTCTATTTTGATTGTTTGTCTTCATAGCTTGTGTGTTTGTCAGAGAGAACAAACAAACAAATGAACAAATTGGGCATGCAGGCATGTCTTATATTCGACCCTTTCGATCACTCATCTTTCATACATCAACTATCTATTGTGCATAATACATTCACATTGGGAAGGGGGAAGGGTGTAAAAACATTGTTAAATTAATGTTGTGAACATAAATAATGCATATTACGATGTTATGAGACAGGCAGGCAGACACACATGAATAAATACATACATACATACATATATTATTTACACACCACCCGCTCAATTAACACACAAATACACTCTCCCTCACATGCACATATACTCACAATCTGAAACTCGCTAACAAAAATCTATTTACATATAAATACATACATACTCTCTCTCTCTCTCTCTCTCTCTCTCTCTCTCTCTCTCTCTCTCTCTCTCTCTCTCTCTCTCTCTCTCTCTCTCTCTCTCTCTCTCTGTCTCTCTCTCCCCCCCCCCCCCCCATATATCCTCATTCATATATACAGCATAGCACACACATACACTCCTTCCCATACACACATAATTGACACATACACTTTTAGATGTGAATACACAAATACTCACACCTGTCATACATCAACACAGTCACACACCCACACACTTTCTTACTCTTACTCACACACATATATATATATATATACCCGCCCACTCAGAGTTACAAAAGAGAAGGCGATAGTTAGTTAGTTAGTTATTCAACATTGTTTGTTTCATATAGGCTGATCTAATAAGACGCACATGTAGCTTCAAACTGACCAGAGGTCAGAACTGCGTGGAAGTTGAGCTGGAGTTCCCTGACAACTACCCAGTCAAAGCAAGCCCGTCTCTGACCATCCTTCAGTCCAACCTGGATTCTGAAACACTGACCCGGCTCGTCAAGGTGGGTGTGGCCATAATGTCATTGGGCCTTGCTGATTTTGTTGTTGTTATTGATCTTCTTCTTCTTCCTGTTTGGAATTTAGAGTTGCTTATAGAATGTTATTTTTTAAGTCATTGTGTAGTAATGAGGATTGGTTGGCTTATTGGTAAGAATACTGGCTTCAAGATGAGAACATTGACTTCATTGCTCCGTGTTTTATCCCATGCGGCGCGGGCTCATTCCATAGGTCAGTATCATAAACCAACTGGCACATGGTGGTGACATGGTCAGTATCATAAACCAACTGGTACATGGTGGTGACGTGGTCAGTATCATTATAAACCAACTGGCACATGGTGGTGATTTGGTGATGTCAGTATCATTATAAACCAACTGGCATATGGTGGTGATGTGGTCAATATCATTATAAACCAACTGGCACATGGTGGTGATTTGGTGATGTCAGTATCATTATAAACCAACTGGCACATGGTGGTGATTTGGTGATGTCAGTATCATTATAAACCAACTGGCATATGGTGGTGATGTGGTCAGTATCATCATAAACCAACTGGCATATGGTGGTGACGTGGTCAGTATCATTATCATCACCTTCCAAGGACATGTCCAGGTATCCATTTAATGCTAGTTCGACCTTATAGCCCAGGTCAATTTTAAAACATCCACCTCAATGCATATTGAATTCGTGACCATATGGCCGGCAGGCAAGTGTGCTGGATAGAGTTCTACTGCATAGTGACATAATAATAGTGTTCTACTGGGGCTCCTGAAGCATAGTGACATAATAATAGTGTTCTACTGGGGCTCCTGAAGCATAGTGACATAATAATAGTGTTCTACTGTGGCTACTGAAGCATAGTGACATAATAATAGTGTTCTACTGTGGCTACTGAAGCATAGTGACATAATAATAGTGTTCTCCTCGGCTCCTGAAGCATAGTGACATAATAATAGTGTTCTACTGTGGCTACTGAATCATAGTGACATAATAATAGTGTTCTACTGTGGCTACTGAAGCATAGTGACATAATAATAGTGTTCTACTGTGGCTCCTGAAGCATAGTGACATAATAATAGTGTTCTACTGTGGCTACTGAAGCATAGTGACATAATAATAGTGTTCTACTGTGGCTACTGAAGCATAGTGACATAATAATAGTGTTCTACTGTGGCTACTGAAGCATAGTGACATAATAATAGTGTTCTACTGTGGCTACTGAAGCATAGTGACATAATAATAGTGTTCTCCTCGGCTCCTGAAGCATAGTGACATAATAATAGTGTTCTACTGTGGCTACTGAAGCATAGTGACATAATAATAGTGTTCTCCTCGGCTCCTGAAGCATAGTGACATAATAATAGTGTTCTACTGTGGCTACTGAAGCATAGTGACATAATAATAGTGTTCTACTGTGGCTACTGAAGCATAGTGACATAATAATAGTGTTCTACTGTGGCTACTGAAGCATAGTGACATAATAATAGTGTTCTACTGTGGCTACTGAAGCATAGTGACATAATAATAGTGTTCTCCTCGGCTCCTGAAGCATAGTGACATAATAATAGTGTTCTACTGTGGCTACTGAATCATAGTGACATAATAATAGTGTTCTCCTCGGCTCCTGAAGCATAGTGACATAATAATAGTGTTCTACTGTGGCTACTGAAGCATAGTGACATAATAATAGTGTTCTACTGTGGCTACTGAAGCATAGTGACATAATAATAGTGTTCTCCTCGGCTCCTGAAGCATAGTGACATAATAATAGTGTTCTACTGTGGCTACTGAATCATAGTGACATAATAATAGTGTTCTCCTCGGCTCCTGAAGCATAGTGACATAATAATAGTGTTCTACTGTGGCTACTGAATCATAGTGACATAATAATAGTGTTCTACTGTGGCTACTGAAGCATAGTGACATAATAATAGTGTTCTACTGTGGCTACTGAAGCATAGTGACATAATAATAGTGTTCTCCTCGGCTCCTGAAGCATAGTGACATAATAATAGTGTTCTACTGTGGCTACTGAATCATAGTGACATAATAATAGTGTTCTCCTCGGCTACTGAATCATAGTGACATAATAATAGTGTTCTACTGTGGCTCCTGAAGCATAGCGATATAACATTTACTTTATTTTATATGCTGATTCTTCTTCTTCTTTCTTCTTCGTTTGTCTGGAATGTTTGTTTTGGACATAAGTGCGTTGTGCCTTTATACAGTAGAGCTGCAATTTTTGCATCTTTCTGCTGACACAAGTGACCTCTTCAGGCATTGTTGACAGGGTTAATAACTTTCCCAGGTCAGCTGATACTTATTTTACTTGTTGTTATAGGATAATTATAGTCAAATTGACATATGTGGTTACAGGGATTAATAGAAATGTATCCTGACATTTTGTCTTTGCATTGTTTTAAATGTAGATATAAAATTGTTTTTCAATTTTCTAATAAAAATTGCATTTTGTTCTCTTTCTATTGGACAATTAAGATGTCATGTAAGATATCTGCTGCCTTCTATAAGAAGTTTGTGTTTGTGTAATTCTGCAGATCTTTAATGATACCTCAGGCCGGCTTGTCAAGCAACATATCTACTGCGTGGAGCCGTGTGTAAGGCAAATCATGCTTTTCATGGAGAAGTTAGGACCCACAGGCAGTGTTCAAGACCCATCCCAGCATGTAAGTGCTGTTTTGAGGTCTGTGGGGTGGGGGGACAACATGTTTCACCTGAAAGTAAAACTAAGTAAAGGAGTTCTTTTACATACCCTAATGCACATAGAAAAAATGGTGTTAGATCTATATTTTTATAGATCAATCAACACCCATTGGGCAGTATGGTCAGTATCGCTCAAGCACCTTCCCAGACATTATCTGGGACCCATGTGAGAATGGGTAGATATGAAAGTCCAGGTCTGTTTTCCAAATCCCCCTTGATGTAGATTCAAACCCATGTCCAATAAGCCTGCAGGTCTGGCCACTACACTACAGCGGCACCCATGGTTCAGTTGTGCAGTGAAAAGCAAATTAACAGTAAACAAATATTGTGAGGAGAGCAAAAACACATTTTGAAAATATTCTTATCCATCTTGTCACTAGTTTGTTGCAAAGGAGTTTAAGATTCACAATTTGACATCCTTGTACGGTGTGTTTGTCAAAGCACATTTGTCACACAACCATTTCATCCAGTAGTTTGTCCTGTGCAGGACTTTTCCCCAAAACAGTCATGAAATGTCTCTCTTATCATAAGTCAAATGTCCTGCCTGTGTTTCTATCATGTGTAAATGTCCCACTCATAAGTCAAATGTCCTGTGTGTGTGTCTGTCATGTGTAAATGTCTCTCTATCATAAGTCAAATGTCCTGCCTGTGTTTCTATCATGTGTAAATGTCCCACTCATAAGTCAAATGTCCTGTGTGTGTTTCTGTCATGTGTAAATGTCTCTCTATCATAAGTAAAATGTCCTGCCTGTGTTTCTGTCATGTGTAAATGTGTCTCTATCATAAGTCAAATGTCCTGCCTGAGTTTCTGTCATGTGTAAATGTCTCTCTATCATAAGTCAAATGTCCTGCCTGTGTTTCTGTCATGTGTTAATGTCTCTATCATAAGTCAAATGTCCTGCCTGTGTTTCTGTCATGTGTTAATGTCTCTATCATAAGTCAAATGTCCTGCCTGTGTTTCTGTCATGTGTAAATGTCTCTCGATCATAAGTCAAATGTCCTGCCTGAGTTTCTGTCATGTGTAAATGTCTCTCTATCATAAGTCAAATGTCCTGCCTGTGTTTCTGTCATGTGTTAATGTCTCTATCATAAGTCAAATGTCCTGCCTGTGTTTCTGTCATGTGTAAATGTCTCTCTATCATAAGTCAAATGTCCTGCCTGTGTTTCTGTCATGTGTAAGTGTCCCTCTATCATAAGTCAAATGTCCTGCCTGTGTTTCTGTCATGTGTAAATGTCTCTTTATCATAAGTCAGATGTCCTGCCTGTGTTTCTGTCATGTGTAAATTATCTTGAATCCATCTGTGTTGGGGTCTTCCTCTTCTCAGCCTCCCTGGTACACTTCCATCCATAATTATCTTTCCTAGACTCATATCTTGTTGTCCAAAATATTCATTTTCCTCATATTTGTTTGTCTTAATAACCAGTCTGCTGACCTCGACTTGACCTTTTTGTTTCATTTTGTTGTGGTTATAATTTGATCGAGTGAAATGGTGAGTCACGACCACCTATGCTTACCGGCATGGCACATGATAGATAGATCATTTGTAAATATTGTCTTTATTACCACTCATCATGTCAGTATAGTTTTGAAAACCATGGAAATCATAACCCATTAGTCTGTCTTCTTCTTCTTCTGTTGTCACCTTTCATCTCCTAATGGAACATAAGCCTTCAATCAGCTCACACCAAGCCTTTTGTAGACTTGTCCATGATTAGTTGCATTTTGTAGCTAAAATTTTCTATGGGATGAGGTTTCCAGTTTTATGACAGTCCTCCTTAGTCACCTCTTACGACATGCATGGGATACAGTAAAACCTCGGTTTTTGTTGATAACCCGTCCAAAAATAATCGGCGAAATCGCAAACTGACGAAAACTAAGGCAATTATTTCCATAAGAATCAATGTTAATCCAATTAATTCATTCTAGACACTCCAAAATACATACCAAAAACACATTTTATAGAGAATAAATTTAGTGTTTAATACTAAAAACAATAAGACATTGGCAGCGAGGTCACGTGGACAGTGAGATTTGAGCACATGTGATTTTATCTTATGTTCGTTACTACTTTTTGAAACTGAAAAACGCTAAATAAACACATTGCACTGAATACTGTATACGCAGTAATCACTTACGTGTAATTGTAGTATTAGCACTCGCAATCAATAAATAAAGGCACAAAAACACTGGGTCTCTTTATTATTGCAAAATTAGCAGCGAGGTCATCAACTGACGAAAATTGAGACACATTTTTTTGCGGAAAAAATCAACGAAAACCACAATCAATGATAACCGAAGGCAACAAAAATTAAGAGTTTACTGTATTACTATTATTTGCTTCCCTTATGAGCACTGGTAACACTTAATCTCTATCAGTAAATGGAAACTCAAAGAGAACAGTCCTGCATTTTTTTTAAATTTCACAAGCTTTAATGATTTTATTGAATGATAAATGCCAGCTATTCTTTATACCCCAAAATGTGGGTCTATAATGTCTGTGAGTATGTTTTCTTAGATTTCATGAATAGTTTGTGTAAGAATTTTTAATTGACATATTTATATTTGTGTTGTAGCATGAAGACAGGAAATCCATGCTCGACAAGAAGTACATTGTGGAAAAGGTGCGAACCCCAACCAGTCCCGTCTCACAGAACAGTGTCATTCCTATGTATCCTACCGGCAGTTTTCAAGACTTGTACATTCCATTTCCCAAAACATGTGGTGGGACATTTTGCTCAAATGGTAAATATTTATCCTTTACTTTGTACTCCTTAGTTATTCAGTTCCCACAGATAAACTGCAGCTTGCGTTCTAACAATATTTGGGACAGGCTGTAACATCCATGCTAAAAGTAGCAGGGTCAGGCTGTAATATCCATGCTGAAAGTACCGAAGTCAGGCTGTAACATCCATGCTAAAAGTACCAGAAACATGCTGTAACATTCATTCTAAAAGTACCATAACAGGTTGTAACATCCATGCTAAAAGTACCAGGAGCAGGCTGTAACACCCATGCTAAAAGTACCTGGGATAGGCTGTAACATCTATGCTAAAAGTACCTTAGCCAGGCTGTAACATCCATTCTAAAAGTACTTGAGTCAGTGTATCATCCATGATTTATATGAAGGCTTGAGTCAGCACATCCATACTAAAAATATCTTGGTCAGATTGTATCATCCATGATATTAAGTCTGGGTTGAATGATTATTTAGTTGGCTTAGGTGCTCCTTCGACTGCACAACTTCCATACACAGCTTAGAAACTTTGTGAATGTTCACCAGTTTCTTTTTTCCGTAACCAGAAATTCTATTACAACTCACCATTTGTAACGCAAGTTGTTAGGCCATTTTAACAGATTATTGTAGGTGTGGATTGCACCTGGCCCTGCAGCCAGCAGGGTTAGGATTGGCTAGCCTCTCCCAGGAGATGTGACAAGTGAAAATTAGTAGCCTGTCGATGACCTGCAAACTACACAAGTCAACCCCACCTCCACGTGGTGTAGACTGGGAAACTATGACCGCGAGGTCATGGGCTAACGGGGCTATGGCTCGCCATAGGGGATGGACTTCCTATGGTCAGATTTTTATCCTAAACCTGTGACTGGCCTAGCAAGCCGGCAGGGGATCTTTATACTGCTCGTAGAAAAATAAGAAGTATAAATGGACTGACCCAAATGGATATAGACCTGGCAATGTTAATGGACTATGAGATAGCTAGCCCATAAGCGGGCACTCTACTGCTGTTTATACTTCACCTCGACACCACAAGGTACAAGAGGAACATGATGAGATGAGATGAGATTTAACGGTCCAAATGTGGTGTAATTTCATGCAAACAATAGTTATTCCATGTGTGAATTGTGCACTTTCATATTTCTGTCTTTATTATTTGCTTAAAAAACATGAGGTGCATTACTTTCTTATCAGCCATTGCAAATAGCAGCACATAGTGTTGTTCCCAGTCCTGTCAAGCTAGAGGGTGTGTCAAAGACTCGATAGTACCACACCTCGTGAAGCCATAGCACAGTTGAGTAGACACTCAACAGGCCACGTTTGCCAGCAGAGTGCGATGTGAGGTAACACGCACGAAGGTGAAGGTCACCCCGCGTGGTGTGTAACCACGGGAGAGAGGTTAGGTAGACGGGAGACTGGACTTGAGGCGTTCACATCGTTTAGAATAGCGTTAGGAGTTTTGCGTTCACTAATAGATAGAACTAGCATAGGGTTAGCAGTTTGTGTTAGATAATTCTGTGGCTGTATATTGTGTATTGCATTAGCGACTGTTTACCGCTTGTAAGCGAGCCAACGGCAATAAAATGGACCATACATTTTGCCTCCCACACGACTTGCAAGTTGTCTTGTATGGGTGTGTGAGAAGTACCCGTTGAGGCCTGTCAGTTGAGTTGTTGACAGGCCAGGGTAATTGTGGTGTCAGAAAGTGGTGCTTGGACGAAAGCGCCAAGCTAATACCCACAGTAAAAGGGTAATTGTGGTGTCAAGAAGTGAAGCTTGAACGAAAAGTTCAAGCTAATCCACTCATTCACGGGCTCGAGACTAGGGTTTCATTTTTGTAGTAACGATAATTTGTGCAGACAGGAGAATTTGCGAGCTAGAAATATGCCTATCGTGACAAAATAGTGTTTAATTGTGTTTATGATATATTTATTGAATGAAATCATGTATTCTTCGAAGCTGTAAGTATTAATATTCTTATTTTCTTATATTTATTCATATATTTACCAATTTATTCTTGAATAAGCACCAAACATGATTCACGGCGCAGGAATACACAGGCAGCCGACAATATTGATTTTTGAGATCTAAAAATAGCGCTGCGCGATGACGTAGATTGATTGACAGACAGTTGTTCTGCGTCATTAGCATAAAGCAGTCGAGTGTTTACAAAATCGCTTAGCGGCGGCCCGCCTGAATCTGTGCTGTATATTGTTTATTATTTACTTATTTAAGTTACTAAATGAATATATTTATTTGTTGACACATTATTATGTTATTTTGATTTCTTTACAAGCATTTATTCATTTTTGGGTCTATTTTCTCTTTGCTTATCGTCACGATGGAACTATTTTCGGGCTAAGCATCTGATACTTAGCTGCACAACGTTTACAGAAATTAACTAGGTTAGTAACGAAAGGCAATTATTGTTTAAAACAAAGACAGGACATTGACATTAAAATTAATTAATACATATTCTAGGTGTTCGTAAGTCTGTCATTGTCTAAGTCATTGTCCTTAGTTGTCGAGTAAATCATATCGTTTAGTAGGCGTGTTTACTGCTGCCCTATATATCAGAGGGCAAACAACAGCTGTGCACATACACCTGTGGGCCAAATACCGTGTGCTACGTACGAAACGTGTCGCCACCCCAGTGTACCAAACAAGGTGACCTGTGTCAAAGGAGCTTCGTTCCCACATTAAGCTGAGTACACTTATATATTTTGTCATGCAATTTGATTAATAGTGCATCTCTTGTTCAGCTTGTAACGCGTTGACATATTTGTATACTCTGTTTTTCTGCAAGATAAATCTGGGCAGGGTATAAACAGAAAGCACAACTGATAGTGATCAGATAAGAACAAACATAACATATCAAAGATAAATAACTGATTAAAGTCATCATTGCCTATCACTGTTAGCCAAGTACTAAAGTAAGATGGCAACTTTATCAGATTTCATAAAAGCAGGCAAAGAACTGGAATTAACAGGAAAAGAACTACAACAATATGCTGATCAGAAATTTAAAGAAACAAAAGAGGAACAAACACGAAAAGAGAATGCGGAGAGGGACGAACGCGCACGAGAAAGAGAACATGATAAGGAGATGAAACAAAAACAATTAGATCAAGAGAAAGAATTAAAACAAAAGGAATTAGATCTAAAGCAAAAAGAGATAGATGAAATGGCAAGAGTTAAAGAAAAACAAATTCAGGTAGAATCAGAGACACAATTAAAGATGAAAAGCATGGATGTAGACTCACACGCAGAGATCTCTGCCACTAAACTAAGAAGTCAACAAGAGGAAAATAAGTTCAACAAATACAAAAATATTATCAAACCATATTGTAAAGAGGACTCCATATCTGCCTGGACAGAGAATGTAGAGTATCAATTTAAATATCACCAAGTTCCTTTAGATATGTGGGCTCCGATTTACATGAAGAATCTAAGTGGTGAGCCCCTTAAAGTAATAGAGTCTATTCCTATTGAACTTAGATCTAGCTATCAATACATCCATGATAGGATTATGCAGCACTTTTTACTTGATGCCCCTGGGTATCAGGTTCAGTTCTCAAATTTAAAACCTAAACCTAGTGAAACTTTTATAGATTATTTTTCAAATGTGCAGAGTGTACTAAACAGGTGGCTTAAAGCAGCTAACATAGGAAAAGACTTTGATAGATTAAAAAACCTAATAGCTATGGACAAGTGTATATCTACTATACCTTCTCCTTTTGCTAAGTTTTTGCAGCAGTCAGACATTGAAAACATCGAGCAGTTCGAAAAAAAAGGCTCAGCATATTTTTCTTCTAACAGAGAGGTTTTTAAGACCTCAAGTGACTCTGAGATAGTTTCCTTTGTCAAAGACCAATCAAAAAACTATCAGGGTAACAGAAAACCTTTTCAGAAGTATGATAAGAAAGACAGAAAAGTTTCCAAATGCATGTACTGTCAACTAATGCACGACACTTATGCTATGTGCGACAAATCGCCGAATTATCCGGCGCATCTTGAAAATGTGATCAAGAAGCAGCAAAGCAAACGGTCTGCATACAGGCGTGCAATCAAATGTTTTTTTTGTTCCTCTTATGGCCATTATTCTAATAAGTGCCTTGGCCGCCAACGTTTGAAAGCTAACAACGCTATGTTGATTGACACCTCTTCAGATAGTGGTAGTGAGAATGAGTGTGAGATTGAAAGTGACTTACCAACTAACCAAGCAGAGGATGTGTGTGCTGCTAACGATATATTAAGCTTTGACAGCTGTGAACGATGTCACCAATTCCATGCAGACGGAATACTAGAATGTGGACATACAGTACCATGCTCATCTGAGAGTGTGAATGCAGCATTAGCCTCCAGAGGCAAGTTAGTGTTCCACAATGCAATGGTCAATGATGTACCATGCCAATGTTTGCTGGATAGCGGCAGCACCCTTATTGGTCTTCGAAAAGAACTAGTGAGTCCGGGTGATTACACAGGTGACACTGTGAAATGCCGAACCTTTTCGGGTAACGTTGAAATTTACCCTTTGGCAAAAGCCCGTATTGATTCTCCTTTTCTTTCCGGTACCTTTACTTGTGCAATACTTAACAACCCTTGTACAGATTTAATTTTGGGGTGCTTACCTCAACTGAAACAATGTACTAGTGAAGAAATAGTTGCATGGGAGAAATTAAATGCAGCTAAGGCAACAACCAGAGTTGACACTTCAAAACATCATGACCCATTGCAAAATGAGGCACTACTAATGCTTTTTCCAACCAGCACAGATGACAAAAACACACAAAAACTTATACACCAGCAGAAATCTGATTTTAATGTGTCTCCATACTTAAAATTGTCAAGAGGCAAAGCCAAAATGACCAAGAATGCATCTTGGTTCGTTAGACGTAATAATGGCATTTCAACTACATGTCATATTACTAGTAACCATGAACAGGTGTTACTTGAACAACATCAGTTAGGTGTGCTAAACAATGCACACAAAACACCATGTGCGGGTCATCGTGCATACAGCAATGCCAGGCCAAGTTTTTTCAATAACAAATTATTTTGTCATGATCTATTTGCTGGTAATGGCTGTCATCAATTGATACAAAAGTTGAAGGGTAAACATCCTACAGCTGAAATACAACCCTTTACACTGGCACCCAAGCCATTTGATAGAGGAAGGGTCAGTTCTACCACAAGCACACAAACAAATGTGCGAAAACAAGTAATCTGGAACTTGATCAAGACAGATTTAGGCTACTTCCATACAAACGAAATGGCAAGGACCATTCAAAGTAGCACATAACCATGGTACATGTTGACTATGAAATATCGATAAACAGACACTTAGAGATATTCCATGTCAACATGCGGAAACCTCACTTTTCAAGACAAGAGACAGAAGTAGTGAGAGACGAACAGATTGCACCAACACCAAGTGATCAGACGACAGACATACACAACGCAACTACACTAGTTAGTGAGACTGGCAAATCCGACGAGGGGCATACATGTAGTGAACTTATAGAATACACATGAATAAATCAGAATACTGATGACTGGACAATACACCTACTGAAACTGAGACATGCCTTTGACAGAGTGCGACGCTTCGGTCTCACTGTCAAACCAGCAAAGTCAAATTAGGCCTAAAATAAATTCATTTTTGGGTCATGTCATTTCTCAAGTCCAACTGTAGACTGACCTGAAAAGTAGTACCAAAATTATGAATCTGACCATGTCTAACAGAAAGAAACAGGTCAGAAACCTTTTGGGATTAGTAAATTACTCAGAAATTACAAATATATTTTCCAATGTCTTAAAATCTTCTGGAAATGAAATGTGAAAGATGCATTATTAATTCCTGCATTGTCAAAATTGAAGATCCTTTTTTGTAAATATTCCAATCCCTCCGCTTGCCTAATCCTAGGCTCATTTATTATCTTAGGTCATATGCCAGCAGAATCTCCATCACTGCAGTACTAGGCCAATTTTTTTTTGAGGGCATCTTCCATCCGCTTTGCTGCGTGAGCAGTAAGATCACACATGCTGAGTCCAAAGATTCCATATCACAGTTGCAGCCCTAGGCTTCATCTATACGGTGAGAAGGCTCCATCGAGTTCTGACGGATGTTCACTGCATTGTCCAGACCGACAACTCCCTGATCACGGTCATACATAGTGGTGTGCATCAAAATGACCGGATATTCAGGTGGTCACTAGTTTTACCATCTGGGGTAAAAATACCTGAAATCCAACAGTAAATGTAGAGTGATGGTTGGTACATGAATATCTGATAATATAAGATGTAAAATAGCTTACATACATATCCACATTGTTGGTGTAGTCATGTACCAAAACAATGAACTATCATGTGTCCGTGGACATCAGATTAAGAACTGTGCTGCTATACTTAGATACCACCGTGTGAACTAGGACAGCTCATTTCCAACTAAGCTCCATTCCGGTGTATCATATATATGAACCGCAGAAAACAGTGTCAGAACAGTGCTTAATTACAGACACGAAAAGACAGAGCTACAACACCAGCGAACTCTACACGTGCACTACCGAGAGAACATTAAGATGACTGTGTAATGTATTTCAGATACCCAGGCAAAGTGTGTGGTTATATTATGCCTATACAACCATTGCACATACATGAAGGCAACTACTAACCTGTGTAAACCAAATACTATGTATATAAACTTATTGTGACATGTAATATAATATTTTAAGATAGTGATAAATTAGATGTAGGTTAGGAACTATAACAGTTCTCATTTATTTTAATAATGTAGTTAGTACAGTAATTAACCCATTAAAATTAGATTAGAATATTAGTTTAGACATAAGAATAGTTTATTACAAGTTAAATTAAATTTATGATATGAATAGTACCATTTAGATTGTTATATTTCACTTAGTTTCATTGTAGTTAGTTTATTCCATCTTAATGAAACCATACCATCTTTCAAATATTACCATTTATTAGTATCATCATTTGACATCATAATAGATTAAAAAGAGTAGATAAGGTAACATACAGCATTTACACCAGTTAGATTAAGAACATCACTCATATAATTCCTTTATGCATTTAAAAACATTATTTAGCATAGTATTTAGAAAAGTACATAAATTGTGGTCACATAATCCATTTAATTAAGGTACATAACTCACATCACAACAATTGCATTTAAATAGTTAGATTACATCACTTAGATTAGAAAAAAATAAGAAGTAATATAATCATATCATATAATTAACATAACAAATTTAATAAATTTAGGTAACACATTAAATACTTAGTTATAGAATTAGAATGGTATGTTAGAATGTAAAGTTTTCGTTAGTGAAATTGTGTTAGTGTGAATGTGTTGTCTGTAATATAGTTTAGAACTTAGATTACAGTATTTTGGGTTTCATAACAAGTGAATGTAGTCACGAATTAGTGTTATACACCTGTTTGTGGCCACATTGAACCAAATTATGACACTCAAAAAACTAACATACATACACATAGAATTTATAAATAGAGGATAGAAATTAGATTAGTAGATTTATTACATCCAAACACACAAACAAACAGAAAAACAAACATATAAATTGCATACACTATTTGTAAATCAAAGACAGATAACTATGGGGCCAGGGGACATAATAGACAACGAAGAACTAAATTAACAGTGAAATAAAGTCTTACGCGCGGAAGCGAAGGAGGTAAAGCATGTCGCACACACTCTTGTAGAATGGTTGTTAAATATTATATGGGGGACATGAAATAATTCATGTGTTGACCCTAAGAAAGTCAACTTTGTATGGGTAGTAAGTTAATTTACTATGTGAGGGCAGGTCTTATAAGACAACGGTCCGGTTCAGACATACCTCTGATAAATATAATATAGCATGTGAGAAGGGGCTCACGCCAACCAGTCAAGTTTGTGGCGATTGCCAGTAGCCAAGTAAGGCTTTGCTACATTGTGACAATAGTTATTAATAGTCTATTGGAATACCCAAAGCCAGGTTATCTAGAGTCTTTGACAAAAATTAGAGACACTAATTTTTTGTTTAGGAACCTCTTGCGTCACAACCAATGAGTGAAAGTTGATGACGCAACACAAGAGGGGTGGGTGTGTGTCAAAGACTCGATAGTACCACACCTCGTGAAGCCATAGCACAGTTGAGTAGACACTCAACAGGCCACGTTTGCCAGCAGAGTGCGATGTGAGGTAACACGCACGAAGGTGAAGGTCACCCCGCGTGGTGTGTAACCACGGGAGAGAGGTTAGGTAGACGGGAGACTGGACTTGAGGCGTTCACATCGTTTAGAATAGCGTTAGGAGTTTTGCGTTCACTAATAGATAGAACTAGCATAGGGTTAGCAGTTTGTGTTAGATAATTCTGTGGCTGTATATTGTGTATTGCATTAGCGACTGTTTACCGCTTGTAAGCGAGCCAACGGCAATAAAATGGACCATACATTTTGCCTCCCACACGACTTGCAAGTTGTCTTGTATGGGTGTGTGAGAAGTACCCGTTGAGGCCTGTCAGTTGAGTTGTTGACAGGGTGCCATATATAGTGTTGGATAATATGCAGCTGGTTGTTGGAGTTAAATTATACACATCATTTTTGCTAAAGTTAAATGATATACTGGTTGTTGGGGTTAAATCATATACAGCTGGTTGTTAAATGATATACTGTTTGTTGGGATAAATTATATACATCTGGTTGCTAAAGTTAAATGATATAATGGTTGTTGGGGTTAAATAATACACATCTTTTTGCTAAAGTTAAATGATATACTGTTTGTTGAGTTTAAATTATATACATCTGGTTGCTAAAGTTAAATTATATACTGGTTGTTGGGGTTAAATTATATACAGCTTGTTGCTAATGTTAAATTATATAGTGGTTGTTGGGGTTTAATTATATACAGCTGGTTGCTAAAGTTAAATGATATACTGTTTGTTGGGTTTAAATTAAATACATCTCGTTGCTAAAGTTAAATGATATACTGTTTGTTGGGATTAAATAATACACATCTTTTTGCTAAAGTTAAATGATATACTGTTTGTTGAGTTTAAATTATATACAGCTGGTTGCTAAAGTTAAATGATATAATGTTTGTTGGGTTTAAATTATATACATCTGGTTGCTAAAGTTAAATGATATACTGGTTGTTGGGTTTAAATTATATACATCTGGTTGCTAAAGTTAAATGATATACTGGTTGTTGGGGTTAAATAATACACAACTTTTTGCTAAAGTTAAATGATATACTGATTGTTGGGTTTAAATTATATACATCTTTTTGCTAAAGTTAAATGATATACTGGTTGCTGGGGTTAAATTATATTCAGCTGGTTGTTAAAGTCAAATGGTATACTGGTTGTTGTGGTTAAATTATATACAGCTGGTTGCTAAAGTTAAATAATATTCTGTTTGTTAGGTTTAAATTAAATACATCTGGTTGTTAAAGTAAAATGATATACTGGTTGGTGGGGTTAAATTATATACATCTGGTTGCTACAGTTAAATGATATACTATTTTTTGGGGTTAAATTATATACATCTGGTTGCTAAAGCTAAATAATATAGTTTGTTGGGTTTCAATTATATACATCTGGTTGCTAAAGTTAAATGATATACTGGTTGTTGGGTTTAAATTATATACATCTTTTTTGCTAAAGTTAAATGATATACTGGTTGTTGGGGTTAAATTATATACAGCTGGTTGCCAAAGTTAAATGTTATAGTAGTTGTTTCAGTTAAATAATACACATCTTTTTGCTAAAGTTAAATGATATGCTGTTTGTTGGGTTTAAATTACATAATATCTGGTTGCTAAAGTTAAATGATATACTGGTTGTTGGGGTTAAATTATATACAGCTCATTGCTAAATTTAGTCGCATATCGTTTACAGGATGTCGTCATTAACCCCAGCATTTTTTGGCTGTTTGTTAACTTCTTGGCAAGTTTATGTTTGGTAGTTTGCCATTGCTTTCTGAGCGACCAGCACGCATACCACTTTATAAAAACTGTGTCCGTAACCCCTTCGCCACAGAGCCAGTTTTGGGAGTTAAATAATATACAACTGGTTGCTAAAGTTAAATGATATACTGGTTGTTGGAGTTAAATTATACACAGCTGATTGCAAAGTTGAAATGACTTACTGTTTGTTGGGGTTAAATGATAAACTGGTTACTACAGTGAAACTGATATTTCTGTTGCTGTGTTTGTTTGGACAGATAATCTGGTAGTCTTTGGTGTCTCAGTAGCCATGAAGAAAGTCCACGAAGACAGTGAAGTTACTCCAAGGTGAGTCGTCAATTTAACTAGAAAGTCCATTATCTGGAACCCACCAAGCAGATTAAATTGAGGAAGATTTTCAAAATCCTACTGGTAGTATAGTGGCTAGATGCTTGCCTGATGGTCATGGGGTCGAATCTGCATCAGAGCATTATTAGGGTACTACATGGAGAAAAAAAAGGAAATTAAATAGACGGCAGCAGTAGAGGACAACTGATACAAAGTATCTTGTAGGCTGATGTAATATTGTGACTTAAGGAATGAGATGTCAACATCTGTACAATAGCTGTTCAGCTGTACAATAGGTTTGAGTTATTGGGAGATAATTCATCTACACTTGTTGGAATGATAGTTGATGTCTGAAAATAGTTCAGCATATAAAGATGTAAATCTCAGAGAAAGATAGAAATAAAGCAAAGATTCATTCTTATACCATTGTCCCCGTGGTGAAGTGGTCAAGCCATCTGCCTTGTACTCTGAAGGTTGTGGGTTCAATTCCGGGCTATGTTCAGTTCACGAGTACATTTTTCTTGGAGACTCCCTGGGAGGTCATCACTGGAGCTACGGAGTTCATGCTTTGTGCGTTGCTTTTGGCAGGCCGCCTTGTGGAAAGAGACCGAGCCATGTGGGATAAAACCCGGTGCAATGAAGTCGATCCTCTCAACTTTAAAGATTTTTTTAAAGACCATTGTTCTGCAAGATGCCAGTTCACAAAAACAAATGATTGCTATCATCAGGACAAGACAGTTGTCATGTTATCAGACGAGATCTGGTGAAACTTGGGAACATCATGGGTGTTAGAGACAGAGGGAGACAGTGCTGGATGATTTGACAGAGCGGCATGGAGAATGACCAGTGGCCAAACTGACAAGAACACAAGAGTTGTTGTGAAGGAACATGGTCACCAGTGCTGCACATGATGATGATTATTGTTCTTGATGGAGGTCAGCATGGCTGAATGGGCAAGTGCTCACTCTTAAACTTCTGGTGTGCTGATGGCGAGGTAGCAGGTTCAACCTCTACATGGGCCAGTTGGACTAAAATGTTGACTTCTAGTCTGTGACTTGGGGACATAAATTACAAGTACCACTGAAGTCTGTGGATTCACCTGATGGCGAGAGACACAGGAAATAGGGAAAGCTAGCCCACACTCAAGAATGGGTCCAGTGTGGTTTACGCTCGGGTTCAAAGTGAGCGAATGAAAAAGAAGAAACAAATGTGTTCTTGATATGTTCTTTAAGTCCTTGTACCTCTGTCTTTTATATTGTTTGCAATGCATAGAATTATCAGTTTCCATTCTTTGCTTTTGATTTTTGTCTTAATTTAATTTTTATTGAATCATCATCATCATCATCATCATCATGCACCCTGCCAGTTGGCATAGGTGTGTATTCACATTCCAAGATTCACTACCTGTTGAATAAGCAAGCACAGTTTTGTTGTTATGCATGTTCATTGATTAAGTTACAATTTTAAAAGTCAGCTGTTTTAACTAGCATCCTTTAATTTTTTTTTGTTTTGTTTACTGAATCAGTTCCTTCTTTTCAGAGCCCTGTCAGATCTGGTCACTTACACGGTGCCTCAGTCTCACTCCCAGTGGATGAGATCCCAGCCTAACTCATTTGTAACTTCACTATTGTATGGCAGTCCACCCCAGCCTGTCGCAGAAGGCATCAGTGTCAGCAATTTCTATACTGAGAAGGTAACAGCACTTGTGCATGCTACGATTGCTTTTTTATAACTCTCCTCACAGGTTTACAAATATTGCAACAGAATCTGTTTGTTTTTGGTGTCTGATGGTTGCCTAGGTTGTGGAAGTTAAGGAGAAAGAACTACCTTAATTTCCCATGGATAAGTTTAAAGGAAGTCACAAAGCTTTATTTATAGAGTGACAGGAAATAACATCCTCAGCTACCTTCTCATCAAATGACCATTACTTTATTAAACATTAGTTAAACTTTATGCTAAACATTAGTTTCCACCAGCATTTACCCACTTGCAACAGGTCTATGAAACAGCAAAAGAAAACAGACAATTGGCTCCGAACTGCTAGACAGACATCCTGTGAGAACTAACCTGGACCACCTTCATGTTTTGATGTTTAACAGGCAACAGGATTGACTTAGTTCACCGGGTTTTACCCCATATGGCTTGGTCTCTTTCCCCAGGGTGGCAGCACAAAGCACAAACTCCATAGCCCCGGCGATGGCCTCCAGGAATCTCTGAGAAAATTGCTCTCGAAGGACGTGGCCTGGAATCAAACCCACAACCTTCAGGGCAGGTTGCCGTAACCACTTCACATCCAATGTATAAACAAATATATTATTTATTTCAAGGAAGGCATAAGACTTGTTGGTGAACAAGGCCCTGCTTTTGGTGTGTTTTTTTCTTAAAGCTGTAAATCTGTTTAGCTTTTACTGATAATCATGATATCCACAACACTAATACAAACATTTACCTGCAAATAGCAATAAAATCAATTACAATTTATCTTGAGTAAATTTCTGAACACATTAATTTTTTAGAACATCAGAATGCTCATAATGAAGTTCGAAAAGTGAGCATAATGAACAGAAGCTATACAGCCATGAAGGTGTAGAAGTGGAAATGTTTAATAGTTGAATTTGCAGCCCCCGAAATATTTTAACACAATCTCCCTGTTGGTCAAAACCTCGAACTTTGAGAAGCCTTGGTCTGTTGTATCCTATCATCTTTACTCCTTTCCTGAGTTCCGATCAGTACATGTGAATGTATTTCTCACTATTGTTAGGCGTTGCCAGCGATTTACTCTTCTTTGCATTTGATTACAGTGTAATCAGGTTATTATTTTTGTTCTGCTTCTTAGACCAACAAAAATAGACACCATCGCAATAGTCATCATCATCATCAGAAATCCTTGAGCCGTTCACGAGACAGCATTGACATCAGACGAGACAAAGAGAGAGAGACAGAGAGAATCAGCAAGAGAATGCAGAAAGTTGGCTGTGTTAGAGTCTACGACATTTCCATTATTAATCCTGTCTCCAAATTTCTGGCAGAAAATTATAAGTAAGTTACGGGACAAAAGTTTCACCGGGTTTCATTCTATTGTTTTCCATCTATCATAAATTTACCATTTTTATTATTGTCCTCAGCTTAGAGAGATCATTGGTCAGAATGTTATAATTCCACCCCCAAATGACAAGGGCACGCAACCTTAACTTATTTAACTAATGGCTGTTTAAAAACGGTATTGAACAATTTAAGTAGTCAAGATGGAATTTACATAAAATTATTTTGCAGACGTGTTGGTTTATGTCTTTACATTTTTATATAATTAATGTCTCCCGGATGAAGGAAATATCGCAATGTAATATACAAGTAAATGGACATATTCTTAAACAAGTGAATAACAATTGTACAATTGTCTTGGAACATCATAACATTTGATGGTAGTTACCTTGAAGAGATTAGAACAAGAATTGCCATGGCGAAGGTAACCTTTTGCAAGATGAAATACATACTGACCAATAAAAAGATATCAATTGCAACGAGAAGAATAGTATTGAGATGCTACATAGAACCTGTACTTTTGTATGGATGTGAAGCATGGACAATGAGCAGACATGCTGAAAAATATCTGATAGCTGTGGAAATATGGTTTCTGAGGAAAATGCAAAGAATACCATGGACAGACAGAAAAACCAGTGAACAAGTCCTTCAAGAAACAAATGAAAATCATAAACTGATTAGAGACATTAGACGTAGACAGTCAACATTTTTCAGGCATGTTAGGAGAAGAAATGAATTGGAGAACTCTGACAACTGGCAAGATCGAGGGAAGGATACGAAGTAGAAGGCCAAGAAGTAAATACCTGGATGGCTAGGCCATGTGTCACACTGGAGACAGGAACACAGAGCTGATCCATGACTCTGATGATCAAATGAGATGGCAAAACATGACCGTTATCGATATAGTACATGATGGATGGAATGTCTCCCAAACTATAAGACGGTGAAATCCTGCATTAAATTGATATAAATTCAATAATTATAACTGATTATAGAGGCAGGGGAGCAACAATAATCCAATTTCAACGCAAATATAGGTTTAATAAGTTCTTGTTATTATAAATCATTTGTGTCCCCTGGTCCAATGCCGTGTACACATACATAGAGATACAGAAGCCACATACATATTTTAAAAAAACATAATTCAGGAGCCAGTCCCTTTTTATCAGGAGCTAGCATATTTATTTTACAAATAGCGGTGAGACAGAGTGGAAAAGGAGAAAAGGAAGAACAAGTCGAGGAAATGACTTAGATCAATTTATCAATTGACCTACAGTGATATAAGGTAAATAGAGCACAATGCTGTCTTCTTGTGGGCCAGAGAAGAAGTAGAATAACAAGAAGAAAGAGATCACTGTCCTCCATCTCATGAAAATAAAAGATTTATAGATTAGAAGAATCAGGATTCTTAGGCAGTGAACTATACTCAATTGTATATCCCTGACAGTAGATTGCGGAATTGGGCTGCAACAGAACCAATGAATGACGCAAACAATGAACTAAATAAAACCTGAACAAATTAAGAACAATTAAAAATATAACATTATTTATCAACTTCCTTTGCTCCAGAATAATTGGTGCCCATACAAAACCTTGAGGCATAAAACTCAAAATAACAAACATCAGACATCAATGGAGAGTGATATCCAACACTTAACTAGGCTTCTGCCATGCTTGGCCAAACCTGTAGAATATCACAGGTGGTACTATAGGATGTTTACCCCTTGGGGCCTGTAGGAACATCACAACTAAAGAACTATAATATGAACACCAAAAGAAAAACAAACATGAACATGAGCTGCACAGTTTGGTAACACCATATACAGCATTGAAGTACAGGGTGCATCAGTGTAGATAACCATGGTCTGACACCGAGAATCGCAGTGGGATGTGCCCCGCATTTACCCAGACCCCTGTCACCGAGCCAAGTATGCTGGATGCATCAGACACAACAAGCAGATATCATATCCCCCAAACTGCACAGGACATTGTACAACAAGAGAATTACAACCCTAACCACAGAGGCATAAGCAAAGGTATGGAGAGCTCAGTTATGAGGGTGACTAAAATCCCAGGAATGCCTCAGCAGCCACGGTCAGGGGCCATCCCACCGCAGACGCCCATGAATGTTCCAAACAGCATTTCTTTGGGTCTCCTAGACCATTTAATTCAGGCTTGAACGCCTCTGATTGAGGTCTTTGAACACTGGGCCGATCTTGGCCATACTTAAGGGCATTTATGCCCATCTACTGGTGAATGTGGCCGAGGGGGGACCGATTTTGGTCCTCTCCTGGTTAATTCTGGGTTCAACCGTGGTTGCAATGATCGGAGAGGCTGATGCAATGGCGGAATTCAGCTACTAATTTCTAGGTGATGGGGCGCCCTAGGTTTTCTACCTCAGTAAATGTGTATCTGTAATTTGTTGTGTTTCATATATATGTTTGTGTGTGTATGTTTAAAAAAAATGTGTTCACAGAGTTGAGTTGAGTTGAGTTAAGAACCAACATCACTGCACTCAGGACATTCCCATACATGCTCCGTCCCCTCGTTCAACAGCCAGCGAAGAGTCACACTACTAATCACAGATAAAAAAAACATTGGTCATACCGATCACTTGTATCTGTCTTTTTCCTTTTGTTGAGCTTCTTAGTGATATCTTGTGTTCATTTGGATTATAGCTATAAACGATGTATATAAAAGTAAAAACCAAGCAAAAAGCAAAGCAATAATAGCTGTTACTGGGCCTGTTACATATTAGGGATGTTCATTTGGATTATAGCTATAAACGATGTATATAAAAGTAACAACCAAGCAAAAAGCACAGCAATAAGAGCAGTTACTGGGCCTGTTGCATATTAGGGGTGTTCATTTGGATTATAGCTATAAACGATGTATATAAAAGTAACAACCAAGCAAAAAGCACAGCAATAATAGCAGTTACTGGGCCTGTTACATACCACCAAAAGAAAAGAATGATTAATCATAAAATCACCAACACCAGCTCAAGACAATTACTACTTTGCGGACATACCTGAACAAATCATTATTCTACGCCTTAGAACAGGACACAATAGATTATTGACCACTTGTATACAAAATTCAAGATCAGCCATATGCACATGTGGATTAGTACCACAGATCACATACTTCAATACTGCTGAAAATACAACATACCCTAGGCAAACCTGACCTAGAGAAACAACAGTGAAGGATGAATTCTAGGGACCACTGAGTGAACTAAATAAGACAGTGAGGTTCATACAAGAGACAACATTGCAAATATAGACAAATTTCAAGTGAACAAAAGAAGAAGAAACAGTTGCTGGTCACACATACTGGCCTACTGTCCAGAATACTCGGCAGTGCAAGGTAAAGGTGGTCCCACTGCCATTAGGGTGTGAAGTTTTAGGTCTTAACGCGTTCTTGGTTACAACATAATGAGACTCACACCTCTCCTTTTCAGATAATTACTCATTAGTATAGTTAACCACAACCACAGTCAACCACATTTTTTTTAGCATTATTTTCATTATTTTGCAAATGCTTTCTGAACGACCGACTCTCATACCATTGTATGAAAACCACCGAAAGGCGCTCAATCATCCACAGCTGTGTTTCAAATGCAGAATTGTGTATTGCGTTCGTAACCCCCTACACCTCAGAGCTGGCATTGGTATAGAAAGGACAAAATTGCAGGTCCCTTGATCTGTTCAGTCTGCTTGGTGGTCGTTGTGATGAGGTCAGTGCACCTTGATTACACATAACATTCCTTGGTAGCTCCTCCGTCTTAAATGTCCGCTCCATTTTCTCATTTAATTTGTTTGTTTGTTCCCCGCCAGGCTAGACCTGTCTGACATTCCCAGCACGTGCGAACACAACGCTAACGCAGCATCAAAAATAGGACGCCGAGACTTGGTTCAGGTACATCAGATTTCATGTTTTTCATTGCCTTTAGTGAGCTTGTTGGCAATATTTTGCTTCTGTGATTATATGGTGAGGAGCAGCAGGCCGAGTGGCTAAGAATGCAGGGTCCTACTTCAGGAGACCCGGGTTCGATTCCTCAGACGCAGATTTATTTCTGCCGGGAGGCACAAAAAACAACAACACTAACCTGCAGTTTGTGGCAACTGCACTAGCCAGGCGGCTCTAATTCCCCAGACTAAGGACAACAACTACCCCTAACCCACACACACTCCACTCATCTCACTCACTTCACTTCACTTTACTCCACTCATTCCACTCCACTCTACTCATACCACTCGACTTACACCACTCCACTCACTCTACTCCACTCATTGCACTCACTCCACTCCACTCATACCACTCCACTTACACCACTCCACTCTAAAGGCAGTAGATGACGGTTCGACAGATTATATGGTAGAAGTGGCATGGCAGCAGGGTTCAATGCTTGCTCCTAAACATCCGTTGCGCTGATGGAGAGTTATGTGGTTCATTCCCTGCACTAGCCAAACTTCTCTTTCAGACACTTGCTTTCCTGTCTTTTTTTGATGGACTTTTAGTTTAGACTTACAGGTTATAATAATGCAGTTGAAAAGATTTGAAATACATGATTTATATTTTTCACTCTTTCTCTTGCAGAATTAAATCATGTATAAAAGGCTGAGATGTGGAAGGCAGCATGTTAGACAGGCCTGTGTGGCAGAGTCTCAGTTCATCAAAACATCAATACCCCATCCTCTCTCTCTCTCTCTCTCTCTCTCTCTCTCTCTCTCTCTCTCTCTCTCTCTCTCTCTCTCTCTCTCTCTCTCTCTCTCTCTCTCTCTCTCTCTCTCTCTCTCTCTCTCTCTCTTTGCGCACAATCCCCTCCCCCTTTCTCCTTTTTTTTGCTTTCTCTCCCATTCTCTCTCTCTTTCATGCTCTCTAGGTCTTTCACTTATTCTCTCACTCTGTCTCTTTCTTTGGCTGTCTGTCTGTCTGTCTGTCTGTCTGTCTATCAATAAGTTGCAGCTTATGTGAAACATTAATAACCGCAGGATTTGCTTTTACTTTCAGTTGTGGCATCTTGTCCGTCAGATGTCTCACCCCAGTTTACAACCATCACCTGATGTAGACCAAGGACCTCCCTGGGCCTATTGTCCTTTTGGTCGACCGCTAGTCAATAAATTGTAAGTATTAGGTTGTCATAAACTCTTTTAATAAAAGAGTGGACAAAAATTATAAACAATTTAAAAAGCAAGAGAATTAACTTGATTGCACCAGGTTTTATCCCCTATGGCTCGATATCCTTCCGCAGGGAGTGTCTGCCAAAAATGTCGCATAAAGCACAAACTCTGTAGCTCCGGCGATGATCCCTAGGAGTCTCGGAGCAAATTGCACTTTTGACCCAATTGACATAGCCCAGAATAAAACCCACCATTTTCAGAGCGTGAGACAGGTTGAGTAACCACTTTGCCACAGAAACTCTCTTGGCCACAGATATACTGAACATCATGTAAAAGACAGTAATATCTAATGACTGACAAGGAAGTTACAGTGAGAATAGTCAGATGTTCTGTATACTGAAAAATATGGTGCAGAAGTGTGGACAAGTAACAACGGGCATTTAGAACATTGAATTCATTGGAGAGTATGTTGTAATATATACATGTCAACTAGAATGGATTGTGATTCTACTCTGCCTCCAAGTGAAAGTCCAGGAAACATGCTGCATTACTGAAATCTTCATTCACTTCCGGTCGCCAACATGGCAGTTAGGCGTTTAACCTTTAAGGCCTGTGGCGTGTTTATGCTTGCAGCTACGGTTTGCAATCGCATTCTCATCATGTTGGACTGGTAGTACATGGTTCCGTCACCCTGCTACCGAGTGAGTGCGTGGGTGACACTGTGAGCTGTGAAATTTGCGGGGAATGCTTTTACATCTGTCCTGTACAGTGACCTGCATGTTCGGAACAATGATTACCGGCTGTTGCTGAATTGACTGATTTGCCTTTTCGGTTCACTAGTGCATTTTTCAGGAGACTCCCGGGAGTCGGCGCTGAAGCTGCGGAGTTCGTGCTTTATGCGACACTTTCGGAGGGTCGCCCTGCGATAAAAGACCGAGCCATGTGAGAAAACCCGGGTCAATGAGGTCTTTCTGGTGACTGCCGAGTCCATCGACGATGAACTGTGGTTTTCGTGGATTAATTTTGTGTTGGCATTCTGGCGGCGGCATTATGCACAGTGTACTTGTGCAGGCTGTTGGATTGCCGAGACTCCTGTCTATTCCATTTTTCACATTGGACAGTGTGGAGCATTTTGTGTGTTATCTGGCACAGGAACGGAGCATAATGGGGACGACCCGTTGCCGTGAATTTGGAACCTCGACTGACTGACTGACTGACTAACTGAAATCTGGTCCAGAGAATAGAGACTGAAAATAGGGGAGCAGCTCAGACTGCCAAAATGTCATTGTGAAGGCAGATATGTCCACTAAACAGCATTGTTGTCACTACTCTGATGTAAACCAACACAATGCAACCAAGAACAAAGAAAAAGAATACTTTTGGACAGAGAGATTCGTTTTCTGTTCATAAATTCAGTCTAAGCTGTTAGTTCTAGTTAACATAACACTTTTCTGTTATCAAAATATACCCCAAAATTATTACTGATTAACTTATACATATTCCTGTGGAAGACGAGCAACTAACTCATTTCTTGTTAGCATTCTCAATCCCTGTTGTCACTGCATTTAAAAGTTTACATTAGCTGCTTAGTTCCCACCATCAGACATTGAATGTTTCTGCCATCAGACACTGTTGTAGCTCATTACTCATTCTTAGACTCTGCCCTTGTTTTAAAGATTGAGTACAACCCACTACTGGCAACGCTGATTGTATTCTGGTGCGAACCTAAGGCCTTGTCCACATCAGATTGGAAATACTGAAATCGAGTTTTGCTCTGTGATAATTTGGTCGCATCTAGCATGAGTCGTGTGGTCAAGTTACACACCCACCTCACACACCAGTGATCCGGAGTTCGATCCTGGGTCTAATCTGGGATATGCACTTCTGCCCTTGTTGTTTAGGAGTTCACAATAGTTATTTAGTTTATGCCATCAGACACATTTACAGCTTGTTACTCTTTCAAAGACTTAACCTTTGTTGTTAGCTTATAAATTCACAATAACTCTCTAGTTTCTGTAGTGAGACACTATTACAGCTTGTTACTCTTTCACAGACTCAAACTTTGTTGTTGGCTTATAAATTCACAATAGCTCTCTAGTTTCTGCATTGAGACACTATTACAGCTTGTTACTCTTTCACAGACTCAACTTTTGTTGTTGGCTTATAAATTCACAATAGCTCTCTAGTTTCTGCAGTGAGACACTATTACAGCTTGTTACTCTTTCACAGACTCAACCTATGTTGTTGGCTTATAAATTCACAATAGCTCTCTAGTTTCTGCAGTGAGACACTATTACAGCTTGTTACTCTTTCACAGACTCAACCTTTGTTGTTGGCTTATAAATTCACAATAGCTCTCTAGTTTCTGCAGTGAGACACTATTACAGCTTGTTACTCTTTCACAGACTCAACTTTTGTTGTTGGCTTATAAATTCACAATAGCTCTCTAGTTTCTGCAGTGAGACACTATTACAGCTTGTTACTCTTTCACAAGAGTCTAAGCAAGATATCGTATCCAATTTTATAAGAAAACGCTGTTGGAACTACATCGGCCATGTACTCAGAATGGACAAGACAAGACTCCCCTACCAAGCCCTCATATGGTCACCAGTAGGGAAAAGAAAACGGGGAAGACCAAGAGAGACCCTGTGTAGAACCATCATCAGAGAAGGCTCATTCAACGGTCAAGTGAACATCCAAGATCTACAACAGGTAGCAGCGAACCGCCAGACATAGAGAGCCATGACTTCTGCCCTATGCGCCGCCTTAGGCTCAAGAGGAAAGACTAACTAACTAACTCTTTCACAGACTCAACCTTTATTGTTAGTTTGAAGGTTCACACTAGTTCTTTAGTTTCTGCAATTATACACTATTACTCTTTCACAGACTCAACCATTATGCTAAAATGCATGATGTACAAACATTGGCCATGGTATGCTGCATGTTTTGGGACAAAGAGCCACCACAACGCAGTGTTTCGGCTTTGATCTCAGCCTCAGCCTTACCTAGAAACGAGTCTCGAACATCATTTGAGTATCTTTCAGCAAATGTAAGTATTAATTGTCATAACCCTATTTTGTTTGTCTTTGCCTGAACTGACATTTTATGTACATTTATAGTAACATGGTTTTCTATCAGAGCACTCAAAATGTGTTAGTGGTCTTTGTTTTCAAAATAATTTGTTAAATGAGCCATATGTCGTTAGTCACTTGTGTGCACATATTTATGTATTGTAAGTATTAGTAACCTGCCTGCTGAATGTGTTTACTTGTTTGTTTTAACACTTGTTTCTTTTTTCTGGCAAGGGGCACTGTTATTTCTTAGATGTATATATTTTGTTCAACAACTCAGTGAATACCCAAGATTTATTTTTCAATGCTAAAACAGGATTATTTGATACAACGTTGTAGTATTGCTTTTAAGCCGTGAATCTTAGAACTGATATCTAAGTTTTCTATGAATTGGTGTGGAAGTGAACTGGTCACATATAATGATTCAATAATCTAGTAAATGCAATATCTTTAGGAGTTCATACTTCAGAGACTGCTATAGGATTGCCTTTATCCTATTTTATCATCTTTCGGTGCTGTCTCCACAATTAAGATTGGTAGTAAATTAATCTCCAACGGTTGCTGTCCTGACAGCCCAGGTTTTGTTATACATTTTGCTAGGCCGTATCCTGACCATATCTTGATGCAGTCTATTCATTTATATCTTTGTTGCCTTCCAGTTCTTTTACCTGCAGTCTTTCGTTCCATTCTGATTTACATTAGATCATTATGTCATTTATAAGTACCAAAGCATCTTTGTCTTTTTCAGTGTTATTTCCTTAAGCGGCACTGCTTAGCTGTTAAGCACTTCAAGAACTTCCTTATTTGTAACCCATTTTACACATTTTCTTTTTTGGCTTCTTATCAAATCCCTCTCACCATACACCAGCAGTTTTACTAAGTTTGGCAGTGATAATTCTTTGTTGGCTTTAGTTATCTGAAATGCTGAAGATGAAATGGTATCAACAGAGAAGCAGGTATTATTTAACACAAACAGGACAGCTAGAGTAGGAGATTCCTTACTTGCATGTGCACAAATGTCTGCAGTGCAGAGCTGCTGCAGACATTGAATACTTTTTCATGCCTGCACTTCTGTAATTCATTGTTCATTGGTATTACTGTCACAGTGTGAACACCATTGGTATTACTGTCACAGTGTGAACACCTTTGGTATTACTGTCACAGTGTGAACACCATTGGTATTACTGTCACAGTGTGAACACCATTGGTATTACTGTCACAGTGTGAACACCATTGGTATTACTGTCACAGTGTGAACACCATTGGTATTACTGTCACAGTGTGGACACCATTGGTATTACTGTCACAGTGTGAACACCATTGGTATTACTGTCACAGTGTGAACACCATTGGTATTACTGTCACAGTGTGAACACCATTGGTTGCATGTTATGTTTCTGTTTTGTCAGACATTGTCACAGCCACCAACTTTCATAGCAGCACAGAAAAAAATCCATCGCTTCTACGGCTAATTTTGTCCGCAAATGCCAGCACACCTACCACTGAATCCACTCAAAGCTTCTCATCTCAAGCTTACATTTCAAATGTTGTCTCATTATTTTATCTTTGTCTCCCACTTTATTGAGTTTTTTCTCCAGCCCTTTATTCTCACACTGAAGAGTGAAAGCACGTCATTAACACAGACATTGATTGACACTCATAGAAAATCAGGGAAAGAAGCAGATGTGAGAAGACACTGTCATATCATGTTATTCAGTCCAAAGACATGATGAGTTTTTTCTTCAATCCTTTATTCTCCCACTGCAGAGTAAAGGCTTCAGGCGGAGGAGTGCAATTAGTAGGGTACAAGCCTTACCCTAGTGCTAGGAAATGTAACCTAACGACTAAATGGCACAGCAGGGCAGACCGGGCCCTAAGCCTTGGTTGACAACTGATCTAGGATGGAAGTGGACAGTTAGAGCATTGCTTTGCTGATCCTACAGCTCGTCTTTTTCCAGACGTATTGGTGTTGCTTTTTCTCTGAAGTAAACTAGGCAGTCCGAGAGAGGGATCACACTGCATGGGCATCAAATGGTCTCTAAATTCAGCCCAGACTTTGTACTATGAAAAGGTATGACTCCATTTTACAAACCATCGTCTATCAAGATGGCAAGGTGCCAGTCAATTATAGGCCACACCTGAATTTAAATGTCACCTTCAAATGATGACAGCTTCATTTGAGATCGACAAAGATGAAATCCTGTGGTTTTACGTTTTTCTAGTGAGTCTTCTCATTCCTGCTATTTTCCCCCTTGCCTACTATGAGTGCCACTCAGTATCTGTATTGACATCCTCATGTTGTTTCAGTGACCCCACAAGTTCTCCACGGATGGATATTATTTTCTCAAGCGGCTGTTTGATTTTGGTTTGTTTGTGCATGTTTGATGTATTTTTTAAATGTGGTTGCATCTACTACCTCTCCAGAAGCATGTTGATTACAGTGTCACTGGGTTGTTTCTAATTATTTCCTCTCATCCGTGTTCATGGATTAGTCTGAATAACAGTCACATAATTCTGTATAGTAAGTAATAAGAGTTACTAGAGTATTCCACTAAATGTTAGGAAAATCATTGCGGTGTGTAACAACTAGAAGGTACGATTCTCCAGTGTTGAACTCCATGCTCAGAATTACTGCAATATACGGTTGAATATCTGTCAGAATTATTGCTACATTAAGTTGAATATTTGTCAGAATTATTGCTACATTAAGTTGAATATCTGTCAAATCATTGCAACATTATGTTAATGTCTAGAATCATTGCAACATTCTTTTTTCTTTTTTTTTCAATAATTGCAATTGTGTGTATTGTAATACCAAATATGTAATATATAATTCATGGAAGTCAAAAGAAAATAAACTAATCACCAATCTTTATATATTTAACTTTAACGTTAAATAAGTTCTATTCCATGGAACAGAAATATTAACTACTACTAAAACAGTTACTGATAAACTACAAACATTCTTTAAATGGTGCTTGCACAGAATAGAAACACTAAATTGGTATGACAGAATCATCAATATACAACCCATGGAGAGAACTAAACAAATACCAGCAAATCCAGACGTGACGAAAAGACATTGTCATGATCCTATATTAGGTCATGGAATAGTCATGCCATAACCCAAATTAGACTAGGTCAAAGGTTATGGCAGTGTTCATTAAATGGACATCTGGAACGTGAAAAGTGAATACTTTTCACACAGCGTGGAAACGCTGGGACTCGGAGTGGGGTTGGCACGAGGCGGATCCCAACAGATTAGTTGACGTTGAGCCATGGTCCAGTGTGGACATGGTCAGATGTGTACAGGGAGCTATGGCTAACGAATACGCCACTCTTTTAATAATTGTTTAGATTTGTGTTGAGTTCATTAGATGCAATTGTAATGTTGAATACTTGCAAGTGTAACTGAATTATATAATGTTCTTAGACGAATATAAATTGTGGAAACCGTCGCTGGAGTCATGTTATGCATTCTGTTCGTCATTGTTCGAGAGAAAGATAATCAAAAGGTAATAGCTGATACTATTGAAGAAATATATATATTGAAGAAATCCTATATGTAATCACACGACTTAAAAACAATAAGGCAACTGGGGCTGATGGAATTGCTGCTGAATTTATAAAGGCAGGTGGCCATGCATTACATCTAAAGCTATACAAACTAATAATAAAAATCTGGAGGACAGAAGAATTACCCCATGACTGGAAAGAGTCATTATTGATACCTATGTTTAAGAAAGGAGACAAGTTCCAATGTGAAAATTATAGAGGAATATCACTACTGTCCACAAGCTATAATATACTATCCGCAGTATTACTAAATAGATTAAAACCATATTCAGAAGACATATTAGGTGACTACCAGGCGGGTTTTAGACAAAACAGATCAACAATAGATCAGATATTTATCTTACGACAAATAGCCGAGAAAAATTGGGAATATAAAAGCGATCTCTATAACATTTTTGTGGATTTTAAAAAGGCTTATGATAGTGTCCATAGGAATAGTCTATGGAATGCTATGCAGGAATTTGGAATACCAAGGAAGTTAATCAACATGACCAGACTATGCATGGAAGATACTTATAATATAGTAACATATAAAGGCAGAAAATCAGACCCTTTCCAAATAACATCTGGCTTGAAACAGGGTGATGCACTATCGCCGCTACTCTTCAATCTGGCTCTAGAGAAAGTTGTAAGGAAGGTAAAGGAGGAATGTGATATTGAAGGAATGTCCAAGCTGCTTGGTTATGCAGATGATGTAGATATTATAGGGGAAAATGAACAAAAGACATTAGAAATATTGACTCACTTAAAGGAAAAAGCCCAACAGATGGGGCTGGTTATCAACCAAGATAAGACAGAATGTATGATAATTTCAAGAGAAGGAATGGCTAAAAACTCTGGCCACATACAAATAGATAATATGACCATTAAAAGAATAGAAACATACAAATACCTGGGTACAATCTTCAACTGCTCCAACATCATAAGGGAAGAAATACAAACTAGAATCAGTTCTGGAAATAAGATATACTATGCACTACAACATCTACTAAAATCAAATGCGCTATCTCGTAACACCAAAATCACAATATACAAAACACTGATCAGACCAGTTGTGCTGTATGGTTCTGAAACCTGGAGTACAACGAAAGGAGATGAAGCCTTGTTACAAACCTTTGAGAACAAAGTTTTAAGACGCATCTTTGGACCCATTAGGGATACACAAAGTGGAGAGTGGAAAAGAAGAAGTAACAAAGACATTTATGATCTGTTTAAGTCCCCGCTAATCACTGGTATCATGAAGGCTAATAGACTACACAAGACAGTTAGTTCACAACAATAAAATATTGGATGTAAGAAGATGCCATAAAATCCATAGAGTTTGTATTCTTTGGTTTTACTAGTACAATATACTAAACAAGATGCAGCATGCTGTTGAATGAAAGCGTACACAAGTCAATTAGTCCACAACAAAAATTATTGGATGTAAGAGGAAGAAGAATGTGCAAGAAAATCCATGAAATTTGTGCTTTGCTAGTACAAGGAACTAAATAACATGCAGCATGCTGTTGAATGAAAGAACTCCATTGATGGGATAATATATATTTCAGGAGTGCAGGGGAAATGAACAGGCTGATAGGCTGGCAGGGAATGCACCTCTCGGTGGTAGATTACCTATAGACAAGGGAGAAGTGGTTGGGTGCATGTGGGACCAGGTGGAGAAAGCAATGAAACAGCCTAAACACCTGTATGTGGAGAGAATGATATGGTGGGGGATCGGCAGGGGTTCTGGACAAATCTCAAAACTGAGAGGGAAGACCAGGCAAACTTTCAGTTAGATGACAGTTGGAACCATTAGCAGTATGACTCTTGCTGTCTTTTGAACAAGGGGATGGAGTGCGTGTGGGAATGTCCTGAGTGCAGTGATGTCGTTTCTTAGCTCAACTCAACTCAACTGTTTAGAACTGTAAATTGTTGCAGGAACTTGGCTTGATAAAAGGAGCTATGGTTGTTGCTAAAACTTGATTGAAAGGCCTTACAAGTTGCAGTAGGGTATTCATTGAAGAAGCAATCAAAATAGCAGTTTATATTGGTACATTGGACTGCACAAATTGCAGTATGATATTCTTTGAAGGAACAGTATGAATTGCAATAGAATGGATATTAATATTAGGAACTACACCAGTTGCAGTAGGATATTCAGCAAAGAACTGCAAAAATTACAGTATGATATTGATTAAAGGAATTGTATGAATTGCAGAAGGACATTGATTATTAAATAAACTATAAAACTTGCTGTAGCATATTGATTTAGAAAAGTGATTATGAAATAAACTATAAAACTTGCTGTAGCATATTGATTTAGAAAAGACATGCAAAATGTTATCTTTTTCAAACAGAATTATCCAGAATGTTGTAGATACTTAAAAACCATACTTCTTTCAATATGCTGTTGGTAGTGAAAATATGACTCGTGCAGAAAGTTTTAAATAATTAAAACCCAAAACTCACCTGCCTTGATGCATATACAACAAAATATGCTGTAGGTACTAACAACAACCAGATCATGCAAAATCTTGTAGATACTAAACAACAAATTTATGTCAGAGGTGTTTTTGGTTTTTTAAAAGGCATTTGTCTAATGTTGTTTGTGTTGATTGTTATTATCTGTCACATCATTTGAGAATGTCTACACATTGATGGTCAATGTAATGTCATTCTCCTCTAATCTATCGTGTTCCCTATATTTGTAGAGATGTGTAGACTACCTTCCCTGAGGTCCCTTTTGTTCACATGTTCACATTTTCATTTGTTTTTACTCCCCTGTGGTTAGTCCTCTTGTTTTTGTGTTTTTTTTTTAAAATATTAAACCTGCATTGGTCAAATAACAAACACATCTAGCCCTAATGCTGTGTCCAGTAAATTCACTTCTAAGTCTTAATTTTGGTTAATGAGAATAATCTATGACAGCGTGATAGTCTGTGAGGACTGCTGAATATGACAAGAAGGGATAGCGTCAGAAATGAAGATCTCAGGAAACAGGTGGGAGCAATATCAGCAAAGAACTTTATTGGAAGACGATGAAAAGTCAGATCGTTTGGTCATTTAACATGACTACCCACAAAATTGCCGGCTTCCTGGCCTAGAGGTTATCGACTTTTCTCCATAATCTCGTATACTCTCGTAAGTAACATGACGACGGTGAGAATCAGCAGTGGTTCGAATCGCGTCGGTAACTTACTACGGGGTATGTGAGCCGGCCGCTCAGAAAGCAAAGGCAAACTACTGAGTGTAATCTTGCCAAGAAATCAACAATCAGCTGAAAGATGCTGATGTTGACAGCAATGTCCTGTAAAGGATATGCAAACCCAAAAAAAAAAAAACCACAAAATTGAGCTACAGTAGTGCAGTTGCTCATACACTTGCCTGCAAGCCCAATGATCACATGATCAGATGCTTGTCAAGGTGGACTTAATTTAAAACATGTACCTGGCTTCCCTAGTCAGCCTTCCCTAAAATGGGCACCAGGAAAGTTTCTAGGGAATAAAGGCAACCAGTTGTATCTTGACCACATGGCCTATTGAGTACTGATTAGTCTACTCAAGTATGGAACTAGCACCATCTACCCAACACATCTCAAGGCGTGTAAAAGAGTTCCTTTTTTTTTACAGACAACATGGACAATTAGATCAGTACAGTATAAAGGCGAAAAGCAGACCTTGCCAATGATGGATCAATCCTGAATGTGGTCAATCCTCCATGACTTTCCATTCCTCAATTTGGTCAGTTCTATCCAGTGACTATCCAGTGCTCAGTGTGATAAGTCCTCCATGACAATCCAATCCTTAGTGTGGTCACTCCTCCATCACTATCCAATCCTCAGTGTGGTCACTCCTCCATCACTATCCAATCCTCAGTGTGATCAGTCCTCCATGACTGTCCAATCCTCAGTGTGGTCAATCCTCCATGACTATCAAACCCTCAGTGTGGTCAAACCTCCATGACTATCAAATCCTCAGTGTGGTCACTCCTCCATGACTATTCAGTCCTCAGTGTGGTCAAACCTCCATGACAATCCAATCCTTAGTGTGGTCACTCCTCCATGACTATCCAATCCTCAATTTGGTCAATCTTCCATGAATATCAAATCCTCTGCTTCCCTCTGATCTGTACATCATTGCTTGTTGTGGTATACTGTTAGTTGGTAACCTACTTGCATGGCCAAACCATTTGACTTGCTGCCTTCTATTAAAACCTAGTGCAGCTATAACCCCCACTTTAGTCCTGATTTCTTCATTTCTGATCTCATCTCTTCTTGATACATTGAGTATTTATCTCAGGAATCTCATTTCTGTTCCATTTGGGTCAGTCCGTTTATACTTCTTGGCTTTTCTACGAGCAGTATGAAGATCCCCTGTCGGCTTGCTAGGCCAGACGCAGGTTTAGGACAAAAATCTGACCATAGGAAGTCTATCTCCTATGGCGAGCCATATTCCCGTTAGCCCATGACCTCGCGGTAATGGTTTCCCAGTATACACCACTCTATGTGGTCTCATATTGTAATGAAGTTGATGTTGCTTATTTTAGTTGTAGGCTAGGTATATAATTTTTCCACATAATCTTTCTATGTCTTGTTTTGCTCTTATCTTGGCTAGTATCCTCCTACATCCCATTAAATTCTCTATTTCACCTGTTCTGTTGCTATACCCAATAAATTAGTTTCACTGCAAACTTTAAAATTAAAAATATTTCCAACAGTGTCCCTAACCCTAATTGAATTAGAGTTAACTATATTTTCCTTATAGCTTTGAGGATTGGTCTAATCACAGCTGCAGCTTTCAGTAATTTGGAATTTTTATGTTCTCTGTCCATGATCTTGTTAACATTCTTCTAGAATATACATCTCCACTTCCCTCAGATTGTTCATCGTTTCATTACTCATTGTTCAGCATTTGCATTCTTACAGAAGAAAATTTACATTATAACACGTTCTTCTTTGTGCACTTTCTGACCATTCCCCTGAATATATTTAAAGAAGACAGCAGTCAAACCCGAGAATGTCTACATCTCCCAAGTAAGGCCTGAAGCAGAGTTGATGTAATCCATTACTTTTTAGAAATGTAGTAGGGTTGGGAACCTCTGGATGCTGTTCAATAGAATATTTCATTTGCACAGAAATTCTGTTTCCTCACCGATGATATTCTCTGATTAACTGATTGAGTGACATGGGATGATTAATTGTCTTAAATGACTTCCCATATCTGCCATGGGATTATATATTGCTGAAATCTTGTCATTGCGTTATAATACATGTCTGCTACCATGTTATTAACTTAAGTCATAACTGTGATACACTCTTACTTCCCATTTTGGGCCATCCATTTTTGTTTGGTACAAGCCTACTTTTTGTTTGGCACTTTTTGTTTTTTTTGCATATCCTTTACAGGACATCGCTGTCAACACCAGCATCTTTCAGCTGTATGTTGATTTCTTGGCAAGATTACGCTCAGTAGTTTGCCATTGCTTTCTGAGCAGCCGGCTCACATACCCCGTAAGCTACCGATGCGATTCGAACCACTGCTGATTCAAACCGTCATCACGTTACCGACGAGAGTATACAAGATTACGGAGAAAAGTCATAACCTCTAAGCCACGAAGCCGGCTATTTGGCACTGAATCTGTTAATATTTGTTATTTCTATCAAACTAGTCATACTACTTTTATTTTTATTCATATGATATATGGACCCAGGTTTCTAAATACAGTCAAACCTCGGTTTTCGTCGATAATCCGCCCGAAAACAATCGGCAAAACCCGAAACCGAGGCAATTATTTCTATATGAATCAATGTAAATCCAATTAATTTGTTCTATACACTCCAAAATTCATACCAAAAACACATTTTATAGAGAATAAATGTAGTGTTTACTACTATTTTTCTCCGCCTGACTTGTCCGAACTCTCACCTTCGCAGTGCCTAGTAACACTGTATGCCAGTGCGCCACTTGAATTTTTCAAACCATCCTCTGCTGGCCTTTAAATCACTAAGTACCCTAGCACTAGTCCCATGCATTTACTTAATGAGATTGGCATATAACAGTCTGACTTTGTCACATATGATTGCCCCCGAAACAGGATCGCCATCTACCTGTTTTTTATTTATCCAAATAATTGTTCTACATCTTAAATTGTTTGCTATCTCTGTTACGTTAGCACATTCACGACTTTCGCTACATTAGCCTCTTTTATTGCGTTCTTTTTTTTCCGCCACAATGGAACTTATTGTGGATGGCGACTTCCCATACATGCTGCCGATTTCAGGAATTCCAATGCCGCTCTCGTATTTTTCAATGATTTCCTTCTTCAACTCAATCATGTTCCTGGCTTGCTTTTTTGAAGGGTTGCTGGCTCTGGAAACTTTCTTTGGTCCTGTGATGGAGCTAACAGGAAAGGGTTAACTTATTAGCAAGTGATGCTCGCACAATGAGAAACAACGCTAAACTGAGCAGAAGAACGCATGGGTCCCTTTGTTTTCACCAAATTAGTAGCGAGGTCCCATGGGCATGCCAAAGAAAACCAAGACACATTTTTTGTAGAAAAACTTTATGAAAACCAAAGGCAACGAAAACCAAGGTTTTACTGTAATAGGTTTTTTACACTGCTCTCGCTGTTTGCATTTTCAGTATTATAAAATTCATATAGCCCGGAAAACTTTGTTTTTTTAGCATGCTTTGAAGCTTTGATTTGCCAGTTGATTTAGACTTAGGTAAAACAAGCATGAAGATCGTGTGTGAGTGTGTGTATATATATATATATATATATATATATATATATGTAACAGAGAGAGAGAGAGAGAGAGAGAGCAATATTGAGCCATACGAGATAAAACTCAATGCACGGAAGTTAACTAGTGAAGCTTTTAAGCCCCACTTTTTTGGCTTTTGCTTGGTAATGTTTAAGGTGTGAACAAGACAAGAATGGAATTAATTTGTTCCCTTTTGGTATTCCTCTCCACTGTGTGTGTGTGTGTGTCTGTCACTCGTCACCTATACATGTATTTGTCTGTTTCTGTCATGGCCATAAGGGTTATCTAATGTTCCAGATCGGGGTTCTCAAGTTTTTCTGGTCTGCCATCCCTGGTCTTCTGGACTACATTCTCCTTCTTCTTCCTCTTCCTTATTCTACTTCCTTCTTCATCTACTTCCTTCTTCTTCTACTTCCTTCTTCTTCTTCCTCCTTCTCCTTCTTCTACTTCATTCTTTTTCTTCCTCCTCCTTCTTCCTCTTCTTCTACTTTATTCTTCTTCCTCCTCCTCCTTCTCCCTCCTCCTCCTTCTCCCTCCTCCTCCTCCTTCTTCCTCCTCCTTCCTCCTCTTTTTTTTCTTCTGCTTTACATCTCCCAGGGGAGCTTATGCCCTCAGCCAAATCAATCCAAGCCCTCCTCTGAAGACTTGTTCATGCTAAAATTGTCTACAGAATGAAGTAGCCAATCTCACCCTTCTTGGTTGCCTGTGACAGGCAGTGTAGATTATTTTGTCACTATTCTTGGCTTCCCCAATGGGCCCTGATAATACAATGGATCAACACCCATTTACACATACATTTTTTTCTTCACTGTCAGTTTACTGTACATAAAGCTTCATGTATGGCACCAATCTGTCCACTATCTCCAAATCATGTGGTATTGAACCAGAATTGTACATTTTCCTGTTGTAATTTCACCACTACATCTAGAGTGATGTCTGGTATTTTGGTTAATGTTTTTTTTTTTACAATCAATTTTCTTGAAACTTCCTCAGTGTCTTTTAATGCCTACAAATTCAGCATCACAGACTGCTGCAGTAAGAAATTGATAAACAGCAGACACCACCAAAAATGACACCGTGTGGCTAGGTATCAGCTGACGAACACTGAAAGCTAAATCTAATACCTGTGGGAAAGCTGTCTCTTGAAAGTGTAGACTTATATTTCAGTTGCAATATCTTAATGGTTTCATCATTGCTTTCCTTCAACATTACAGCAGCAAACAGAAACTACTACCTACTCAAGCAGCTCCGACAATGGCTGGCATGTTCTTCGTAAGTTGCCACTTGTTTGGCCACTAGGTGGCTTACAGTGGTGCCTCATTCTCACCCATGGTAGCTCAGTAAGGCTTCCACTGATTAAACCCAACTGAACAGATAATTTCATATTTTTTGCAAACTTCAAATTTGCTTTCAGTCAACTCAGTACTGATCAATTGTGGCTGATTTCTGAACATGTTTGGGTTAAAGCAGTTTTTGATGTCAGTTTTATTGTAGAATTGGTAATTGTCTTGTTTGATTTGTCCTGCTTGTTGCCTGTAGTTTTCCTTTGCTTGTATTAATGGTGATTGTTTTTACAAATGCTAGTTTAATGTTCTTCCCACTGCTTATTTCATTATTGTCTTTTGGCCACCTTTATTGTCACACACATATATCTTATTGTATTGTACATGGAAGCGTTAGCTTTCATTTTACATGTTTTGTTTTTGCACTGAATGTTTAGTTATTTTAACCATGACCACAATATCTATCCTTAACCTTCACCTGTATAAAACAAAAGGAACATTATTGTTTGCAATGATTAAAACCAAAACACTACAGTATTGTTACCTATGGCAGTCAGTACAAGTAACTTGTACATATTTATGTGTTAAGTACAGCACATATTGTCCTTCCCAGAATGCCAGAGCAAAGACATCTTGCATGTTAGAGATATATATATATAGGGGATTTAAAGCAATGTGTTCCCTTAGTGAATTTATACACAGAAGCCACAAACAGTAGGTTGCATGATTTATTGCCTGTCATGATTTGCACCAGAAGAGATGCAGTGAAATATGCCAGACAATCTGTTGTTTGGGGCTTCTGTGTTTAAATATATAGGTTTGGTTTCTGCGATGCCTTCCATATTTTAGCACATTTACTTTTGCTCTTTATAAATATTTTAAGAAATTATTTACATTTAAATTTAAAGCTGGATAAACAAAACAAACACATTAGAATATTGTTTACCAAATGTAACAAAGTTCTAGTTTATATCAGTAGCCTAATTGTAAGAAATATTGCATTTCTAAATCTTTCCAGTAACTTGTAAATCCGTCTAGACCACTTGATCAAACTCCATTTAAGTGCCTGCTCAGATAATCTTGTGCATCATTTTGTACGTTTTAAATTGTTGAAATAACTATTTTCATCCAGGTTGCCGCTGTAATTGCATTGTTTTATGGTTAAAGATTGTACTTTGATTATGGTTACAAATGTGTTCTTTGTATAAATTACAGGGTGTTTGCCATGGAGGTTTGTAGTTAACAGTTCCAGTACAGTTTGTTGTACTATTGCTGCTTTCATCATTTGTACTCGGTATCATCTTTCTACACAGCCATATTTCATTCACTGCTCTCTGAATAGCTTAATTCACCTATATCTGTATTAATGTCGCAGCAGTGGCCAACTATACCTCACAAATAAAGTACATACATGTTTCCATATTAATTAAACCTCAGCTTTACAAATTAATTTGCGGCAGTTTGTAAATAAAATTCATATGGTTAAATTGTTTTATAGCTACAGTTTTCATTTAGCAGTTAATAGTATTTTTAAATATTGAGCACGGAATGCGATCAGCGTTGCCAGTAGTGGGTTGTGCTCAATATTTAAATTTCAAATCCCGAAACAACCAAATAATCAATAGTATTTTTGTATGATTAGATATGAGTAATTGTTTACATATCATATCTTGCTGATGCTGAGGTTGCGGGTTCAACCCCTACACTGGTCAATTGGTCTAAAATGTTGACTTCTCATCCTTGACTTGGGAACGTAATAGGGAAAGCTAATCCACACTCAAACATCAGTTCAGTACACTAGAAGTAGTAGCACGTGTATAGACTACGCTTGAGTTCAAAGCGAGCGACTGATAAAAACAACAAATATCAGATCTGCGTGATTAGTATAAGTAATTATTTAAATAGGGGAATAAAGAGTGAGAGAAGAAGAAGAATTATTGAAATAATAGATCTGCATGATTTGGGATAAGTTTAGTTATAGAAATCATTCATTAATCATACATTCATTAATCATGAGATTGTATTAACTTTAAAGAATCATAAGTCATGAATTTATACCCATAATTCATTTTGTGGTAAATTTATAAAGAAAATTCATTTGTAATGGCTGATGGTTTATAGAGAAATGCATTAATCAAAATAGTTCATTTATAGAAAGAATTAATTCACCATTTATATAGAAACATCAAGAGTATTGGTAGTTCCTTTGCAGAGAAAATCCATTAAAGACAAAAATATTGTTAGTTACTTGAGTTCACTCCTGAAGTATTTCTGTAAAACAAATTACCTTTTATACTTATTGTTCGATAGTTGCATATCCTTTACAGGACATCACAGTAAACCCCAGCATTTGCTGGCTGTTTGTGATTTCTTGGCAAGTTTATGTTGAGTATGTTGAGTAGTTTGCCATTGCTTTCTAAAAGATCGGTACTCATACCATTACATGAAAATCAACACAAGGCAGTCTGCGGCCAAATTGCCCACAGCTGCGTTTCAAAACCGGTATGCAAGATTACATATTGCATCTGTAACCCCTTCGCCACAGAGTCGTGGGCTAGATACCAAGAATAATGACAGGATATCTTCTGTATGTGTTTATTTACTTTCTGTAAGCCACAAAATTTAAAAGAAGGGGGAAAAACAGTATTAAGGTTCCTTGTTAATAGCAAGTTATGAGTCAGTTAAATCATAATTACAAATAATAATACATGACTGTGTTGGTTCTATTTCTAATTGCTTTGTTTTTATCATTTTAAGGGAGTGGATGTTAATTCATTGTATTCTGCCAGGGTTGCAGTCAGTTTTCTTACTGCTTCTGCTAGTTAACTCTCATTTAAACATCTTGACATCAATAGTCACGTTTCATTTCCATCATTTTATTGTTTAAAAACATGTTTTTATTTTATTATTTTAAACAAATTTTAAAAAAATATATCAGCGTTTTGTGTCCATGCCATGAATATCAGCCATATGCCATCATGTTTGAGACATTTGAGTCATGTGATTTTACAAAATTGTTTCTCTTTTTCTTCATTTTATTCTCCCTTCCCCCCACCAAACAAACCCACACCATTGAACTACCTCCGTTCCCCCCTGCCCAACTTTGTATTCCCCCCAAAATACATCAACAGCAGTACAACCCCTACCACACCGTTTCTTCTATGACCAATCTACTGAAAGGGTGGACATCCAGTAAGTCGTTTTTTTTTTTTTCAATTTTAACATGTGCTCTCCCTTTGCTTCATCAACCCTCATTTGACAGATAGTGGTCAAACTGTTACGTTGTTACTGTTAAGATAGGATAATACATTATAATAATAGTTACGTGTTTTATGTTAGAGAAGACACGATGATGGTTACACGTTTTGAATTTTAGCGTAGAGGGTCTGTGTATTGATGACTGTAGGAAGTTACAAAAACCTAAACTCATATTATCTAATATGAATTGTTATTAAATAAAGTGATTGGGTACATTATGGAGAAGCAAGCTCATTTATTTCCATAGCTTAAAGAAGTGCACACTCAGGTTCATCAACCATTCTTCCCTAATGACCACTCATTTTATTTTACACATTAATTATATAAACACTCTGCATACTTAATTAATCTACCAGTCTTCACGGTTATGTGAACAATTAAAATAGATTCAAAGCAATGTTTTCCCATTGTAGAATTCAACAAAGAAAACACAAACAACAAGTTTTACATTATATTGCATGGCATATTTGACTTTATCTCAGGTGCATACTTCAGAATTAACTATGGTAAAAGATGAATAGATGAATCCTTTTTTTTTGGCTAAAATACATAACAACAACAAAGACTCATCTATTCATTTCATGTCAAGTGAATTCTGTAGTATGCACCAGACAAGATGTAGCAAAATATGTCAGATAATAAAACGCTACAATCTGTTGGTTGTGTCTTCTGTGTTCACAGTAACAGAATAGATTATATGTGGTCAGTTGTAACATACCTTCATATGGTACTGTTAGAGAACAAATGAACAAACTTTATTTTCAATGGGTTAAGAATTTGGCACGCAGGCCCGTCTAACTTTCTGCCTTTCTATCACTCTCTTTCGTACATTATTTCATACATACATCACTCATGAGAGAGATAAGAAGAGCATAGCTTTTTAAAAAAAAAACTATAAATAAAGGGCAAGAGAGTACAAACTTTTAGTTTTAAAGAATTAGAAATCGGACACATAGACGTGTCTAATATTCTGACTCATCTTTTGTAATACTCTAAACACTGTACATGGTTAATGAATTTACCAGTGATCACAGTTGTGTGAATAATTATCATAGCACAGTACAGATTACATATGATCAATTGTTAAATTTGTGAACATTATTTAGTTACAGTGAGAATCTGAGAGAGCATACTGTGTTTTTTTTTTTTATAACTGTATAATGAGAGAGAGATTTACAAAACAGTTATTTTCATAGAATTTGGAATTGGGCACGCTTAGTTTAATATTCTGCGCATGGGAATAATCTTTCACACGCTAACAATACTTGTAAGACTTTGCATGCTAAATGAATTTATCACTAAATGGTTATGTGAACAATGAGCATAGTTTCAGTACAGGTTTCATGTAAAATATATGGATGTAACACATAGAAAGAATGGGGGGTATATGTATGTATATGGTAGCACTTCCCTGTCTGCTAGCTTGGCATGTTGTGCACTTCTTGCACATGATGGAAACGAGCTGTAGTGAGGCACTGAGACTCCAGCTTGTGATATGTTTTTTTTTTTTTTTTTTTGGTTTTTCCTTTCTTTTGTCACTCTCACTCAAACATAATATTACATATAGTGCATTTGTGGTCTATGTTGTTTCTCCTTCCACATTCTAATCCAGTCACATGTGTTATGACCCACTACTTTACAACTAAGAAAGTTCGTGTTGATTTGTTACTTTCTACTAAAATGGCAATCTCAGTTTTATGGTCAGGATTCTCTTTTTTAATGCAAAGCATAGTAAATAATGGCATGTTAAAGGAAATTGAAGGTAGTGGGAAGGGGAATTGTTCAGCCTACACACAGAAATACGACATACTGTTTATTAAGTCAAAAAAGGTTAAAGGTGGTACCATGGTGTTACTGCCATCAGGGTGCCATTGGTGTGGCCTTCACATATTCTGGGATATGGTATAATAAACTGGGGTGGTCACATAAAAATCTACCCAAAGTATTTCAGGATCCTCGCCGATGCAACGGAGTTCGTGCATTGAGCTGAGTTTCTCCAGACTCAGGTTTGAGTTAGGAGGAAAACGGAGCACTTATGGGTTAAACCGTGTGCCGTGATGTTGATCCAATGACTAAACTAAACTAAACATCCATTCCCTGCCACCTTTCCTGCCCAGACAATTTTTGCCACCTTTAATGCCCAATTTCTGCCACCTTTAATGTCCAGACAATTTCTGCCACCTTTAATGTACAGACAATTTTTGCCACCTGTAATGTCCAGACAAATTTCCCCACCTTACCTTTAACGCCCAGACAATATTTGCCACCTTTCCTGCTCAGATAATATCTAACTATCCAGTATCCATTTGATGGAGCCGGATAAACCCCAGAATTATGCTGGTGGTAACCCAAATAAAATCCTACTACTGCTGCTAATTGAACACTGACTCCATCAGAAAGCATATTAATGACAATGGCACTGCAACTATTATATGTACCATATAGCACTCAAAATCATAAGGTAATATTTAAAACAAGACTGTTGTTATTTCAACTTCTGTATCTGCACAACAGTTTGCTTGTTCTTGATCACAGTGTTATTACTTATTCATCATTTTGTTAGATAGGGAGTCTCCAGCCCAAAATGGCTAAGCCATCTGCATCATGCAAGAGGGTCGTGTGTTCATTTTCGTACTCCGAGTTCAGTTTTGTCTTAAACCTGTGGCAGTTAGCTGCTCTGCCAAGAGAAACTGAGCTAGGTGGGGAGAACCTGGTGCAACTGAGTTGATCTCTTGCCTTTTAACACCTCTTTCATTCTTAGTAAAGAATGTTTTTCACTTGAGATGTGTATATATTTATTAGTAATGCAAGTTTCGTGGGATCTGACAATGTATCAGTAATGCTGCACTAGTTTCAGTGTTACCTTGTATAGTTATTAGAATAGCAGTTTTATCATACATATCACATTTATTATTATTGTATGTTCACGTACTCTGTTTTGTTGTAGTGTTTTTAAAAAGCATTGTTTATTTTATTTTGAATTTAAAATATGTTGTTTCTGTTAGATTGTTTTAGTATATATATATATATATACATATATATATATATATATATATACATATATATATATATATATATATATATATATATATATATATATATATATATATATATATATATATATATATATATACATATATATATATATATCTACCACATGGGTGGCTTTGATTTGATTCACCAAGTGGTGGTAAATTCAGCTATTGTGGTAGTCATCATCATTATCATGTGCCATGCAGATAGGTGTAGCTTGCCAGCTGTCCCACAATCACTAAAGTCCTGGATCAGGTTTGTGTTCCTGTGCTGATTATGCCATGTAACCAAGCAACCCTGGTTGTTATTTGTCTTCCCCTTGCTCTTTTAACATCAAGTTTGCCAGTTGTCACTAAGTTTTCAAGTTTATTTTTCTTCATAGTGTATCCAGACATTTTGACTGTCCACGTCCAATTTCTCTAATCAGTTTGCATATTGTACCAGTTTCTTGCAGGACTGTCTAGTTTGGGTCTCTGTCCTTCCATGGTATTCATAGCATTTTCCTCAGAAACCACATTGCTTCTGCCATCAGTTATTTCTCTTGTCTTTCCATGGTATTCATAGCATTTTCCTCAGAAACCACACAAATCCACTGCCTTTAGTTATTTATCTGCCCTTCCATAGTATTCATAGCATTTTCCTCAGAAACCACATTTCTTCTGCCGTCATTTATTTCTCTGTCCTTCTATGGTATTCATAGCATTTTCCTCAAAAACCACACAAATCCACTGCCTTTAGTTATTTATCTGCCCTTCCATGGTATTCATAGCATTTTCCTCAGAAACCACAGTTCCTCTGCCATCAATTATTTCTCGGCTTGTCTGCTTATTGTCCATGATTCACATGCATACAGCAGTATAATTTCTATAAAGCACTTAACACTCTTGTTCCCCCCTGTAAGTGACCACTTTTTGTTTGTATGTTTTCCATCTGGTACAAGGTTACTGTTACCTTGGTGATTCTCATTTTAGTCTGTACAGAACCTTTTCCATCAGATGTTACTCATCCAAGATATTTGTATCAAAACACCTGCTTAAGAATGTTCCTATTTACTAGGATGTCACATTGTGGTATTGTATTCCTTCTTGGAGATGACCATAATCTCTGGTTGCTTACAGTGTAATTCTAACCATATTTTCTTACTATAACAGCATCCACTATAATGTGGTAGTACATTCACCATTTATATGGGTGTCTGAGATTATTTTCCACGTTCGTTGTACACCTACTGTATGAGTATCTGGGATTTGGTTGTCTGGGAGGCTTGCTACTGGCCTTGTGTTGCCAAATAGGACAGTGTGAATATACTTAAGCCTAAAAATACACATGATCAGAGGGCTGATTGAGCTATAAAAATACACATAAACAGATGGCTGATTGAGCTATAAAAATATGAGCTTATCACCATATACCCAGTGTGCCCCAAGGTGTGGAAGGGGGGCCCAGGGTAGAAGAGGAAAAGTCAGAGAAAGTATTTTATTAGAAAACAAATCCTCCTAACTGGTAAGAAGATATAGAAAGTATATATGTATAATAGAAATGTCCCCCATTCATGACAATAAAATTAACAATTGTTTAAGCTTTGTTTCGAGAAATACAGAGAAATAATAATAATCATGTTTAAGCTTAATTTAAATGAATTTCCTATATGCTTATATATATATCAGACACATAAAACTGGGAAATCATAGTAATACATTACTATTATAATTGGCTTGACATATTACTATTGATCGAGTGAAATGGCGAGTCATGACGGCCCACGCTTTCCGGCATGGTACATGATTGATTAATTACTGTTGTAACTAATTACTACTGTCGTCAGACCCACAACACAGAGAAATAATAATAATGTTTAAGCTTCGTTTAAATTAATTTCCTATATGCTTCGTGAGATCCATGACACAAAGAAATAATAGTAATACGTTACTGTTTGTGTTTATGCAACTGACATGTTTGTAACATTCCGTGTTTTGAGCAAGAATGAACAAATAGGGATACCCTCTAAACAGCTAGCATTTGGTTGATTGACATGTGGCAGAATGAGACGGAATTTCTTCTTAACATTTGTAATTGACTATAAACATATGTAGTTGACTAAACATGTGTAATTGGCTAACCATACATAAATGATTTAACATGTATTGGCTAGAGATATGTAAATGACTTAACGTGTAATTGGCTTGTCATATGTAAATGGTTTAACATGTGTTGGCTAGACATGTAAGTGATTTAACATGTAATTGGCTAGACAAATTTGAATGATTTAGCATGTAATTGGCTAGACACATGTAAATGACAGCATGTAATTGGCTAGACATATGCAGTTGAATAAACATGCTAAACATGTGTAATTGACTAAACATATATAACTGACTAAACATAAATTCTGACTAAGCATAAGTAATGGAAGAGTCACAGAACTGTTGTCATGATCATTGTAAGCATCTGTTACGAACTTGGACATAATTAGGAGCTTACAGGAATATTTACCAAATGATGTTGTGTTTCTAACTGTGCACTGGCCCGTGTCTTCTTATGTTGCCATTTCTAGTAACCAAGACCACCACTGTCGCAGCTGCTGCAATCGCTGTCACTCCTCCCCAGTATTTGCCTCTCCCAGCCACTTTTTTGTTGCCTCCACCACCCTACCACCTGCATGCCCCACCACCTCCAGTTTCATCATCATCATCAGCAGCTGGTATTACTGAGGTCAGAAGCCACGCTATGGCTGTAGTTGCATCCCAGCCCAATCTGGCAACTTTGTTTCGTGCAGGTTGGTATCAATCGAGGATGGACAGTAACACATACAGTTTTCTGTATTACTCATTGTCGTTAGTGGTGACCTCTGATCATTGATGCCTGTACATCAGGATGTGTTGTTTGAGATTATTTTAGACCACCTGTGATCAGTGGAAGCTAATTATTTCTTGTTGAGAAATTCAAATAGTTTAATAGTACAGAAGAATGAATAGCATAGGTGATAGGGGGCTATGTTAATAATTCATCAGTGCTGTCAGACAAGGTTCAACACCGGGATGGGTCATTTCGCTAAGTGAGGGACAGACTGGCCACCTATTCCTCCGTGCATCCAGGCCAACAACATGTGATGGCCCTATCACATCACTGACCCATAGCAGAAAACTGCTTTGGGACCCGTTATTTCTTTAAACAATGGAATTGGTCACTATAACGTATTGTAATGCATACAACAACATACTAATGGTATTGATCAGTCAAATTGGCCTGTACAGCTTATGATAAATACAATAAGTGATAGATTAGTGGTACGTTGAATTGGTCTTTAAATATATTATAATAAATACATTAGATTTTCACATTTTACTGAAATGTGTATAGTACTGAAGACTGCATGAAGAATGACAATATTTGAAGGCTTTAACTGTTTGACATCACACATGTTTTGTTTAAAGTTGAATAATGTTTAATTTGTTTCTCTTTTATTGGTGAATGAAGCTTTTTGTGTGAACTCAATATAGCATTTATCAGTTGATGTGGCATGGCTTTTGACCCCTCCCAAAAAATTTGAATGTGATCTGCAATGTTAAACACATAAGCATTTACACGGTGTTATGCAGTAACCATACCCGTCTAAATATACTGATACCTGTTGGGGTAGACAGGTATATGTAGTCCCCAGCACAAACTGCTGTTGGGGTGTGGAATGTTGGCCCTTCGCATATTTTAGGCCATGGAAAATAAGGAAGGGTGGCCAGTTTTTCTCCTTTCATCTTTCGTTCCCAGACAATACCCAGAATATTTTTAACATTGTCTGGTACCCATTTTATGAGGGTAGGTCAACTCGAGAGTTTTTCTGAAGGTGGGAAAGCAATCCTGCTTCTGCTGAGATTTGAACTCGGACAGCTGTCTTAGCAGGCAAGGGAATAAACCACTATGCCACCATGGCTGCATGTATTGAAGTGCTTACATTAAATTGTATCAATAGAAACACAGCTGTAAACTTGGCAACAACTTTGACACTACTTTAGTTGGTCCCACAGAATTGAGCCTGTAGTTCTGGTTTGTGAGCGTATATTCAGTGGGTTGGTCATTGTACTGTCCTGTATTTGTTATGGTGACAATGCTATTGCTTCTTGGTGTAGTCACATTGGGGTTGCTTTAAGTTGTGTTGTCTGTGCCATTATGTTATTGGCTTTATGTAGTCGTATTGTGGTTGTTATAGGTTGTTTTGTCACATTGTGGTTTTTATCAGTTGTGTTGTCACATTGTGGTTGTTATAAGTTGTGTTGTGATATTGTGGTTGTTATAGGTTGTGTTGTCACATTGTGGTTGTTATAGGTTGTGTTGTCACATTGGCTGAAGTGAACATGTCATCACCTGAATACAAAGTGAAAGTCAAGGAAATCATTCAGTTTGCTAAAGTCATCACAGCGGGTCTGCAGTTTGTTGAAGACAAGAGTTGATCACAGATATTTGTTGCGTAGATTCTTATGTCAAGATAATCCTGCAGTGTCATTGGTTAGTGTGTTGCCTTTTTAAAATTCAGTCAGACATACGATGATTCTTAACCACATATGATCACTGTCTTGTTCAAGGATATTTTGTTTATATACATGAATATGGGGTGAGCTGTGGTAGTGCAGTGGCTAGATGCTTGCCTGCTGGCTTGGTGGTCGTGGGTTCCAGTCTGCATCGAGGTGGATGTTTTTATAATGACCTTGGCTTTCAGGATGACCCAACCTAAAATTGATACCAAGAAATGTCTTGGGAAGTAAAGGTGATTGGTGTAATATTGACCTCATCACCTGCCAAGTGAGGATTCATCTAAGAATATGGGTTTAGCACCATATGCCCAATTATTTTTATGACATATACAAGTGTCCTTTATGTTACTGAGTTACATGCCTACACACACTGTCTTCACTAGCCAGGCCAAATCAAATACACTGCCTCGTGAACCAGCCCAACCCCTGGGTATCCACAGTTGTGTCCCTGATCAGGATAGCCAACTCCTGAATTGTTATCTGGCTCTTAACACCCACAGTTGTGTCCCTGATCAAACTAGCCAACTCCTGAATTGATATCTGGCTCTAAAACCCACAGTTATGTCCCTGATCAAGTTAGCCAAGCCCTGAACTGATATCTGGCTCTAAAACCCAAAGTTATGTCCCTGATTAAGATAGCCAACTCCTGAACAGATATCTGGCTCTAAAACCCCCAGTTGTTTCCCTGATAAAGATAGCTAACTTTTGAACTGATATCGGGCTCTAAAACCCATAGTTTTGTCCCAGATCCAGATAGCCAACTCTTGAACTGATATATGGCTCTAAAACCTCCAGTTTGTTCTCGTTTCTTGCTCACATTTTGTGTACACACTCCTGGTGTTCTAGAGACACACCTTTCCTTTTTATGTTGCTTACAAAACTTGTGACTAATTGTTGCCGTCTGTTGAGTGATGAACATATCTAATTTGTTTTTATTTATATAAAGGCCGTGGAAAAAAGGGGGCACCAGCAGGTAACAACACAGAAGCTGTCCTTGAATTGTAGACTTGTTTTCTAGTCTGAGTGTGGAATATCAGTTGCAGATTTTCAATTTGCATGACTTTACTAGCTAACCCATTAATCTGTTAACCATTACATTTCTGACATTTTGCAGCCGAAATATGAATTTTAGAAATACACATTTTCTTTTCTATAACAGTCAGTATTTCAAAACTATTTCATATATGTGACTACTAAACCATACTAACTAAACCACTAAAATATTTCATTACAGTGTCTGCTAGACTATTTCTTTACAGATTCGTATTTGAAATGTTGGCCTTTTCAATCAGCATACCCAAGAGCTTCAAATGAAAGCCTCATATTTGTATGTCACTATTATGGCAGCCATCTTTGTATTCCTACTGTGATATCATATGGTTAATTCCCAAATAATGCCCCCAACAGGGCACTCTTTGCATCCTTGCAACAATGTTGCCAGCCTCCTTGACAAATGGCGTAGTGTTTCAGATTTCTGTCACAAGTTTAAGGTCTTCATTTGAAGCCCCTTTCATAATTAAACACTGTTGTATGTTTCGATAAAATGCCTGGCTTCAATGTCAGTTTCTATGTATACAAGGAGTATGATGCTAGAATTTAATTGTAATATTTGTATGTTTGTTATTAATCATACTGCTATCGTAAAGTTTAGAACAGCCTTTGTGTACGAACATTACAGTGTGTCTAAGATCTTCCAGTGCTCATATTTGAATAACAGTGTGTAGTTGTTCTTTTCCTTTAATATAATGATGGAGTACATGCATGCGTACAGACTGTTTATTTGCTTTTGAATGTCTTAGATAACATATCTCTGTGTCTCAAATAATACATTCCTCAGTGTCAAATAACATATTTCTTAATGGCAGTTAACACATCTCATTTTTAAATAACACATCCCTCATTGTTAGATGACATATCTGTCTGTGTCAGATAACACATTTCTCAATGGCAGATAACACATCTCATTTTTAAATAACACATTTTTCAGTGTGAGATAACTCATTCCTCTTTGGCAAATAGCACGTCTCTCAATGTCTGATAACACAACTCATTGTCAGATAATATATCCCTTATTATTAAATAACTAATTGCTCATAGTTAAACATCTCTATCTGTGTTAGCAACACATCCCCTGTTGTCAAGTAACATGTTTTCTGTTATCAAATAAGAGGTAAATGTCAGATAACACATTACCTTTTGTTCAATAACAGGTAATTGTTAGATAACACATTGCCTTTTGTCCAATAACAGGTAAATGTCAGATAACACATTACCTTTTGTTCAATAACAGGTAATTGTTAGATAACACATTACCTTTTGTCTGATAACAGGTAATTGTTACATAATACTTCTCATATTGTTGGGTGACATGTCCTGTTGTCAGATAATCAGTAATTGTCACATAACATATTTCCTATCATTGGGTGACATGTCCTTTTTTTTCCAGATAACAGGTAATTGTCACATAACACATCTCCTATCATTGGGTAACATGTCCCATACTTATTCTGTTCTACTTTCGTTATCTTCTTCTATGCACTCATTAGTTACTCTGGCTGTCCAATATATTCACATTCACCTTAGAAACCACATCTCTGTTGTTTCCAAGCTCTTCCTAATGTCTTCCACTCTTCATCACATACTAAAAATATGCTTTTATGTGGAAATGTTGCCAAGACTATGTCCCAGTGAGTGGTGAAATAATTGTTTTCTTGTGCTCTCACACTGTCAGTACATCAATAATAGCTTGTTGAATGCTTATAAATATAAGTTGGAGATATGAACATTGGGTTATGTAATCATCAGCTTGTTGTATGAGTAGAAACAGACCATGGATATTGTTGGTTAAATTGAGGATATGGCATAAACATACAGTTACAATAACATCTGCTTTTTGTATGAGGAGAAACAGACTATGGGTAGTGTTTGTTAAGTTGTAGGTATGTCATAAACATTGGGGTATAAAATCATAAGCTTGTATGAGTAGAAACAGACCATGGATATTGTTGGTTAAATTGAGGATATGGCATAAACATACAGTTACAATAACATCTGCTTTTTGTATGAGGAGAAACAGACTATGGGTAGTGTTTGTTAAGTTGTAGGTATGTCATAAACATTGGGGTATAAAATCATAAGCTTGTATGAGGAGAAACAAGACCATGGATAGTGTTGGTTAAATTGAGGATATGGCATAAACATACAGTTACAATAACATCTGCTTTTTGTATGAGGAGAAACAGACTATGGGTAGTGTTTGTTAAGTTGTAGGTATGTCATAAACATTGGGGTATAAAATCATAAGCTTGTATGAGCAGAAACAGACCATGGGTAGTGTTGGTTAAGTTGTAGGTATGACATTGACATAGTTATAATATCAGCTTGTTTGTTGTATGAGTATAAACAGACATATGGTAACGTTGGTTACAGATATGGTATAAACACACAAAGATAATATCAGCTTATTGCAGGAGTAGAAAGAGACGTGGTAATGTTGGTTACAGATATAGTAGAAACAGACATATGGTAATGTTGGTTACAGATGTGGTATAAACACACAAAGATAATATCAGCTTAGTGTATGAGTAGAAAGAGACATGTGGTAATGTTGGTTACAGATATGGTATAAACACACAAAGATAATATCAGCTTATTGCATGAGTAGAAAGAGACATGTGGTAATGTTGGTTACAGATATAGTAGAAACAGACATATGGTAATGTTGGTTACAGATGTGATATAAACACACAAAGATAATATCAGCTTAGTGTATGAGTAGAAACAGATGTGGTAATGTTGGTTACAGATGTGATATAAACACACAAAGATAATATCAGCTTATTGCATGAAAAGAAAGAGACATGTGGTAATGTTGGTTACAGATATAGTAGAAACAGACATATGGTAATGTTGGTTACAGATGTGATATAAACACACAAAGATAATATCAGCTTAGTGTATGAGTAGAAACAGACATGTGGTAATGTTGGTTACAGATGTGATATAAACACACAAAGATAATATCAGCTTATTGCATGAAAAGAAAGAGACATGTGGTAATGTTGGTTACAGATATAGTAGAAACAGACATACGGTAATGTTGGTTACAGATGTGGTATAAACACACAAAGCTTATTGTATAGTAGAAACAGACCACAAGTGAGTAGTGTTGATTTTACTGCAGATTCGTCTTCCATTCCTCAGTTACAGCTTCAAGAACTGGTAATGTATGTGAACCATGACATAACTTGATATCACAATTAACCATTATAACACTAGAACCAAAATTAATCAATATAGACCTGAACATGTGAGGTAACTTCCACATCACTGGAACTGGGATTTACTTCAGATGTCTTGACATTTTTATTTGTGTTGTACATATCAATGACTTTCATTGAGCCTTTATGCCAGCCTTGAGATATTTTGCTTGATTTCTACAATAGCTACATTGACTGCTTGTTTGTATAAGTTGAGTAGTTGACTCTCCAGCTCATGAGTTTGTTTTATTTGTTAACAGTTATTAGTATTAGTTGCTAACATTTAAATTGTTAATTTTAAGTTGTATTATTATTATTTACATGGGTGAGATTGAGAAGCCACATTTTGTTTGCGACATTTCCTTTTTGTTCAAATATTTCCATCAGTCAGTTTGTCATATTTTAATGTTTTATATTATAATGCTATAACTATTTAACTGTAATTATTTTCTGCCCAGATGCTTACTCAGCCATGGTAGAGTTTGGGTACTTGTAAAGTTCCTTTGGTTTACACTGGCTATTTGGTTTCTGGTACCCAAGCTGTACCAGGCAGTTCTTCATGTTTGCCTGTTAATACATATATGGTAGCTACTGTGACTTGCATTCTTGCCTGTTGGTCTAGTGGTCATGGTTTGAATCCAGATCAAGGTAGATTTCTTTTTAGTGACCTGGGCTGCCAAGTTTACCTAACCTAAAATGGTTACAAGGAAATCGCTTTCAGGTCACAGCAGCTGCCCAGTGGGGGAAACATTGCCAGTAAAGTTAGTTGCATATCCTTTAGAGGACGTCGCAGTCAACACCAGAATTTTTCCCAATGTGATCTCTTGGCAAGTTTACGTTCAGTAGTTTGCTATTGGTTTGTGAATGACCGGCACCCATACCATTTAGTAAAAAACCAACGCAAAATGGTCTTCTGCCAAATATAGTAGCGGTACTGACAGATAATAAACAGCATATTCACACCAACTCTATGCTACCGAAGTCAAACTTGGACATTATCCAAATCACACTGAAGCAAAATCAACACCTGTGAGATGAGATGCTTGAGATGAGCTGCCAACTTAGCTATCCGAGACCAAGTAAGAAATGATATCAGACAGAAAGTGAGATCAACACCTTGTGTCACATTTATTGAAAGACTAGATCAAATGGTTTGGCCATCTCATTAGAATGCAACACCATCAATGACCAGCACTGGCCCTATATCAAAGAACATCTGCTACGGGAGCAAGAGGATGCCCGAGAAGAAAATGGATTGACGACATCAAAGACATTGTACAAGCACATGGAATGACGCTATCCAGTGCCACCTATTGGGTGCTGGAACACCAATTATTCCTCCCCACGATGACGGCAAAAGTGTGTTAATTTTAGGGACTAAAAACAAGGGACCTTTTAAAACACAGTGTTATATTTCTTTAGTATCTGAAGCCCCATAGCAGAACCTTGCTGTGGGTGTGTCAAGTGTTAGGATCAGGACATTTTGTAGGTCAGAGTGCACAAAGGAATACGTGGTCAGCCTTTCCCTCCCATAGTGAATGTCGAGCTCAGGCATCGAACCCTTGTCCAACCGGCTGAAGACATTGTCATTGTAACGTCCTAATGTTACAGAAACACGTCCACATGGTCTTTAGTATGCTCTGACTAAACACAAGATGTGCATCCATACATGATGCATAGAGAATTAATTAAACCAATATAATCTAGTGGAGTTATTAGTTGCATATCCTTTACAGGATGTAGCAGTCAACCCCAGCATTTTTTGGCTGTTCGTGATTTCTGGGCAAGTTTACCTTCGCTAGTTTGCCATTGCTTTCTGAATGACCGGCATCCATACCATTTCAAACGTGGTATGCAGGATTATGAACTGCATCCTTAACACCTTCACCACAGAGCCGGCTGGTGGAGTATCATGGCATTAAAGTTGATGGGACTCTTTGTTACAGAAATAAAATTAAAAATGTTACAGATTGTTAAGTTAACATTACAGCCTGCACTACCGCACATATACTGCAGGTTTTTAGTCTCTAGGGAGTTAGTAGTTTAGAAAACTGCTGCGGTAGTTTAAAACTGTTGTGGTATAAAACTGCAGTCATGTTTGTCTTTAGTGGTGGTTTAAGCTACATTCTTTGCTTCTGCTATATTATAATTATTGTTATTGCAGCTGTAATGAAAAGTAAGAGATCACAGAGCTGGTCAGAGTCGTATGACGATTTCAAGGTGATAGAGGAGAAAGATCCAAGGGAGAAGGAGATAGAAAGAGAACGGAGACAACACCACAATAACTGCAAGTAAGTTCAGAATAAATAAGTTACATGTATGATATGTACAGGATATATTTGAAATAAACATATAGAGTGCAGCAAGGATGCCTCTTGTTACCTTCACTTTCTTACTGGCTATAGACTACCGTTTTCCCTGAAAAATAATCGCTTATCAGCATGGTACATGAAGAATGAATTAAGAATCTTCCACGTCCCTGGTACGCCTCCCTCTGTAATGATCTTTTCCAGAGATTTATGCATATCTCTTTAAAAACTTTGTTGCATGTCCTTTACAGGATGTTGCAATCAACCCCAGTATTTATTGGCTGTTTGTGATTTAATAAGCATTGTTATTTCAGTAGTTTGCAATTTTAACATATGCTTGCAAATCCTGGACAATTGGTAAGCAGGCAAAAAAATCCCTGAAAGCGTTGGAGATGTGGTTTTATAGAAGAATTCTGAAAATTAATTGGACAACCAAAATGAGCAATCAGGACGTTTTAAGTTAAGCTGAGTTGCAAAGACAACTTATCACAAACATCAGAAAAAGACAGTCATCGTGTTTTGGCCACGTTATGAGAAGACAAAAACTGGAACATGTCGTGACAACCGGAAAGATTTTCAGAAAGAGATATAGAGGAAGACAGCAAGAGAAGATTCTTGACAGTCTTGTGTCATGGCACAGAAGGGAGACAAAACACAAATGGATCCATGCCGTCGGAGATCGCAATTTGTGCAGAGGCATGATCGCCCATGCCAGCCGGCATGGACTGGATGATGATGATGACAAGTTTGCCATTGCTTTCTGAACTGCCTACGCCCCATACCATAGAAGTCAATGCCAAATGGTCTGCTTCCAAATTGCCTGCGGCTTATCTGGCACCCTTGACTCAATATATCAGGGAATTATGAAACTGCTTGTCTTACTATTCCCCAAACTGCAGACGCCTCATGTCATTTTACATGCCCAAAATATTTCATTTTGCTCAGTTTTATTTGTCTCAACCAATCTTCTTCAATAAGGGGATAGTCTTTGTGTTTTCAAGCACTAAAGATAAGCGCATGAGCTTAATATAAATTTAGTTTTAAATAGAGATCTTGTCTCGGGTTATTTTTTAAGTAGTTCCCCTTCATACCATTTAGAATGTTGGATCCTGAAGCAAAGCCCCAACATGAACAGATGAAGAAGGCATATGCTGAGATACTCTTCAAGTGGGGCCTGCTCAATGAGAGGACTCAAGTGTTGAAGTACACGGATAGCACCGAAGCAGACAGGAATACCATCGGTCAGTACTTGTGTGTGAATTCTTCTTCCGTCTGCTCCCCAGGGGGTGTCTCTCACCTAGTTCAGTGGTCAGTGTGTGTGACTTCCACTTGTATTTATGTCAGGCTGACTTTCTGTGTATCCCATCCAAGATCAGCGGTTTATATACATTTAGATAGGTTTTCTTGTCCTAACAATATTGCCAGGATGGTGACCTGATGGCTTACTGTGTTTATTCACCTGCCATGGAGTTTTCAGCTTGCAAGTGAGATTTTGTTTTTCGCATTTATCTGAGAATATAGGTACCCCATGGCACTACCCAAGAAGTAGAGAACATGTCTGGGGCCATGGCAAAATTTACCAATCTGTTTATTTTTCCAGTGGGTATTTAAGGTTTTGTGAAGGTAATTTTGTCTTTTTCAATGGTGTGTCTAACGTATGGTGCATTTGGTGTGCATGCACACACTTATGCATATATGGCTTTATAGGCATATACACAAGGCATGGATACATTCAATATTTAACCTTTTTTTTTTTTAAAGTAACGTTCAAAACTTACCACATTCTACTGACTTTTTCAATAGCTCCATAAATACATTTAACTATATTTCCTCCCTGATGTGAATTATCACCTCGTCTTATATACACTAAAGTACTTGATGTTAAAAGCACACAAAATTATCATACACATATAATCATGAGCTAAATCACTTGAAATCGCACACTATTTACACAATATGTGTTTACTTGTTTCTGTATGTGTTGGTTTTCAAAGTCCGTTCTGGCCATTGTGTGATAAAGATCATTAGATATCCAGTGGTTCTTGTAAACAGTCCCCAACACCTGTACTGGGATTCAGGCTAGGTAACTTCTGAGACTGATACCTCAGTCACTTCACCCCCCATTTGTGTCCTAATCATGTCCTTTTTTGTGTCCTGTTAATGTTTAAATATGACACAAGGATGTTATATTCCTCCCTGTAAAGAAATAGTGAATTGGATGCCAAGTCTTCTCAGACAAGGCAAAAAATCTATGAGGTTCCTTTGCAGACTTAGTGTGTTAATGATTCCTTGGCAGGTGGAAATAAATAAACAGCAGGCCATAATTGACTGTTGGCCTGGGATACATGTCCAAGGAAATAAAATCTGCGCACAGTGGAATATTTATAGCATGTAAATATCTTATGTGCCCCATGTGTTACAGAGGCCAATAAGGGAAGCAGATAATAATAATGACACTGAACTTATCATGCATGTTGTATGAGGCACCCAAGGAGCATGAAGCTGGCTACGTTATCCCACCAAAATGTTTGCTGCAATCCAACCAATTATGAACAAGTCTATAAAGATCTCGGTATGAGTTAGTTGAGGGTCTATACTACATTGGGGGATGCAAGAAGCAGCAGAAGAGATATCTGATGCAGGCAAGTCCAGGAGAAACCACCACATTACTTTCCCCTAAAAGTTATACTTATGGACAGTTACAAAGATGGGTATGTGGTGGAGTCACATGTTAATATTTATAAACAATATGGAACCAGCTCCACACAGCCAGTAAGCCTCAAGTCGTGTAAAATGGTCATTTCTTAATTTACACTTGTTGATATAATGTTACACCAGTTTTGGAACTGATATAACCTGACGTCATATCCAGGTGAGTTATTGCAACAGTAAAATATCTCATTAAGTGTTACTGTCAATATGATTGGGTCTTCCCTGGACCAGCGACAGAGCGCCTACATCACTCATGAGAATGGCATTGGGCTACCAGGAGTAGACAACTTGCCAGTATTGGGAGGCATTGGGCTACCAGGAGTAGACAACTTGCCAGTATTGGGAGGCATTGGGCTACCAGGAGTAGACAACTTACCTGTATTGGGAGGCATTGGGCTACCAGAAGTAGACAACTTACCTGTATTGGGAGGCATTGGGTACCAGGAGTAGACAGCTTGCCAGTATTGGGAGGCATTGGGCTATCAGGAGTAGATAACTTGCTCCACAATTGTAACCTCTAATGCTGTTTATCAGTTCCTGTACGGGCATCTATCCATGCCATGATACCATACTGTCTAATGCCTCTCCTGCTTGTAATCATCTTTCTCTCTACCCACTATTTTTGTCATCACAACCCTCTAGATCGGCCATGTACTCAGAATGGACAAGACAAGACTCCCCTACCAAGCCCTCATATGGTCACCGGTAGGGAAAAGAAAACGGGGAAAACCAAGAGAGACCCTGCGTAGAACCATCATTAGAGAAGGCTCATTCAACGGCCAAGTAAATATCCAAGATCTACAACAGGTAGCAGCGAACCGCCAGGCATGGAGAGACAGGACTTCTGCCCTATGCGCCGCCTTAGGCTCAAGAGGAAAGACTAACCCTCTAGAAAGATTCTTGATTGATCCGTTGCTAGTTCCCCTGCCTCGTGCATGCTCATGCCCAAGGTGTCTGCAATGTCCTGTGTCCATCTTCGTGCTGGTTGACCACGGCCTCTTTCTTCAAGGAATCGTGCCTTCCATCACTACTCTTTCCAGACCACTGTGACGTTTCATGTGGTTCAAAGTATTTTAGTTTTCTCGGTGGCATGATACCATTTTATGAGCCGGTTTTCTTCAATGTTCAGATCTTCTTAAATGTCAATATTTGTTTTTAATTATTGGTCCATGGTACTCTAAGAATGTGTTTCTAACATGTAACTTCAAAAGCCCTTGTTTTTTTTTCTTTAGTGTTTGCAAAATGATCATGTGTTTCCTACCAGATGTTAATAATCTTATGGTCAACAATGGACGGAGGGAATAACAGTGTCCATGGGATTATTGATACTGAAGCCCATATGCGGGCACTCTCCCGCTGTTTATACTTCACCTCAACACTGCAAGGTACAAAAGGAACAAGATGAGATGATGAGGTCAATGTGTTTGTGTCTGTGACAAGGTGTTTCAGTGGGTAAGAAAACCCCAGCACAACAGATGGTAAGCAAATATACCAACCACTACGCCGTCACAGTCTATGGGAAAAAATTTCCCTTTGGTAATTTTCAGCACTGTTGTGATAGTGTAGAGTCTTGCTGGTAGTTGCTATTTGTCAATTCTATTGAGAACAATTGTAATTAACTTTCAGAGTTCCCAGTGTCCTGCTGTAATTGTTCAGAAGATGTCAGAGGAGTCCAGTGCAGCAGGTGCAGATATCCAGCTATGAGATGCTCCATATGTCACATCGGTGTCCGAGGTGAGCATACCCAGAGTATGAGGGGGCTTCAAATGAAAACCTTAAATATTCTTTTTTTTGGGTGAATATATTCTGAAAAAGTAAAGAACAATTAATATTTTTTTTGATGTAGTCACCACTGTGTTCAATGCAAGTCCAGCGCCGATAAAGTGCTTGGATTTCTGTAGAAAAATACTCTCTTAATGGTGAGGTTTCATACAGGGAGTGTGAGTTCATTTAGTTAAAAGTGATGATGTTTCACAAGGAATGTGCGTTGTATTTAGTTGAGTTGAGTTGAGCTAAGAACTGACATCACTGCACTAAGGATGTTCACATACGTGCTCCATTCCCCTCATTCAACAGCCAGCAAAGAGTCACACTACTAATCGTTCCCACCGCTGTCTGATTGAAAGTTCTTCTGGTCTTCCCTTACAGTTTTGAGATCCTCTCAGAACCCTTGCTAATCCCCCTCTATCTCATCCCATCCTTTCCACATTCAGGTTCTCAATCTGCTCCTCCACCTGGTCCCACAGGCCTATCAGCCTGTTCATTCCCCCACACTCCCGCATGGCCAGGGCAAAAAATCCATACAATTCTCACAATCTGTGACCTCTGAAGCGACGAGAGCCATTCCACATGAAACATACCTTTCTCCATGAAGCATTCCTTTCTCTACCTTACTAAGCATATCTTGAATCTGGTGATGAAGACAGTGTGTGTTGCAGTGGTCTCCTCCAACCAACGGAATGCTACTGTGACTGCTTCCACCTCCATTCTCATGCTGGAGGTCGTAGCAGTTGTATTTAGTTACAAGTGCTGATGTTTCATACAGGGAATATGAGTTGTATTTAGTTAGAAGAGCTGATGTTTCATACAAGGAATATGAGTTGTATTTAGTTAGAAAAGCTGATGTTTCATACAAGGAATGCAAGTTGTATTTAGTTATAAGGACTGATGTTTCATACCCTGTATTTAGTTAAAAGGACTGATGTTTCATAACCTGTATTTAGTTAGAAGGGCTGATGTTTCATACTGTGTATTAGTTAGAAGGGCTGATGTTTCATACCCTGTATTTAGTTAGAAGGGCTGATGTTTCATACCCTGTATTTAGTTAGAAGGGCTGATGTTTCATACCCTGTATTTAGTTAGAAGGACTGATGTTTCATACCCTGTATTTAGTTAGAAGGGCTGATGTTTCATACCCTGTATTTAGTTAGAAGGGCTGATGTTTCATACCCTGTATTTAGTTAGAAGGGCTGATGTTTCATACCCTGTATTTATTTAGAAGGGCTGATGTTTCATACCCTGTATTTAGTTAGAAGGTCTGATGTTTCATACCCTGTATTTAGTTAGAAGGACTGATGTTTCATACCGTGTATTAGTTAGAAGGGCTGATGTTTCATACCCTGTATTTAGTTAGAAGGGCTGATGTTTCATACCCTGTAATTTAGTTAGAAGGACTGATGTTTCATACCGTGTATTAGTTAGAAGGACTGATGTTTCATACCCTATATTTAGTTAGAAGGGCTGATGTTTCATACCCTGTATTTAGTTAGAAGGGCTGATGTTTCATACCCTGTATTTAGTTAGAAGGACTGATGTTTCATACCATTTATTAGTTAGAAGGGCTGATTTTTCATACCCTGTATTTAGTTTGAAGGGCTGATGTTTCATACGTGGAATGTGAGTTGTATTTAGTTAAAAGAGATGATGTTTCACAAGGGATGTGAGTTGTATTTAATTAGAAGAGATGATGTTTCACAAGGAATGTCAGTTGTATTTAATTAGAAGAGATGATGTTTCACAAGGAATGTGAGTTGTATTTAGTTAAAAGAGATGATGTTTCATGTGGAACGTGAGTTGTATTTAATTAGAAGAGATGATAATTCACAAGGAATGTGAGTTGTATTTAGTTAGAAGAGATGATGTTTCACAAGGAATGTCAGCTGTATTTAATTAGAAGAGATGTTTCACAAGGAATGTCAGTTGTATTTAATTAGAAGAGATGATGTTTCACAAGGAATGTCAGTTGTATTTAATTAGAAGAGATGATAATTCACAAGGAATGTCAGTTGTATTTAGTTAGAAGAGATGATGTTTCACAAGGAATGTAAGTTGTATTTAGTTAGAAGAGATGATGTTTTACATAGAATGTGAGTTGTATTTAGTTAGAAGAGATCATGTTTCACGTGAATGTGTGTTGTATTTAGTTAGAAGAGATGATGTTTCACAAGGAATGCCAGTTGTATTTAATTAGAAGAGATCATGTTTCACGTGAATGTGTGTTGTATTTAGTTAGAAGAGATGATGTTTTACATAGAATGTGAGTTGTATTTAGTTAGAAGAGATCATGTTTCACGTGAATGTGTGTTGTATTTAATTAGAAGAGATGATGTTTCACAGGGAATGTTAGTTGTATTTAGTTAAAAGAGGTGATAATTCACAAGGAATGTGAGTTGTGTTTAGTTCGAAGAGATGATAATTCACAAGGAATGTGAGTTGTATTTAATTAGAAGAGATGATGTTTCAAGCATCTAAAATGATCTGTTGTATGTTTCAGGTACAGCCAACTTGTGCCTGGCTTGTGGACATGGAGGTCACACGACACACATGATGATCTGGTTCACCTCTCACACAGTTTGTCCAACAGGCTGTGGTTGTAGCTGCCTGCAAGAAAATACTCTTTAATCTGACAGTATTCAAGAACATCGAGGGATATGTTGTTCCCTCCCACCTCGGGCTTTCAGTCATAAATATTACTACATGATGGCCGCTGGAACACTGCCGAAGCTGGTAGAACCAGCCTGCCATCTTGGACAACTGGATTATTCAATCATAATAAGTATTTATTTTACAACTACCATTACAGCATTTATGCTATTGCTGATGTCAGCCATATTTGTAGGGCTGAGGGATCAAGGCTGCTTGCTCAAACAGTCGCCACACTGTGTGGGATGTCAGTATTTTTACTTCACTTTCAATAGATAAAATCCATAGCTGTATCAGAGATTCGAACCATAATCTTGTGATGTATAGTTCAGCATCCTAGCCCTATGGCTGTTTAATCACCATTACAGGTGTTCATTAAAGACTTCATTATCTGCGGATGTATCAGTGCTCATCATCATTGTCCAGTGGCCTGCCCTGTGCAGGGCTTTTCTTCCCCACCCCAACAGTCCTTCCAAATGTCTCTCTATCGTAAGCCAAATGCCCTGCCTGTCTTACTGTATAAATGTTACTCTTACAATAAACAGAATTTGTATGTTTCATTTCCATCAGAGCTATGTTCCCATAATGAGAAGAGACAGCTTTCTTCTAATTTCTTTTGCCAAGTTCAGTTTATCGAGGTTGAAAGTTGACTTCCTCTGCTAAGTTTCTTATTGTTAACTCACTAACTTCCATAACTAGAGTAACTTCATGCAGTTTGATAGAGAATTTGAAAACAAGCAAATATTACAAGAAACCACAAATTACCAAAACTTCACCTGAAATTGTAGGCACATTCTTTGACTAAAAAAGTAAATTCTACCACAGCAAATGTGAAAATCTGTATCAAAAGATAGAGATGGAGCATTGTACAACACAGTCTTCCCGCCAACATTATGCTACCACTGTCACAACTGGACAATGACAGCGAGAGAACAGTAACAATAATATCTCTGTGAATGTGACCAGAAGGGACAAGATGAAACATGACGACTTCAGGAAGCAAATGGACACAATGGCAGCAATAGATTGTAGTGAATGAAGCGAGACTGATGGTTCCCTCATGTGTAATGACAGCATGCCACAAATAGCATTAATGTTTAGATACAGCAGAAATAGAGCAAGAGACAACTTCAGCAAATAATGGATTAGCAGAATAGCAATGAGCACAACCTTAGCAAACCTTTATCCAGAAAGTTCTTCCTAACCTGACACTGACAGGCATAGCAGCAATAGCACACAGAAGAAAGTAGTTCAGTTTTCAAATATTTATGATAAATTAACCAAATTTATGCATCTAACATTATTACTTCCATCGCAAAGATTTTGTGGACAGTGTGTTTAAATAATAATTAACTAATTGCTATAAATCTGTAAATAAATTTACGTGCTCTTCATTTAGTGTAGAGAATTGTAAATGGTTTCATGGATTCACAAGAGAAAGAGGGTTTAAAAGGTTAATACCAAGAAAACTGTTTGCATGTGTGTATAAGTGTATTAAGAATGTAGCAAAGGGAACTGGTAGCTGGACAAGTTTGGGAATCACTGTGGTGATGTCAGAGTTTCATATTGTAGTTCGAGAGGAGTCACTGTTTTTTTTTTTTTCTTTTTCCTTTCTTGAATAGTGTCTGCTTGTATCTTGTAAGGCAGTAAATATTTTCTGTCTGGCTCTGTGGCTTGTGAGAGAATATAAAGTGTCGTTTGTAATAAGTCAGTCTCATTAAATCTCGGACAGAGAGAACTGAAATGTTCTATAGAACCTGTTCAGCAAGGCAGTGAATCTTGAAATGTAAACGAACAAATTAGGAAAAGCTTGGAGGCGACAGAGATGTGGTTTCTTAAAAGAATGCTGTGAGTGCCTGAGTAACGATCAACAAATGCCTGGAAAAGGATTATGAAAGTAGAACATGATATATAACTGTAAGAGAGAGAGACTGTTCATTGGCCACATGATGAGATGAGAAACATTGGAAAACATGATGACCACGACTGCAAAGTTCAGACGTAGAAGAGGTAGACAGAGTGACATGATGTGGGATGGCCTCGGTCGGTGGCACAGATGAATATTGATAGAATTGATCCAGAACACCAGGGACAGGTCTTGGAGATGTATCAGCGCCTACACTGGTAGGCAAGGGTACATGATGATATGTGAGACAGTAAATATAGATATCGTCTGTGTGAGTGGCAGTACATTGTGAGTAAAACAGTCTATACCTTGACTGTGGTTGCCATGGTCACAGCGCAGCAGCTACCTCTTTGTTGTTGGTGATAAATAGTGGCTTCATTAACCCCTTGGGGGGAGGGGAGGTGTTGTTATGAAGGAAGGAAAGACAGCACTAGATTTGGAGTGAAAGGCTGTTTATAAGTAGGCACTTGTACAGTACAGCTTGTGGGGATTGTCATTGTATGTGTGTGTGTGTGAGGTATATTTGGGTGAGTAGTCAATGTATTTATTGTGAAACTGAGAGGCCTATCTGCATGGAGTGAAACTAAGTCATATGTATGTATATATAAATAAGTAAGTTAGTAGTCACTGTATTCATTATGTAATATATGGCATAACTGGGTGAGTTGTCAGTGTGCATACATATAAGTAGTTCAGTGTGTTTGGTACTGGGTGAGTAGGCATGGCCTACTGTATGTACAGTACAACAGAGTGAAGTCAAAGACCCTTTTTTCTGTGTTCTGAAGTGTATTGGTTGTACAGTTCTGGCCTGACATGTGTATAGACCAGTCTGTACGGGTGTTTCACATGGTCAGTATCATGTCAGCCATCTTTCCTCCCCAGAACATTTCATGGAACTTATGTAGGCTGCATTGATCTGGAAACCTAGAAAATTTCTTTTTTTTATTCAGTCCTTGCCTGGATGGGGATTTGAACACATGACAACCAGATGAGCAGGCATGCGGCCATGCTAGCCACTGCACCACCCTGTCAATAATAGTAAATTGTTCAGAACCAGTTGCCTGCTATGGGTCTGAAGTGATCGTGCCATGATATTTTGTAGGCCTGGGAGCAAGGGGGGATAGGCAGACATTCTTCCCCTCACTTTGGCCAGCGACGAGTTCTGGTGTCAAAATCCACGTCCGGCCGTGCTCATGTCATTACCAGCTCAGTTCGTATCAACATCTAAGGCGTGCACCACCCAGTAAATAGAAAATTATACACACATGGAAGAGAGAGAGAGAAAGTGGTCATTGGTTATGTATTGAGAAGATAGACATTGGAGCACATCACACGACTGGCAGAGGCAGACTTAGAGAAATGATTCCATGGAGCTATATCATCTCTAGCATTGTTCCAGAACACTAAGAACTATCTGTGGAGAGACATCAATACCTGCACCAGTTTGCAGGGCACCCGATGATGCTACATTTATATTACATTTCTTTATGAGCTACTTGCTGCCATATTTTGCCTTGCTGCTGTTTGCTGCCATCATGGCTGAAGACACTTGGCTCAGCTGAATTTCCTTCTTCCATTTCATTCTTGGTTTACATTAAGCCATAAATTATTTTCACACGTTCAAATATATTGTCTGGCAACTTGTTTGAAGACTAATTGGGTATTATTTTTGTTTCTGTGATTTTAATCTTTCACTGTTGCGTTTTGGTAATAATTATTCCCTTAGCACGAATATTTCATATTTGACTTCATTTTTTTTTTAAAGAACAGATGGTTATATTAATGTTGTGACTGAAAAGATGTGAAAGTTGGTTTTTTATTTTATTTTTTCTCTCATTATTTGACTCATGATTTTGTCCACTCCCTTCAAATCTATGAAAGCATCCATCAATGAAAGTGTTAATTGAGTTAATAATTCTCCCTGGTCATCAAGTGGGTTATACAATTACAGTACATAACTGCTCCTTCTTCATTTGTACTGGGACCAAACATGGTTGGTGGGAGTTAATCAGCTGTTAGTTTGTGCAGAACATAGATGCAAGCTGTTAAACTCTTCATACGGTTCTTATGTTAGCTGCATGTCCTTTGCAGGACATTGCAATTAACCCCATCATTTTTTGTTGCTGTTTGTGGCTTACGAACAGTACATTCAGTAGTTTGCCATTGCATTCTGAACAACTTGACGCCTTACTCCATCAAAATCAGTGCAAAGTGGTCTGCTGCCATTTCCTGCAGCTAATTTCAAACCCTTAACTTGGTATGTCAGGGACATCGTATTCAACCCCAGTATATTTTGCTGTTAGTGATTTATTAAAGAATGCTTAATGTTTAATAGTTTGCCATTGCATTCTGAATGGCTGATGCTTGTACAGGACATTAATGGAAGCAGTTTAATACGTTTGTGCTGGACAGTTCTCATTTACAGACAGATACCAGATACAGAAACAGAATTCTGCTGTTTAAAATATGCTTATTGTGTAGTAATCTGAATTCAGCCGGTCTCCCTGGTGAAGAGGTTTACGATTTTCTCCGTAATCCTGTATATCCATGTAGAGGAACACAGCTACGCGAGATTCTGCGCGTTGCGTTGGTTACTTATGTATGTGAGCCAGTCAGTCAGAAAGCAATGGCAATCTACTTAGCATAATCTTGCCAAGACATCAACAGCGGTAAAATGCTGGTGTTGACAGCGGTATCCTGTAAATAGGATATGCGAGAAAGAAAAAAATCTTAATTCATGGTCCTAAATTGGAAATGTTACATTTGTTTTTCTGTTGTTCTGTAAGTGAAAGTGTGGAGCAGTCTTTATTATTTTGTGAATGTATCATAAGATAATTTTTTCACTGGCACTGGCTTTAGAAACCAGAAAATCTAGTCAGAATTGTTGTGATCTCCACATTGTGTGTTGTGTGTAATGGAGAGTAAATGTGTATTTATGGTTCACCTGAAGACTGGATGTTAGCTGGAGATGTGCATGGGTGAAGAGAGACTAATGATCATGAAAGCCAGCTGGTGGACAGCTTCCTTGGCATGTGGATTATGTGTATTTTTGCAGCCAGGGCATATCACATCGATTGATGTACATTAGTGATCACATGTTTTTGTTATGTTGTGTAAGATGTGTCACACACTCTGTGGGATGCAGGAAATCACAAGCACAAATTTAATAAACTTGCAAACATTTCCAGAAATCTTTTTACTTTATTGTTATCATGGTGTAACAGTTACAACTCAATTATTTTCATGATATAACCCTTATGGTTCAATTATTCTCATGGTGTAACAGTTATGGCTCAATTATCCTGATGACATAACAGTTATGGCTCAATTATTCTGATGACATAACAGTTATGGCTTAATCATTATCATGGTGTAGCAGTTATGGCTCAATTATTCTCATGACATAACAGTTAGAACATCAATTATTCTCATGATGCAAGTCAGAACATCAATTATTCTCATGATGTAATCATGATGGCTCAATTATTCTCATGATGTAATAATTATGGCTCAATTATTCTCATGATGTAATAATTATGGCTCAATTATTTTCATGATGTATCCATTATGACTCAGTCTCATGGTGTAGCAGTTAGGACTCAGGTTTAACTCATTCTGTATCAAGTAACAAACCATACAAGATATGCTGGAATAATAATGACTAAATCGCTCCAGTGCCAACTAATCTACACAAACTCTCTCCATGACCCCTGTTTCCTATGATCTCTTCATAACCCATGCTATCCATTCCTTGGCCACCCATCCAAACTTTGACATTGCTATTAGTTTGATTACCTGTAGTACTTTGAGGTTTCCTTCATGTGTAGAGGTTAGAGCCTGAAGGAGACCTTTCAGAACGTTGAAACATTTACGTGTGACTTGGCGACTGACTGCTCAGGCCGGCACTGACCTTGCTATGGGTTAATGTAACAACTTGGCGACTGACTGCTCAGGCCGGCACTGACCTTGCTATGGGTTAATGTAACAACTTGGCGACTGACTGCTCAGGCCGGCACTGACCTTGCTATGGGTTAATGTAACAACTTGGCGACTGACTGCTCAGGCCAGCACTGACCTTGCTATGGGTTAATGTAACAACTTGGTGACTGACTGACTGCTCAGGCCGGCACTGACCTTGCTATGGGTTAATGTAACAACTTGGCGACTGACTGCTCAGGCCAGCACTGACCTTGCTATGGGTTAATGTAACACCTGGATGGGGCAGAGGTTCAGAAAAGTATATCACCTGTGTCAAAGTAAAGGATCATCTTCTACACATTTAGTTGTTTGAGTATATGATGCCAAACCCTCTCTTTAAACACCAGTTGACACTAGATGGGTGATGTGATCAATGACATGCTGGCCACTGCCTGTACTAGTCCCAAACTGAAATAATAAACTATTCAATCTCACAATCAGAGAACATCATATTTGTATGTAGTGGCAATACAGTCAAGTTATATACAGTAGGCCCCTATAAACTTTTAGTTTAGTCAACGGATCAACATCGCAGCTCACAGGTGTGCCAAATGGTTAGTAACTATATAACAATCAACCTCAGTAAAATGGCTCATTGTCTAAGATAACCATTCCAACAGAAATCCGGAAGCCTGTGCCAACATTGATGAATAAGTCAAAGCCGTTAGACAATGGCAGTTATGGCGACATTTATTGTCTGTGTTCAAGCTTGTGCTCACAAATCAATGATAATAATATTAATAATTCTCAAATTACTGTGCCTGTTCAGCCAGGCGGGACAGTATTGAAATCAGGTACATAATGTTAGCACACATGAACTTACTATCTAACTGCTGATATAATTGTCTTGGCGCTTATAGTCAGCTATTGCTCCTTACCAAGTGGCCTCTATGTCACCTTGCTATAATTTCCAAGTCCCACGTGAAGCATTTGCATCCATCGGTCATTTTCTAGCAAATATGAATCATGCCTTAACAATCTAGATCTTCCATCCCATATCATTAGCCATCAATGCGATGTCTTGCCAGTTCGTAACACAATCTTGTCTCCATGAAAAGAATCGTGCTGCCTTCTTCACTATCAGCCCCAAGGTCTGTCTGTTGTTGTTGACTACTCCTGTGACATTTCTTGCCTTCTCGTCACTTCTCTAGATTCTCCTATTATTTGGTTGGAGGTTTTCTTACAATTTCGTCTGACCTGCTACTTGGCAAGGTGTAACCCATAAGTGCTCCGTTCTACTCCTAACTCAGTGCACGAACTCTATAGCACCGGCAAGGATCCTGAAATACTTTGAGAGATTTCCAACTGCCAAGGGATTTTTTACGTGCGCAAAAATACACACGGGCGTCCAATCTCACTACGCAGAGACCAGAGGAAATTTTGTTACTAGAAGGCCATGTGAAAAATAAACCCAACCCTCACCAGGGCTTGAACCCAGGACCTCCAGCACTCAAGGCAGGCACCATACCTTGAGGCCACTCAGCTCCTCCCTCTATAAAAAAAAATCTCTTGGAAATCATTAGTTCCTGAAAGTGTACTGAATTTTCTTATTGGATCCATTTTTTTCTATGGGAAATGATGTAAACTGGATTATTGTTTCAGCCGCAGGCAAATTGGGCTGAGATTGCTGTGCATTGATTTTCACAATGGTATAAGCGTTGGCCGTTCAGAAAGCAATGACAAACAACTACTGAACGTAAAATTACCTTAAACATAATCACAAACAGCCGATAAGTGCTGGAGTTTATTGCAACATCCTGCAAAGGACATGCAACTAACTTTTCAGTAACTGCCATTAAAGTGTTGCTGCTCATTTCCATCTCTTTGCGGGAGTAAAGTTGCTGAGTGTTGTCTCTCCCTACTCTTCATAATTTATTTTAAGTGTGAATTCACATTGCATTGAAATCACTACAGAAAATTAAATTAAAATAAGTTGAACTGCACAGTAAAACTTAAATTACAATGAAAACAATTTTTTTTTAAAGTGAAAAGGGTTTTACAACAACAAAAAACTATCAGAATGGACATTGCAGCTAGAAAGCCTTAGCACACAGTAAACAGACACAAACATTAAAAGAATTACATTAAAAGAACTAAATGCCACTTAGCTGAAAACCATGGGCCTTCAAGAGAGGTCGTATGGGCTTCCTTACTAATCCTGCACAAAGATGAAACTGCCATCCATGAGATCAGCAGGTAGATCAGCTGACAGGAAGTGACGCAGAGGATGTGTAAGGAAGAGGAAATAAGCGTGAGAGAGGGAGAAAAACGCCAACCCACACAGAGAAATGTGTGACATGGGCATAGAAAAGAGAGAAGATATACATACACAGAGAAGGCATGCGTGACATGGGCATAGAAAAGAGGGGAGGTGTACACATACAGAGAAGACATGGGCATAGGAAAGGGAGGAGGGATACACATACAGAGAAGGCATGTGTCACATGGGCATAGAAAAGAGAGGAGGTATACACACAGAACACATGGGCATAGAAAAGAGAGGAGGGATACACATACAGAGAAGGCATGTGTGACATGGGCATAGAAAAGAGAGGAGGTATACACACAGAACACATGGGCATAGAAAAGAGAGGAGGGATACACATACAGAGAAGGCATGTGTGACATGGGCATAGAAAAGAGAGGAGGGATACACATACAGAGAAGGCATGTGTGACATGGGCATAGAAAAGAGAGGAGGGATACACATACAGAGAAGGCATGTGTGACATGGGCATAGAAAAGAGAGGAGGGATACACATACAGAGAAGGCATGTGTGACATGGGCATAGGAAAGAGAGGAGGGATACACACACAGAAGGCATGTGTGACATGGGCATAGGAAAGAGAGGAGGTATACACACACAGAAGGTATGTGTGACATGGGCATAGGAAAGAGAGGAGGTATACACACACAGAAGGTATGTGTGACATGGGCATAGGAAAGAGAGGAGGTATACACACACAGAAGGTATGTGTGACATGGGCATAGGAAAGAGAGGAGGGATACACATACAGAAGGTATGTGTGACATGGGCATAGAAAAGAGAGGAGGTATACACATACAGAAGGTATGTGTGACATGGGCATAGAAAAGAGAGGAGGGATACACATACAGAAAAGGCATGTGTGACATGGGCATAGAAAAGAGAGGAGGGATACACATAGAGAAGGCATTTGTGACATGGGCATAGAAAAGAGAAGATACACAAACACAGAATGCATGTGCGATGTGGGCATAAAAAAGAGGAGATATACACACACAGAAGGCATGTGTGACGGCATAGAAAAGAGGGGAGGTATACACACACAGAAGGTGTGAGTACAGGAAGAGAATGTAGTTTGCTATAGCAAAATCCATGATAAAGACATAATTTATACGAGAACCATGCAGTAAGAAAGTCCATGATAAAGTCAAATTATAATAAACCATTTCATAAAGAGAGCCTATGATAAAGACATTATAACAAATTATTTTTAAAACATTCATTCTCTGTATACCACAACAAGCAATGATGTACAGACCAGAGGGAAGCAGAGGAAGAGGCTGACCATGTAAACGATGGACAGAGGGAATAACAGAGTCCATGGGAATATCGATAAATGAAGCCCATAAGCGGGCACTCTCCCACTGTTTATACTTCACCTCGACACTGCAAGGTACAAGAGGAACATGATGAGATGAGATGAGACCATGTAAAGTTTACTCTCTCCATTGCCTGTTATTGCTTCTATTTACTACAGTTTACAGCAAGGTTCGGGTGCCATTTCTCCACCATGTTGTGTTTAGCTCAATAACAAAGAAATCCCTTAATCTCCCCAACTGAAATCTTAGCCCCTTTATCTATCAACATCCGAGGTAGAAGGTAGTATCTCGTTTACAGTTTCTGCTTGTTACTCTCCATGCAAGGTTACTGTAGTGAGCTAAAACCTGCCATACACCAGCAACTACATATACTGCACTATGTAGTTTGCAATAGAAAATATGGTGGACGTCAACATGCCATGTTGCTTGGCTAGATCAGCAAGATGTTCTCTCCTATTTTGAAATAAGTTCCTCTTTTAATTGCAAAAAGGGGATGAATGTTGCGGAGCTGGAACTGGGATCCGATTAAAAACAAAATATAAGACAGATGCTAGTGGAATTTTACACTGTGGTCTTTATAAAACAAAAATCAAACAAGAATACTCAGTTGGCAAACTGAAGTATTCATTGCAAAATGTGGATTACTTTTCTGTGATTGTGTACCTCAGTTCTCCTGAATTTCCAGCTAAGTATTCTTGGGTTGTTGTTTTTTTTCCAATACAAACTTTGGTAAAAATATTTGCTTGTATATGTGTGTTTTCTCCTTTTGTGGAGCTTCTCAGTATAAATTGTCTTTTCTTTTAAAATTCAATGGTCTGAGTCTGAGGCGTAAACAGCTGACGTATAACTACTGGCTTAAGGTAGCCCAAGACAAAAACAACCCTGGATACCAAACGTTCAGCGACAACAACAGCAAAAGGGGGGGCATCCCAATAGTAAAACTGCTAAGACCGGCAGGATGGGAAGCAGCAGAGAAGATGAAGGAAGAAATGGAGCTAGCAGAGACCCTGAAACAGACAAGACGGTTCAAGCCAACAATCCCACCATGGGAACTAACAGTCCCATTCACTGACTGTAGTCTAGCAAAGTCCATCACCAAGGACACGGAGGACACAGATGCAAGAGACACGGCTGAGGAATACATACAAGAATTCAGTAAGGACAACCTCATAATATACACAGACGGGTCCAAAAATGAACAGGGAGAGGTAGGAGCTGGGGTAGTGGTCCCAGACTGGAAGCTGAAGAGACAGTTCAAGCTAACAGACCAGACAGCAGTATGCACAGCCGAACTGGTTGCCATAATGAAAGGTCTAGAGATCGCAGCCGAAAATCCACCACTGAGACTGTGTATATTAACAGACTCCCTGTCCTCAGTACAAACGCTCGGGAACTTCAATAGAGGCAACAGCCCTGACATAAAAGAGGAGATACTAGCGACAGCCACTAACCTCAGGTACATGGGTTGCCAAGTCACCATCGGATGGATACCAGCACACAGGGGTATCCCAGGAAACGAACAGGCAGACAGAGCGGCGAAACGGGGAATAACCAGCACTAATCAAATCTGCACAGGCCTAGGTAAAGTAGAAGGGAAGAATATAGTCAAAAACTACATTCTCAAGGAATGGAGGCAACAGTGGCGAGACAGCGATAAAGGCCGTCATGCCTTCCAAGTATTGGGTGAACCCAGATTCAAGCCACAAGTCAAGACCAACATGAAAGCACCGGCAAACAGACAGCTATGGAGAATCAGATTAGGCAATTGGAAAGACAAGAGAAAACCCAAACTGCAGAGTATGCCGAGAAAACAACACCATCGAACACTACTTACTAGTATGCGACAAGTACAATAGAGAGCGAAGGGACCTGAGAGATCACTTCGTCAAAACTGGGAACCCAATGACAATGACGGAGTGCCTGCACATAAACAGCAACCCGGAAACACAGCGACTGGTCAGACAGTTCCTATACAGAACAGGGAAGACCATATAACCTCCCCACACTGTATATATGTATATATGTGCTTGTTTGTATTTGTGCATGTTTATATGTTTAACCAAAAAACAAAAAAAAACAAAAATTTACCAATTAAAATTAAAAAAAAAAAAAAAAAACTGGCGGGGTGAATGGCAGGAAGGTGGGTTGGCTCTTCCGGTAGAGCACCTGAACTAGGAAGACAGGGAGACCTGGTCACCTTGTTGCCACGCCACACCCACAAGCGATGAAGAAAACCGCCAAAACTCACAAGCGTAAAGGAGTTCGTAACGCTGACCGGGGGGACAACTTGAGACTTGCAATTAAATGCTCTGCCCTTGCCTACATCAAGTCCTTATGAGGACTGGACATGACCGGGACTAGCCCCGATGAGAATAACACAAGAAGCGACAAGCACTTAGCAGTGCTAACAGAGAAAAGCCTACAAACGAGAGAATGAGGGCCCCAGTAGGCCCAACCAAGGACCGGTATTTACCAGAACCAGCACAAAACAAATCTATCCGATGAACAGAGCGGAACAAATAAAAACCAGTAGGAATTAGGACCAACAATCCACACAACCACGGACCTCAACAATAACCACAGCTGATGAAGCAGGTTAGATGAGGCCGAATTTGGAATTTTTGTTTTTGAAAATTGGAATTGGAAATTCAATGGTGGCTCTTAAAGCTTACATTTTATTTATATTTTCTTCACTATTCTTATTTGTGGCCACAATTACTCATTTCCAATATTAAAATAAAAATAACACAGTTACATAAAAAAATAACGGAGTCACAAAGCATGCACACTCTCAGATACAGAATGGCCATCATCCTTACGTAATGACATTTGCCAATCTCCATACATTTATTTCTGGAAATTCTTTAACAGGTATAGGTGCTCCCAAATAAAGAGGTTCTACTGTAATTTCAAAATACAATAACAGAATAGAAGTTATTTTTTTAAATATTAAATAATGTAAAGTGACATAATACTTTGATAAAGTGAATACATATGACAGTTCCCTATCTATAATAAAAGCTGTAGCACAGACAAAATACATTCGTGAACACAAGCACTAAAAATACTGTGATTGTTGATTTTTCTCCCTTCTTTTCCTGTTGTGCCTTGTCGGCACCAGGCTAGAAAGGTTTCTGAACAACAGTGTGCTTGTGTGGACTGGGATGTGCAGTTTTTGTTCAACACTGATTCACACACATACATTCATTGTTAACATGTCACTTGTTGGAATGGAACTCTGTAACATGCCACAGCTGTGCTATAGGAAAACATATTCTCTCTGTCTCTCTCTCTCTGTCTCTCTCTCCTCTCTCTGTCTCTCTCTCTCATTCTCTCTGTCTCTCTCTCTCTCTCTCTCTGCAACACAAAATGTTCTCATGTTGGCTGTAATTCTACATCCACTTGCTGATGTCTGGAGTATTCTGACGCTCGGACATTGCCTCTGTACTTCTTGATTCTGTGTTTTGTCTTTGGTGTGGGATCATAAATAAAGTCAGGTGACTCCGAGCTGCAAATTTTAAAAAAGAAAAAAGAAAGTTAAAATTAGAACTAAATAGACTGACTGTAACAGTTAAAACCAAGAAATATCTTGGCTGCAGCAGGATATGACAATATAAAATGAAACAATAAGATTTGATGATAAGATGCTGCAGAGACACAATAAGCACAAAACACATGTACAAGGACCTCAGGCCACGTGGACAGATATAAGAATACATAAATAATATATTTAACCCATGAGCAAATGGGGAAATATATTAGCAAACTTAATAATATATGTATATATATATTTCTTTTTAATATTCAGTGACTAAAACAATAATCACATGACAGAAGTGTCCAACCTTTGTCGAGAACAACATAAACTTAGAGGAATTTTTTTTTTTTTGCATATCCTATTTACAGGACATTGCTGTCAACACCAGCATTTTACTGCTGTTGTTCTGTTGTTGTCTTGGCAAGTTTACGTTCAGTAGTTTTGCGATTGCTTTCTGAATGACCGGCTCCCATATCAACATGTTAAAGCCCAGCGTGATGCTGTCTGCTGCCAAATCGGTCACAGCTGTGTTTCGAACGCAGGTAAGCAGGCTCACGAATAACGTCCGCAAGCCCTAAGTCACAGAGACCGGCAGAGGAAAAGTACTACAAATTATAACCACCTAACACGGAGTGGATAAATCAAACTGTCATGAAATCACCAGGTCAGCTGACAGGAAGTGGCATGTAGCAAGTACATGTAGGCTGCTATAGGGTTTGAGATAGGTCAACAAAAGTCAGGAGCTGTCACTTGTGACGGTAACAAGCATGACCCATGTCACAAACAATGCATTATATGAACGATAACTTTTATACTTCAACATCTGTTAAATGATACTGAGCACATACAGGTCTACTCCCAAGTGCAATGACCAGGATTCCACATAACCAGTAATGTTCATGCAAATAAGGTTACCATAAATATATATTGTATAAGGTAAATGAAACAGCTGGCATGACACTTGATGATGATGATGATGAGGTCAATGTTCTTTTGTTGGCTAAACCACTGTTGATGAAACACACAAGAGTGTGTGGCCAAGACGTCAGATGTCCCCCTCACATATTCTGGTGAATGTTCTAATAATTGGTAAGACTTGGGTTATTTTGTCGAGATAAAAGTCCTAGGCTGTATACAGTATAGCGACTATCTTGGCAAAAGGCCTTTAACCCCTCTTAGTTCAGAAACACCCTTCTGCACACGCACACACACACACACAAACATTCTTGAAGCAGGAACTTGCTCTGAGGCTGATGTGCTAGGGGCATCACATCTGGTAGGTCTGAATGCATGATGCAATAAGTCTCTTAGCAGACTATGAACGCAGGTGTCAAACCCTTGGCTGACAGCACTCCCGACATCATCAGCGTATCCTTCCAGCAGTTACACTAACATGCCCACTCTGCAGACACCAGCACTGGTACAAATGCTACAGTGACAGTTATAATCATCATCATGTGCCATGATGGGCGGCCATGACGATCGGCTGGGCAGTCATGGTTCCCGTCCGACATGATTTCCAGTCTTGGAGCAGTTCTGCGTTCTTGTCCTGGTTATGCCATGTGGTCAAGCCATCCAGGTATTTATGGTTTTCCCTTCTCTTAGTTCTCTCATGAACTTTGCCAGTTGTCACTAAGTTCTCACATTTATTTCTTCTCATAACATGTTCAAAACATCTTGCCTGTCTACATCTAATCTCATTTACCTTATCAATTTACGGTTTGAATTTGTTTCCTGAAAGACTCATTTGTTTTTCATGGTGGGTTTGGGTGTGAGTGTGTAGAAGGTGTGTAGATAGTGTAGGTTTCTCTTCTTACAATCCATATGATTATGGCATTGGTTGTCATATTTCACCTCAGCCTCCTGTCTCTCTTCTCACAATCCATGTTACATGTAGACACATTTTCCCTTCTCATGGTTTCATTTGATAAGGCAGAGTTATTTACAGAGAAACTGCCATTACATATTTCTTGTCTGCTTATTGTAGAAGTTTCACATACATACAACAATATAGGCTCTACATAGCACTTTATGATGAAGCATTCACACAGATATACACTCACTAGAAATAGTTGTAAAATACAAAGTTGTATATCAAGATCCCGAAGCAGGTCATTGTTGAGAGAATGATATACAACACCATCTGACCGCTTTCTTCCTGCAGATGAAACAAACATAGACTGCATATTTAAAAATCTCCAAGTAAATCTTTACAAGCATACTGCATATCACAATATCTCCATGTACATCTATACAGTTTAGTTGCATATTCTAAACAGGACATCACAGTCAACCCCAGCAATCCATATGATTGAGGTATTGGTTGTCATGTTTCTCCCCTGTCTATTTTCCCACAGTCCATGTTGCATATATGCACATACATATATATTCCATGTTTCCCCTTCTCATGACTTCATCTTATACAGATGTGTGATTAACGGAGAAACTGATATGCTAGCATGTGTGATTAATATTGGCGTGTGTAATGGATGTACGTATAGACAGATGTTGTGAGTGTGTAAACAAATCAATCTGTAATCAGAAATACTAGAAATGCTTCTATTTAAGTTTTTTTTTAAAAGGCATTTGCAGTCCATTTTAATTAGTGGTTTTGTTTTCTTGTTTGGGAGAGATGAGGTTTTTTAAAAGAATGTTGAAAATAGTCTGGATATAGAAGAAAGCACACGCAGAGACACAGACAGCTGCAGGCTTCCCTAGACTGCACATCAAAACCATAAGGAAAAGAGCACTTAACCCTTTACAGGGCAGACGCTTGTCCGTTTTGTAGCCCTGAACGGGCAAGATTTTTTCAGGTTCGGTAAAATTTTGGGTCGCGTTAGTAAAAACAGCACAAATAAGGTGTTAGTCAACCGATTTTAGTTAAATAAACAGCACAATGAAGGGAAAAGCATGCAGAATATGTTACTCACATGATTGTTGTCGGTAATCCATATATGAACACAAATATTTATGAAATACGGCATGTTGTTTGTGATTTTCCGTCATCTATACGACAATCTACAAACACATTTTCAGAATCATAATCACTTTCTTTAAAGTCCGACTCAGACTGCTAAATGCAAAGTAACGCTTTGCACTGATATCTAGCTCCGATTAATAGTCAACTTCGTGCCCTTTAATGTCACTTAAATTGAACAGATCGAAATCTCGGCTATCACTTGAAGAATCCCCGAAATCCGTTTTGAAAAACAGCGTAAAAACTCCGAAAACTATCAAAAAAAGGTCTGTAAAAGTCGGTTCAAATTCATAGTACGCGCTTTACAAATGGCGGCCGCGTTGTCAAGCTATCGGCAAAAGCGAAAGTAGCCGTCGGAAGTATCAGAAAGCCGAGAGATCGCGTTTTTACAATGCATAATAGTATCGGCCGGATTGAAACGTTCTGCCCGTTTAACGTATCGGACGGAAATGGCCGGTCCACCCTGTAAAGGGTTAACCAGAGGAAATGGAACAGTGAAATGTGCAGTCAGATGGGAAAATACTAGGCAGGAGAGAAAAAAACAGAAAATGTCTGTGGAAAACTGACACAGCTAGGCAACAAATAGCCATGTAAGCAACACCAACTACATAAAGTAACAAAGGGGAGAACTGGAAAGGTTTGGTGGCCAATGTATGCTTCACACCAGCCATCCCAAGAAGAGATGTTCCTACAAGGAGAGAATCAGAATTATACAACACCATAATTTAAGCTCCACATCTTTAAGTTTGTTGCATATCCTTTAAAGGATGTCAGACAATCCCAGAATTTTTCGGCTGTTTGTGATTTCTTGACAAGGTTACGTTCAGTAGTTTGCCTATGCTTCCTGAATGACCAGCATTCATATCACTGTATGAAAACAAGCGCATGACAGTCTGCTTCCAAATCACCCACAGCTTTGTTTCAAATGCATTATTGTGAAATGTGTTAATAACCTCTGCACCTCAGTGTTGTCTTTCTGCATCTTAACTTCATTAATACAACAATTACAACTAAACCAATCTCTGGATCACAAGAGCTCTGTGACTCTTCCCTTGTTTGTGTATTGGAGAAATTCTGGTCTCTTCAGTCATAACGGAGTAAACTAACAAAGAGAAAGATCAGTGAATAATCAGAAACTGTGAGACTAACATGAATTACAAAAGTGTTGAAGTACAACATATTTTAAATATATTTACAGACAGAATTTGGCATGGATCCAGACAGGTCACAGGAAGTAGTCAAGTAAAAACAAAAATGGTGTGTTTATGGTTGGGTATGTGCATGGTGATGTATTACTTATATATGTACAGCAGACAGACAGGAAATGACATGTATACTTGCCTCTTGGTACAGGGTGTTCCAAAACTTGGAGCAGGTCAGATAAGAACAAATATTCTCCATAATATGATCTAGTGAAAACAAAGCATGATGTACATCACCGGAAAAGCAAACTTTCATAACTAGAATAACTTCATGCTTAAAAGGTCGCTTAAAAGTCGACAGGGTCAACTTCATTGCACCAGGATTTTATCCCATATGGCTCTGTCTCTTTCCGCAGTGCAGAAAACATTGCACAAAGCACAACTCCGTAGCTTTAGCGACGACCCACAGAAGTCTCCAAAAAATTTCACTTGTGAACCGAAGGACGTGGCCCAGAATCGAACCCACAACCTTTGGAGCCCAAGTCAAATGGCTTGACCACTTCGCCACGGAGACTCCCATCACGAGAGACTCCCAACTTCTTGCATTTCGATGGAGAATTTGACAACAAGCAGCAACACTTAACTTGTCAAATATCACAAGAAAATATTGTGTTACAAATTATGAAAACTTCACCTGAAATTGTAAACATATTCTTTGACTAAAAATGTAAATTCTGCCATTGCATGTGTGAAAATGTATCATTAGATACAGATAGAGCCTCGTTCAACACAGTCTTCCCGCCAACATTACGCTACCACTGTCCCAACTGGACAATGACAGCGAGAGAACAGTAACAACAGCGAATATCTGTGTGAATGTGACCAGAAGGGACAAGATGACATAATATTGTTACGTTCTTGATTACATCATCATGTGCCATGCCAATAATCGTAGATGGTCATGTTTCGCCATCTCGCGTGATCACCAGAGTCGTGGATCAGCTCAGTGTTCTTGTCTTGACGTACAACGTGGCCAAGATATCCAGGCATTTACTTCTCTGCTTGAGAGATGGTTGAATCACTCAGTGTGTAACCAAAGGGAGAGACAGAAAATGTTGGAGGTTCATTGAGCCAACATTTATTGTGGAGACAGATGAAAGTGGTTAATCCACCTGCCTCATACTATAAAGGTCGTGGGTTAATTTCCAAACTCTGCCATTCTGTTCATGAGTGCAATTTTCTCCCGGTGGTCATCGCTGGAGGTACAGAGTTCATGCTCTGTGCAACGCTTTCAGGAGGCCGCTCTGCAGAAAGACAGGCTGAGCCATGTGGGATCAAATCCAGTGCAATGAAGTCGACCCTCTTGCCTTTATTCCCTCTTTTACAGGAATTCTTGCATGCAAATATATCATGCCTGTCTAATATGTAACGGTTCAGACAGGGCAGAATATATGTCTACAGAGAAAATGTAAATCATCATGATCATGTGCTTTTCCAAGTGATGCAGGCATTCATGTCTCTCCAGATCTCAGTCCTTGATTTTCTGGATCAGTTCTGCTGATGACATTCCACCATGCAATCATCTCAAACCATCAAAGATTGGTTTCATTTTCGTGCCAGGGCATGCAGATGTACTTGGAATTGAGTGGGCTGACCGGCTTGCAGGTAAAGCTACTGTGGAGGGCGGGCGAGCCATGGACCAGGCTGATATACTGAATGCTCTATGAGATGTAAGATTTTTGCGAAAACCAAGTAATGGCTGTAAATCTACAACTGTGGTCAGACCGCAAGAACACGAAAAGCAAGAAGTTAAATGAGGTGTGGCCAGACAAGAACACTGCGCAGGAAGCCAATGAAGAATAACAAACCAACACAGAACTGGTGTCATGAGCCGCTACATGCTGCACTTATGGACTGAATGGTTCGATGTGCAATGAGGATGATCTGTCGACTAACTAACTAAACAACCAACAAACTAACCAACCAACCATCTAACTAACTAACATCTCAGACCATCAAGCATCATTTCTCTCGCTCTGCCTCTTCTATCACCGATCTATCCCATGTGATGCTCTTCTGCAGCTCTTGTCCCATTATTTGATCAATTACCATTATTTGTCCCTTTCTTACAGTTGTGCATGTTCTACTTCCATTAGCCTCTTCCAGCCTCTTGTATGCAAATATTTAACAGTCAGCCTGTCCTAAAATTTCAAAATTTTTCAGGCAGGACAGTATATGTTTATAGAGAAAATGTATTTCAGTAAAGGGATTATTAAAATGTAAAGATTCATACAGAACAATATATGTTTATACAGAAAATGAGGAGTGGCTGGCCAAGTGGCTAGAATGTTGGGTTCTACCCGGGTTCGAATCCTTCGTAAGGTGTGGATATTTTTCTGTCAAGGGTGAAAAGAAAAACCCTAACCTGCACAGTTCGCGGCAACTGCACTAGCCAGATGGCCTTAATAGTCTGTATGGCTATTGCAGTCGCTGCGAACAGTGCAGGTTCGAGTTTTCTTTTTGCCCCCGACAGAAAAAAACTCCACACTTTACCGAAGATTCGAACCTGGGTCTCCCGGAGGAGAATCATGCATTCTAGATAAATATTTCAGTAAAGAAATTATTAACATGTAAAGATTTGGGCGAGAGAATATATGCTTATAGAGAACACATGAATGTTTCAGTAAAGAAATTATGAAATACTCTAGACAACAACTTGCAACTATCACTTACTTCTCAAAGTTTCTGTCTCATTCTGTGTCAAGCCAGCTGGAATGCATTCCTCAACAAGCTCCTAACAAGAAGACCAAAAGAGTTGTGTCATTACTTAGCATTCAACATTCACTATTACATGTCAAATGTGTAGCTTAGCATTCAACATTCACCATTAATGTTTATTTCATTATTTAGAACTCAACATTCATTATTACATGCTAATTTCATTACTTAGCACACAATGTTCAACATTGTAACTTAGCTTGTAGACTTGGGGGAGTAAATTACAAATACCTCTGAAGTCAGAGTGGGTTCGCCTGAGGGCTGGGACACTGGTAATAGGGAAAGCTAATCTACACGCAAAAATTAATCAAGTGCACCAGGAGTAGTAACACGTGTATGGACTATGCTTGAGTTCAAAGTGAATAAAGACACATGCACAAAATTTAATATTTCTTCTTATGCTGTTAGTTTTCCAGACTCACAACAGAGAATAGAACAGTTTCCTGACAAATGAAATCAAGACAATCCATTTTCATAGCAACTGTACAAAACCACAAGGTCTTACTTGAATCTACACTCTACAGTGGAAGGGTTACTGTGGTAGCATATTGGCTACACCCTACAGTGGAAGGGTTACTGTGGTAGCATATTGGCTACACCCTACAGTAGAACGGTTACTGTGGTAGCATACTGGCTACATCCTACAGTAGAAGCGGTACTGTCATAGCTTATTGGCTACACCCTACAGTAGAAGGGAAACTGTGGTAGAGTACTGGCTACGCCCTACAGTAGAAGGGATACTGTGGTAGCATATTGGCTACATCCTATAGTGAAAGGGTTACTGTGGTAGCATACTGGCTACACCCTACAGTGGAAGGGTTACTGTGGTAGCATATTGGCTACACCCTACAGTGGAAGGGTTACTGTGGTAGCATACTGGCTACACCCTACAGTGGAAGGGTTACTGTGGTAGCATATTGGCTACACCCTACAGTGGAAGGGTTACTGTGGTAGCATATTGGCTACACGATACAGTAGAAGGGTTACTGTGGTAGCATACTGGCTACACCCTACAGTAGAAGGGTTACTGTGGTAGCATATTGGCTACACCCTACAGTAGAAAGGTTACTGTCGTAGCATATTGGCTACACCCTACAGTAGAAGGGTTACTGTGGTAGCATATTGGCTACACCCTACAGTAGAAGGGTTACTGTGGTAGCATATTGGCTACACCCTACAGTAGAAGGGTTACTGTGGTAGCATATTGGCTACACCCTACAGTAGAAGGGTTACTGTGGTAGCATATTGGCTACACCCTACAGTAGAAGGGTTACTGTGGTAGCATATTGGCTACACCCTACAGTAGAAGGGTTACTGTGGTAGCATATTGGCTACACCCTACAGTAGAAGGGTTACTGTGGTAGCATATTGGCTACACCCTACAGTAGAAAGGTTACTGTGGTAGCATATTGGCTACACCCTGCAGTAGAAGGGAAACTGTGGTAGCATATTGGCTACACCCTACAGTAGAAGGGTTACTGTGGTAGCATATTGACTACACCCTACAGTAGAAGGGTTACTGTGGTAGCATATTGGCTACACCCTACAGTAGAACGGTTACTGTGGTAGCATATTGGCTACACCCTACAGTAGAAGGGTTACTGTGGTAGCATATTGGCTACACCCTACAGTAGAACGGTTAATGTGGTAGCATATTGGCTACACCCTACAGTAGAACGTTTACTGTGGTAGCATATTGGCTACACCCTACAGTAGAAGGGTTACTGTGGTAACATATTGGCTACACTCTACAGTAGAAGGGTTACTGCTGTGGTAGCATATTGGCTACACCCTACAGTAGAAGGGTTACTGTGGTAACATATTGGCTACACCCTACAGTAGAAAGGTTACTGTGGTAGCATATTGGCTACACCCTGCAGTAGAAGGGAAACTGTGGTAGCATATTGGCTACACCCTACAGTAGAAGGGTTACTGTGGTAGCATATTGGCTACACCCTACAGTAGAAGGGTTACTGTGGTAGCATATTGGCTACACCCTACAGTAGAACGGTTACTGTGGTTGCATATTGGCTACACCCTACAGTAGAAGGGTTATTGTGGTAGCATATTGGCTACACCCTACAGTAGAAGGGTTACTGTGGTAGCATATTGGCTACACCCTACAGTAGAAGGGTTACTGTGGTAGCATATTGGCTACACCCTACAGTAGAAGGGTTACTGTGGTAACATATTGGCTACACTCTACAGTAGAAGGGTTACTGCTGTGGTAGCATATTGGCTACACCCTACAGTAGAAGGGTTACTGTGGTAACATATTGGCTACACCCTACAGTAGAAGGGTTACTGTGGTAGCATATTGGCTACACCCTACAGTAGAACTTTTACTGTGGTAGCATACTGGCTACACCCTACAGTGGAAGGGTTACTGTGGTAGCATATTGGCTACACCCTACAGTAGAAGGGTTACTGTGGTAGCATATTGGCTACACCCTAAGGTAGAAGGGTTACTGTGGTAGCATATAGGCTACACCCTACAGTAGAAGGGTTACTGTGGTAGCATATTGGCTACACCCTACAGTAGAAGGGTTACTGTGGTAGCATATTGGCTACACCCTACAGTAGAAGGGTTACTGTCATAGCATATTGGCTACACCCTACAGTGGAAGGGTTACTGTGGTAGCATATTGGTTACACCCTACAGTGGAAGGGTTACTGTGGTAGCATTTTGGCTACACCCTACAGTGGAAGGGTTACTGTGGTAGCATATAGGCTACACCCTACAGTAGGAGGGTTACTGTGGTAGCATATAGGCTACACCCTACATTAGAAGGGTTACTGTGGTAGCATATTGGCTACACCCTACAGTAGAAGGGTTACTGTCATATCATATTGGCTACACCATACAGTAGAAAAGTTATTGTGGTAGCATATTGGCTACACCCTACAGTGGAAGGGTTACTGTGGTAGCATATTGGTTACACCCTACAGTGGAAGGGTTACTGTGGTAGCATTTTGGCTACACCCTACAGTAGAAGGGTTACTGTGGTAGCATATTGGCTACACCCTACAGTAGAATTGTTACTGTGGTAGCATATTGGCTACACCCTACAGTAGAAGGGTTACTGTGGTAGCATATTGGCTACACTCCACAGTAGAAGGGTTACTGTGGTAGCATATTGGCTACACCCTACAGTAGAACAGTTACTGTGGTAGCATATTGGTTACACTCCACAGTAGAAGGGTTACTGTGGTAGCATATTGGCTACACCATACAGTAGAAGGGTTACTGTGGTAGCATATTGGCTACACCCTACAGTAGAAGGGTTACTGTGGTAGCATATTGGCTACACCTACAGTAGAACGGTTACTGTGGTTGCATATTGGCTACACCCTACAGTAGAACGGTTACTGTGGTAACATATTGGCTACACGCCGACATGGTGGTCATGAGTTTGAATTTACACCGAAATATTTGTCAAAACTGTGGCTGCCAGGTCGACCCCGCCTAACCTGGCTACCAGGAAATGTCCTGGGAGGTAAAGGGGCTGATGGGATATTGATTACACCATACACAAAGAGCTGATTGGTCAATATAAATATGGGTCTAGCACCATATGCCCAGTACCCTTTAAGGCGTGTAAAAGGCGACCTTGACTTTTACTATAATAGAAGAGGAACAATTTTAAAAATAGGATACGCAAAAGAAACTTAGGGAAAGGGAGAACATCCCTACTTTTTTTGTATAGGGTGTATTTTTAATGACTGTGAAGTGTTTGAAAATATTACTGGTCCAAGTTTTGTATTCACCCGCTGTAAAGTTCATGTAACATAATAGGTAGATACAAAACTTCGACTGGCAATATTTTCAAACACTGCACAGACATTTAAAAATACACCCTGCATAATACATACCTTGCAGAAGTCAACATGGCCGAAAGGGGGAGAGCACTCTAGCTCTTAAACTTCCAGTGCACTGATGGCGGGGTAGCGGGATCAACCCCTACATCGGACAGTTGGATTTAAACATTGACTTCTTGTTCAGACACCAATGGCAAACTACTGAAAGGAAAATTTCCTAGAAATTCAACCAAGGGGGTTGGGGTTGATGGCCACATCCAGCAAAGGACAGGCAAGAAGATACCTTGCACTGAGAGAAAAGCTCCTCCATGTCGTCCTCCAGGCACAGGGCGATGTCCCAGTAATCTGGCTGTGAGGCTCCGGAGATGATGTCACATCGGAACACATCACAGACATCGGCAAGACAGACGGCATCTTTGGTCTGGGGGTAAGTCACGCAATATCACAACTTTGCAATATCACAACTTTGCAATATCACAACTTTGCAATATCACAACTTTGCAATATCACAACTTTGCAATATCACAACTTTGCAATATCACAACTTTGCAATATCACAACTTTGCAATATCACAACTTTGCAATATCACAACTTTGCAATATCACAACTTTGCAATATCACAACTTTGCAATATCACAACTTTGCAATATCACAACTTTGCAATATCACAACTTTAACACTTCATCAATACAGAGGGGTAATTAATTCAATGTTACAGGTTAAACACTTCTTCAATAAAGAGAGGTAATTTATACATTACAGGTTAAACATTTATTCAATAAAAAGGGGTAATTAATACATTACAGGCTGAACAGTTCTTCAATAAAGAGGAGTAATTAATACAACATTACAGGTTGAACTCTTCTTGAATAAAGAGGAGTATTTCATCCAACATCACAACTTTAACACTTTATCAAACAAGAGGGGCAATTAATACAACATCACGGGTTGAACACTTCATCAATACAGAGGGGTAATTAATTCAACATTATAAGTTGAACACTTCTTCAATACAGAGGGGTAACTAATTCAACATTATAAGTTGAACACTCCTTCAATAAAGAGGAGTAATTAATACAACACCACAACTTTAACACCTATTCAATAAAGAGGAGTAATTTATGCAACATCACAACTTTAACTCTTCTCCAGTGCAGAAATAACAAGCCCAGGTACTTAAACAGTGTCCGGCCATGCTCATGATATTACCAGCACGGGTCACTATCATCTTCATGCAGGGGACCACAGTAGCGTAGTGGCTAGCATGCTTGTGCGCTGGCCAAATGGTTATGTGTCCAACTCCCATCCAGGCAGATTTTCTACTTTATTAACCTGGGCTAGCAGGTTGACCCAGTCTTAAATGGATGAAGGAGTATCCTGGGAAGTAAAGGTGGTCGACAGGATACAGACCACATCACCCATCAAGAGTTCATTCATCTGTACAAATATGAGGGGTAGCACCATATACCAATGACACCAGGTGTTGTGTACACGGCTCCTTTACTTTATTTAACTTTACTTATTCTTTGAGCGAATCAATGAAAATAAGAAGTAGAACTGGTAAACTTTACCATAACACAATCACAAATGACATAACGGACATGGCGGCCAAATTCTTCATCAGCACATGGACAATAAACGTACGCTGATACAACTACATAACAAATGTATATTTAAAAATTTGCATGAAAATATATTCTTTGCTACACGTAATGGCTACCGCAAGACATGGTTGAAATCAACTAAATAACGTTATTGAAAACAATGTATCACTTTAGTGAATTTAAAACACAGAAGCCCCAAGCAATATGTTGCATGATTTTTATCATTAGAACAGGGAATGCAGCCGGTTTTATGCAAACAGAAAGCACTGTGTTAAATTTGAAATTACCATGGGGATGACAGATGCTCCAAGTTCAAACAATACCTAAGACTGTGTTTTTAACTGTTTCAGTTCAAAGTATTATTCATTTATTCCCTTCATATGATATATAACTCTGCTGCATGTGCTTGATAAGATACAGTGAAATATGCCAGGCAATAAATCGTACAACATATTGTTTGAGGCTTCTGTGTTCAAATAATGTTAGATAAATGTTGTGGTGTACATTACCTGGATGTGATCCCCGTGTTTATTTTCAAAATGTTGATCAAGGAAGAACTCTGAGACAAAAGACTTGCCACAAAAATCACAGGTCCATCTGCTGGCTGCTTCAAACACTTTGTGATCTTCCTGGATGGAATAGATGTTACGCACCACGGAAAATTTGCACTTTGGACTAAGGCTAGCTCCGACTGCCTTAAATGCTGGAAGAATTTTCTAGAAGAAAGGTGAAGGAAGAAGAATTGCACAATAAATTCAGCACAACAAAATGTGCATACATTATTTCTCTCATGGCTTTTCCTTCTGCTGCTGCTGTTGCTTTCATCGCTCACTGGAACATAGGACCTCAGTCAGCGCATGCCAACCTCTATGTGGATATGTTGATGACTGGTTGGATTTCACAGATAAAGTGTTCTACAAGATGAGGCAGCCATCCTCACACCAACCCTCATTAGTGGCCTCTTACGGCATGCACGTAGGTTACAGTGTTACAATTCATTGCTTCCCTTATGGAGCTAGGAACAGACCAATGTCTCACACAGCTGATTTGTCTTCTTCTTTCACCTTCTATCCTCCCATTGAGACGTAGATCCCTCGACCAGCTCACTCCAAGCCCTCCTATCTTCAGCTATTCCATGCATCTCAGACCATGCCTTGTCTCCCAATATAATTCATTTATTTCTACTTCTCCTCTCCGTGTGTGTTTATGTCTTCCTCTATTTCTTAACATTTCATCTCATCCACCACTTGTGCAGTCTTTCCCAGTTCATTAGTTGGTTGGTTGGTTGGTTGGTTGGTTGTTTGGTTGGTTGGTTGGCTGGCTGGCTGACTGGTTGGTTGGTTGGTTGGTTGGTTTGGTTTAGTTTAGTTTAGTTTAGTTTAGTTTAGTTAGTTAGTTAGTTAGTTAGTTAGTTAGTTAGTTAGTTAGTTAGTTAGTTAGTTAGTTAGTTTGGACTTGTCGTCTGGTGCACAGTCGACAGGGAGGCACAAGTTGTACAGCAACAAATCGTCCGACTATTTCTGATTTTATCGTCGATCATTTCACAGCTTTGTGACTGTGCAAACTGTGATTGTGGACTATGGATGTCCTGTAATACTGATGGATTACCGGCCAGTTCCATAGATAACTGCCGCTGGTTTTTCTCTCGGGAATTTGAAGTGGAAAAGAAGTTGCCAGATTGGTTCAAGGCTGTCCAGGGTCTGATGGCAAGTGCAGTAGCCACCAGCCTCCTGTCGCTGATTGTTGGCCTCTTCTCCCTGTGCTGCCGCTGCAGTTCCTGCAATGTCCATCAGGCTGCTGGGGCATTTGTCACCTTGACTTTTCTCCTGGTCGCAATATCTGTTGCTGTATTTGGGGCCAAAGGTTATTCTGATTACTGCATCACTGTCCACGCCGACAACACCGACAGGGTAGTCAACATGTTTGGTTGGAGTTTCTGGCTGGCCGTTGGAGCAGCTGGCATGGCTTTAATTTCTAGCATTTTGTATTTCTGCATTGACTGCAATAATGAGTATGTATAGAGAATATTGTGGCCTGCTGATGTTGACGTTCATGTGTGTGTCTAGTCTGTCTCGTGGCATAATGGGTGGGCGTGTACAATTTGTTGATGTCAGCCAGTGGATGGGTAAATTTGTTCACTACACATAACTATGTAAGCCATGATGGCAGTCTTCCTAGTGAACAAACGTGATGTCACAGCTGATATTATCTGGAATTCATTTTAATCATCAACAAAATGACGTTTTTGCAGTTGAAATTATGACTCAGCAATCATTTCAACACAGGATTTATGACCAAGAACTGAAATCATGACTCAACAATTGTTTCAACAGGGTTTATGACCAAGATTTGGTGTCAGGTCTTAGTCAGATATGACTGAGCTACCGTATAACAGTAGACGGTACTACCTGGTTTCTGTTAGCGCCGAACGTTGGGCGGCGCTTACCAAACCCGACACCCCACATTGTGCCAATGGCTTCGGGCGGAAGAGCGCAACTGGGAGGGTACAAGCCTTACCCTGGTGCGTGGAAATGCAAGCTAAAGACAAAATGTCATGGCAGGCCCTAAGCCTTGGTTGGCGGCTGGTTTAGGATCGAAGCTCCGACAGGCGGACAGTTAGAGCATTGCTTTGCTGATCCGGCAGTTTCTGCAGCTTGTCTTGTTCCAGATGTAGGGGTGTTACCTTTCCTCTGGAGTGAACTAGGCAGGCCGAGAGAGGGATCATGCTGCATGGGCAACACATGATCTCTATATTTCAGCCCAGGCTTTGTGCTATGGAGGGGCAATAACTCCATCCCTGGTCTTAACTGGTCTCGGAATCAAAGCGAGAGGCAACTGTTATCATAGGTAAAAGTTATTATGCCTTTTTAAAGCACAAACTATCGTCTGTCAAGACGGCAAGGTGCCAAATGATGATAGTTAGTTAGTTAGTTGCGGTTCCAACTTCACGGCAAAGGGTTGCCCCATTATGCTCCGTTCTTGTGCCAGTGAATATCACACAAAGGCGTGACAAGCGCAGAACGTTTCAGGGCAGGAAAAAAAGCTGGGAGCAGCCACCGTGGTGGAGTTTCGAGGTGGAGAAGGCTTGGGTGGATAAGCGTAGTGCTGTAAGGAGATGGCAAAATGCCAAGAAGAACAGAGCTGGTCATCCTAGTCCCTGCTTGCACTTAGAAAGAGAGATGCACACAAAAGTAAGCTACTTCAAAAAACTGGTCAAGGTTGTTAAAAGCGAAAAATGGGCAGAGGTGTGTCAAAGAGTAAGCACAGACAAGTCACTGAAATTGTTCTGGCGACTACATAAAAGCATGAGTGGTGTAGTCAAGAATAAGAGCATTTCTGACTTCCAAGGTGCTGACCTCATCTGGCAGAGGACTGACGAGGACAAGGGCAAAGCCCTCTTTGAACGCTACCTTGAGCAAAGCAACCAGACAGACATGGGAGGCCGAAATCTGGCCAAGGAGGTCACCTCAGACAGATGCAAGGCCCAGGACACTTCGGATGAAGACACAGTGACAGTGAAAGAAATCAAGGCTGTGCTTCGACGATCAAAAAACAGTGCTCCAGGTCCTGATGGTATAAGATACGACGACATTAATAGGTGTACCGACAATGAGCTAGAGAAACTAGCAGACATATACAACAACAGTATAGGGGGTGCTAGCATCAAGGAGGAATGGTTACACAGCTATCTGATTCCCTTGCCGAAGCCTGACAAAGACCACAAACAAATTCAGGGATATCGAATTATAACCATGCAGAATACAATAGGCAAGCTGCTGGAGAAGGTAATTGCCAGGAAAATATCAAGCCAACTAGAGAGGCAAGGTGTTTTCCCACCCACCCTGGGTGGGTACCGTCCAAAAAGGGAAACCTGGACCAATGCAGCAGTCTTTGCCCAGGATGTCTATGAAGGTTTCCACTCAGGCACTGAAACCGTTGCTGCAGCGATTGATCTTGAGGACGCATACAACAGAGTACTACTGGATTTTTTAATGTTTCAGCTTCTCGAACTAAACATAAGTCCATTCCTCCTTAGTTGGATCGCTGCAGCCCTCTTCCAACGGAAAGTAGTTTTTAGATGTGGCAGTTGGACTTCGGAACCAACAACAATATATCCTGGCCTACCACAGAGATCACCATTATCTCCGGTACTGTTCAACGCCTACACAGTGAGAATCACCAGTGAGCAGATCACTGGACCTGGCAGGACATTGTCATATGCCGATGATGTTTTAGTGTATCGTCAGGGGAAGGATAGAGAGGAGGTTGCTGTGGAACTACAAACCGAACTCAATCGCATAAGTACTTGGTGTGATGAAGCTGGGGCAATGGTCAACCCAACAAAGGCAACAGTGACTTGGTTCTCGTTGAATAATCATATTGTCAACACTCCAACACCAACTGTAATGCTGTGTTCAGAGACGGTGGAAAGAACGCAGGCAATGAATTACCTGGGGATACGGTTTGATCGAAGCCTTGCTTATAATGTGCACATAGACCAGGTGATAACAAAGGCCAAGCGGGGTTTGGCAGCGATGCGGGTGATGGCGGCAGCAAACTGTGAGCAGCGCCATCTATGTCTTCTGTACGAGGGGTTGGTCATGTCTGTTTTGGAGTATGCAATGGCAATCCTGACTCTCAGCCATAAGCAGATAGAACGGATGGAAAGGATACAGAATGAAGCTATGCGCATTATTCTTGGATGTACAAGAGATACAGCATGCAGGGCGATGCGCTACCTTCTTGGGTTTCCAACCATTGAAGAGAGAATACAAGATTGCAGGGCACGCGCCTACCTCAGAATTAACGCAAACACACAACATCCACTGCATAGTGAAATTAGGAAGGTGAAGGGCAGCAGGTTAAAAAGAGGACGGTCGTGGATGGGTCAAGCCGAAGACATTCTTCAACAGGTGTGTTCACTTGAGGACTTAGAACCTGGCGAGGAGTGGGTGCAAGTGCCAACAGACTTCTGCACATCCTTTTCAGTTTGCATCCAACTTGACAGAAAATGCAGACAAGAAAATCCGGCTGCTGTTGAGGCTGAAGTACAAGTGTTGATTTTCGAGAATTCGCTAGACGGTGACGCGGTCATCTACACAGATGGGTCGGTCGTCCGACATGTGAGAAGCTCATGGGCCTTTACAGCTCGGGCCGGAGGGAGAATTGTGAAGGAGGACTCTGGTGCTTTTACTGAAACCACAAGTAGCCTGACCATGGAAGTCATGGCAGTAAGTAAATCAATAACATGGCTCGAGACACAGACATTCACTAGGGCTTGTTTCCTTAGCGACTCAATGAACATGATCAAGAGGATAGAGGAGGGGTCGATCCGAAGAGAATGGTTGCTGCCTCTGGAGCGGTCTCGACTGGCAAAGATTAGTTTCATCTTCGTGCCAGGGCATGCGGGAGTACAAGGAAATGAGCGGGCTGACAACTCGCAGGTGAGGCTACTGTGGAGGGCGGACGCGCCATGGACCAGGCCGACATTCTGAATGCTCTACGAGAAGTAAGACTTTTGCGAGAACCAAGTGATGACTGTGAATCTACAACAATGGCCAGACTGCGAGAGCAGCAAATTAAAAGAGGTGTGGCCAAACAAGAACACTACGCAGGAAGCCAAAGAAGATTGATAAACCAACACAGAACTGGCGTCGTTAGCCGCTACACGCTGCGGGATTTGCTGAGGAGGGGATCCGAGCACTTATGGACTGAATGGTTCGATGTGCAATGATGATGATCTGTCGACTAACTAACTAACTAACTAACACAAAATGCTCCTTATTGCCCCATGTGAAAAGTGGAACAGACAGGAGTCTCAACAAACCAAAAGCCTATACAGGTATACTATGCATAATGTCACTGCCAGAATGTCAACACACAAGTCACAAAAATACAGTTCATTGTCGATGGAAGCAACAGTCACTAGAAAACCAGCAGCCACACATTACTGCATAAGGCAATCCAGTTAGTTCAGCAACCGGCCGGCCACAATTTTTCTCAACATGCAGTTCACGCTACAAACAACCGTGGACAGATGTAAAAGCACTCCACTTGTAATTCACAGCTCACAGTGTCGCTCAATGAACTCAACTCAGCAGGGCGACAGACCCATGCACTACCAATCCAACATAAGGAAAATGCGTAAGCAAACCATAGCCACAAGCATGAACACTCCAGAGGCCTTAACAGCTCAACTGCCTTTCCTCCAAGTTCATACGTAGTTTGAACATCCCTGGTGCCAATTCTGGAAATTTTCCTAGGTAAAGAAAATCTCCAATCCGGACTACTTGCGGCTTTCTCCGAATCTCACTGCACCTCTTCTAGAAGAGCCTCCTATCCTCGTGGTTGGCTTGGCTTTATCTTTTGACTTGTTCTGGATCGGTTGGAGTTTGCAGCTAGTTTCTCTATGGAATGGTAAAGCCAGCCCCAAAGCCAACCCTCATTTGTTGCCTTTTATGACATGAATGGTAGGTTAGACTGTGATGCTATTCTTTATTTCCTTTAAGGGTCCCGGTAAGACAAGAGCAGAATCCTCCTTTGTCATCTCTTACGACATGAGTGGTGGGTTGTGGTGTTAATAATCTCCGCTCCCTTTTGTGTCCTGTTAACACACAGGCGAACCCTCCATGGTTGTCTTACAACATGCATGGTAGATTACATTGTTAGCAGACGGGCGAAGCCTCCATGGTTGTCTCATAACATCCATGGTAGATTACATTGTTACTATTCTTAGTTTCCCTCATGGGCCCAGGACCACATGGGCGTCCCACACAGCTGCAGATGATTAAAATTAGTCATGTCACCAGAACTTATCATCTGTAACATGCTGTGGCTTACCAAAAAGAACATTAGTTCTCACATTTCCCTGTTTCTTCCCTCCCCACCCCTTTCCAGTCTTCTCTCTCTATCTCTGCCTGTCTGCCTGTCTCATAACATTGTAATATGCATTGTTTATGTTCATAACATTCATTTGACAATGTGTTTTCTTTCCTAGGTGAAGGTAACATACACAACTGATAACTGATGAACGAAAGATGAGTGACTGGAAAGGCTGCATGTAAGATGGGGCTGCATGCCCAATATGTGACCCTTTGAAAATAGTTTGTTCGCTTGTCCATCTCTCTTTTCTCTCTCTCTTCTCAACGTCACCCATTCTTTGTCTCTCTTCCCATGCCGCTCCTCTCTCTCTTTTCATGTCTTCATGTTTCTCTCTCTCTCTCTCTCTCTCTCTCTCTCTCTCTCTCTCTCTCTAAATATAAATAAAGATTTAAAAAAAATTCAAGGCCGAATGGATAAGAGCACTGACTCTTAAACATCTGGTGTGCTGATGGCAAGTTATCGGATTCAACACCTACACAGGTCAATTGGACTAAAATGGTGACTTCTCGTCCTTGACTTGGGGACGTAAATTACAGGTAACTCTCAAGTCGGAGCGTGTTCTATTAATCACACCTGGTACGAGGATTGCTCAATTAGAAATGATCACCATCACATTTAACTTGCTGGCTTGGCTCCCCTGCAGATGGCCAGCCCATGGCTCGTGCCAATATTATTAACGTCCTTAGAGGGAAAGGAGGACTTTGATACCAGTGAATCCACATCGTTGTCTAGAATAAGAGACTTAGGTGTAAGAACTGGCATGGCCAGACACGAGAGGCACATCGGGAGAATGAGGGGCCTTGTCAACCAACACAGCACTGGCACTATTAGCCACTGGATACTTATGCATATGTTGGGTATAAGCACCTATGAACATGTCCGGAGTACAAAGATGATACCCCAACAGATAACTATTACTTTATTTTCTCATCCAGGATTAAGTTAGAAAATCCAAAATTTATGTTAGCAACATAAATGTTTCCTTTGAATCTGTGTATAATAGCAGGGTTGCTCAACATTACAGGTTGAACACTTCTTGAATAAAGGAGTATTTCATCCAACATCACAACTTTAACACTTTATCAAAAAAGAGGGGCAATTAATACAACATTACGGGTAAGTAAAATAAATTCAAGGACCCTTTGGACACGCCTCGAGGAACATTGGATGTATGGTGCTAACTACATTACGTTTTAATAGACCAATCGCCACACAATGGGTATTGGGGGCATTATCACGCCAGCTTGTACATCCCAGATCCTGGCATCCATGTTTGGCTGGGTCAACGTGAGAGCCCAGGTGAGAGTTTAAACATCCAATCTCAAGGGGTTCAAACACATAACCACAGACAAATCAAATCAAATCAAATCAACTTTATTAGGGTCACAAATTGGGCGCGCAGGCCCGTCTTACATTCGGCCCTTCCAATCACTCGTCTTTCGTTCATCAAGAGCATTATACATTTACATAGGAAGAAAAATAAACATTGTGAAATGAATGTTGTAAACATAAACAAGGCAAATTACCATGTTATGAGGCCCATCTCCCACGTACCCATACATCACCCCACCCACACCCCCACCTACCCACACACACGCACACCAAGGGACACATACATACCCCACCAACCGACCCATCCCCCTCCCGCACATCCCCCACCCACACTCCCCTCACCTGTTCCCCCAACCAAAACACACTCGCCACCCACAAACATTCCCCCACCAACCCACATATCCCACGCCCACCCACATACACATCCTAACCCACACATCCTCTCCCCATCCACACCTCAAACCACCCATCCCCCAGCCACATCTCCATTGACCACATATTTCCCACCCACGCACACAATCCCCCTCCCCCCCCACACACACACATCTCCCTAACCACCCATACATCCCCAATCCACTCACACAGACACCCCACCACCCACACATACATCCTCCACCCACTCATACATGCCTTAACCCAATCCCCCTCCCCTACCACGCAATATTCCCAACCCACGCACCGCACACACACACATCCCTCACCAACACATCCCACACCCACATACCACCACACGTCCCCACCTACACACCACACACATATCCCCCACCCACATACCACACAATATTCCCTCCCACACCCACACAGATACCCTTACCCATCCACCCCACATACCCACACCCACACACCACAAAAATCCTCCATCCACACACACATACCTCACCCACACAATATCCCTAACCAACACACCACACACCTCTCCCCCACTCACACACGCATTCCCTACCCATCCACCAACACACACTCATTCACGCACACATCCTCCACTACGCACCCACACACCCCAGACATGGGAGGAAAGTGTACTAGACACTGTGCCACTGCAGCTCCTTGTAGTAAACTTAACTATAGGAAAGTCACTGTATTAAAGAATGAATCAATACCACTGTTTCATTTTATGTGCATGAATATTCTTAACTGTACACAAAATCACTGACAAGACTTACCTCCCAGACAACCTTCGCTACAACCCTTGACTTATCTCTAGAACAGATTTTTCCGTCAGTCACTACAGCAATGAAACAGGCTGATAGCTAGCGCAGACAATAAATGATAATGAATCAAAATGCTGTAGCTCATTATATATGGGGAAAAACATTACCATTGTCACCAAAAATGTATAGGTAAAAATTATTATCTATCGTCTAACTCCAGGTGGATGAAATCCCTGTTTCTTCTCTTTCTTCGTTCGTTTGCTTGCAATTTGTCTATATCTGCAATGTTGTCAATTGCATGAATTTCCCTGTCTTTTTAGGTCACTCAGAGAGAGGTCCATAAAGTGTATCTTTCACTGCTGTTTTCCTGGGCCATAAGGATTGCCTAGATATATGATATTTTTTGGGCAGTCTTGGAGTATGTGATCTGCTGGTCCCTATTTCTAATTCACAAATGCTGTTATGCATAGTGGTGGAGGGGGTTTAAGTTTGCATTCAAAGGCCAGATGTATTACCTGGTGTGAGTCATCTTTACGTGTGTTTGGTGTGCCCTTGATGTTGTCTACCCATCATTTTCTTGATATTCCACTGGCTCTATATCCAGTTGTTTGTTGTATGCTCTTATCAGCAGTTGATCAGGTTTCATTCTTGTAAGAGAATCTTCATCTTCTTCTTTGTTCACCTTCAGTTGTTGATATTAATAAATACAACAAAAGTAGTAGTCAATTTGATCTTCTTGTTGACATGTCCTCTACTGCGTGGTCTCGAGGTATGGTGTCCGCCTCGAGTGCTGGAGGTCCCGGGTTCAAGCCCCGGTGAGGACAGGGATTTTTTTCTCGTGGACTTCTAGTAATAAGATTTCCCCTGGTTTCTGGGTTGTGAGATCAGACGCCCGTGTGTTTTGTTGCACACGTAAAAAAATCCCTTGGCAGTTGGAAATCGAAAAAGAGGAGCCTAACGGCACTGCCCGGGCAAAATTTCGAGTTAAAAATATACCCAAAGTATTTCAGGATCCTCGCCAGTGCTACAGAGTCCGTGCACTGAGCTGAGTTTCTCCAGACTCAGCTTTGAGTTAGGAGGAGAACGGAGCACTTATGGGTTGCACCCGTGTGCCGTGATGTTGATCCATCAACTTAACTAAACTAAACTAATGTCCTCTAATGGAGTGTGTGCATGCCAAAATAATTTTCCATAAGAGAATGAAATAGGGTAATTAAAAGACATAATTAAGAAGAAAAAAAATGGAAGAATTTTCTTATTCGCAGATATGTTATGTAATTGTAATATATGAAGATATATAGACTTATCATTGCAGGGACAAATAGTTTTTTTTAAACATAAAGCAAAGAGAGACTTGTCACTGCAGTGACAAACAGTTTTTTTTAAACATTAAACCAAAGAGAGTAATGTATTAATCCAACTAAGTTAAAAAAATAAAAGTTTGTTTGCATATCCTTTATAGGACGTAGCAGTCAACTCCAGCAATTTTTGGCTGTTTGTGATTCCTGAGCAAGTTTACATTCAGTAGTTTGCCATTGCTTTCTGAACGATCAGCGCTCATATCATTGTATGGAAACCAACGTAAGGCCTGTCTGCTTCCAAATCGCCTGCAGCTGTGTTTCAAATGCAGTGCTTGGTCCTGAACTTTCCTCATGCTAACCTGAGTTTTTGTCATTAGAGCTCACAGGCTTAGCCACTCTTACTGGCTTTCTGGGCATGTCACATGTTTCTGTCTTGCTATCATCTGTTTTCATTTGAACAAACGTGTAACTGTCGTTAACTTGTTATGTCTCGTCTTTCTGTCACAGTTTCTCCATCTGAACCCCTGACAATCATCATGTAGGTCACCCTTTGTCATATTTTCTAGGGACCATACCTTCCATTCTTAGTCATTCAAGACTAACATATCTGTTCACATCCAAAATCTCTCTCTCTCTCTTTGTCTGTCTGTCTCTTTCTCTATCTGTCTCTATCTCTCTCTCTATCTATTTCTCTCTCCCTGTCTCTCTGTCTGCCTCTCTCTCTGTCTGTCTCCCTCTCTCGCACTCGGTCTGTCTCTCTCTCTCTGTCGCAATCTCTCTGGGCATTGAGTTAAGAGTCTGTTGACAATGAAATACCTCAAGTGGAAGTGCAGGGATACATTCGTACACATGTTAGTGCATACCTGTTGTATGTATGCATGAGTACAAATGCATGTTAGCCTGTGCACATACTATACGTTATTAAACAAACACATGAGCACAATTAAATACTTATTTGCACATACACACTAGACATACAATAAAACATTGTACTTTCTTTCTTGCCGACTTCAACCACTCTATGACAAAGCAGCTCACATCATGTTAACTGATGCAATACATACAACAAGAGAGTGACACCATGTTAACTGATGCAATACATACAACAAGAGAGTGACATCATGTTAACTGATGCAATACATACAACAAGAGAGTGACATCATGTTAACTGATGCAATACATACAACAAGAGAGTGACATCATGTTAACTGATGCAATACATACAACAAGAGAGTGACATCATGTTAACAGACACAATACATACAACAAGAGAGTGACATCATGTTAACATAGACCATACATACAACAAGAGAGTGACATCATGTTAACAGACACAATACATGCAACAAGAGAGTGACATCATGTTAACAGACACAATACATACAGCAAGAGAGTGGCATCATGTTAACAGACACAATACATACAACAAGAGAGTGACATCATGTTAATAGACACAATACATACAACAAGAGAGTGACATCATGTTAATAGACATAATACATACAACAAGAGAGTGACATCATGTTAACAGACACAATACATACAACAAGAGAGTGACATCATGTTAATAGACACAATACATACACCAAGAGAGTGACATCATGTTAACAGACACAATATATACAACAAGAGAGTGACATCATGTTAACAGACACAATACATACAACAAGAGAGTGACATCATGTTAACAGACACAACACTACATACAACAAGAGAGTGACATCATGTTAACAGACATAATACATACAACAAGAGAGTGACATCATGTTAACAGACATAATACATACAACAAGCGAGTGACATCATGTTAACAGACATAATACATACAACAAGAGAGTGACATCATGTTAACAGACATAATACATACAACAAGAGAGTGACATCATGTTAACAGACACAATACATACAACAAGATAGTGACATCATGTTAACAGACACAATACATACAACAAGAGAGTGACATCATGTTAACAGACACAATACATACAACAAGAGAGTGACATCATGTTAACAGACACAATACATACAACAAGAGAGTGACATCATGTTAACAGACACAATACATACAACAAGAGAGTGACATCATGTTAACAGACACAATACATACAACAAGAGAGTGACATCATGTTAACAGACACAATACATACAACAAGAGAGTGACATCATGTTAACAGACACAATACATACACCAAGAGAGTGACATCATGTTAACATACACAATACATACAACAAGAGAGTGACATCATGTTAATAGACACAATACATACAACAAGAGAGTGACATCATGTTAATAGACATAATACATACAACAAGAGAGTGACATCATGTTAACAGACACAATACATACAACAAGAGAGTGACATCATGTTAATAGACACAATACATACAACAAGAGAGTGACATCACGTTAACAGACACAATATATACAACAAGAGAGTGACATCATGTTAACAGACACAATACATACACCAAGAGAGTGACATCATGTTAACAGACACAATATATACAACAAGAGTGACATCATGTTAACAGACACAATACATACAACAATAGAGTGACATCATGTTAACAGATGCAATACATACAATAAGAGAGTGACATCATGTTAACAGACACAATACATACAACAAGAGAGTGACATCATGTTAACAGACACAATACATACAACAAGAGAGTGACATCATGTTAACAGACACAATACATATGTGACGAAACGCGTTTATCTGTCTTGGGTCGTCAAGTTCCCGCACTATTTTGGCGCGTCATCGGGGACTTTCCCAGCTAAAAATAGACTGAGGGAAGCCGATGGAGGACTTATTATATAGAATCGTCTCGAAACACTGGAATTCGAGTAACCCGTGATGTTGGGTATCGCTCTAAATTCCCGTGCAGAGAGATCTAGAAACTCTAGGCGGGGAATGACGTTTTCCCGAGAAAGTATCTTTTCTCAAGAAGCACTCGCTTCTTGTGCGCATTGAGTTGGCACGAAGCGGGAAATTGGCTAAACCAGCCATTCACTTACTTTTGTTCGAAGAGAACAGACGCTGGCCTGAATGTGAGCCATTTTTGTGTTGCGTCTCACCTCAACCATGATTCGGCTGACTGTTATGAAAAGGAAGCTGAGAAGCCCTTGAACAGTTCGGAAGCTGACTGGAGAGCTGGTTCCACCATCCAGGTAGATATTTGGTTAAATCATTTAACTTTGTACGTGTGTTCCACACGCCATTGTTCTAACCTCATTACCTATGCGGATGTCCTTGCATACTAATTAGCAAACCGATCGATAACGCAGGTGACAATTAATCGTGGGTTTGTTTACCGTGTGCTCGCGAATCAGCTGTTAGGAACGCCGTAATGTGATGTGGGCGATTTGGGTTCCAAATATATGTACCATATATTGCCAATCGTTGCATCTATTAGGTTGCTGAGTTAGAATAAAACCTAGTTACTTGTGCCGGATGGAAACTTAGATTATGTCAGTCAGTTGCTGAAGCCAGAAGAACGGTTAGAAAACCAGGTAAGTTGGTAGGTGGAGATTCAGACAAAATTGTGCTTAGTTACTAAGTAAAGGAAGAACTTAGTTCTGTGCCACCAGGAATGATGTAACTATTGTGTAATAACTTAATAGTGAATTCATTGTGTGGGACACAGCGGATTTCTGTGTAAAGGTAAGTGGCTTTGGTGCTATATCTATATATATATGATGTGACATTGTGTATATATATTAGGTCATAGCATGTGATACTTCCTGGGGTAATTCCGAACACCGAATAGCTGGACGCGTGATAACACTGCGTGCCGTCGCGATGTAAATATGCGTTCTGAAATCTTGTCTAAGCTATCCTGTTTCTTTCATACTGGCGCTAGTGCGAGTGAATGCTAAGGTGCTGGAAGTATGGAAGGATGCAGGAGGCTGTATGAGACTGGGGAAATATAGAATATGGGGATGTGAAAGCAAGTTATGAAAGTATGTGTTGGTAGACCAAACCAACGATGAAGTTCAGTCCAGGCCAAGGCTAAACCACTTGGGAGGACAGAACTGGAACAGTACCCTTGGAACATGTGGGGAACATGTATTCTCAAGAAGGCTTCTTGACTCTAAGGTAGAGTCTGATAAGAAGAGTTTGCTGTTGCGTGGGCAGGTGGTCCCACCAGCAAACAGGCTTGTGTACATATTGGATGTGATCATGTACTATTCCTATATCCCGAGGGATGGTATATTGATCAAGATTATGTTTCTTAATGTACATTGATGATGTTAGGAACGAGTCTAGGGACTCTTTACCTATTTGTTTAGTTCGATTAAATTAGAACAATAACAGCCTTGTATCATTACTGACGTTAGCGACGACTGGTAGATGATTAGGGATAGGTGAGACCAATGATCAGACTCGTCATTCTGATGTCTGGCTCTGTTTGACGGGCTGTTCTGTGAGGCCAGATGACATTTGTGAACCCATGCTTTACTACTCTCCATATAGAGATAATGCTTTGGTTATATGAATAACTAGCATGACTGAGGGTTGAGTAGTTATTGGTAGGATGCATGTGGACTAATGTTTGGGCCAGTATACTCTCACCGGTCGCTCTTCCTTTTCAGGAGTTTGCCTGTTGAGGAACCAGTCAACTATAATTGTTGTTGGCAGGAAACCACTTCGTGTGACAGAGCGAAGGGTTCAGTTCTTTACTTATCACGCCAGACTCCATCACACCAGGTACCCAATGTGATTCACCATGCGTGAAGTTTGCTTCAAGACATACAACTGCCCTGAAGGTGCACGTGTGGGAAGTGATGGTTTGTGATCGTTTAACATAGAAGATACTCTGTTTTGCCAGGAACATTTCAGCATGTTGAGTAATCATGCTCGACAGGGAACACCGGTCCGTCTGGTTTGACGGGGGTTCTGCCTAAACGCAGAAGTAACTAATCTTCAGACACTTGAATGGTTCTTTGGACAGCTCGAGTGGCAGGTCTTGAGAAGAACTACACCAGTATTGACGTGTGTCAAGTGTAACCCGGTGGAAGGGACTATGGATTATAGTCCAACCTGAATTGTTTCCGTAAAATAGATGTCTGATTCTATTAATGTACTGTTACCGTATCCAGATTATCAACTATGTTCTAGAAGGACTCAGTAACTTTTCAGTAGCCATATCTGATCCTACAAAGTGTGACTGTAAGAGACCATTGAATTGGTCAATGCCATATCGGTTCTGCAGTGGGACTGTGCTATGAGTGACCGACCATTCGGTTGGTCAGTGACTATTTAGTTCATCGAAGTAACCAATACTTGGAGCCAAGTCCAGGAAGATTGTCTCCAACTCGGTTGTGTTCGAGAACTGTATTACCAGTGACTCCGTGGGAGTGTTATAGATGCAGTTGGTCCAGTGAAGTGTGGTCCAGCAGTGACTCTATTGTTGTGGTTCCACGTTCGGGAGACGGAGTGGTCTCCAAGGTTCTAGTCATCTCACTGGAAGGAAGCCGGGTGAGTGGCGGACCGACTGGACGGGACATCTGCATCCAAACTACTTCTCAACTCGATGAAGACACCTACATCTCTAATTCTGTCTCTACTCTATCTTCTATTGGTGTAAATAGATTCTTCTATCAGGATGTTCATTTCAGTTCTATATTCTCAAGGGTAGAATAAACTTTATGTAAGTTGACTTGCTCTTTGTATAATGATTGAGTGTGGTCTCGGACGATGCCTAAGTGTTCATTGTTCAACAGGTGTAGGTAGTTAGTAGGGGTCTAGAATCTGGAGGGGTGTGTAGACGTAACTAAATAACCTGAGATCAACCACAGAAAAAAAAAAAGTGTATCTGCTCGTCCAACCCCTGGGGCTAGAATACACGGGAGTGCTAGAGACACCTCGGGTGTGGTTCACTCTCACTACCCAAGGTGAACCCGAAACACTCCGTTACAGAGTGGGGGCTCGTCCGGGATTATTCCAAGATCTTTGTGTGTTGTAGACTTCTCACATAGGGATAGGGACTTTGTCTTTATCCTCTACTACAGTCTACATAAGATTCTACTACTTCTACCTATTTCCTAACTGTCTGACGGACATTTGTGTTGTGGTGATTAGTTAGTACTATTGATTATTGATTCATTGTATTGCTTCACCCACACATACTTGAGTACCCACCTATCATAGTCAACATGTCTACCCAAGAGATAGACATGGACAAAGTTCAGGAAACTGGACGTAAGTCTGGTCTGGAAGGAGATGCTTTGAAATCCTATGTGCAAGAGGTGGAAAGAAATTTTCGCCAAGAGGAAAGAGAGAGTAGGAGAGCAGAAAGAGAACTGGAAGCCAGTAAAGTGGCTCTTGAGGAAAAGAGGATAGCGGCTGATACTGAAATGAAACGGCTTGAGTTGGAAGCCGAGAAAGAAAAACGTGACCATGAGTATCGAATGAAGCTACTTGAGGCACAAATGCCTGCTACAGGTGTAACTGATGGAGCTATGGGAGGAGGAGAACCTCCTGGCTCAGAGTCAACCAGTAGACGTGACTACCAGGCTATGAAATGGCCTTTACAGCCGTTCGAACCCGAGAAGGAACGGATAGACCAATACTTAGAGAAGTATGAAGCCATGTCTATTGCAATGGGTCTAGACAAACAGAAATGGTGTTTGAAACTCTCCCAGGGACTCCGTGCCGAAGGTTATGAGGTGTATGCACGCTTACCACCGGGTTTACAGAATGATTACCCGGCATTGAAAGCGGCCCTCTTGAAGAGATTCGAGATCACAGCGCACTCATACCGAGGGAAGTTTCGAACGGCGAAGCGAGAACCTGGTGAACTGTTTTCAGCATACAGTGTGAGATTGAACTCATACCTTCTTAAATGGATGGCCTTGGCCGGATTTAATGAGGAGTATGAAAGTTTGCGTGAGTTGATGGTTGTAGATCAGATGCGAATGCAAATGTCTAAACCCTTGCGAAACTTCTTAGGTGAGAATGGGGCTGAGAGATTGGATATAGTCACCAAGTTAGCCGAAAGATACGTTGAAGTCTATGGCGAGACTGGGGACACCAGTCCAACAGATCCGAGATCGAAAGATCCGGATCAAGGTAAGTCAAAGAAGAAGTCAAAGAAGACCCAAGGTTCTGATGAACCAAAGAAACAGGTAGGCTCTTTAGAGAAGATCTCTAACGTCAACCAAGGTAAGAATAGCCCACCTAGTTCTCCAAAGAGGAAGTGGAGTGAACGTTGGTGCAAATTCTGCAAGTCCAGCACTCACAATACGAGTGAGTGTAAGAGTAAGCCCAAGGACTTTCACTTTGCTTGTCTTGCTGAGGTTAGGGATAGATCGTGCAGGAAAGTGAAGTCGGTTGATGGGAATGGAGAAACTAGACGACCTCCAGTGGTTGAGAGAGTAGAAGTGAATGGGCGACAGGTGTTGTGCCTCTACGACACGGGATTGCAATTTTCAGCTGTAATTGCATCCCACCTGACAGGCCCAGAGCAACTCACCGGGGAGATGACGGAGATACAGCCAGCCAGTAGGAGTGCTGTGGCGTTACGTTGCCCGATTGCCAATGTGGAGATTCGGAGCAAGTACGTTACTGGACGCATTCAGGCGGCAGTCGTACCGGATCCTCTCTATCCCCTAATTCTGGGCCGGAAGTACGTGTTTCTGGGCGAACCAGAACACCCTAGCATCCCTAAGTCTAGGCAGGTCAGAGATACAGAGGAAGAGGGTCTTGAAAAGGTAAGTCTCCGAAATACTCACCCGGATAGAATGAGTAATGCTCGGAGCAAGGATGCGACGGAGTGTCCTTGTTCGGAATGGTTGCCCAACAATGGAAACCCGTTAACTCAGGGTAAGTTCAACTCTGATAACCAGTCACCGGTAATTCAGACTGGACCAGAGAAAAGGCAGAGGGAACGTAAGTTGGTTCCTGAGAGCTTCAGAGCTAATCTGCTGCGAACGGTACATGTCAGGTCCCCAACCGGACATCTGACTGTAGGGACAACCAGTAAATGTCTATCCCGGTACTATTGGTGGCCGGGAATGACAGGCGACGTGCGCAGGTATATTAGGTCTTGTCCGGAGTGCCGTAAATGCACACCTGAGAAACGGACGAAGACGAAGATATCCTTAGAGGTTGGAGACCGAGTTCTAGTACTCCTCCCAATCGAGGGGAACGAATTCGAAATCGGGTGGCAGGGCCCATTCCTAGTGGATAAAGTGGGGCTCCACAAGCACTATGGAGTGGTGATCCTGGGAAAGTCTACTACTTTCCATTCCAGTCTCCTCATGCGCTATGAGGGGAAGCCCGATGATAAGTCCACCAGCCCAAGGGCGCAGAGATTCGCTGAAATAACGGTTCGGGGTTCAGGTCAGGTAGCGGAAAGCCTGTCACACCATAGGAAGTCCTATATGTATGTGCAGGTACCTTCTTCGGTTCAGCCCGGTGCTCGGGGGAACATGACCGGCCAAAGGAACACCCGCAGTGCTAGCTACACTGAGAACCGAGGTAGGAAGAGGTGGGTTGTGTCGGAACGGACACATACCCTTGGTCCCTCAATCCGACCGACTGCAGTCCAGCTGGGTCCTCGAAAGGGGAAGCTGGAGTTGCAGAAGTCCAGTAAACTCTGGCAGGAGCGATCGTTAAATCAGGTCGAGACGGGAGCTCTGGTCCGCAAGATACTGCGAGATGCCCGATCGCAGTAGCGGAGTAGGCGTTGATCACCCGTGATACTGAATAGCTTGCCACCCCACCGAATGTGGTAAAAGTATTCTATACAATATTGACGGGTTAGACTTCCTCACCCGCCATCCGGTCTCTTAGAAGGAGGAACGAACGACATAGACAGCTTCTGCGTAGAAGTGGAACGACGGGGTCGATCCTCTTAAAGTGGGGGCCTATGTGACGAAACGCGTTTATCTGTCTTGGGTCGTCAAGTTCCCGCACTATTTTGGCGCGTCATCGGGGACTTTCCCAGCTAAAAATAGACTGAGGGAAGCCGATGGAGGACTTATTATATAGAATCGTCTCGAAACACTGGAATTCGAGTAACCCGTGATGTTGGGTATCGCTCTAAATTCCCGTGCAGAGAGATCTAGAAACTCTAGGCGGGGAATGACGTTTTCCCGAGAAAGTATCTTTTCTCAAGAAGCACTCGCTTCTTGTGCGCATTGAGTTGGCACGAAGCGGGAAATTGGCTAAACCAGCCATTCACTTACTTTTGTTCGAAGAGAACAGACGCTGGCCTGAATGTGAGCCATTTTTGTGTTGCGTCTCACCTCAACCATGATTCGGCTGACTGTTATGAAAAGGAAGCTGAGAAGCCCTTGAACAGTTCGGAAGCTGACTGGAGAGCTGGTTCCACCATCCAGGTAGATATTTGGTTAAATCATTTAACTTTGTACGTGTGTTCCACACGCCATTGTTCTAACCTCATTACCTATGCGGATGTCCTTGCATACTAATTAGCAAACCGATCGATAACGCAGGTGACAATTAATCGTGGGTTTGTTTACCGTGTGCTCGCGAATCAGCTGTTAGGAACGCCGTAATGTGATGTGGGCGATTTGGGTTCCAAATATATGTACCATATATTGCCAATCGTTGCATCTATTAGGTTGCTGAGTTAGAATAAAACCTAGTTACTTGTGCCGGATGGAAACTTAGATTATGTCAGTCAGTTGCTGAAGCCAGAAGAACGGTTAGAAAACCAGGTAAGTTGGTAGGTGGAGATTCAGACAAAATTGTGCTTAGTTACTAAGTAAAGGAAGAACTTAGTTCTGTGCCACCAGGAATGATGTAACTATTGTGTAATAACTTAATAGTGAATTCATTGTGTGGGACACAGCGGATTTCTGTGTAAAGGTAAGTGGCTTTGGTGCTATATCTATATATATATGATGTGACATTGTGTATATATATTAGGTCATAGCATGTGATACTTCCTGGGGTAATTCCGAACACCGAATAGCTGGACGCGTGATAACACTGCGTGCCGTCGCGATGTAAATATGCGTTCTGAAATCTTGTCTAAGCTATCCTGTTTCTTTCATACTGGCGCTAGTGCGAGTGAATGCTAAGGTGCTGGAAGTATGGAAGGATGCAGGAGGCTGTATGAGACTGGGGAAATATAGAATATGGGGATGTGAAAGCAAGTTATGAAAGTATGTGTTGGTAGACCAAACCAACGATGAAGTTCAGTCCAGGCCAAGGCTAAACCACTTGGGAGGACAGAACTGGAACAGTACCCTTGGAACATGTGGGGAACATGTATTCTCAAGAAGGCTTCTTGACTCTAAGGTAGAGTCTGATAAGAAGAGTTTGCTGTGGCGTGGGCAGGTGGTCCCACCAGCAAACAGGCTTGTGTACATATTGGATGTGATCATGTACTATTCCTATATCCCGAGGGATGGTATATTGATCAAGATTATGTTTCTTAATGTACATTGATGATGTTAGGAACGAGTCTAGGGACTCTTTACCTATTTGTTTAGTTCGATTAAATTAGAACAATAACAGCCTTGTATCATTACTGACGTTAGCGACGACTGGTAGATGATTAGGGATAGGTGAGACCAATGATCAGACTCGTCATTCTGATGTCTGGCTCTGTTTGACGGGCTGTTCTGTGAGGCCAGATGACATTTGTGAACCCATGCTTTACTACTCTCCATATAGAGATAATGCTTTGGTTATATGAATAACTAGCATGACTGAGGGTTGAGTAGTTATTGGTAGGATGCATGTGGACTAATGTTTGGGCCAGTATACTCTCACCGGTCGCTCTTCCTTTTCAGGAGTTTGCCTGTTGAGGAACCAGTCAACTATAATTGTTGTTGGCAGGAAACCACTTCGTGTGACAGAGCGAAGGGTTCAGTTCTTTACTTATCACGCCAGACTCCATCACACCAGGTACCCAATGTGATTCACCATGCGTGAAGTTTGCTTCAAGACATACAACTGCCCTGAAGGTGCACGTGTGGGAAGTGATGGTTTGTGATCGTTTAACATAGAAGATACTCTGTTTTGCCAGGAACATTTCAGCATGTTGAGTAATCATGCTCGACAGGGAACACCGGTCCGTCTGGTTTGACGGGGGTTCTGCCTAAACGCAGAAGTAACTAATCTTCAGACACTTGAATGGTTCTTTGGACAGCTCGAGTGGCAGGTCTTGAGAAGAACTACACCAGTATTGACGTGTGTCAAGTGTAACCCGGTGGAAGGGACTATGGATTATAGTCCAACCTGAATTGTTTCCGTAAAATAGATGTCTGATTCTATTAATGTACTGTTACCGTATCCAGATTATCAACTATGTTCTAGAAGGACTCAGTAACTTTTCAGTAGCCATATCTGATCCTACAAAGTGTGACTGTAAGAGACCATTGAATTGGTCAATGCCATATCGGTTCTGCAGTGGGACTGTGCTATGAGTGACCGACCATTCGGTTGGTCAGTGACTATTTAGTTCATCGAAGTAACCAATACTTGGAGCCAAGTCCAGGAAGATTGTCTCCAACTCGGTTGTGTTCGAGAACTGTATTACCAGTGACTCCGTGGGAGTGTTATAGATGCAGTTGGTCCAGTGAAGTGTGGTCCAGCAGTGACTCTATTGTTGTGGTTCCACGTTCGGGAGACGGAGTGGTCTCCAAGGTTCTAGTCATCTCACTGGAAGGAAGCCGGGTGAGTGGCGGACCGACTGGACGGGACATCTGCATCCAAACTACTTCTCAACTCGATGAAGACACCTACATCTCTAATTCTGTCTCTACTCTATCTTCTATTGGTGTAAATAGATTCTTCTATCAGGATGTTCATTTCAGTTCTATATTCTCAAGGGTAGAATAAACTTTATGTAAGTTGACTTGCTCTTTGTATAATGATTGAGTGTGGTCTCGGACGATACCTAAGTGTTCATTGTTCAACAGGTGTAGGTAGTTAGTAGGGGTCTAGAATCTGGAGGGGTGTGTAGACGTAACTAAATAACCTGAGATCAACCACAGAAAAAAAAAAAGTGTATCTGCTCGTCCAACCCCTGGGGCTAGAATACACGGGAGTGCTAGAGACACCTCGGGTGTGGTTCACTCTCACTACCCAAGGTGAACCCGAAACACTCCGTTACAACATACACCAAGAGAGTGACATCATGTTAACAGACACAACACTACATACAACAAGAGAGTGACATCATGTTAACAGACACAATACATACAACAAGAAAGTGACATCATGTTAACAGACACAATACATACAACAAGAGAGTGACATCATGTTAACTGATGCAATACATACAACAAGAGAGTGACATCATGTTAACTGATGCAATACATACAACAAGTGTTTGACAATGATGGAATGAACACAGTAAATAATACATACCAGTGTTAACCAGCCGAAGAGTTCCATTTGCTGGTAAATAACGTTCGTTTGAAGACAGTGCCACGAAATGCACTATTAATTATAATATCTGTAGTATGCTAAGTGCAAAATGGCATTATTCACCATTTTGAATGTTCATAATCTGTCAGTAATGATAGAGATTAGCAGATAGATTACATTATATTTTACGTCATACCAAGTGATGATAGCTTTATAATATTTATTAATGGTCAAAAATATTTTTAACATGAAAAAAATAATAACATCTGGTAAGATAAATAATTAACACATTAAAATATTGTATATATTCAACATTACTGAATATAAACTTGGACAAAGAACAAGCAATTGGCAAGTCGAACTGAAGTCCTGAATATACAATGAAGCTCTGGAAATGTGTATAGTCTATATTATATACAGAAGAATAGGTCCTATGCACGGTATTCCTTGAAAACATAATCATAAACAATCAAATAATATTGAAATATAGAGGTTCTAGTTCTAGAGATGATAGGAATGAAAAGATAATAAAGAAATAAAAAAAAGAGATAAATCGTGAATAATCATTTCTGATTAGATTTGTTGTATGGTTTGTGATTGTGTTTTCAGCCTCACTTTTCTGGTTCATCGGTGTGTCTGTGTGTCATTAAATATTGATTGGTCTTTGGTTATTAAGCAGTTAAGTAAGGTAAGCGGACATCTAATGACTTGGCGCATTACAATGGATGGTCGAGATACACACATTTGCAAACTTTGATAGTAGAAGAAGCATTGTAGAATTGGTCTGTGGCAGTAACAGACTATACAAGACAGTCAGTCAGTAGACATGTCACAGACAGTAGATCAGTAGACTGTCAGATCAGTCAGAGAGGGCCCAGGCCAGCAGTCCAATCGACGTTTCTGCATGATTTTTGATTATCATGTTAGACTAGGTGTAAAATATAAGAGAATATTATCTGGGCACTAAAAAATAGAGGCAAACGAGATGGAGAGAAGGACATAATATTTTTTATTTGCTAGTTAGTATAATTATAATCACAATACCAGTAACAGTCAACACAAAATAAGAAAACAAACACATTGAATGAATGATAAAGCTCTTCAGTTTATGAAACTTATTTTGTTGAATTTAAAATGTCGGTATTGGAACGAAACAATTATTCAATATTAATATTGTATTTATAATATACTAGCTGACCCTGCCCGGCTTCGCCCAGACCCTGGTGGGGAGCATCTCATTTAATTCATATAAGTTCTCGTTCCCGTTACCGACTGACTGTCTGTCTGTCTGTCTGTCTGTCTGACCCGGCCCGGCATTGCCCAGCTCCTGGTGTGGAGCATCTCATTTAATTCATATAAGTAGTCATATAAGTTCCCGTCTGTCTATCTGTCTGCCTGACCCTGCCCGGCTTCGCCCAGTCCCTGGTGGGAAGCATCTCATTTAATTCATATAAGTAGTCATATAAGTTCCTGTTCCCGACTGTCTATCTGTCTGTCTGTCCGGCTTCATTAAATTCATAAAGAACGTTCTTCCACACACCATCCATTATTTTTAATGAAAACTCTTTCTAATCACCTGCATGACTACAGTAACTTCTTAAGCAAAAAAAGATGAGTTACAATGTTATGCATTGTGCATCATTTTTATGAAAACTTTGAAAATGCCTTACAGATTGTATCATTATTTATTATAACTCATATGCCGGTACATAACTATGGACAAAGAGTTTATAAATCTTTGAAAACGATGCCACAATATGACTATAAGTTATACAGAAAAGTTATGCCCCTTGAAATAACTTTTACAGAGTTAGGTCCCCTGAGATATATGAAAATATGATGAAAAATGAAAAATGAAATAATACTGAGTAAGCAGGCGATTTCACACTAACAAAATATCACAGTTGGCATCTCTGGAATGAAAGGAAGGCGTGTAGAAAATTTCATCTCAATCGGATGGGCCGTTCGCGAACAAATAAAGGACATACGGAGATACGCACATCCTTTTTTATATATAAGATTTATAATGTACTAGCTGACCCTGCCCGGCTTCGCCCAGTCCCTGGTGGGAAGCATCTCATTTAATTCATATAAGTAGTCATATAAGTTCCCGTTCCCGTTACCGACTATCTGTCTGTCTGTCTGTCTGTCTGTCTGTCTGTCTGTCTGTCTGTCTGTCTGTCTGACCCGGCCCGACATCGCCCAGCTCCTGGTGTGAAGCATCTCATTTAATTTATATAAGTAGTCATATAAGTTCCTGTTCCCGACTGTCTATCTGTCTGTCTGTCTGTCTATCTGTCTGCCTGACCCTGTCCGGCTTCACTAAATTCATACAACAACAAAAAAATGTAACTTAAAAGAACGTTCTACCACACACCATCCATTATTTTTAATGAAAACTCTTTCTAATCACCTGCATGACTACAGTAACTTCTTAAGCAAAAAAAGATGAGTTACAATGTTATGCATTGTGCATCATTTTTATGAAAACTTTGAAAATGCCTTACAGATTGTATCATTATTTATTATAACTCATATGCCGGTACATAACTATGGACAAAGAGTTTATAAATCTTTGAAAACGATGCCACAATATGACTATAAGTTATACAGAAAAGTTATGCCCCTTGAAATAACTTTTACAGAGTTAGATCCCCTGAGATATATGAAATTATGATGAAAAATGAAAAATGAAATAATACTGAGTAAGCAGGCGATTTCACACTAACAAAATATCACAGTTGACAGCTCTGGAATGAAAGGAAGGCGTGTAGAAAATTTCATCTCAATCGGATGGCCCGTTCGCGAGCGTATAAAGGACATACATACATACATACAGACAGACAGAGATACGGACATCCTAATTTATATATAAGATATATAATATTAATATTAATCGTCGTCGTAAGAACTCCGACGAGGAGCAACCACGGCAGGGGGCTTCCGATCAACAGAAAACCCCCTTCCCCAAGCATTTCGGACCCTTTAATTTCTTAATACTTTCTGGGGTCGGTCCCGTCCGGGTCATGACTCCGGACGCGTCTGTCCCCTGCCGTGGAGACGTTCGTTCGGTCATATTCGTTATCCCTGATGTTACGCTTGTCCCTTCGCTGTTACCTTGTCCACTCTCAAGAACCCCCTTCCTTCGGTGATGACAGCCCGTGCAGCCAGTGCCTGCCCCTTGGCAAGTGTCGTCGTGGGATGCCAGCTCCATCCCCGACACGGCCTCCGTCGTCTCCATACGTTTCCGTTGTCGTGTTCCTTCCCCGTACCCCGTTCACGGCTCCGAACCCTTAGGAAGCCGGATTCTTCCTTTCAATTCAGACCCACCTCTTGGTCTGTCTGCTACTGACTAGACCACGTAGTATGCGCTTCTTGTGAAAATGTGAGGTGTGAGTTATACTGGCAGACTTTGTTAAATGCGCACGGACTGGGTGTGACCTACGATTGATTATCGCAGCATTATTATGTAGGTTGGACTTCAGCCGACATTTGTGTGATTGACTGCACTCAGGCTCAACACTCACGCCAGGAGGAAGGGCTAAAGATCTGACACGAGACGATGTAAAGTTCGAGGTCTTAGTTGTGAAATTGTTGGTATTGCAGTTACTGTTACCGCTTCTGACCACACTAGTTTCGAGCCTTATATATTCCAATCTAGGTTGCGGCAGTTCCACAGCCAGCACGAGGCCTTTTCGGCTGCCTCAGCCATTTGTTTCTGGGCCCGGGCCCTTGCACGTCCTTTAATACCCATTCGCTTCAGCACATCGAACACGGAGTAGGAGACAAGACCTCGCGCGCCATCCTCGACGGCGAACAGCCTGACGGTGTAACCCTCCCGCCTGAGACTCGCGACCATGTCATTATACTTCTCTGTCTTGTACAGGTGTTGCTCCTCCACATTCGATTCGTAGGGGACGGTCAGCTCAATCAGCGTTAGCTGCTTGGCTGACGAGGAGCTTAGCACAATGTCAGGCCGCAAGCCAAACCTTTGGATCACCTCAGGGTAATTGCCACGGTCCTTTAGGTCCGTTGCCAGTCCCTCGCACTGTCGAAGACGGTAGCAAGCGGCAAGTCGTCAGCTTTACCATTTTTGCGCCCTGCTCGGACGAAGGAAATTTCCATCGGCCTCGGTCCGTTCCCCTCTTTGTTAGCTTTCATCCTTGCCACGTCCACTATTGCGGCCAACTCGGTCAGGACTTTGTTATGTCGCCATGTGAAACACCCCTGGGTTCGGGCAACCTTGCAACCAGACATCACGTGCTCCGCTGTCTGGACAATCTGGACTTTCCTGCAGAGGGGACAGAACGGGTCGGTGGTTAACCCCCACGTTGCCAAGTTGGCAGCTGATGGCAAGACATCGTAGAGGGATCGGATGACGAAACTTAGACGCAGTGGTGCCATGAGCCAGATCTCATTTCACGTAATGGATCTCTGCACAACCGCTTCCCATGGCATCCACTGCGCTTGCTGCGCCTGTTGGGCAACCTTGCGGACTCTTCCGTCATCTTCCCCTTGCGGGATCTCCTTGACCACCAGGTCCCTGCGTTCCTTAGCATTCGCCTTCGATCACATCGGTTCATTCACTTGGAATCCGAACCCTTGCTTGCCAAGCTGGGTGTGGCCCATTACCTCCTTCAGCTGGAGTGTAGCCTGGGCTTGTTCGACTGCGCTGATAACTTTCCACTTCCTTCCCGTCTTTAAGGCGGGAACCGAAGCGCTGACTGTTATGTCTGGAGACTCGCGCAGCTTCATCGCGAGTCTGGCTTTTCCGGCCTTAAACTCTTCCATTAGAGACAGGAACGGGAGGACGAGCTTGCTCTGCTTACAATACAATGCGGCAGTCGTGAAGCATATGGGTACTCCAAGCCACTTTCTCATGTATCAGCTTGTCTTGCACTCTATGGCGCTCAATGTGGTCACGCCGATATCATATATCAGCAACGGCCACAGGAGTTTCGCAATAAGCATAAACTGGAGCACCCAGATTTTGAACTTGCCTATCAGCCTGATCTTATCGATGGTATTCAGGCCGTTCGTCAGCATTGTTTGTATCTCTTTGTACATTGGGCATAGGAGTACGTCGTCGCGAGGTGGTTCTCCAATTCTTCTTTGCTGACGCCGAGGACGCCGCATCGCGGCTGCTCAAACAAGCCTCGTGCAAACTCGTATGGTTCCCGGAAGAACCTCTCACGTTCCTTCCGGGTTTTCCGCCTGTTTCTGCAAAACCTTTCCGCTCGGGAGAGGGCGTTGTGCCTGGCTTTCAGATGTTGCCACACCTGACGCAAGCCCTCCTTCTCATGCTCGGGCGCTGATTTCCATCGTCTCCGAGCGGAATTCTTTTCTTTCCTCACCCCCTCAAGCAGTCTCTGCCGCCGTGTCTTCTGCGGCAGAGCTGCTTCCCTCCTTTCGCTGCTACCAAAATGACTCAGCGAGTGGAGGTAAACAATTTCTCCGAACTTCTCCTCTACGGATATGTGTTCTAGTTCTTCGTCTAAAACACGGGACAACGTTGCGTCTAGTGACGCCCACTCCCCCTTCCTGGTGGAATTAGGGAACTTGATCTTCACCCTTTCGGAAGGGTGCGCGGGTACGTCACAGGTGGCACCTGTCACGTGTGACATTAACTTGAATATTATCAGCTCTGTGGGGTTCGCCCTGAACCGTTTGCGTCTCATCATCCCTTTCAGGGCTACGCTGTCGTACCTCCTGTGACGCACTCTCGCATTTCTTCTTTCCAGCGTTGTTCTGAGCTTATGGTTGGTTGGACGGTCCGAGTCGATTCCGTGTGGTCGCCAATGGATCCTATTTATATTAATATAAATATTATATATATATATATATATATATATATATATATATATATATATATATATATATATATATATATATATATATAATATTAATAAATTATTCCTAGGGTAGAACTTGCCCGAGAGATCAATATGGTCTAGGAGTTTATCGCGCTCGCGTACGGTGGGTCTGTGGGTTCATTCCCTACAATAGTCATTTACACTTTTTACATTTACATTTACTGTACACGCACAGTGTACAGTTCATTCAGCAGAGCTCATTCGTTCCGTGACTAAGCATTTTCTAATACATGTCAATGTTGATTTAATACCGCCGTATTCTCCAGATTAAGAATCCATCCGTGGCCAGCTAATACCAGCCTGTCAGAACTGAACTGTCATTATTACCTATAGTACCTGGAGGTGTAGGACCTGACTCCCCTGTCCAAATGTTTACACCAGCTGAAAAATGAACCGACTGCTATAAATCTTTATTATGTGTAGCTGTTCTAGCGGTAACTATGCAAATGCATGGACCAGCACACGTTATTCCCCACACGAAAGGCACATGCCAACTTTCTTGTGACATGTAACCAATTAATATTTGGCAAGCTGCCTCGCATATAATGAGTCAAGACAGTTTAAAAAGCTGTCGTAGGCATGGCATGATTATCTATGAATCGCTGTTGGTATACTATTTTTGCGTTAAATGTGCAGCATCGAAAGTGAGTTAAAATACTATGAAAGATTAGCTTTCTTATTTTTTCTTTCTAATATTTACTGAGAACCATTGAACATCTTGAAGGAGTTCAATTCGGTTGACATAGTATTATAAGCTATAATATAGATATTATGAGGCATTTGACCACTGTTTGTTAGGTCCAAACGTATGGTGCTATTTCACAGAATAGATAAGTTATTATACGCATGTTGTACATAATAGAGGGTTCAAGTAGACAACGGATCTGGCTAATGAAGACATAATTTGTTTGTTTTTTTTACCAATACGCCAAAGTGCATTTGTTTATACGGCCATTTTTTGTGTGTGTTGCATTTCCCTTGCAGGACGTTGCAGTCAACACCAGCATTTTTCAGCTGCTGTTGATGACTAGGCAAATTTTACGTTCAGTAGTTTGTCATTGCTTTCTGAACGACCGGTTCCCATACCAAGACGCTATAACACAACGCGACACGGTCTGCTGCACAAATCGGTCGCGGCTGCGTTTCGAACGCCTGGGTAAGCGGCTCACGAACCGCGTTCGCAAGCCTTTGGCCACGGAGACCGGTTATACGGCAATTAATTAGCTATCGTAATTTGGAGGTGACCTTTTGAATCTTGGAGTGGTGACTATAATTTTCAATTGTTTTATTGTCTAATGTGTCACTTGCTTCTATAGCTGTAGATCACCATCCGTGAATTAATTTTTCATACTAGATCAATGACTTCGACATCATCATGTGCCATGCCGATAAGAATGGGAGTCATGATTCACCATTTTATATCATCAGCAGTCTCGGATCAGGCTCGCGTTCTTGTCCCGATTACGTCATGAGACCAGCCATCTAGATATGTATATCTATTGGTATCCCTTGCTCTTTCTCCCATCAAGTTTGTCATTTGTCACTAAGTTTTAAAATTTATTTTGCTTCTCACAACACGGTCCACGCAAGAAAATCTTGACTGTCTAGTCCAGTGTTTCCCAACCTTTTTTGTACCATGCCCCACTTAAGCCTTTCTAAAATTCATATTGCCCCCCTCCCCCGCCCCATGCCCCCCCCCCTCAACATATACATTATTTCTAATATTCAAAAATTGAAATGTTCACTAAAGAAACTTGAATGATAGGTTTTAGGAAGAAATCACTAGGTAATTATTGAGCAAACACAGTAAGTAAATATTCAAAACATATAATGGAGAACTGAAATTCAAGTACAAAATAATTTTAATGAAAGATTTTTCTATATTATTTTAATTATTAGTAATTATTTATTATTTAAATTTAGTGAGATCCTTGCGCTTGATACTTGCTGCAAAGAGATCCCCGTTTTGTTATATTCAGCCGATTTCTTCCATTTTCGAATTGCCCCCCTTAACAGTCAAATTGCCCCCCTGTGGGGCGTGGGCCCCACGTTGGGAAACACTGGTCTAGTCTAATTCCTCTAATCGATTTACGTGAATTTGTTTCGTGAAGGACTACCTGATTCTTTTTGCTCTTCCACAGTGGTATTATTTACATTTACCCCCTTTCTCAGCCTCTCTGACGGCAATTAATATATCAGCCCTGTCCATTGTTCGTCCACTTCCCACAGCAGCCCGACCAGCAAGCCTATCAGCTTGCTCATTTCCTCTTACACCCGCGTGTCCTGACACAAAAACAAACCATATTTAAAAAAAAATCAAACTTGACCTTCTCCGAGACTCCACTCACAGTCATCGAGCCCAGCCCATCTCGATCTTCATGTAATTGGAAAGTCGAATTAAAGCCTTTGAGATGTTAATATACAGAAGAATATGTCTTGTTTTCTTAAAATCGAAACAATCAAATATAGAGGCTTTATAGATGCTGTAAATTAAAAGAGATATTTTTAAAAAGGTGGTTAAATAATTCGACCACTTTAAACGATTTGACACTTTATGTAAAAGTCACCAGCTGAAGACATGCTATCAAGAGAAATGTAGCAATAGTATACAAGTAGAAAGATAAGATCAAGAGAAGGACGAAAAGTTGTCTGGACTTTCTCTTTATAGAAGGCACAGGACGAGTCGGTGGATTTACCCCATTTGACTAGGTTGACAGCTGATGGCAGGACATTGTAGAGTGATGGGACAATGAAATTTAGGTGAAGTGGTGCCATACGCCAGATCTCATTCCACGTGAGGGACTTTTGTAGTACTCCCTCCCATGACTTCCACTGGCCCTTCTGCGACTGTTGGACAGCCATTTGCACTCTCTTTTCGTCATTTACTCGAGGATCTTCTGAACCACCATGTCTCTGCGCTCCCTAGCCGTCGCCTTTGACCACATCTGAACTCTACCATGGTGCCCGAAACCCCGCCTATCCGACTGGGTGTGAACCATGAGTCACTGATATTATTCGAATGTGGAGTATGTTATCCCCACGGTAGTCTAAGACTAAGTCTAAGACTAAGTCTAAGTGTAGTCTAAGACTATGTATTTAGTATTTCAGCCAAAGAAACATTCATTTAGTAACTTTATATGACATCTAACTTTGCAGTATCCCCTGACGAGATGCAGCGAAATATGCCAAGCAAGAAACAGTGGGAATATCGATACATGAAGCCCATAAGCGGGCACTCTCCATCTGTTTATATTTCACCTCGACACCGCAAGGTACAAGAGGAACATGATGAGATGAGATGAGAAGAAACAGTGCAATATATTTTTCTTTCTGTGTTTAAAATCATTAAGGGACTACATTGTTTTAAATAATTATCTCTCTATGCCGTCAGATCCGAAGAAAACGAAATGAACTTCTCACTACGCTGAGTCTAGCAGACGGTATGTGAGCTCTCACTCACAGTCACTCACAGTTGCCGGAGGAGACAGTCGAACGAGGTTGGCAAGCTGATTCTAGTTCTAGGCTAGTAGTACTGTGTCACTCAGATATCTGAATACAGCCGTGGAAATGGCATCTAATGGCTTATTTCAGTTTGCCATTGATAGAGGTGGCACTTTCACTGATGTCTGGGCTAGGTGTCCCGATGGCAGAGTGCGAGTGATGAAGTTGTTGTCGGAAGATCCGGCAAATTATAAAGATGCACCAAAGGAAGCGATTCGCAGAATTATTGCACAGGTAGGCAAGTTCTGTGTTCTCGTTACATTTACAAAGTTTGTTGCAAGTTCTTTTACAGGACGTTGCAGTCAAGTCCAGCGTTTATTGGCTGTTTGTGATTTACTGAGGCAGTTTTAGGATCAGTGTTTTGCCATTGCTTTTTCTAAGCGGTCAGCGCCTCATACCGTCGAAATCAACGCAAAGCGATCTTGACATCTTGCTTCCAAATCGCCCACGGCTGAATTTGAACCCACAACATGTCTGAGAATTGCCACTAACCCATAAGCCATAAACCGCAAACGCCAACTCGACTTTATTATTAATTATTATAACTCAACAGCACTGTACTTAATTTTTTTTTTTTTTGCATATCCTTTTACTACATTTTACTTTTTTTACATTTTACTACTTTTGTTGATGTCTTTGCAAGCTTATATTCAGTAGTTTGCCATTGCTTTCTGAATTACCGTCTCCCATACCAATTAATAAAACCCAGCACAATGCGGTCTGCACCCAAATCGCGCACAGCTGTGTTTCGAACGCGAGTAAGTGGGATTATGAACCGCTTCCATAACTCCTTCACCACGGAGACTGGCTAATACTTAATACTTAAAAAAACTACTTACTCAGTAGTTGTGTAGGCTAAGGGACACATTTCATTACATTTAATAACACTTTGTGTGCTGATTAATTCAAAGTGGGGGATATTGATTTGTCTGGATGAATTAATTGTGTGTGAACATGAGTCATTTTAATGGCATTTCACAAATTGGAAAAAATATATATGTAATTAAAATCAATTTGATTGAGGTGTATAATGAAATTTATCGATACTTCAAAAAGAGATATTAATCTGTGTGTGAATTAATTGTGCATTTATCTTCAATTATTGAGAGACAGCAACAGATACCAACTTGCCAAATAGTAGAAGCGACCTTTCAATACACCCACTTGTGTCATACTTGCAGTTGGAATTGTGGATGGGCATGCCCTCAAGAAGCCACCACTTATAGCAAGATGCGAATGAGTAGCAAGGCAGCCAGAGCAATCCACCCATCCATCCATCGTGTGCCATGCCGATAAGCATGGGCGGTCATGTTTTGCCATCTCACTCGATCACCAGAGTCGTGGATTAGCTCCGTGTTTCTGTTTTGACCATGCCATGTGTCCAAGCCATCCAGGTATTTACTTCTTGGTCTTCCCCTTGGTCTCTTCCCTTCGATCTTGCCAGGTGTCACCAAGTTCTCCAAGTAATTTCTTCTCATAACATACCCAAAAACTTTTGACTGCCTACGTATAATGTCTCTAATCAGTTTATGATCTTTATTTGCCAGAGCAATATCACCATTAGAAAAGATACAACTTTAAGGCCAAATAGCACAACTGAAGAAACAGATTAGCAAGATCTTGTGGACATAAAAGCTAACAATGAAACCTAGCACCCACACACTGACATTAACAATGAACAGACCAAAAGCATACTAGAAGAGATGGAAGAAATTCAGCAGAATATCCAGTCTGAAGTGGCTTGGATGGTATAAATAAAACAAGACATGTAGAAATTACTAAACACAATAAAAACCCAATAAGAACAATTCAAGAATGAGGTGAAAAAGACCAGACAATCACAAACAGAAGCCAGCTGTTAGTTAGTTAGTTAGTTAGTCGCAGTTCCAACTTCACAGCAACGGGTCGTCCCCATTATGCTCCTTTCCTGTGCCAGTGAATATCATACAAAACGCTCCCCACCGCCCAATGTGAAAAGTGGAAAAGACAGGAGTCTCGACAAACAACAGCCCGCAAGATGCACTGTGCATAATGCCGCCGCCAGAATGTCAACACAATAGTCCCCCACAAAACACCCAGTTCATTTCTGATGGAATCTGCAGCCATTTTCCCATCTGGATGTTTCCTAGATGTTCACCCACACAGTCCACGAAATACAGTTCATCGTGGATGGCAGTGGCAGTCAACCAGAAGCCCAGCAGCCACGCATTTCTGCATAAGGCAAAAACCGGTCAACTCTGGGACATAGCCATCTGCCATCACTCCGAACATGCAGTCACGTTCCAAAAAACCTCGGGCAAATTCAAAAGCACTTCACATGAAACTCACAGCTCACAGTGTTGCGCCACGCACTCACTCAGTAGCAGGGCGACGGAACCATCAAGCCTCCTTAGTCGCCAGCTGTATGACACAGAAGTGTAGCAAGAAAAAATACACACAAAGTGTATAGAAAAAATAAAAACCAGAGCCAGCAGCAGAAGAAAGTGGAGAAGGCACACCAATAATTCAAGCACAAAGAATTATGAGAACAAGCAAACAAGGATCTCAACACAATCAAAGGAGAGTGAAAAGTTAAACAAAGCTCGGGATGAGTCCTTATCAACAGATTATGTGCCAAACAAACAGTAGATTTGAACCTCACAAAAATGAATGACAGAAAATGGGAAGTGTTATAGTTATGACTTTAAAGTTATTAATATGGTAGTAGACATGTTGTATTATAATGCAATGACAACATTTAGGTGATATATAAGCCCATGGCGGGTACGGGAAGTCGCTTAAGACGAGTAATCATCCCATGGCACTTAATCAGTTAAGATTAGTCTTTCAAAGAGCTATTCCTATAATAGAACTATTAATTATAAAGCACAATAAAAACCTGATACAGCAGCAAACCGACAGTGGGTTCTTTTAAGGACTAGTCTGCTTCAAGGTTAACAGTTGAAAAACTCGAAAGATGCACAAAGAACCCTCACTGATGAAGGGGAAAGGAAAAAAACCAGCAGAAAGCATAACTGTATCAGCCAAGCCCTTCCCTGCTGACAAGAGAGGTAGTAAATGTGCGGAAATGAAAGCAAACAGATTTGACCACAATTCAACTGGAAAAACTAAATTAACAAAACAACAACACTTCTGGACCTTAACAATAACCAAGGCTATTCAAGCTGGTTGATGGAGGTCTAACTAATGGAACTGATTAGCAAGATCTTGCAGGCTTACAAGGTAACAATGAAACCTAACAATCCAGTGAGAAATGGCCTTGAATTTTTTCTTGAAAGATCTTTGGATTGGATAGCCTAATTCAAAGCATTAAGATTACTCATTTTGGCTGTCCAAACATTTTTCAGCATTCACCCGTAAAACCACATCTCTGATGCTTCAAAGGATTTGTTGACTAATTGTCCAGATTCCACGAAATGTAACATGGAAATATTATTCTTGTAACCTCCAGTGACTGCATTTGTTTTGGTCAATGCTGGAGTTATGGAATTAATGCTTTGTGTGATCTTTTTGGCAGGCCGCTCTGTGGAAAGAGACTGAGACACTGGGGATAAAACTTGTTGCAATGTAGGTGATCCTCTTGCATTTCAATCTTTGTTTTCTTTGTATTCTGTTTAGGAGACAAACTCCCCGGGAGTGGCAGTTGATACCAGCAAGATTGACTGGATTAGGATGGGTACAACTGTTGCAACCAATGCCTTGCTAGAAAGGAAAGGAGAACCTATGGCTTTAGTGATCACGAAAGGATTCCGAGACCTGCTACACATTGGAAACCAGTCTCGTCCAAATATCTTTGACCTGGTTAGTGGTACATTAGCAGCAAATGAAATAAATGTTGAAAAAAAATTGCTACTCAGAATTGTTCATACTTCATCAAGTGCCCTGCCAGCAGCTGGGGTAGGTGTTCATGTCTCTCCACAGATCTCGTCTTTGGCTTTCTTGATCAACTCTGCTGATGATATTCCTCCATGCCACCGTCTCAATCCACCCAGCATCATTTCTCTCAGTCTGCCTTTCTTCCCCTCTATCTTTCCAGTTATCACGATGTTCTCCAATGCCTCTCTTCTCATCGCATCACCTAAGAAAGCTGATTGTCTCTTTCTTACTGTTGTATACAATGTTCTAGTTTCATTAGCCTCTCTCAGGCAATTATTGTTAGGTACTCTAGCAGTCCAAGGAATTCGCAACATTCGTCTCAGGAACCACATCTCTGTTACTTCCAAGTTCTTCCTGATTTCTTCATTGACATTCCAAGATCCACTGATATATAGCAAACATGTTCTACATAGCACTTCAGCATCCTCTTTCTTAAGTTCAGTGATAGTGACTTATTGCTGAAGATCTTCATTTCTGAAATGCAGCTTTTGCTTGCCCTATGATGATTAAAATGTTGGAAGATATTAACATTGATGGGAAAGATCTCAGAATAATAAAGAATATTAAATGGAGAACCAAGTCATCACCCAGTGCCTTGCTGGCTGGCGTGGGCGATCATGCTTCTCCGCAAATTATGATCTCTGATGTCATGGATCAATTCATGTGTTGACTCCCTTCCGTGCCATGACACAAGACTGTCAAGAATCATTTCTCTCTGTCTTCGTCTATCTCTCTTTCCGCAAATCTTTCCAGTTGTCATAATATCCTGCAGTTTTAGTCTTCTCATAACATGGCGAAAAAATGATGACTGCCGCTTTCTGATGTTTATGATAAGTTGTCTTTAGGACTCAGCTTCCCTTAATACATCCTGATTGCTCATTTTGGCTGTCCAATTAATTTTCAGCATTCTTCTATAAAACCACATCTCCAAGGCTTCCAGGGATTTTATCGCCTGCTTACTAATTGTCCAAAATTTGCAGCCGTATGTTAAAACTGGTTCTATGTAACATGCAAGAACTCTTTTTCTAACCTTTAAGGACAGTGACATTGCACAAAACGTTCTTCATTTGATAGAATGCAGTTTTTGCTTGTCCTATTCTGCTCTTTATCTCAGTGATGCATCTTCCATCTGATGTTATCCATGTGCCTAAATACCTGAATTTCTGCACTTGCCCCAAATTAACGTCCTGTAGCAGCAATTAAAATGAGAAATACAGAGGGCGATCATGAACAAATAAGGTCAGGAGTATGACAGGGATGTGTCTTGTCACTGGATCTCTTCTCCCTCTATAGCAAAGTAATAGTGAGAGAGATCAAAGAGAAGCCAGGAATACTAATCGGAGGTTATAATATAAACCATAAATGCTATGCAGATGATACAATATTGGTGACAGATAATACAAAAGATCTACAACATTTGTTGGACATTGTAGTAATAGAGAGTGCAAAGAAAGGACTTGCCCTGAATATCAAGAATATCGAGAAACCAGTAACAATAGTGATTCTAAATAGCTAAGTATATATGAGAAATATGAAAATGCAGTTGTATGCACATGCAAAAGCTTACAAAGATCAATGCATGGTATACAAGTATGCAAAGTACATAGATACATACATAAAGACAAATATGTTTAAAAAAGCGGAATTAATTAGTCTGGGTATGTATATGCTTTATGTTATTTTCCAAGGGGTAAAACTCAGCGATAGACTTATAGTGTAGTAATTTTTGTTTAAAAAGCTTACTTTCTTTCAGAAATTAAATCCACCTCTATTATTAATATTTAAGACAAGAGAGTACTTAAAATGTCTAAAATGTTGGTAAACTGTTTAAAATTTAACTCATTTTACCAAGTGTTTTATAAGTTTTGAAATATTCCAACCTATTTTGATTTTTAGATAAGGAATAATGGCTCTCTTAAACGTTGTATGGCTAGTAAGTGTTATCAGCTTATAGCCAACTTAGGTTTTGTTTAAAAAAAAATATTTTGACTGACCTGTAAAGGCCAAAATTGTTAAAAATACAAGTGTGTACCAGCAACGCACAAGGTCTTTCCTTTTTTGGATGAATGTCCGGAGAATAGTGACCTGTCCAAATCTAGAAGATACACAATCTACACCACCGAATTTACAATAATGATTTAAAGATTGAGCACAATCCACCACTGGCAATGCTGATCGTATTCCGGCATGAACCTTAAGCCCCGTCCATGTCAGATTGGAAGCACTAGACTCGAGTTCCACTCTTGCTTGAGCTCGTCAGTAGTGCATATCCCTGACCGGCCCTGGGATCGCACCCCGGACTACCGGCATGTGAGTCGGGCACGCAACCACTGATCATGCAACTCACACTGGATGCAACCAATTGTCATACTAGAATATCACGTCACCCACTGTAGGTCATAGCTCAAAATCTGCCCAGTCGCCGCGACTGACATCCGTCAATCGATGTGGCCCAGAATGATCAGGTCTTCTTGATCTGGCAAGGCACATCAGGCACCTAAAATCCAGTGATCAATAATTAAATTGATTTATTTGGTTATTTGGGGATTTGAGGATTAAAGATTGAGCACAACCCACCGCTGGCAACGCTGATCGTATTCTGGCACGAGATTGAAGATCTGAACCAGCAGGCCCAAGTTGCAGCTGCCAACAAATTTAAAGCATTTGACAATGCTGGTGCCACAGGTGAACAAGTTAGCACAGTGTCCCAGCCCATACAGGGGAACAAGTCAGCACAGTGTCCCAGCCCACAGTTTCCCAGCTCACAGTGTCCCAGCCCAGTGTCCCAGTCAGGACATGTAAACAAGTCAGCAGTGTCCCAGCCCAGTGTCCCAGCCTACAGTGTCCCACTCCATAAAGGAGGAGTCGAGGAGGAAGACGAGGAGGTCGATGACACCGGTGTTGAACAGAAGGACATTGAGCTGGTCATGTCCCAGGCAAACATCTCAAAAGCCAAGGCTGTGGAAGCTCTCCTCAACAACAACGATATCGTCAATGCTTTAATGGAATTGATGGTGTAATGTGTTCCAACTTCTATGTCATGTGTTTGCTTTGTGTATACATGGTGGTTTGTACATTTAATGTTAGGGTTATTTTTTGCCTGTGTTCTAAATTCCCACATCCCCAATTTATTTTAACAAGCTTGTTAAAGTTCGCAGAAGCCATAATAATTAATCTGCATTAGCCTCTTTTGTACAAACAAAATGTGATGGCCTTATCACATCACTGACCTTTTGCAGGAAACTGCTTTTGGGATATATTTTTCTTAATGTTCAAAATAATTGTTATAAACTGCTTGTGGTCATTTATAATTATTTAAACAGGAAATTGTCAGTCCAGAAAATCTGTATGAAAAAGTGGTGGAGGTGGAGGAGCGTGTCGTTCTCAAACAGGATGACTGTCAGATACAGCGGACTGATGGAGCAGTTAAAGGAACAACTGGAGAGATGGTAAGTTTTACCCGAGATAGCAGTGTGAGTTGATATGGTTCAAGGCAAGAGGATCAACTTCGTAGCAGCAGAGTCTATTCCCATATAGTTCAGTCTTCTGTCTACAGGGCACGCTGCTGAAAGTTGCACAGAGCGTGAACTTCCTAGCTCCACTGATGACCCCCAAGGGTCTCCCAAAAAATTACACTTGTGAACCGAATGATGAAGTCTGAAAGCAAAACCGCTACCTTTGTGGCATGAGGCAGGGGGCTTACCACAGTGTTTAACTTGTCAACTATCATGAGCCACAAACAATGGCATACTGTATACATTAGGAAAAAGAATGAGCAACTTTTGGCCTAGAGAAACAGCAGTGGAGAATAAACTCGATAGACCACTGAGTGAATTAAAAAAAGACAGTGTAGTTCATACAAGAGACAACAATGCAGATATAGACAAATTTCCAGCGAACAAAATAAGTAGGAAAAAAAATCAGACGAGGACATAGAGGGAGTCGCAGGAGATAGCAAGGCTAAGCGTGAGTTAGTTGAGGGTTTACGCCTTAGTGGGGCAATAAAGGACAAAAGAAGGAGTCAGTGTATTGGACATGTGGTGCTAAACCCATATTTTTATTGATGATTCGGCTGTCAGGAGTGATGTACCATTAACTGGTGCTTGTGCAGAATAGAAAGACTAAAGTGGCATGAAAACAAAGTCACTGATGCAGAGCTTATAAACTAAATAAATACAAGAGAATCAAGAGGTGAGGAATAGATAATGGCGCTGGATAGGACACACACAGAAGACCTGATAATTGTATAACTAGGAAGTCGTTTCTCTGGAACCCACAGGACAAAAAAAATATAGAGGCAGACCTGAAAACACAGAGAGAAGAGAATTAGAGGCAGGGATGAATAATACAGGAAAGACATGGATGGAGCTACAGGAGGTGGCAAACAAAAAAGAGGGTTTGGTGTGAGGTAGTTGAGGGACTCTCCACTGGGGGATAAAAGGCAGCAGAAAGAGTTGTTGTTATTGCATTCACTCGCTCATTTTGAGCTCGAGCATAGTCCATACATGTGCTACTACTTCTAGTGCACAGGACTGATTTTTATGTGTGGACTAGCTTTCCTTATTACTAGTGTTCCTTGCCATCTGAGGTACTTGTAATTTACGTCCCCAAGTCAAGGATGAGAAGTCAACATTTTAGTCCAGCTGACTGATGTAGGGATTGAACCCACTACCTCAGCATCAGCACATTGGGTGTTTAAGAATGAGTGCTGTTATCCATTTTAGCATGACCTCCGAAGAAGTTATTGAATTAAAAGAATCCCAGGAATGTTAACCTGGTCAAAAATGCACGCTAAAAGTCAGATGTGTTGGCCTAAGGGTTTCGACCCAAGGGTGCCTAACCAGACACACCGCAATCACATCTGAAAAAACACTCCAGATGAACGCAAAGAAGAAGAAGAAGAATTAAAAGAATCATAAACAACGCATTTATTTTTAAATATTGAGCTCAACCCACTACTGGCAACGCTGATCGTTTTCTGGTATAAAGCTAAGGCATATCCACGTCATATTGATCGTTTTCTGGTATAAACCTAAGGCCTATCCACGTCACATTGACGTGGATAGGCCTTATGTTCATACCAGAATGCGATCAGCGTTGCCAGTAGTGGGTTGTGCTCAATATTTAAATCTCAAATCCCGAAACAACCAAATAAATCATTTATTTTTGTGATGTTATTTATAGTAATGTGACTGTTTACAGAAGAAAATGATGTACACATGTCTACATGGATTGTAAATATATTAATGCAGTATCAATATTTAATACATAGCTTATTGTTAATTTGGTTTGTTTCTTTTAATTGTTTCATACTTCAATTTGTTGTATTAATCTTTCATTTTATTCCCTATTGTAGCACCATAGTAGAAAAGTGTTTAGAATGCTTGTTAACCAAGACAGTGGTCTGGTCTGGACCCTGCTTCATAAATTTAGGTGGTTGGATATTTTCAGAAAAAAGGTAGCAAGGAACATAATTGGCCACTCCACCTCATTATAACAGTATCTAGAATATGTGAAGATCTAGCACCATGCAAATTCTGCCTTTATCCTTAGGTAGAATGGCATTCCTTGGCTGGATTGGTCAGTGTCTTTATGGACATTTTTTCAGTACCTATTTTATGATGCTGGGTCAGGCCTCGAGTCATATATAGATACAAAAATATCATCACTCTTGGTGGTTTTGAACTCGGTACCATTGGTTTGGCAGGTGAGTGCACTAATGACAGTGTTACCATGGCTCACATTGTTTTTAGTACTTTTGTTTATTTTTCTTCCTGCAGTTGTACACATGGAGACCATTAAATCTGTCTCAACTGAGGAAAGATTTACAGGAAGTATTGGATGCAGGCATAAAGAGCCTTGCAGTGGTGCTCATGCATTCATATATGTGAGTGTTGGACTGATGAATAATGATAGTTCGACTGTGCCAGTTTCCAGTCATCATGAGTTTAGTGACCCATTGATAACATTTTTGTTATGTTTCTTTGCAGGAGATTGCTATCAACCTCAGATTGATTTTCTAGGTAATTTTACGTTCAGGAGTTTGCCATTGCTTTCTGAATAAGTCGGTGAAAGTCCAACCCATTGCTGGTGTAGAAAAAGGAACAGTGTAGTAATGTGCTAGAATGAAAAATGAATATCTGGAAAGCATAACTTGAAATGAAACGTGTAATCAATCACAGATTCAAACAAAAAATATATAACTATGACATTAAAAACAAAACACCATTTCTGGTGTTTATTGGTAGGATTTAGAGGCCAAATATTGTTAAGGTTTTTTTCATTTGCATCTCTTTTGGTTTTCTGGGGTATATAAAATCATTTGACTTCCACAGGGTTAGAAACCTTTCCTTTGGGTTTCAGCAACACAGGTTAAACTATCCAATCGTTATCAGCGGAGGCAAACTATAATCACTGTAGAAAACTTAAATCATTGCATGCAGACTAACCTGTGAACCAGTATTTGTGAAAATATCCTCATGTTTGAAGGTTCCTGAGACCTTACAAGAGGCCCTAGATATGGCTTTTGCAACATTGATGGTACAGCCCTTGTGAATGAATGCTTACGGAGGTTCTCAATACAATACTGCCTGTATATATTTCTTTAATGCCTATCCATTTTTTTTAATTTACTCTCCTCCTCATCTGTATGTTACTGGACCCCTTAACCCCTTTACCGTGGAAAAAAAATTTTTTTTTTGTTATGCAAACTGTGTATTTTTTTTCTTTCATAATTTGATATGTTATGTTGTCCTGGCAAAATAAAATGTTTTTTTAAGTGAAAATGAGTTGTCTTTTAGAAATTGTGAGGAAAATAAGAAATGTTCTGAACTAAATGGTACTGTTCAATAACGAACTAAACTGATACGTATATTAGATGTCAATTGTTTTTAGTAATTATACTTGGTGTGGTAAACACCAAAACATGGAGCTGCACATAGTGCTGTGTCACACTCCGGACAGTAGTATCGTCTCTTTACGAAATTTGAAAAAATCCGGAAAAAAAAATCTGGAAAAAAAAAAAAAATATGAAAACCCAGCCAAGTTGTTCAAGCCCGTACTCTGTAGATTCCAAGCTTGCTAATAAAAACTATGCAAATACATGCCCATAGGATACATGTATGTACGCATACATCTACACAAGCTATACTATGCATAAATTATAATCATACTACAAAGTTATAAATTATAATCATAATAAAATCACAATAAAAAGTTTTTTGTTCTTTCGTACCTTTTTTTTCTTGTTTACTGTCCACTTTCACTTTTGGCATCACGTGATGACCTACTTTTATCTTCCGCTGTTGAACTGGCTGTTGGATTAGCCGCCCTATGCATTTCCTATGCTATTTTTGTATTAACACGAGTTTACTCGGGACGCACGGCACACAGAAGACTTTTACATCTGATGACGAGTTAACTCGTGATGCACGGTTAAAGCCAACAATTTTTATGACGAGTTAACTCGTGACACACGGTAAAGGGGTTAAGGGAAGCAAACCATAGTAGCACTGTAACCTACCATACATGTCATAAGAGGCATCTAAGGAGAGTTGGTGTCAGACTAGCTAACCCCTTCCCGTAGAAAACTTTAACTGCAAACTTCAACCAACCATGAACAAGTCTACAAAGGGCTCAGCATGATGTGGCTGATGATCTATTCTCCATTGGGATATGAAAGACAGCATAAAAGGAAAGAAAACAAAGACCCTCCTCCTACTTCCTTTTTTTTTATTTTTCTGTTCCTTTTCCCCTTGCATCTGGAGGGAGAGAGAGAGTACTGATAGTAACAATATGTTGTTTTGTTTAGTAACAATATGCTGTTTTGTTTAGTCACAGTATGCTGTATTGTTTAGTAACATATGCTATTTTGTTTGGTGACAATATGCTGTTTTGTTTGGTGACAATATGCTGTTTTGTTTAGTAACAATATGCAGTTTTGTTTAGTAACAATATGCAGTTTTGTTTAGTAACAATATACTGTTTTGTTTTGTAACAATATTTTGTTTTGGTTATTGCTGGCCAAGTCAAGTAGTATGGTCTTGCTAAGATTGCCATCATATATCATCATCCTGTAAGTCCTGCCAACTGTTGTGAATGTTTATTCTTCTCCACATCTGATCTCCAGCAGAATGCTACATTTCTTGTGCCATTGTTCCATGTCATGATGAAAGAGGGAGCCATGATTATGCAGTGACTAGCACAACTGTCTGATGGTCGTGTATTTGAATCCTCGTCAGTACAGATTTAAACAAATTGACTTGGGCTCCCAGATCGAGCTGGCTTAAAATGGGCGCCAGGAAATATCTGGGGAAGTAAAGTCAACCAGCGTGATATTGACCTCATCTATCAATTGCTGGCTGGTCGACAAAAAATATGGGACCAGCACCATATATCCACAAAGCAAAATGCATATAGAGGGTCATATACTTTACTTTATGATGAAAGGCTGTCAAGAATATTCTCTCGCTGCCTTTCTTTATCTATTGTTTTTCATTAATCTTTCCAGTTACTGCAATGTGTTCCAGTGTTTCTATTCTCATAATGTAGCAAAAAAGTTGACTGCTTATTTCTTTTTCTTATGTTTATGTTAAAATTTTCATATAGTGTTCTTCATGAAGTTTTGTCAATTTGTGTTTGTTTATTCTGTGCTGATGAAGGCTTTAGCCACAGTGTCCTGTTTTTACTTAAGATTGTGTTCTAGTAAATCTCACTAATTCTCGTTTTTTTTAAAAATGATTCATTCATCGTCTTATGTTTATGATAAGTTAATTGTCTTTGTGTCTTAACATCTTTCAAAATATATGGATTGTTGCATATTAATGTGTTTATATTCTTTTAACGTCAGCTATCCAGGCCACGAAGACGCGGTTGGAAAGCTTGCACAAGAGATGGGATTCACAAATATATCACTGTCTTCAAAGGTGATGTCCATGGCCAGAATTGTTCCACGTGGATACACAGGTTAATTACATCTTGAAATCTTTGCGCTGTCTATCAAGAGCCGTGTCTGCATTGAATGGTTGGATGTAGTGAATCTTCAGCATCCCTTGTCTTGTGTCTTCATATTTATTTAAGCGTTTATATAAGCTTCTTCCAATCAATCTCTTGTTTTGACCACCTACCTGTCTTCCTCTTACAAACTTCCCCTCCACTTTTCACTTCTTGAAATCGTTGCTACCAAATTGTTATTGTTTAAATTCTGATTATTACTTATTGTTTAACATTCCAACCTGTGTGTCAGCATACATGTACTAATGTTTTGGTGTAAATTGCTTATGGTGCTTGTTCATCTTGATCTAGCTTTGTTCTGTTCCTAGTGATTGTATATCTCTCTTGGTTGATTTATTCTTTAGTTGTTATTGTGACAGGTTTGTTCCCAAATACTGTATTCACAAAATAGTTGAGGTTGAAACTTTCGGCAAGGTAGAGAACTGCTTACTCAACTTCACAAACAATCGTCTGTGAAATTCATAGCATTTACAAATAAATGAAGTGAGCCCTAATAGCAACCAACAGCAGTGGTATATAATCACTGTAATTGAGAGAAACAAGTGGGCAGACCACTCAGTTGACAGTAAAAAGAATGAATGAGAAATTTCACATAATCATCAGTGACAGTAAGTCATCACTTGGATACCAACGAGGACAGAGAAAACCAGAATATAAGCACAGAAGCTGCACAATAGATTTATTTATTATCTGGCAGATTTACCTGCCCTGTTGAAGCAGTTTTGTTGGGAAAAATGAGGTAGCGCAAAATTGAGAAATTTCGTCATACGGCCGATCATGGATTGTTCTAAAAAAATAAAAGTTGCTGGATAACTAGGAAATTAGTCTAAAACAATGTCCTGACACTAGATATGACCATACAAATAATAATCTGCCCTTTTGGAGCAATTTTGTTGTGAAAAATGAGATAGCTCAAAATTGAGAAATTTCGTCATACGGCCGATCATGGATTTTTCTCAAAAAATAAAAGTTGCTGGATTACTAGGAAATTAGTCTAAAACAATGTCCTGACACTAGATATGACCATACAAATAATAATCTGCCCTTTTGGAGCAATTTTGTTGTGAAAAATGAGATAGCTCAAAATTGAGAAATTTCGTCATACGGCCGATCATGGATTTTTCTCAAAAAATAAAAGTTGCTGGATTACTAGGAAATTAGTCTAAAACAATGTCCTGACACTAGATATGACCATACAAATAATAATCTGCCCTTTTGGAGCAATTTTATTGTGAAAAATGAGATAGCTCAAAATTGAGAAATTTCGTCATACGGCCGATCATGGATATTTCTCAAAAAATAAAAGTTGCTGCATTACTAGGAATTTAGTCTAAAACAATGTCCTGACACTAGATATGACCATACAAATAATAATCTGCCCTTTTAAAGGAATTTCATTGGGAAAAATGAGATAGCTTAAAACTGAGAAATTTCGTCATACGGCCGATCATGGATTTTTATCAAAAAATAAAAGTTACTGGATAACTAGGAAATTAGTCTAAAACAATGTCCTGACACTAGATATGACCATACAAATAATAATCTGCCCTTTTGGAACAATTTTGTTGTGAAAAATGAGATAGCTCAAAATTGAGAAATTTCGTCATACGGCCGATCATGGATATTTCTCAAAAAATAAAAGTTGCTGCATTACTAGGAAATTAGTCTAAAACAATGTCCTGACACTAGATATGACCATACAAATAATAATCTGCCCTTTTAAAGGAATTTTATTGGGAAAAATGAGATAGCTCAAAACTGAGAAATTTCGTCATACGGCCGATCATGGATTTTTCTCAAAAAATAAAAGTTGCTGGATAACTAGGAAATTAGTCTAAAACAATGTCCTGACACTAGATATGACCATACAAATAATAATCTGCCCTTTTGGAGCAATTTTGTTGTGAAAAATGAGATAGCTCAAAACTGAGAAATTTCGTCATACGGCCGATCATGGATTTTTCTCAAAAAATAAAAGTTGCTGGATCACTAGGAAATTAGTCTAAAACAATGTCCTGACACTAGATATGACCATACAAATAATAATCTGCCCTTTTGGAGCAATTTTGTTGTGAAAAATGCGATAGCTCAAAATTGAGAAATTTCGTCATACGGCCGATCATGGATTTTTCTCAAAAAATAAAAGTTGCTGGATCACTAGGAAATTAGTCTAAAACAATGTCCTGACACTAGATATGACCATACAAATAATAATCTGCTCTTTTGGAGCAATTTTGTTGTGAAAAATGAAATAGCCTAAAATTGAGAAATTTCGTCATACGGCGATCATGGATTTTTCTCAGAAAATAAAAGTTGCTGGATAACTAGGAAATTAGTCTAAAACAATGTCCTGACACTAGATATGACCATACAAATAATAATCTGCTCTTTTGGAGCAATTTTGTTGTGAAAAATGAAATAGCTCAAAACTGAGAAATTTCGTCATACGATCATGGATTTTTCTCAGAAAATAAAAGTTGCTGGATAACTAGGAAATTAGTCTAAAACAATGTCCTGACACTAGATATGAGCATACAAATAATAATCTGCCCTTTTGGAGCAATCTTATTGGGAAAAATGAGATAGCTCAAAATTGAGAAATTTCGTCATACGGCCGATCATGGATTTTTCTCAAAAAATAAAAGTTGCTGGATCACTAGGAAATTAGTCTAAAACAATGTCCTGACACTAGATATGACCATTAAAATAATAATCTGCCCTTTTGGAGCAATTTTATTGGGAAAAATGCGATAGCTCAAAATTGAGAAAATTCGTCATACGGCCGATCATGGATATTTCTCAAAAAATAAAAGTTGCTGGATCACGAGGAAATTAGTCTAAAACAATGTCCTGACACTAGATATGACCATACAAATAATAATCTGCTCTTTTGGAGCAATTTTGTTGTGAAAAATGAAATAGCTTAAAATTGAGAAATTTCGTCATACGGCCGATCATGGATTTTTCTCAGAAAGTAAAAGTTGCTGGATAACTAGGAAATTAGTCTAAAACAATGTCCTGACACTAGATATGACCATACAAATAATAATCTGCCCTTTTGGAGCAATTTTGTTGTGAAAAATGAGATAGCTCAAAACTGAGAAATTTCGTCATACGGCCGATCATGGATTTTTCTCAAAAAATAAAAGTTGCTGGATCACTAGGAAATTAGTCTAAAACAATGTCCTGACACTAGATATGACCATTAAAATAATAATCTGCCCTTTTGGAGCAATTTTGTTGTGAAAAATGCGATAGCTCAAAATTGAGAAAATTCGTCATACGGCCGATCATGGATATTTCTCAAAAAATAAAAGTTGCTGGATCACTAGGAAATTAGTCTAAAACAATGTCCTGACACTAGATATGACCATTAAAATAATAATCTGCCCTTTTGGAGCAATTTTGTTGTGAAAAATGCGATAGCTCAAAATTGAGAAAATTCGTCATACGGCCGATCATGGATATTTCTCAAAAAATAAAAGTTGCTGGATCACTAGGAAATTAGTCTAAAACAATGTCCTGACACTAGATATGACCATACAAATAATAATCTGCCCTTTTAAAGGAATTTTATTGGGAAAAATGAGATAGCTCAAAACTGAGAAATTTCGTCATACGGCCGATCATGGATATTTCTCAAAAAATAAAAGTTGCTGGATAACTAGGAAATTAGTCTAAAACAATGTCCTGACACTAGATATGACCATTAAAATAATAATCTGCCCTTTTGGAGCAATTTTATTGTGAAAAATGAGATAGCTCAAAATTGAGAAATTTCGTCATACGGCCGATCATGGATATTTCTCAAAAAATAAAAGTTGCTGCATTACTAGGAAATTAGTCTAAAACAATGTCCTGACACTAGATATGACCATACAAATAATAATCTGCTCTTTTGGAGCAATTTTGTTGTGAAAAATGAAATAGCTCAAAACTGAGAAATTTCGTCATACGATCATGGATTTTTCTCAGAAAATAAAAGTTGCTGGATAACTAGGAAATTAGTCTAAAACAATGTCCTGACACTAGATATGAGCATACAAATAATAATCTGCCCTTTTGGAGCAATCTTATTGGGAAAAATGAGATAGCTCAAAATTGAGAAATTTCGTCATACGGCCGATCATGGATTTTTCTCAAAAAATAAAAGTTGCTGGATCACTAGGAAATTAGTCTAAAAGAATGTCCTGACACTAGATATGACCATTAAAATAATAATCTGCCCTTTTGGAGCAATTTTATTGGGAAAAATGCGATAGCTCAAAATTGAGAAAATTCGTCATACGGCCGATCATGGATATTTCTCAAAAAATAAAAGTTGCTGGATCACGAGGAAATTAGTCTAAAACAATGTCCTGACACTAGATATGACCATACAAATAATAATCTGCTCTTTTGGAGCAATTTTGTTGTGAAAAATGAAATAGCTTAAAATTGAGAAATTTCGTCATACGGCCGATCATGGATTTTTCTCAAAAAATAAAAGTTGCTGGATCACTAGGAAATTAATCTAAAACAATGTCCTGACACTAGATATGACCATACAAATAATAATCTGCCCTTTTGGAGCAATTTTGTTGTGAAAAATGCGATAGCTCAAAATTGAGAAATTTCGTCATACGGCCGATCATGGATTTTTCTCAAAAAATAAAAGTTGCTGGATCACTAGGAAATTAGTCTAAAACAATGTCCTGACACTAGATATGACCATACAAATAATAATCTGCTCTTTTGGAGCAATTTTGTTGTGAAAAATGAAATAGCTTAAAATTGAGAAATTTCGTCATACGGCCGATCATGGATTTTTCTCAGAAAATAAAAGTTGCTGGATAACTAGGAAATTAGTCTAAAACAATGTCCTGACACTAGATATGACCATACAAATAATAATCTGCCCTTTTGGAGCAATTTTGTTGTGAAAAATGAGATAGCTCAAAATTGAGAAAATTCGTCATACGGCCGATCATGGATATTTCTCAAAAAATAAAAGTTGCTGGATCACTAGGAAATTAGTCTAAAACAATGTCCTGACACTAGATATGACCATACAAATAATAATCTGCCCTTTTGGAGCAATTTTGTTGTGAAAAATGAGATAGCTCAAAACTGAGAAATTTCGTCATACGGCCGATCATGGATTTTTCTCAAAAAATAAAAGTTGCTGGATCACTAGGAAATTAGTCTAAAACAATGTCCTGACACTAGATATGACCATTAAAATAATAATCTGCCCTTTTGGAGCAATTTTGTTGTGAAAAATGCGATAGCTCAAAATTGAGAAAATTCGTCATACGGCCGATCATGGATATTTCTCAAAAAATAAAAGTTGCTGGATCACTAGGAAATTAGTCTAAAACAATGTCCTGACACTAGATATGACCATTAAAATATTAATCTGCCCTTTTGGAGCAATTTTATTGTGAAAAATGAGATAGCTCAAAATTGAGAAATTTCGTCATACGGCCGATCATGGATATTTCTCAAAAAATAAAAGTTGCTGCATTACTAGGAAATTAGTCTAAAACAATGTCCTGACACTAGATATGACCATACAGATAATAATCTGCCCTTTTGGAGCAATTTTATTGGGAAAAATGCGATAGCTCAAAATTGAGAAAATTCGTCATACGGCCGATCATGGATATTTCTCAAAAAATAAAAGTTGCTGGATCACGAGGAAATTAGTCTAAAACAATGTCCTGACACTAGATATGACCATACAAATAATAATCTGCTCTTTTGGAGCAATTTTGTTGTGAAAAATGAAATAGCTTAAAATTGAGAAATTTCGTCATACGGCCGATCATGGATTTTTCTCAAAAAATAAAAGTTGCTGGATCACTAGGAAATTAATCTAAAACAATGTCCTGACACTAGATATGACCATACAAATAATAATCTGCCCTTTTGGAGCAATTTTGTTGTGAAAAATGCGATAGCTCAAAATTGAGAAATTTCGTCATACGGCCGATCATGGATTTTTCTCAAAAAATAAAAGTTGCTGGATCACTAGGAAATTAGTCTAAAACAATGTCCTGACACTAGATATGACCATACAAATAATAATCTGCTCTTTTGGAGCAATTTTGTTGTGAAAAATGAAATAGCTTAAAATTGAGAAATTTCGTCATACGGCCGATCATGGATTTTTCTCAGAAAATAAAAGTTGCTGGATAACTAGGAAATTAGTCTAAAACAATGTCCTGACACTAGATATGACCATACAAATAATAATCTGCCCTTTTGGAGCAATTTTGTTGTGAAAAATGAGATAGCTCAAAATTGAGAAAATTCGTCATACGGCCGATCATGGATATTTCTCAAAAAATAAAAGTTGCTGGATCACTAGGAAATTAGTCTAAAACAATGTCCTGACACTAGATATGACCATACAAATAATAATCTGCCCTTTTGGAGCAATTTTGTTGTGAAAAATGAGATAGCTCAAAACTGAGAAATTTCGTCATACGGCCGATCATGGATTTTTCTCAAAAAATAAAAGTTGCTGGATCACTAGGAAATTAGTCTAAAACAATGTCCTGACACTAGATATGACCATTAAAATAATAATCTGCCCTTTTGGAGCAATTTTGTTGTGAAAAATGCGATAGCTCAAAATTGAGAAAATTCGTCATACGGCCGATCATGGATATTTCTCAAAAAATAAAAGTTGCTGGATCACTAGGAAATTAGTCTAAAACAATGTCCTGACACTAGATATGACCATTAAAATATTAATCTGCCCTTTTGGAGCAATTTTATTGTGAAAAATGAGATAGCTCAAAATTGAGAAATTTCGTCATACGGCCGATCATGGATATTTCTCAAAAAATAAAAGTTGCTGCATTACTAGGAAATTAGTCTAAAACAATGTCCTGACACTAGATATGACCATACAGATAATAATCTGCTCTTTTGGAGCAATTTTGTTGTGAAAAATGAAATAGCTCAAAACTGAGAAATTTCGTCATACGATCATGGATTTTTCTCAGAAAATAAAAGTTGCTGGATAACTAGGAAATTAGTCTAAAACAATGTCCTGACACTAGATATGACCATACAAATAATAATCTGCCCTTTTAAAGGAATTTTATTGGGAAAAATGAGATAGCTCAAAACTGAGAAATTTCGTCATACGGCCGATCATGGATTTTTCTCAAAAAATAAAAGTTGCTGGATCACTAGGAAATTAGTCTAAAACAATGTCCTGACACTAGATATGACCATTAAAATAATAATCTGCCCTTTTGGAGCAATTTTGTTGTGAAAAATGCGATAGCTCAAAATTGAGAAAATTCGTCATACGGCCGATCATGGATATTTCTCAAAAAATAAAAGTTGCTGGATCACTAGGAAATTAGTCTAAAACAATGTCCTGACACTAGATATGACCATTAAAATAATAATCTGCCCTTTTGGAGCAATTTTGTTGTGAAAAATGCGATAGCTCAAAATTGAGAAAATTCGTCATACGGCCGATCATGGATATTTCTCAAAAAATAAAAGTTGCTGGATCACTAGGAAATTAGTCTAAAACAATGTCCTGACACTAGATATGACCATACAAATAATAATCTGCCCTTTTAAAGGAATTTTATTGGGAAAAATGAGATAGCTCAAAACTGAGAAATTTCGTTAAACGGCCGATCATGGATATTTCTCAAAAAATAAAAGTTGCTGGATAACTAGGAAATTAGTCTAAAACAATGTCCTGACACTAGATATGACCATTAAAATAATAATCTGCCCTTTTGGAGCAATTTTATTGTGAAAAATGAGATAGCTCAAAATTGAGAAATTTCGTCATACGGCCGATCATGGATATTTCTCAAAAAATAAAAGTTGCTGCATTACTAGGAAATTAGTCTAAAACAATGTCCTGACACTAGATATGACCATACAAATAATAATCTGCTCTTTTGGAGCAATTTTGTTGTGAAAAATGAAATAGCTCAAAACTGAGAAATTTCGTCATACGATCATGGATTTTTCTCAGAAAATAAAAGTTGCTGGATAACTAGGAAATTAGTCTAAAACAATGTCCTGACACTAGATATGAGCATACAAATAATAATCTGCCCTTTTGGAGCAATCTTATTGGGAAAAATGAGATAGCTCAAAATTGAGAAATTTCGTCATACGGCCGATCATGGATTTTTCTCAAAAAATAAAAGTTGCTGGATCACTAGGAAATTAGTCTAAAACAATGTCCTGACACTAGATATGACCATTAAAATAATAATCTGCCCTTTTGGAGCAATTTTATTGGGAAAAATGCGATAGCTCAAAATTGAGAATATTCGTCATACGGCCGATCATGGATATTTCTCAAAAAATAAAAGTTGCTGGATCACGAGGAAATTAGTCTAAAACAATGTCCTGACACTAGATATGACCATTAAAATAATAATCTGCCCTTTTGGAGCAATTTTGTTGTGAAAAATGCGATAGCTCAAAATTGAGAAAATTCGTCATACGGCCGATCATGGATATTTCTCAAAAAATAAAAGTTGCTGGATCACTAGGAAATTAGTCTAAAACAATGTCCTGACACTAGATATGACCATACAAATAATAATCTGCCCTTTTGGAGCAATTTTGTTGTGAAAAATGCGATAGCTCAAAATTGAGAAATTTCGTCATACGGCCGATCATGGATTTTTCTCAAAAAATAAAAGTTGCTGGATCACTAGGAAATTAGTCTAAAACAATGTCCTGACACTAGATATGACCATACAAATAATAATCTGCTCTTTTGGAGCAATTTTGTTGTGAAAAATGAAATAGCTTAAAATTGAGAAATTTCGTCATACGGCCGATCATGGATTTTTCTCAGAAAATAAAAGTTGCTGGATAACTAGGAAATTAGTCTAAAACAATGTCCTGACACTAGATATGACCATACAAATAATAATCTGCCCTTTTGGAGCAATTTTGTTGTGAAAAATGAGATAGCTCAAAACTGAGAAATTTCGTCATACGGCCGATCATGGATTTTTCTCAAAAAATAAAAGTTGCTGGATCACTAGGAAATTAGTCTAAAACAATGTCCTGACACTAGATATGACCATTAAAATAATAATCTGCCCTTTTGGAGCAATTTTGTTGTGAAAAATGCGATAGCTCAAAATTGAGAAAATTCGTCATACGGCCGATCATGGATATTTCTCAAAAAATAAAAGTTGCTGGATCACTAGGAAATTAGTCTAAAACAATGTCCTGACACTAGATATGACCATACAAATAATAATCTGCCCTTTTAAAGGAATTTTATTGGGAAAAATGAGATAGCTCAAAACTGAGAAATTTCGTCATCTGGCCGATCATGGATTTTTCTCAAAAAATAAAAGTTGCTGGATCACTAGGAAATTAGTCTAAAACAATGTCCTGACACTAGATATGACCATACAAATAATAATCTGCCCTTTTGGAGCAATTTTGTTGTGAAAAATGCGATAGCTCAAAATTGAGAAAATTCGTCATACGGCCGATCATGGATATTTCTCAAAAAATAAAAGTTGCTGGATCACTAGGAAATTAGTCTAAAACAATGTCCTGACACTAGATATGACCATTAAAATAATAATCTGCCCTTTTGGAGCAATTTTGTTGTGAAAAATGCGATAGCTCAAAATTGAGAAAATTCGTCATACAGCCGATCATGGATATTTCTCAAAAAATAAAAGTTGCTGGATAACTAGGAAATTAGTCTAAAACAATGTCCTGACACTAGATATGACCATACAAATAATAATCTGCCCTTTTAAAGGAATTTTATTGGGAAAAATGAGATAGCTCAAAACTGAGAAATTTCGTTAAACGGCCGATCATGGATATTTCTCAAAAAATAAAAGTTGCTGGATAACTAGGAAATTAGTCTAAAACAATGTCCTGACACTAGATATGACCATTAAAATAATAATCTGCCCTTTTGGAGCAATTTTATTGTGAAAAATGAGATAGCTCAAAATTGAGAAATTTCGTCATACGTCCGATCACGGATATTTCTCAAAAAATAAAAGTTGCTGCATTACTAGGAAATTAGTCTAAAACAATGTCCTGACACTAGATATGACCATACAAATAATAATCTGCCCTTTTAAAGGAATTTTATTGGGAAAAATGAGATAGCTCAAAACTGAGAAATTTCGTCATACGGCCGATCATGGATTTTTCTCAAAAAATAAAAGTTGCTGGATAACTAGGAAATTAGTCTAAAACAATGTCCTGACACTAGATATGACCATACAAATAATAATCTGCCCTTTTGGAGCAATTTTGTTGTGAAAAATGAGATAGCTCAAAACTGAGAAATTTCGTCATACGGCCGATCATGGATTTTTCTCAAAAAATAAAAGTTGCTGGATCACTAGGAAATTAGTCTAAAACAATGTCCTGACACTAGATATGACCATACAAATAATAATCTGCCCTTTTGGAGCAATTTTGTTGTGAAAAATGCGATAGCTCAAAATTGAGAAATTTCGTCATACGGCCGATCATGGATTTTTCTCAAAAAATAAAAGTTGCTGGATCACTAGGAAATTAGTCTAAAACAATGTCCTGACACTAGATATGACCATACAAATAATAATCTGCTCTTTTGGAGCAATTTTGTTGTGAAAAATGAAATAGCCTAAAATTGAGAAATTTCGTCATACGGCGATCATGGATTTTTCTCAGAAAATAAAAGTTGCTGGATAACTAGGAAATTAGTCTAAAACAATGTCCTGACACTAGATATGACCATACAAATAATAATCTGCTCTTTTGGAGCAATTTTGTTGTGAAAAATGAAATAGCTCAAAACTGAGAAATTTCGTCATACGATCATGGATTTTTCTCAGAAAATAAAAGTTGCTGGATAACTAGGAAATTAGTCTAAAACAATGTCCTGACACTAGATATGAGCATACAAATAATAATCTGCCCTTTTGGAGCAATCTTATTGGGAAAAATGAGATAGCTCAAAATTGAGAAATTTCGTCATACGGCCGATCATGGATTTTTCTCAAAAAATAAAAGTTGCTGGATCACTAGGAAATTAGTCTAAAACAATGTCCTGACACTAGATATGACCATTAAAATAATAATCTGCCCTTTTGGAGCAATTTTATTGGGAAAAATGCGATAGCTCAAAATTGAGAAAATTCGTCATACGGCCGATCATGGATATTTCTCAAAAAATAAAAGTTGCTGGATCACGAGGAAATTAGTCTAAAACAATGTCCTGACACTAGATATGACCATACAAATAATAATCTGCTCTTTTGGAGCAATTTTGTTGTGAAAAATGAAATAGCTTAAAATTGAGAAATTTCGTCATACGGCCGATCATGGATTTTTCTCAGAAAGTAAAAGTTGCTGGATAACTAGGAAATTAGTCTAAAACAATGTCCTGACACTAGATATGACCATACAAATAATAATCTGCCCTTTTGGAGCAATTTTGTTGTGAAAAATGAGATAGCTCAAAACTGAGAAATTTCGTCATACGGCCGATCATGGATTTTTCTCAAAAAATAAAAGTTGCTGGATCACTAGGAAATTAGTCTAAAACAATGTCCTGACACTAGATATGACCATTAAAATAATAATCTGCCCTTTTGGAGCAATTTTGTTGTGAAAAATGCGATAGCTCAAAATTGAGAAAATTCGTCATACGGCCGATCATGGATATTTCTCAAAAAATAAAAGTTGCTGGATCACTAGGAAATTAGTCTAAAACAATGTCCTGACACTAGATATGACCATTAAAATAATAATCTGCCCTTTTGGAGCAATTTTGTTGTGAAAAATGCGATAGCTCAAAATTGAGAAAATTCGTCATACGGCCGATCATGGATATTTCTCAAAAAATAAAAGTTGCTGGATCACTAGGAAATTAGTCTAAAACAATGTCCTGACACTAGATATGACCATACAAATAATAATCTGCCCTTTTAAAGGAATTTTATTGGGAAAAATGAGATAGCTCAAAACTGAGAAATTTCGTTAAACGGCCGATCATGGATATTTCTCAAAAAATAAAAGTTGCTGGATAACTAGGAAATTAGTCTAAAACAATGTCCTGACACTAGATATGACCATTAAAATAATAATCTGCCCTTTTGGAGCAATTTTATTGTGAAAAATGAGATAGCTCAAAATTGAGAAATTTCGTCATACGGCCGATCATGGATATTTCTCAAAAAATAAAAGTTGCTGCATTACTAGGAAATTAGTCTAAAACAATGTCCTGACACTAGATATGACCATACAAATAATAATCTGCTCTTTTGGAGCAATTTTGTTGTGAAAAATGAAATAGCTCAAAACTGAGAAATTTCGTCATACGATCATGGATTTTTCTCAGAAAATAAAAGTTGCTGGATAACTAGGAAATTAGTCTAAAACAATGTCCTGACACTAGATATGAGCATACAAATAATAATCTGCCCTTTTGGAGCAATCTTATTGGGAAAAATGAGATAGCTCAAAATTGAGAAATTTCGTCATACGGCCGATCATGGATTTTTCTCAAAAAATAAAAGTTGCTGGATCACTAGGAAATTAGTCTAAAAGAATGTCCTGACACTAGATATGACCATTAAAATAATAATCTGCCCTTTTGGAGCAATTTTATTGGGAAAAATGCGATAGCTCAAAATTGAGAAAATTCGTCATACGGCCGATCATGGATATTTCTCAAAAAATAAAAGTTGCTGGATCACGAGGAAATTAGTCTAAAACAATGTCCTGACACTAGATATGACCATACAAATAATAATCTGCTCTTTTGGAGCAATTTTGTTGTGAAAAATGAAATAGCTTAAAATTGAGAAATTTCGTCATACGGCCGATCATGGATTTTTCTCAAAAAATAAAAGTTGCTGGATCACTAGGAAATTAATCTAAAACAATGTCCTGACACTAGATATGACCATACAAATAATAATCTGCCCTTTTGGAGCAATTTTGTTGTGAAAAATGCGATAGCTCAAAATTGAGAAATTTCGTCATACGGCCGATCATGGATTTTTCTCAAAAAATAAAAGTTGCTGGATCACTAGGAAATTAGTCTAAAACAATGTCCTGACACTAGATATGACCATACAAATAATAATCTGCTCTTTTGGAGCAATTTTGTTGTGAAAAATGAAATAGCTTAAAATTGAGAAATTTCGTCATACGGCCGATCATGGATTTTTCTCAGAAAATAAAAGTTGCTGGATAACTAGGAAATTAGTCTAAAACAATGTCCTGACACTAGATATGACCATACAAATAATAATCTGCCCTTTTGGAGCAATTTTGTTGTGAAAAATGAGATAGCTCAAAATTGAGAAAATTCGTCATACGGCCGATCATGGATATTTCTCAAAAAATAAAAGTTGCTGGATCACTAGGAAATTAGTCTAAAAGAATGTCCTGACACTAGATATGACCATACAAATAATAATCTGCCCTTTTGGAGCAATTTTGTTGTGAAAAATGAGATAGCTCAAAACTGAGAAATTTCGTCATACGGCCGATCATGGATTTTTCTCAAAAAATAAAAGTTGCTGGATCACTAGGAAATTAGTCTAAAACAATGTCCTGACACTAGATATGACCATTAAAATAATAATCTGCCCTTTTGGAGCAATTTTGTTGTGAAAAATGCGATAGCTCAAAATTGAGAAAATTCGTCATACGGCCGATCATGGATATTTCTCAAAAAATAAAAGTTGCTGGATCACTAGGAAATTAGTCTAAAACAATGTCCTGACACTAGATATGACCATACAAATAATAATCTGCCCTTTTAAAGGAATTTTATTGGGAAAAATGAGATAGCTCAAAACTGAGAAATTTCGTCATACGGCCGATCATGGATATTTCTCAAAAAATAAAAGTTGCTGGATAACTAGGAAATTAGTCTAAAACAATGTCCTGACACTAGATATGACCATTAAAATATTAATCTGCCCTTTTGGAGCAATTTTATTGTGAAAAATGAGATAGCTCAAAATTGAGAAATTTCGTCATACGGCCGATCATGGATATTTCTCAAAAAATAAAAGTTGCTGCATTACTAGGAAATTAGTCTAAAACAATGTCCTGACACTAGATATGACCATACAAATAATAATCTGCTCTTTTGGAGCAATTTTGTTGTGAAAAATGAAATAGCTCAAAACTGAGAAATTTCGTCATACGATCATGGATTTTTCTCAGAAAATAAAAGTTGCTGGATAACTAGGAAATTAGTCTAAAACAATGTCCTGACACTAGATATGAGCATACAAATAATAATCTGCCCTTTTGGAGCAATCTTATTGGGAAAAATGAGATAGCTCAAAATTGAGAAATTTCGTCATACGGCAGATCATGGATTTTTCTCAAAAAATAAAAGTTGCTGGATCACTAGGAAATTAGTCTAAAAGAATGTCCTGACACTAGATATGACCATTAAAATAATAATCTGCCCTTTTGGAGCAATTTTATTGGGAAAAATGCGATAGCTCAAAATTGAGAAAATTCGTCATACGGCCGATCATGGATATTTCTCAAAAAATAAAAGTTGCTGGATCACGAGGAAATTAGTCTAAAACAATGTCCTGACACTAGATATGACCATACAAATAATAATCTGCTCTTTTGGAGCAATTTTGTTGTGAAAAATGAAATAGCTTAAAATTGAGAAATTTCGTCATACGGCCGATCATGGATTTTTCTCAAAAAATAAAAGTTGCTGGATCACTAGGAAATTAGTCTAAAACAATGTCCTGACACTAGATATGACCATACAAATAATAATCTGCCCTTTTAAAGGAATTTTATTGGGAAAAATGAGATAGCTCAAAACTGAGAAATTTCGTCATACGGCCGATCATGGATTTTTCTCAAAAAATAAAAGTTGCTGGATCACTAGGAAATTAGTCTAAAACAATGTCCTGACACTAGATATGACCATTAAAATAATAATCTGCCCTTTTGGAGCAATTTTGTTGTGAAAAATGCGATAGCTCAAAATTGAGAAAATTCGTCATACGGCCGATCATGGATATTTCTCAAAAAATAAAAGTTGCTGGATCACTAGGAAATTAGTCTAAAACAATGTCCTGACACTAGATATGACCATTAAAATAATAATCTGCCCTTTTGGAGCAATTTTGTTGTGAAAAATGCGATAGCTCAAAATTGAGAAAATTCGTCATACGGCCGATCATGGATATTTCTCAAAAAATAAAAGTTGCTGGATCACTAGGAAATTAGTCTAAAACAATGTCCTGACACTAGATATGACCATACAAATAATAATCTGCCCTTTTAAAGGAATTTTATTGGGAAAAATGAGATAGCTCAAAACTGAGAAAATTCGTCATACGGCCGATCATGGATATTTCTCAAAAAATAAAAGTTGCTGGATCACTAGGAAATTAGTCTAAAACAATGTCCTGACACTAGATATGACCATACAAATAATAATCTGCCCTTTTAAAGGAATTTTATTGGGAAAAATGAGATAGCTCAAAACTGAGAAATTTCGTCATACGGCCGATCATGGATATTTCTCAAAAAATAAAAGTTGCTGGATAACTAGGAAATTAGTCTAAAACAATGTCCTGACACTAGATATGACCATTAAAATATTAATCTGCCCTTTTGGAGCAATTTTATTGTGAAAAATGAGATAGCTCAAAATTGAGAAATTTCGTCATACGGCCGATCATGGATATTTCTCAAAAAATAAAAGTTGCTGCATTACTAGGAAATTAGTCTAAAACAATGTCCTGACACTAGATATGACCATACAAATAATAATCTGCTCTTTTGGAGCAATTTTGTTGTGAAAAATGAAATAGCTCAAAACTGAGAAATTTCGTCATACGATCATGGATTTTTCTCAGAAAATAAAAGTTGCTGGATAACTAGGAAATTAGTCTAAAACAATGTCCTGACACTAGATATGAGCATACAAATAATAATCTGCCCTTTTGGAGCAATCTTATTGGGAAAAATGAGATAGCTCAAAATTGAGAAATTTCGTCATACGGCAGATCATGGATTTTTCTCAAAAAATAAAAGTTGCTGGATCACTAGGAAATTAGTCTAAAAGAATGTCCTGACACTAGATATGACCATTAAAATAATAATCTGCCCTTTTGGAGCAATTTTATTGGGAAAAATGCGATAGCTCAAAATTGAGAAAATTCGTCATACGGCCGATCATGGATATTTCTCAAAAAATAAAAGTTGCTGGATCACGAGGAAATTAGTCTAAAACAATGTCCTGACACTAGATATGACCATACAAATAATAATCTGCTCTTTTGGAGCAATTTTGTTGTGAAAAATGAAATAGCTTAAAATTGAGAAATTTCGTCATACGGCCGATCATGGATTTTTCTCAAAAAATAAAAGTTGCTGGATCACTAGGAAATTAGTCTAAAACAATGTCCTGACACTAGATATGACCATACAAATAATAATCTGCCCTTTTAAAGGAATTTTATTGGGAAAAATGAGATAGCTCAAAACTGAGAAATTTCGTCATACGGCCGATCATGGATTTTTCTCAAAAAATAAAAGTTGCTGGATCACTAGGAAATTAGTCTAAAACAATGTCCTGACACTAGATATGACCATTAAAATAATAATCTGCCCTTTTGGAGCAATTTTGTTGTGAAAAATGCGATAGCTCAAAATTGAGAAAATTCGTCATACGGCCGATCATGGATATTTCTCAAAAAATAAAAGTTGCTGGATCACTAGGAAATTAGTCTAAAACAATGTCCTGACACTAGATATGACCATTAAAATAATAATCTGCCCTTTTGGAGCAATTTTGTTGTGAAAAATGCGATAGCTCAAAATTGAGAAAATTCGTCATACGGCCGATCATGGATATTTCTCAAAAAATAAAAGTTGCTGGATCACTAGGAAATTAGTCTAAAACAATGTCCTGACACTAGATATGACCATACAAATAATAATCTGCCCTTTTAAAGGAATTTTATTGGGAAAAATGAGATAGCTCAAAACTGAGAAATTTCGTTAAACGGCCGATCATGGATATTTCTCAAAAAATAAAAGTTGCTGGATAACTAGGAAATTAGTCTAAAACAATGTCCTGACACTAGATATGACCATTAAAATAATAATCTGCCCTTTTGGAGCAATTTTATTGTGAAAAATGAGATAGCTCAAAATTGAGAAATTTCGTCATACGGCCGATCATGGATATTTCTCAAAAAATAAAAGTTGCTGCATTACTAGGAAATTAGTCTAAAACAATGTCCTGACACTAGATATGACCATACAAATAATAATCTGCTCTTTTGGAGCAATTTTGTTGTGAAAAATGAAATAGCTCAAAACTGAGAAATTTCGTCATACGATCATGGATTTTTCTCAGAAAATAAAAGTTGCTGGATAACTAGGAAATTAGTCTAAAACAATGTCCTGACACTAGATATGAGCATACAAATAATAATCTGCCCTTTTGGAGCAATCTTATTGGGAAAAATGAGATAGCTCAAAATTGAGAAATTTCGTCATACGGCCGATCATGGATTTTTCTCAAAAAATAAAAGTTGCTGGATCACTAGGAAATTAGTCTAAAACAATGTCCTGACACTAGATATGACCATTAAAATAATAATCTGCCCTTTTGGAGCAATTTTATTGGGAAAAATGCGATAGCTCAAAATTGAGAAAATTCGTCATACGGCCGATCATGGATATTTCTCAAAAAATAAAAGTTGCTGGATCACGAGGAAATTAGTCTAAAACAATGTCCTGACACTAGATATGACCATTAAAATAATAATCTGCCCTTTTGGAGCAATTTTGTTGTGAAAAATGCGATAGCTCAAAATTGAGAAAATTCGTCATACGGCCGATCATGGATATTTCTCAAAAAATAAAAGTTGCTGGATCACTAGGAAATTAGTCTAAAACAATGTCCTGACACTAGATATGACCATACAAATAATAATCTGCCCTTTTGGAGCAATTTTGTTGTGAAAAATGCGATAGCTCAAAATTGAGAAATTTCGTCATACGGCCGATCATGGATTTTTCTCAAAAAATAAAAGTTGCTGGATCACTAGGAAATTAGTCTAAAACAATGTCCTGACACTAGATATGACCATACAAATAATAATCTGCTCTTTTGGAGCAATTTTGTTGTGAAAAATGAAATAGCTTAAAATTGAGAAATTTCGTCATACGGCCGATCATGGATTTTTCTCAGAAAATAAAAGTTGCTGGATAACTAGGAAATTAGTCTAAAACAATGTCCTGACACTAGATATGACCATACAAATAATAATCTGCCCTTTTGGAGCAATTTTGTTGTGAAAAATGAGATAGCTCAAAACTGAGAAATTTCGTCATACGGCCGATCATGGATTTTTCTCAAAAAATAAAAGTTGCTGGATCACTAGGAAATTAGTCTAAAACAATGTCCTGACACTAGATATGACCATTAAAATAATAATCTGCCCTTTTGGAGCAATTTTGTTGTGAAAAATGCGATAGCTCAAAATTGAGAAAATTCGTCATACGGCCGATCATGGATATTTCTCAAAAAATAAAAGTTGCTGGATCACTAGGAAATTAGTCTAAAACAATGTCCTGACACTAGATATGACCATACAAATAATAATCTGCCCTTTTAAAGGAATTTTATTGGGAAAAATGAGATAGCTCAAAACTGAGAAATTTCGTCATCTGGCCGATCATGGATTTTTCTCAAAAAATAAAAGTTGCTGCATTACTAGGAAATTAGTCTAAAACAATGTCCTGACACTAGATATGACCATACAAATAATAATCTGCTCTTTTGGAGCAATTTTGTTGTGAAAAATGAAATAGCTCAAAACTGAGAAATTTCGTCATACGATCATGGATTTTTCTCAGAAAATAAAAGTTGCTGGATAACTAGGAAATTAGTCTAAAACAATGTCCTGACACTAGATATGAGCATACAAATAATAATCTGCCCTTTTGGAGCAATCTTATTGGGAAAAATGAGATAGCTCAAAATTGAGAAATTTCGTCATACGGCAGATCATGGATTTTTCTCAAAAAATAAAAGTTGCTGGATCACTAGGAAATTAGTCTAAAAGAATGTCCTGACACTAGATATGACCATTAAAATAATAATCTGCCCTTTTGGAGCAATTTTATTGGGAAAAATGCGATAGCTCAAAATTGAGAAAATTCGTCATACGGCCGATCATGGATATTTCTCAAAAAATAAAAGTTGCTGGATCACGAGGAAATTAGTCTAAAACAATGTCCTGACACTAGATATGACCATACAAATAATAATCTGCTCTTTTGGAGCAATTTTGTTGTGAAAAATGAAATAGCTTAAAATTGAGAAATTTCGTCATACGGCCGATCATGGATTTTTCTCAAAAAATAAAAGTTGCTGGATCACTAGGAAATTAGTCTAAAACAATGTCCTGACACTAGATATGACCATACAAATAATAATCTGCCCTTTTAAAGGAATTTTATTGGGAAAAATGAGATAGCTCAAAACTGAGAAATTTCGTCATACGGCCGATCATGGATTTTTCTCAAAAAATAAAAGTTGCTGGATCACTAGGAAATTAGTCTAAAACAATGTCCTGACACTAGATATGACCATTAAAATAATAATCTGCCCTTTTGGAGCAATTTTGTTGTGAAAAATGCGATAGCTCAAAATTGAGAAAATTCGTCATACGGCCGATCATGGATATTTCTCAAAAAATAAAAGTTGCTGGATCACTAGGAAATTAGTCTAAAACAATGTCCTGACACTAGATATGACCATTAAAATAATAATCTGCCCTTTTGGAGCAATTTTGTTGTGAAAAATGCGATAGCTCAAAATTGAGAAAATTCGTCATACGGCCGATCATGGATATTTCTCAAAAAATAAAAGTTGCTGGATCACTAGGAAATTAGTCTAAAACAATGTCCTGACACTAGATATGACCATACAAATAATAATCTGCCCTTTTAAAGGAATTTTATTGGGAAAAATGAGATAGCTCAAAACTGAGAAAATTCGTCATACGGCCGATCATGGATATTTCTCAAAAAATAAAAGTTGCTGGATCACTAGGAAATTAGTCTAAAACAATGTCCTGACACTAGATATGACCATACAAATAATAATCTGCCCTTTTAAAGGAATTTTATTGGGAAAAATGAGATAGCTCAAAACTGAGAAATTTCGTCATACGGCCGATCATGGATATTTCTCAAAAAATAAAAGTTGCTGGATAACTAGGAAATTAGTCTAAAACAATGTCCTGACACTAGATATGACCATTAAAATATTAATCTGCCCTTTTGGAGCAATTTTATTGTGAAAAATGAGATAGCTCAAAATTGAGAAATTTCGTCATACGGCCGATCATGGATATTTCTCAAAAAATAAAAGTTGCTGCATTACTAGGAAATTAGTCTAAAACAATGTCCTGACACTAGATATGACCATACAAATAATAATCTGCTCTTTTGGAGCAATTTTGTTGTGAAAAATGAAATAGCTCAAAACTGAGAAATTTCGTCATACGATCATGGATTTTTCTCAGAAAATAAAAGTTGCTGGATAACTAGGAAATTAGTCTAAAACAATGTCCTGACACTAGATATGAGCATACAAATAATAATCTGCCCTTTTGGAGCAATCTTATTGGGAAAAATGAGATAGCTCAAAATTGAGAAATTTCGTCATACGGCAGATCATGGATTTTTCTCAAAAAATAAAAGTTGCTGGATCACTAGGAAATTAGTCTAAAAGAATGTCCTGACACTAGATATGACCATTAAAATAATAATCTGCCCTTTTGGAGCAATTTTATTGGGAAAAATGCGATAGCTCAAAATTGAGAAAATTCGTCATACGGCCGATCATGGATATTTCTCAAAAAATAAAAGTTGCTGGATCACGAGGAAATTAGTCTAAAACAATGTCCTGACACTAGATATGACCATACAAATAATAATCTGCTCTTTTGGAGCAATTTTGTTGTGAAAAATGAAATAGCTTAAAATTGAGAAATTTCGTCATACGGCCGATCATGGATTTTTCTCAAAAAATAAAAGTTGCTGGATCACTAGGAAATTAGTCTAAAACAATGTCCTGACACTAGATATGACCATACAAATAATAATCTGCCCTTTTAAAGGAATTTTATTGGGAAAAATGAGATAGCTCAAAACTGAGAAATTTCGTCATACGGCCGATCATGGATTTTTCTCAAAAAATAAAAGTTGCTGGATCACTAGGAAATTAGTCTAAAACAATGTCCTGACACTAGATATGACCATTAAAATAATAATCTGCCCTTTTGGAGCAATTTTGTTGTGAAAAATGCGATAGCTCAAAATTGAGAAAATTCGTCATACGGCCGATCATGGATATTTCTCAAAAAATAAAAGTTGCTGGATCACTAGGAAATTAGTCTAAAACAATGTCCTGACACTAGATATGACCATTAAAATAATAATCTGCCCTTTTGGAGCAATTTTGTTGTGAAAAATGCGATAGCTCAAAATTGAGAAAATTCGTCATACGGCCGATCATGGATATTTCTCAAAAAATAAAAGTTGCTGGATCACTAGGAAATTAGTCTAAAACAATGTCCTGACACTAGATATGACCATACAAATAATAATCTGCCCTTTTAAAGGAATTTTATTGGGAAAAATGAGATAGCTCAAAACTGAGAAATTTCGTTAAACGGCCGATCATGGATATTTCTCAAAAAATAAAAGTTGCTGGATAACTAGGAAATTAGTCTAAAACAATGTCCTGACACTAGATATGACCATTAAAATAATAATCTGCCCTTTTGGAGCAATTTTATTGTGAAAAATGAGATAGCTCAAAATTGAGAAATTTCGTCATACGGCCGATCATGGATATTTCTCAAAAAATAAAAGTTGCTGCATTACTAGGAAATTAGTCTAAAACAATGTCCTGACACTAGATATGACCATACAAATAATAATCTGCTCTTTTGGAGCAATTTTGTTGTGAAAAATGAAATAGCTCAAAACTGAGAAATTTCGTCATACGATCATGGATTTTTCTCAGAAAATAAAAGTTGCTGGATAACTAGGAAATTAGTCTAAAACAATGTCCTGACACTAGATATGAGCATACAAATAATAATCTGCCCTTTTGGAGCAATCTTATTGGGAAAAATGAGATAGCTCAAAATTGAGAAATTTCGTCATACGGCCGATCATGGATTTTTCTCAAAAAATAAAAGTTGCTGGATCACTAGGAAATTAGTCTAAAACAATGTCCTGACACTAGATATGACCATTAAAATAATAATCTGCCCTTTTGGAGCAATTTTATTGGGAAAAATGCGATAGCTCAAAATTGAGAAAATTCGTCATACGGCCGATCATGGATATTTCTCAAAAAATAAAAGTTGCTGGATCACGAGGAAATTAGTCTAAAACAATGTCCTGACACTAGATATGACCATTAAAATAATAATCTGCCCTTTTGGAGCAATTTTGTTGTGAAAAATGCGATAGCTCAAAATTGAGAAAATTCGTCATACGGCCGATCATGGATATTTCTCAAAAAATAAAAGTTGCTGGATCACTAGGAAATTAGTCTAAAACAATGTCCTGACACTAGATATGACCATACAAATAATAATCTGCCCTTTTGGAGCAATTTTGTTGTGAAAAATGCGATAGCTCAAAATTGAGAAATTTCGTCATACGGCCGATCATGGATTTTTCTCAAAAAATAAAAGTTGCTGGATCACTAGGAAATTAGTCTAAAACAATGTCCTGACACTAGATATGACCATACAAATAATAATCTGCTCTTTTGGAGCAATTTTGTTGTGAAAAATGAAATAGCTTAAAATTGAGAAATTTCGTCATACGGCCGATCATGGATTTTTCTCAGAAAATAAAAGTTGCTGGATAACTAGGAAATTAGTCTAAAACAATGTCCTGACACTAGATATGACCATACAAATAATAATCTGCCCTTTTGGAGCAATTTTGTTGTGAAAAATGAGATAGCTCAAAACTGAGAAATTTCGTCATACGGCCGATCATGGATTTTTCTCAAAAAATAAAAGTTGCTGGATCACTAGGAAATTAGTCTAAAACAATGTCCTGACACTAGATATGACCATTAAAATAATAATCTGCCCTTTTGGAGCAATTTTGTTGTGAAAAATGCGATAGCTCAAAATTGAGAAAATTCGTCATACGGCCGATCATGGATATTTCTCAAAAAATAAAAGTTGCTGGATCACTAGGAAATTAGTCTAAAACAATGTCCTGACACTAGATATGACCATACAAATAATAATCTGCCCTTTTAAAGGAATTTTATTGGGAAAAATGAGATAGCTCAAAACTGAGAAATTTCGTCATCTGGCCGATCATGGATTTTTCTCAAAAAATAAAAGTTGCTGGATCACTAGGAAATTAGTCTAAAACAATGTCCTGACACTAGATATGACCATACAAATAATAATCTGCCCTTTTGGAGCAATTTTGTTGTGAAAAATGCGATAGCTCAAAATTGAGAAAATTCGTCATACGGCCGATCATGGATATTTCTCAAAAAATAAAAGTTGCTGGATCACTAGGAAATTAGTCTAAAACAATGTCCTGACACTAGATATGACCATTAAAATAATAATCTGCCCTTTTGGAGCAATTTTGTTGTGAAAAATGCGATAGCTCAAAATTGAGAAAATTCGTCATACGGCCGATCATGGATATTTCTCAAAAAATAAAAGTTGCTGGATAACTAGGAAATTAGTCTAAAACAATGTCCTGACACTAGATATGACCATACAAATAATAATCTGCCCTTTTAAAGGAATTTTATTGGGAAAAATGAGATAGCTCAAAACTGAGAAATTTCGTTAAACGGCCGATCATGGATATTTCTCAAAAAATAAAAGTTGCTGGATAACTAGGAAATTAGTCTAAAACAATGTCCTGACACTAGATATGACCATTAAAATAATAATCTGCCCTTTTGGAGCAATTTTATTGTGAAAAATGAGATAGCTCAAAATTGAGAAATTTCGTCATACGTCCGATCACGGATATTTCTCAAAAAATAAAAGTTGCTGCATTACTAGGAAATTAGTCTAAAACAATGTCCTGACACTAGATATGACCATACAAATAATAATCTGCCCTTTTAAAGGAATTTTATTGGGAAAAATGAGATAGCTCAAAACTGAGAAATTTCGTCATACGGCCGATCATGGATTTTTCTCAAAAAATAAAAGTTGCTGGATAACTAGGAAATTAGTCTAAAACAATGTCCTGACACTAGATATGACCATACAAATAATAATCTGCCCTTTTGGAGCAATTTTGTTGTGAAAAATGAGATAGCTCAAAACTGAGAAATTTCGTCATACGGCCGATCATGGATTTTTCTCAAAAAATAAAAGTTGCTGGATCACTAGGAAATTAGTCTAAAACAATGTCCTGACACTAGATATGACCATACAAATAATAATCTGCCCTTTTGGAGCAATTTTGTTGTGAAAAATGCGATAGCTCAAAATTGAGAAATTTCGTCATACGGCCGATCATGGATTTTTCTCAAAAAATAAAAGTTGCTGGATCACTAGGAAATTAGTCTAAAACAATGTCCTGACACTAGATATGACCATACAAATAATAATCTGCTCTTTTGGAGCAATTTTGTTGTGAAAAATGAAATAGCCTAAAATTGAGAAATTTCGTCATACGGCGATCATGGATTTTTCTCAGAAAATAAAAGTTGCTGGATAACTAGGAAATTAGTCTAAAACAATGTCCTGACACTAGATATGACCATACAAATAATAATCTGCTCTTTTGGAGCAATTTTGTTGTGAAAAATGAAATAGCTCAAAACTGAGAAATTTCGTCATACGATCATGGATTTTTCTCAGAAAATAAAAGTTGCTGGATAACTAGGAAATTAGTCTAAAACAATGTCCTGACACTAGATATGAGCATACAAATAATAATCTGCCCTTTTGGAGCAATCTTATTGGGAAAAATGAGATAGCTCAAAATTGAGAAATTTCGTCATACGGCCGATCATGGATTTTTCTCAAAAAATAAAAGTTGCTGGATCACTAGGAAATTAGTCTAAAACAATGTCCTGACACTAGATATGACCATTAAAATAATAATCTGCCCTTTTGGAGCAATTTTATTGGGAAAAATGCGATAGCTCAAAATTGAGAAAATTCGTCATACGGCCGATCATGGATATTTCTCAAAAAATAAAAGTTGCTGGATCACGAGGAAATTAGTCTAAAACAATGTCCTGACACTAGATATGACCATACAAATAATAATCTGCTCTTTTGGAGCAATTTTGTTGTGAAAAATGAAATAGCTTAAAATTGAGAAATTTCGTCATACGGCCGATCATGGATTTTTCTCAGAAAGTAAAAGTTGCTGGATAACTAGGAAATTAGTCTAAAACAATGTCCTGACACTAGATATGACCATACAAATAATAATCTGCCCTTTTGGAGCAATTTTGTTGTGAAAAATGAGATAGCTCAAAACTGAGAAATTTCGTCATACGGCCGATCATGGATTTTTCTCAAAAAATAAAAGTTGCTGGATCACTAGGAAATTAGTCTAAAACAATGTCCTGACACTAGATATGACCATTAAAATAATAATCTGCCCTTTTGGAGCAATTTTGTTGTGAAAAATGCGATAGCTCAAAATTGAGAAAATTCGTCATACGGCCGATCATGGATATTTCTCAAAAAATAAAAGTTGCTGGATCACTAGGAAATTAGTCTAAAACAATGTCCTGACACTAGATATGACCATTAAAATAATAATCTGCCCTTTTGGAGCAATTTTGTTGTGAAAAATGCGATAGCTCAAAATTGAGAAAATTCGTCATACGGCCGATCATGGATATTTCTCAAAAAATAAAAGTTGCTGGATCACTAGGAAATTAGTCTAAAACAATGTCCTGACACTAGATATGACCATACAAATAATAATCTGCCCTTTTAAAGGAATTTTATTGGGAAAAATGAGATAGCTCAAAACTGAGAAATTTCGTTAAACGGCCGATCATGGATATTTCTCAAAAAATAAAAGTTGCTGGATAACTAGGAAATTAGTCTAAAACAATGTCCTGACACTAGATATGACCATTAAAATAATAATCTGCCCTTTTGGAGCAATTTTATTGTGAAAAATGAGATAGCTCAAAATTGAGAAATTTCGTCATACGGCCGATCATGGATATTTCTCAAAAAATAAAAGTTGCTGCATTACTAGGAAATTAGTCTAAAACAATGTCCTGACACTAGATATGACCATACAAATAATAATCTGCTCTTTTGGAGCAATTTTGTTGTGAAAAATGAAATAGCTCAAAACTGAGAAATTTCGTCATACGATCATGGATTTTTCTCAGAAAATAAAAGTTGCTGGATAACTAGGAAATTAGTCTAAAACAATGTCCTGACACTAGATATGAGCATACAAATAATAATCTGCCCTTTTGGAGCAATCTTATTGGGAAAAATGAGATAGCTCAAAATTGAGAAATTTCGTCATACGGCCGATCATGGATTTTTCTCAAAAAATAAAAGTTGCTGGATCACTAGGAAATTAGTCTAAAAGAATGTCCTGACACTAGATATGACCATTAAAATAATAATCTGCCCTTTTGGAGCAATTTTATTGGGAAAAATGCGATAGCTCAAAATTGAGAAAATTCGTCATACGGCCGATCATGGATATTTCTCAAAAAATAAAAGTTGCTGGATCACGAGGAAATTAGTCTAAAACAATGTCCTGACACTAGATATGACCATACAAATAATAATCTGCTCTTTTGGAGCAATTTTGTTGTGAAAAATGAAATAGCTTAAAATTGAGAAATTTCGTCATACGGCCGATCATGGATTTTTCTCAAAAAATAAAAGTTGCTGGATCACTAGGAAATTAATCTAAAACAATGTCCTGACACTAGATATGACCATACAAATAATAATCTGCCCTTTTGGAGCAATTTTGTTGTGAAAAATGCGATAGCTCAAAATTGAGAAATTTCGTCATACGGCCGATCATGGATTTTTCTCAAAAAATAAAAGTTGCTGGATCACTAGGAAATTAGTCTAAAACAATGTCCTGACACTAGATATGACCATACAAATAATAATCTGCTCTTTTGGAGCAATTTTGTTGTGAAAAATGAAATAGCTTAAAATTGAGAAATTTCGTCATACGGCCGATCATGGATTTTTCTCAGAAAATAAAAGTTGCTGGATAACTAGGAAATTAGTCTAAAACAATGTCCTGACACTAGATATGACCATACAAATAATAATCTGCCCTTTTGGAGCAATTTTGTTGTGAAAAATGAGATAGCTCAAAATTGAGAAAATTCGTCATACGGCCGATCATGGATATTTCTCAAAAAATAAAAGTTGCTGGATCACTAGGAAATTAGTCTAAAACAATGTCCTGACACTAGATATGACCATACAAATAATAATCTGCCCTTTTGGAGCAATTTTGTTGTGAAAAATGAGATAGCTCAAAACTGAGAAATTTCGTCATACGGCCGATCATGGATTTTTCTCAAAAAATAAAAGTTGCTGGATCACTAGGAAATTAGTCTAAAACAATGTCCTGACACTAGATATGACCATTAAAATAATAATCTGCCCTTTTGGAGCAATTTTGTTGTGAAAAATGCGATAGCTCAAAATTGAGAAAATTCGTCATACGGCCGATCATGGATATTTCTCAAAAAATAAAAGTTGCTGGATCACTAGGAAATTAGTCTAAAACAATGTCCTGACACTAGATATGACCATACAAATAATAATCTGCCCTTTTAAAGGAATTTTATTGGGAAAAATGAGATAGCTCAAAACTGAGAAATTTCGTCATACGGCCGATCATGGATATTTCTCAAAAAATAAAAGTTGCTGGATAACTAGGAAATTAGTCTAAAACAATGTCCTGACACTAGATATGACCATTAAAATATTAATCTGCCCTTTTGGAGCAATTTTATTGTGAAAAATGAGATAGCTCAAAATTGAGAAATTTCGTCATACGGCCGATCATGGATATTTCTCAAAAAATAAAAGTTGCTGCATTACTAGGAAATTAGTCTAAAACAATGTCCTGACACTAGATATGACCATACAAATAATAATCTGCTCTTTTGGAGCAATTTTGTTGTGAAAAATGAAATAGCTCAAAACTGAGAAATTTCGTCATACGATCATGGATTTTTCTCAGAAAATAAAAGTTGCTGGATAACTAGGAAATTAGTCTAAAACAATGTCCTGACACTAGATATGAGCATACAAATAATAATCTGCCCTTTTGGAGCAATCTTATTGGGAAAAATGAGATAGCTCAAAATTGAGAAATTTCGTCATACGGCCGATCATGGATTTTTCTCAAAAAATAAAAGTTGCTGGATCACTAGGAAATTAGTCTAAAACAATGTCCTGACACTAGATATGACCATACAAATAATAATCTGCTCTTTTGGAGCAATTTTGTTGTGAAAAATGAAATAGCTCAAAACTGAGAAATTTCGTCATACGATCATGGATTTTTCTCAGAAAATAAAAGTTGCTGGATAACTAGGAAATTAGTCTAAAACAATGTCCTGACACTAGATATGACCATACAAATAATAATCTGCCCTTTTAAAGGAATTTTATTGGGAAAATGAGATAGCTCAAAACTGAGAAATTTCGTCATACGGCCGATCATGGATTTTTCTCAAAAAATAAAAGTTGCTGGATAACTAGGAAATTAGTCTAAAACAATGTCCTGACACTAGATATGACCATACAAATAATAATCTGCCCTTTTAAAGGAATTTTATTGGGAAAAATGAGATAGCTCAAAACTGAGAAATTTCGTCATACGGCCGATCATGGATTTTTCTCAAAAAATAAAAGTTGCTGGATAACTAGGAAATTAGTCTAAAACAATGTCCTGACACTAGATATGACCATACAAATAATAATCTGCCCTTTTGGAGCAATTTTGTTGTGAAAAATGAGATAGCTCAAAACTGAGAAATTTCGTCATACGGCCGATCATGGATTTTTCTCAAAAAATAAAAGTTGCTGGATCACTAGGAAATTAGTCTAAAACAATGTCCTGACACTAGATATGACCATACAAATAATAATCTGCCCTTTTGGAGCAATTTTGTTGTGAAAAATGCGATAGCTCAAAATTGAGAAATTTCGTCATACGGCCGATCATGGATTTTTCTCAAAAAATAAAAGTTGCTGGATCACTAGGAAATTAGTCTAAAACAATGTCCTGACACTAGATATGACCATACAAATAATAATCTGCTCTTTTGGAGCAATTTTGTTGTGAAAAATGAAATAGCCTAAAATTGAGAAATTTCGTCATACGGCGATCATGGATTTTTCTCAGAAAATAAAAGTTGCTGGATAACTAGGAAATTAGTCTAAAACAATGTCCTGACACTAGATATGACCATACAAATAATAATCTGCTCTTTTGGAGCAATTTTGTTGTGAAAAATGAAATAGCTCAAAACTGAGAAATTTCGTCATACGATCATGGATTTTTCTCAGAAAATAAAAGTTGCTGGATAACTAGGAAATTAGTCTAAAACAATGTCCTGACACTAGATATGAGCATACAAATAATAATCTGCCCTTTTGGAGCAATCTTATTGGGAAAAATGAGATAGCTCAAAATTGAGAAATTTCGTCATACGGCCGATCATGGATTTTTCTCAAAAAATAAAAGTTGCTGGATCACTAGGAAATTAGTCTAAAACAATGTCCTGACACTAGATATGACCATTAAAATAATAATCTGCCCTTTTGGAGCAATTTTATTGGGAAAAATGCGATAGCTCAAAATTGAGAAAATTCGTCATACGGCCGATCATGGATATTTCTCAAAAAATAAAAGTTGCTGGATCACGAGGAAATTAGTCTAAAACAATGTCCTGACACTAGATATGACCATACAAATAATAATCTGCTCTTTTGGAGCAATTTTGTTGTGAAAAATGAAATAGCTTAAAATTGAGAAATTTCGTCATACGGCCGATCATGGATTTTTCTCAGAAAGTAAAAGTTGCTGGATAACTAGGAAATTAGTCTAAAACAATGTCCTGACACTAGATATGACCATACAAATAATAATCTGCCCTTTTGGAGCAATTTTGTTGTGAAAAATGAGATAGCTCAAAACTGAGAAATTTCGTCATACGGCCGATCATGGATTTTTCTCAAAAAATAAAAGTTGCTGGATCACTAGGAAATTAGTCTAAAACAATGTCCTGACACTAGATATGACCATTAAAATAATAATCTGCCCTTTTGGAGCAATTTTGTTGTGAAAAATGCGATAGCTCAAAATTGAGAAAATTCGTCATACGGCCGATCATGGATATTTCTCAAAAAATAAAAGTTGCTGGATCACTAGGAAATTAGTCTAAAACAATGTCCTGACACTAGATATGACCATTAAAATAATAATCTGCCCTTTTGGAGCAATTTTGTTGTGAAAAATGCGATAGCTCAAAATTGAGAAAATTCGTCATACGGCCGATCATGGATATTTCTCAAAAAATAAAAGTTGCTGGATCACTAGGAAATTAGTCTAAAACAATGTCCTGACACTAGATATGACCATACAAATAATAATCTGCCCTTTTAAAGGAATTTTATTGGGAAAAATGAGATAGCTCAAAACTGAGAAATTTCGTCATACGGCCGATCATGGATATTTCTCAAAAAATAAAAGTTGCTGGATCACTAGGAAATTAGTCTAAAACAATGTCCTGACACTAGATATGACCATACAAATAATAATCTGCCCTTTTAAAGGAATTTTATTGGGAAAAATGAGATAGCTCAAAACTGAGAAATTTCGTCATACGGCCGATCATGGATATTTCTCAAAAAATAAAAGTTGCTGGATAACTAGGAAATTAGTCTAAAACAATGTCCTGACACTAGATATGACCATTAAAATATTAATCTGCCCTTTTGGAGCAATTTTATTGTGAAAAATGAGATAGCTCAAAATTGAGAAATTTCGTCATACGGCCGATCATGGATATTTCTCAAAAAATAAAAGTTGCTGCATTACTAGGAAATTAGTCTAAAACAATGTCCTGACACTAGATATGACCATACAAATAATAATCTGCTCTTTTGGAGCAATTTTGTTGTGAAAAATGAAATAGCTCAAAACTGAGAAATTTCGTCATACGATCATGGATTTTTCTCAGAAAATAAAAGTTGCTGGATAACTAGGAAATTAGTCTAAAACAATGTCCTGACACTAGATATGAGCATACAAATAATAATCTGCCCTTTTGGAGCAATCTTATTGGGAAAAATGAGATAGCTCAAAATTGAGAAATTTCGTCATACGGCCGATCATGGATTTTTCTCAAAAATAAAAGTTGCTGGATCACTAGGAAATTAGTCTAAAACAATGTCCTGACACTAGATATGACCATACAAATAATAATCTGCTCTTTTGGAGCAATTTTGTTGTGAAAAATGAAATAGCTCAAAACTGAGAAATTTCGTCATACGATCATGGATTTTTCTCAGAAAATAAAAGTTGCTGGATAACTAGGAAATTAGTCTAAAACAATGTCCTGACACTAGATATGACCATACAAATAATAATCTGCCCTTTTAAAGGAATTTTATTGGGAAAAATGAGATAGCTCAAAACTGAGAAATTTCGTCATACGGCCGATCATGGATTTTTCTCAAAAATAAAAGTTGCTGGATAACTAGGAAATTAGTCTAAAACAATGTCCTGACACTAGATATGACCATACAAATAATAATCTGCCCTTTTAAAGGAATTTTATTGGGAAAAATGAGATAGCTCAAAACTGAGAAATTTCGTCATACGGCCGATCATGGATTTTTCTCAAAAAATAAAAGTTGCTGGATAACTAGGAAATTAGTCTAAAACAATGTCCTGACACTAGATATGACCATACAAATAATAATCTGCCCTTTTGGAGCAATTTTGTTGTGAAAAATGAGATAGCTCAAAACTGAGAAATTTCGTCATACGGCCGATCATGGATTTTTCTCAAAAAATAAAAGTTGCTGGATCACTAGGAAATTAGTCTAAAACAATGTCCTGACACTAGATATGACCATACAAATAATAATCTGCCCTTTTGGAGCAATTTTGTTGTGAAAAATGCGATAGCTCAAAATTGAGAAATTTCGTCATACGGCCGATCATGGATTTTTCTCAAAAAATAAAAGTTGCTGGATCACTAGGAAATTAGTCTAAAACAATGTCCTGACACTAGATATGACCATACAAATAATAATCTGCTCTTTTGGAGCAATTTTGTTGTGAAAAATGAAATAGCCTAAAATTGAGAAATTTCGTCATACGGCGATCATGGATTTTTCTCAGAAAATAAAAGTTGCTGGATAACTAGGAAATTAGTCTAAAACAATGTCCTGACACTAGATATGACCATACAAATAATAATCTGCTCTTTTGGAGCAATTTTGTTGTGAAAAATGAAATAGCTCAAAACTGAGAAATTTCGTCATACGATCATGGATTTTTCTCAGAAAATAAAAGTTGCTGGATAACTAGGAAATTAGTCTAAAACAATGTCCTGACACTAGATATGAGCATACAAATAATAATCTGCCCTTTTGGAGCAATCTTATTGGGAAAAATGAGATAGCTCAAAATTGAGAAATTTCGTCATACGGCCGATCATGGATTTTTCTCAAAAAATAAAAGTTGCTGGATCACTAGGAAATTAGTCTAAAACAATGTCCTGACACTAGATATGACCATTAAAATAATAATCTGCCCTTTTGGAGCAATTTTATTGGGAAAAATGCGATAGCTCAAAATTGAGAAAATTCGTCATACGGCCGATCATGGATATTTCTCAAAAAATAAAAGTTGCTGGATCACGAGGAAATTAGTCTAAAACAATGTCCTGACACTAGATATGACCATACAAATAATAATCTGCTCTTTTGGAGCAATTTTGTTGTGAAAAATGAAATAGCTTAAAATTGAGAAATTTCGTCATACGGCCGATCATGGATTTTTCTCAGAAAGTAAAAGTTGCTGGATAACTAGGAAATTAGTCTAAAACAATGTCCTGACACTAGATATGACCATACAAATAATAATCTGCCCTTTTGGAGCAATTTTGTTGTGAAAAATGAGATAGCTCAAAACTGAGAAATTTCGTCATACGGCCGATCATGGATTTTTCTCAAAAAATAAAAGTTGCTGGATCACTAGGAAATTAGTCTAAAACAATGTCCTGACACTAGATATGACCATTAAAATAATAATCTGCCCTTTTGGAGCAATTTTGTTGTGAAAAATGCGATAGCTCAAAATTGAGAAAATTCGTCATACGGCCGATCATGGATATTTCTCAAAAAATAAAAGTTGCTGGATCACTAGGAAATTAGTCTAAAACAATGTCCTGACACTAGATATGACCATTAAAATAATAATCTGCCCTTTTGGAGCAATTTTGTTGTGAAAAATGCGATAGCTCAAAATTGAGAAAATTCGTCATACGGCCGATCATGGATATTTCTCAAAAAATAAAAGTTGCTGGATCACTAGGAAATTAGTCTAAAACAATGTCCTGACACTAGATATGACCATACAAATAATAATCTGCCCTTTTAAAGGAATTTTATTGGGAAAAATGAGATAGCTCAAAACTGAGAAATTTCGTCATACGGCCGATCATGGATATTTCTCAAAAAATAAAAGTTGCTGGATAACTAGGAAATTAGTCTAAAACAATGTCCTGACACTAGATATGACCATTAAAATAATAATCTGCCCTTTTGGAGCAATTTTATTGTGAAAAATGAGATAGCTCAAAATTGAGAAAATTCGTCATACGGCCGATCATGGATATTTATCAAAAAATAAAAGTTGCTGGATCACTAGGAAATTAGTCTAAAACAATGTCCTGACACTAGATATGACCATTAAAATAATAATCTGCCCTTTTGGAGCAATTTTATTGTGAAAAATGAGATAGCTCAAAATTGAGAAATTTCGTCATACGGCCGATCATGGATTTTTCTCAAAAAATAAAAGTTGCTGGATCACTAGGAAATTAGTCTAAAACAATGTCCTGACACTAGATATGACCATTAAAATAATAATCTGCCCTTTTGGAGCAATTTTATTGGGAAAAATGCGATAGCTCAAAATTGAGAAAATTCGTCATACGGCCGATCATGGATATTTCTCAAAAAATAAAAGTTGCTGGATCACGAGGAAATTAGTCTAAAACAATGTCCTGACACTAGATATGACCATACAAATAATAATCTGCTCTTTTGGAGCAATTTTGTTGTGAAAAATGAAATAGCTTAAAATTGAGAAATTTCGTCATACGGCCGATCATGGATTTTTCTCAGAAAGTAAAAGTTGCTGGATAACTAGGAAATTAGTCTAAAACAATGTCCTGACACTAGATATGACCATACAAATAATAATCTGCCCTTTTGGAGCAATTTTGTTGTGAAAAATGAGATAGCTCAAAACTGAGAAATTTCGTCATACGGCCGATCATGGATTTTTCTCAAAAAATAAAAGTTGCTGGATCACTAGGAAATTAGTCTAAAACAATGTCCTGACACTAGATATGACCATTAAAATAATAATCTGCCCTTTTGGAGCAATTTTGTTGTGAAAAATGCGATAGCTCAAAATTGAGAAAATTCGTCATACGGCCGATCATGGATATTTCTCAAAAAATAAAAGTTGCTGGATCACTAGGAAATTAGTCTAAAACAATGTCCTGACACTAGATATGACCATTAAAATAATAATCTGCCCTTTTGGAGCAATTTTGTTGTGAAAAATGCGATAGCTCAAAATTGAGAAAATTCGTCATACGGCCGATCATGGATATTTCTCAAAAAATAAAAGTTGCTGGATCACTAGGAAATTAGTCTAAAACAATGTCCTGACACTAGATATGACCATACAAATAATAATCTGCCCTTTTAAAGGAATTTTATTGGGAAAAATGAGATAGCTCAAAACTGAGAAATTTCGTCATACGGCCGATCATGGATATTTCTCAAAAAATAAAAGTTGCTGGATAACTAGGAAATTAGTCTAAAACAATGTCCTGACACTAGATATGACCATACAAATAATAATCTGCCCTTTTAAAGGAATTTTATTGGGAAAAATGAGATAGCTCAAAACTGAGAAATTTCGTCATACGGCCGATCATGGATTTTTCTCAAAAAATAAAAGTTGCTGGATAACTAGGAAATTAGTCTAAAACAATGTCCTGACACTAGATATGACCATACAAATAATAATCTGCCCTTTTGGAGCAATTTTGTTGTGAAAAATGAGATAGCTCAAAACTGAGAAATTTCGTCATACGGCCGATCATGGATTTTTCTCAAAAAATAAAAGTTGCTGGATCACTAGGAAATTAGTCTAAAACAATGTCCTGACACTAGATATGACCATACAAATAATAATCTGCCCTTTTGGAGCAATTTTGTTGTGAAAAATGCGATAGCTCAAAATTGAGAAATTTCGTCATACGGCCGATCATGGATTTTTCTCAAAAAATAAAAGTTGCTGGATCACTAGGAAATTAGTCTAAAACAATGTCCTGACACTAGATATGACCATACAAATAATAATCTGCTCTTTTGGAGCAATTTTGTTGTGAAAAATGAAATAGCCTAAAATTGAGAAATTTCGTCATACGGCGATCATGGATTTTTCTCAGAAAATAAAAGTTGCTGGATAACTAGGAAATTAGTCTAAAACAATGTCCTGACACTAGATATGACCATACAAATAATAATCTGCTCTTTTGGAGCAATTTTGTTGTGAAAAATGAAATAGCTCAAAACTGAGAAATTTCGTCATACGATCATGGATTTTTCTCAGAAAATAAAAGTTGCTGGATAACTAGGAAATTAGTCTAAAACAATGTCCTGACACTAGATATGAGCATACAAATAATAATCTGCCCTTTTGGAGCAATCTTATTGGGAAAAATGAGATAGCTCAAAATTGAGAAATTTCGTCATACGGCCGATCATGGATTTTTCTCAAAAAATAAAAGTTGCTGGATCACTAGGAAATTAGTCTAAAACAATGTCCTGACACTAGATATGACCATTAAAATAATAATCTGCCCTTTTGGAGCAATTTTATTGGGAAAAATGCGATAGCTCAAAATTGAGAAAATTCGTCATACGGCCGATCATGGATATTTCTCAAAAAATAAAAGTTGCTGGATCACGAGGAAATTAGTCTAAAACAATGTCCTGACACTAGATATGACCATACAAATAATAATCTGCTCTTTTGGAGCAATTTTGTTGTGAAAAATGAAATAGCTTAAAATTGAGAAATTTCGTCATACGGCCGATCATGGATTTTTCTCAGAAAGTAAAAGTTGCTGGATAACTAGGAAATTAGTCTAAAACAATGTCCTGACACTAGATATGACCATACAAATAATAATCTGCCCTTTTGGAGCAATTTTGTTGTGAAAAATGAGATAGCTCAAAACTGAGAAATTTCGTCATACGGCCGATCATGGATTTTTCTCAAAAAATAAAAGTTGCTGGATCACTAGGAAATTAGTCTAAAACAATGTCCTGACACTAGATATGACCATTAAAATAATAATCTGCCCTTTTGGAGCAATTTTGTTGTGAAAAATGCGATAGCTCAAAATTGAGAAAATTCGTCATACGGCCGATCATGGATATTTCTCAAAAAATAAAAGTTGCTGGATCACTAGGAAATTAGTCTAAAACAATGTCCTGACACTAGATATGACCATTAAAATAATAATCTGCCCTTTTGGAGCAATTTTGTTGTGAAAAATGCGATAGCTCAAAATTGAGAAAATTCGTCATACGGCCGATCATGGATATTTCTCAAAAAATAAAAGTTGCTGGATCACTAGGAAATTAGTCTAAAACAATGTCCTGACACTAGATATGACCATACAAATAATAATCTGCCCTTTTAAAGGAATTTTATTGGGAAAAATGAGATAGCTCAAAACTGAGAAATTTCGTCATACGGCCGATCATGGATATTTCTCAAAAAATAAAAGTTGCTGGATCACTAGGAAATTAGTCTAAAACAATGTCCTGACACTAGATATGACCATACAAATAATAATCTGCCCTTTTAAAGGAATTTTATTGGGAAAAATGAGATAGCTCAAAACTGAGAAATTTCGTCATACGGCCGATCATGGATATTTCTCAAAAAATAAAAGTTGCTGGATAACTAGGAAATTAGTCTAAAACAATGTCCTGACACTAGATATGACCATTAAAATATTAATCTGCCCTTTTGGAGCAATTTTATTGTGAAAAATGAGATAGCTCAAAATTGAGAAATTTCGTCATACGGCCGATCATGGATATTTCTCAAAAAATAAAAGTTGCTGCATTACTAGGAAATTAGTCTAAAACAATGTCCTGACACTAGATATGACCATACAAATAATAATCTGCTCTTTTGGAGCAATTTTGTTGTGAAAAATGAAATAGCTCAAAACTGAGAAATTTCGTCATACGATCATGGATTTTTCTCAGAAAATAAAAGTTGCTGGATAACTAGGAAATTAGTCTAAAACAATGTCCTGACACTAGATATGAGCATACAAATAATAATCTGCCCTTTTGGAGCAATCTTATTGGGAAAAATGAGATAGCTCAAAATTGAGAAATTTCGTCATACGGCCGATCATGGATTTTTCTCAAAAAATAAAAGTTGCTGGATCACTAGGAAATTAGTCTAAAACAATGTCCTGACACTAGATATGACCATACAAATAATAATCTGCTCTTTTGGAGCAATTTTGTTGTGAAAAATGAAATAGCTCAAAACTGAGAAATTTCGTCATACGATCATGGATTTTTCTCAGAAAATAAAAGTTGCTGGATAACTAGGAAATTAGTCTAAAACAATGTCCTGACACTAGATATGACCATACAAATAATAATCTGCCCTTTTAAAGGAATTTTATTGGGAAAAATGAGATAGCTCAAAACTGAGAAATTTCGTCATACGGCCGATCATGGATTTTTCTCAAAAAATAAAAGTTGCTGGATAACTAGGAAATTAGTCTAAAACAATGTCCTGACACTAGATATGACCATACAAATAATAATCTGCCCTTTTAAAGGAATTTTATTGGGAAAAATGAGATAGCTCAAAACTGAGAAATTTCGTCATACGGCCGATCATGGATTTTTCTCAAAAAATAAAAGTTGCTGGATAACTAGGAAATTAGTCTAAAACAATGTCCTGACACTAGATATGACCATACAAATAATAATCTGCCCTTTTGGAGCAATTTTGTTGTGAAAAATGAGATAGCTCAAAACTGAGAAATTTCGTCATACGGCCGATCATGGATTTTTCTCAAAAAATAAAAGTTGCTGGATCACTAGGAAATTAGTCTAAAACAATGTCCTGACACTAGATATGACCATACAAATAATAATCTGCCCTTTTGGAGCAATTTTGTTGTGAAAAATGCGATAGCTCAAAATTGAGAAATTTCGTCATACGGCCGATCATGGATTTTTCTCAAAAAATAAAAGTTGCTGGATCACTAGGAAATTAGTCTAAAACAATGTCCTGACACTAGATATGACCATACAAATAATAATCTGCTCTTTTGGAGCAATTTTGTTGTGAAAAATGAAATAGCCTAAAATTGAGAAATTTCGTCATACGGCGATCATGGATTTTTCTCAGAAAATAAAAGTTGCTGGATAACTAGGAAATTAGTCTAAAACAATGTCCTGACACTAGATATGACCATACAAATAATAATCTGCTCTTTTGGAGCAATTTTGTTGTGAAAAATGAAATAGCTCAAAACTGAGAAATTTCGTCATACGATCATGGATTTTTCTCAGAAAATAAAAGTTGCTGGATAACTAGGAAATTAGTCTAAAACAATGTCCTGACACTAGATATGAGCATACAAATAATAATCTGCCCTTTTGGAGCAATCTTATTGGGAAAAATGAGATAGCTCAAAATTGAGAAATTTCGTCATACGGCCGATCATGGATTTTTCTCAAAAAATAAAAGTTGCTGGATCACTAGGAAATTAGTCTAAAACAATGTCCTGACACTAGATATGACCATTAAAATAATAATCTGCCCTTTTGGAGCAATTTTATTGGGAAAAATGCGATAGCTCAAAATTGAGAAAATTCGTCATACGGCCGATCATGGATATTTCTCAAAAAATAAAAGTTGCTGGATCACGAGGAAATTAGTCTAAAACAATGTCCTGACACTAGATATGACCATACAAATAATAATCTGCTCTTTTGGAGCAATTTTGTTGTGAAAAATGAAATAGCTTAAAATTGAGAAATTTCGTCATACGGCCGATCATGGATTTTTCTCAGAAAGTAAAAGTTGCTGGATAACTAGGAAATTAGTCTAAAACAATGTCCTGACACTAGATATGACCATACAAATAATAATCTGCCCTTTTGGAGCAATTTTGTTGTGAAAAATGAGATAGCTCAAAACTGAGAAATTTCGTCATACGGCCGATCATGGATTTTTCTCAAAAAATAAAAGTTGCTGGATCACTAGGAAATTAGTCTAAAACAATGTCCTGACACTAGATATGACCATTAAAATAATAATCTGCCCTTTTGGAGCAATTTTGTTGTGAAAAATGCGATAGCTCAAAATTGAGAAAATTCGTCATACGGCCGATCATGGATATTTCTCAAAAAATAAAAGTTGCTGGATCACTAGGAAATTAGTCTAAAACAATGTCCTGACACTAGATATGACCATTAAAATAATAATCTGCCCTTTTGGAGCAATTTTGTTGTGAAAAATGCGATAGCTCAAAATTGAGAAAATTCGTCATACGGCCGATCATGGATATTTCTCAAAAAATAAAAGTTGCTGGATCACTAGGAAATTAGTCTAAAACAATGTCCTGACACTAGATATGACCATACAAATAATAATCTGCCCTTTTAAAGGAATTTTATTGGGAAAAATGAGATAGCTCAAAACTGAGAAATTTCGTCATACGGCCGATCATGGATATTTCTCAAAAAATAAAAGTTGCTGGATAACTAGGAAATTAGTCTAAAACAATGTCCTGACACTAGATATGACCATTAAAATAATAATCTGCCCTTTTGGAGCAATTTTATTGTGAAAAATGAGATAGCTCAAAATTGAGAAAATTCGTCATACGGCCGATCATGGATATTTATCAAAAAATAAAAGTTGCTGGATCACTAGGAAATTAGTCTAAAACAATGTCCTGACACTAGATATGACCATTAAAATAATAATCTGCCCTTTTGGAGCAATTTTATTGTGAAAAATGAGATAGCTCAAAATTGAGAAATTTCGTCATACGGCCGATCATGGATTTTTCTCAAAAAATAAAAGTTGCTGGATCACTAGGAAATTAGTCTAAAACAATGTCCTGACACTAGATATGACCATTAAAATAATAATCTGCCCTTTTGGAGCAATTTTATTGGGAAAAATGCGATAGCTCAAAATTGAGAAAATTCGTCATACGGCCGATCATGGATATTTCTCAAAAAATAAAAGTTGCTGGATCACGAGGAAATTAGTCTAAAACAATGTCCTGACACTAGATATGACCATACAAATAATAATCTGCTCTTTTGGAGCAATTTTGTTGTGAAAAATGAAATAGCTTAAAATTGAGAAATTTCGTCATACGGCCGATCATGGATTTTTCTCAGAAAGTAAAAGTTGCTGGATAACTAGGAAATTAGTCTAAAACAATGTCCTGACACTAGATATGACCATACAAATAATAATCTGCCCTTTTGGAGCAATTTTGTTGTGAAAAATGAGATAGCTCAAAACTGAGAAATTTCGTCATACGGCCGATCATGGATTTTTCTCAAAAAATAAAAGTTGCTGGATCACTAGGAAATTAGTCTAAAACAATGTCCTGACACTAGATATGACCATTAAAATAATAATCTGCCCTTTTGGAGCAATTTTGTTGTGAAAAATGCGATAGCTCAAAATTGAGAAAATTCGTCATACGGCCGATCATGGATATTTCTCAAAAAATAAAAGTTGCTGGATCACTAGGAAATTAGTCTAAAACAATGTCCTGACACTAGATATGACCATTAAAATAATAATCTGCCCTTTTGGAGCAATTTTGTTGTGAAAAATGCGATAGCTCAAAATTGAGAAAATTCGTCATACGGCCGATCATGGATATTTCTCAAAAAATAAAAGTTGCTGGATCACTAGGAAATTAGTCTAAAACAATGTCCTGACACTAGATATGACCATACAAATAATAATCTGCCCTTTTAAAGGAATTTTATTGGGAAAAATGAGATAGCTCAAAACTGAGAAATTTCGTCATACGGCCGATCATGGATATTTCTCAAAAAATAAAAGTTGCTGGATAACTAGGAAATTAGTCTAAAACAATGTCCTGACACTAGATATGACCATTAAAATAATAATCTGCCCTTTTGGAGCAATTTTATTGTGAAAAATGAGATAGCTCAAAATTGAGAAAATTCGTCATACGGCCGATCATGGATATTTATCAAAAAATAAAAGTTGCTGGATCACTAGGAAATTAGTCTAAAACAATGTCCTGACACTAGATATGACCATACAAATAATAATCTGCCCTTTTAAAGGAATTTTATTGGGAAAAATGAGATAGCTCAAAACTGAGAAATTTCGTTAAACGGCCGATCATGGATATTTCTCAAAAAATAAAAGTTGCTGGATAACTAGGAAATTAGTCTAAAACAATGTCCTGACACTAGATATGACCATTAAAATAATAATCTGCCCTTTTGGAGCAATTTTATTGTGAAAAATGAGATAGCTCAAAATTGAGAAATTTCGTCATACGGCCGATCATGGATATTTCTCAAAAAATAAAAGTTGCTGCATTACTAGGAAATTAGTCTAAAACAATGTCCTGACACTAGATATGACCATACAAATAATAATCTGCTCTTTTGGAGCAATTTTGTTGTGAAAAATGAAATAGCTCAAAACTGAGAAATTTCGTCATACGATCATGGATTTTTCTCAGAAAATAAAAGTTGCTGGATAACTAGGAAATTAGTCTAAAACAATGTCCTGACACTAGATATGAGCATACAAATAATAATCTGCCCTTTTGGAGCAATCTTATTGGGAAAAATGAGATAGCTCAAAATTGAGAAATTTCGTCATACGGCCGATCATGGATTTTTCTCAAAAAACAAAAGTTGCTGGATCACTAGGAAATTAGTCTAAAACAATGTCCTGACACTAGATATGACCATTAAAATAATAATCTGCCCTTTTGGAGCAATTTTATTGGGAAAAATGCGATAGCTCAAAATTGAGAAAATTCGTCATACGGCCGATCATGGATATTTCTCAAAAAATAAAAGTTGCTGGATCACGAGGAAATTAGTCTAAAACAATGTCCTGACACTAGATATGACCATTAAAATAATAATCTGCCCTTTTGGAGCAATTTTGTTGTGAAAAATGCGATAGCTCAAAATTGAGAAAATTCGTCATACGGCCGATCATGGATATTTCTCAAAAAATAAAAGTTGCTGGATCACTAGGAAATTAGTCTAAAACAATGTCCTGACACTAGATATGACCATACAAATAATAATCTGCCCTTTTGGAGCAATTTTGTTGTGAAAAATGCGATAGCTCAAAATTGAGAAATTTCGTCATACGGCCGATCATGGATTTTTCTCAAAAAATAAAAGTTGCTGGATCACTAGGAAATTAGTCTAAAACAATGTCCTGACACTAGATATGACCATACAAATAATAATCTGCTCTTTTGGAGCAATTTTGTTGTGAAAAATGAAATAGCTTAAAATTGAGAAATTTCGTCATACGGCTGATCATGGATTTTTCTCAGAAAATAAAAGTTGCTGGATAACTAGGAAATTAGTCTAAAACAATGTCCTGACACTAGATATGACCATACAAATAATAATCTGCCCTTTTGGAGCAATTTTGTTGTGAAAAATGAGATAGCTCAAAACTGAGAAATTTCGTCATACGGCCGATCATGGATTTTTCTCAAAAAATAAAAGTTGCTGGATCACTAGGAAATTAGTCTAAAACAATGTCCTGACACTAGATATGACCATTAAAATAATAATCTGCCCTTTTGGAGCAATTTTGTTGTGAAAAATGCGATAGCTCAAAATTGAGAAAATTCGTCATACGGCCGATCATGGATATTTCTCAAAAAATAAAAGTTGCTGGATCACTAGGAAATTAGTCTAAAACAATGTCCTGACACTAGATATGACCATACAAATAATAATCTGCCCTTTTAAAGGAATTTTATTGGGAAAAATGAGATAGCTCAAAACTGAGAAATTTCGTCATCTGGCCGATCATGGATTTTTCTCAAAAAATAAAAGTTGCTGGATCACTAGGAAATTAGTCTAAAACAATGTCCTGACACTAGATATGACCATACAAATAATAATCTGCCCTTTTGGAGCAATTTTGTTGTGAAAAATGCGATAGCTCAAAATTGAGAAAATTCGTCATACGGCCGATCATGGATATTTCTCAAAAAATAAAAGTTGCTGGATCACTAGGAAATTAGTCTAAAACAATGTCCTGACACTAGATATGACCATTAAAATAATAATCTGCCCTTTTGGAGCAATTTTGTTGTGAAAAATGCGATAGCTCAAAATTGAGAAAATTCGTCATACGGCCGATCATGGATATTTCTCAAAAAATAAAAGTTGCTGGATCACTAGGAAATTAGTCTAAAACAATGTCCTGACACTAGATATGACCATACAAATAATAATCTGCCCTTTTAAAGGAATTTTATTGGGAAAAATGAGATAGCTCAAAACTGAGAAATTTCGTTAAACGGCCGATCATGGATATTTCTCAAAAAATAAAAGTTGCTGGATAACTAGGAAATTAGTCTAAAACAATGTCCTGACACTAGATATGACCATTAAAATAATAATCTGCCCTTTTGGAGCAATTTTATTGTGAAAAATGAGATAGCTCAAAATTGAGAAATTTCGTCATACGGCCGATCACGGATATTTCTCAAAAAATAAAAGTTGCTGCATTACTAGGAAATTAGTCTAAAACAATGTCCTGACACTAGATATGACCATACAAATAATAATCTGCCCTTTTAAAGGAATTTTATTGGGAAAAATGAGATAGCTCAAAACTGAGAAACTTCGTCATACGGCCGATCATGGATTTTTCTCAAAAAATAAAAGTTGCTGGATAACTAGGAAATTAGTCTAAAACAATGTCCTGACACTAGATATGACCATACAAATAATAATCTGCCCTTTTGGAGCAATTTTGTTGTGAAAAATGAGATAGCTCAAAACTGAGAAATTTCGTCATACGGCCGATCATGGATTTTTCTCAAAAAATAAAAGTTGCTGGATCACTAGGAAATTAGTCTAAAACAATGTCCTGACACTAGATATGACCATACAAATAATAATCTGCCCTTTTGGAGCAATTTTGTTGTGAAAAATGCGATAGCTCAAAATTGAGAAATTTCGTCATACGGCCGATCATGGATTTTTCTCAAAAAATAAAAGTTGCTGGATAACTAGGAAATTAGTCTAAAACAATGTCCTGACACTAGATATGACCATTAAAATAATAATCTGCTCTTTTGGAGCAATTTTATTGGGAAAAATGCGATAGCTCAAAATTGAGAAAATTCGTCATACGGCCGATCATGGATATTTCTCAAAAAATAAAAGTTGCTGGATCACGAGGAAATTAGTCTAAAACAATGTCCTGACACTAGATATGACCATACAAATAATAATCTGCCCTTTTGGAGCAATTTTGTTGTGAAAAATGCGATAGCTCAAAATTGAGAAATTTCGTCAACGGCCGATCATGGATTTTTCTCAAAAAATAAAAGTTGCTGGATCACTAGGAAATTAGTCTAAAACAATGTCCTGACACTAGATATGACCATACAAATAATAATCTGCTCTTTTGGAGCAATTTTGTTGTGAAAAATGAAATAGCCTAAAATTGAGAAATTTCGTCATACGGCCGATCATGGATTTTTCTCAGAAAATAAAAGTTGCTGGATAACTAGGAAATTAGTCTAAAACAATGTCCTGACACTAGATATGACCATACAAATAATAATCTGCTCTTTTGGAGCAATTTTGTTGTGAAAAATGAAATAGCTCAAAACTGAGAAATTTCGTCATACGATCATGGATTTTTCTCAGAAAATAAAAGTTGCTGGATAACTAGGAAATTAGTCTAAAACAATGTCCTGACACTAGATATGAGCATACAAATAATAATCTGCCCTTTTGGAGCAATTTTGTTGTGAAAAATGCGATAGCTCAAAATTGAGAAAATTCGTCATACGGACGATCATGGATATTTCTCAAAAAATAAAAGTTCCTGGATCACTAGGAAATTAGTCTAAAACAATGTCCTGACACTAGATATGACCATTAAAATAATAATCTGCCCTTTTGGAGCAATTTTGTTGTGAAAAATGCGATAGCTCAAAATTGAGAAAATTCGTCTTACGGCCGATCATGGATATTTCTCAAAAAATAAAAGTTGCTGGATCACTAGGAAATTAGTCTAAAACAATGTCCTGACACTAGATATGACCATACAAATAATAATCTGCCCTTTTAAAGGAATTTTATTAGGAAAAATGAGATAGCTCAAAACTGAGAAATTTCGTTAAACGGCCGATCATGGATATTTCTCAAAAAATAAAAGTTGCTGGATAACTAGGAAATAAGTCTAAAACAATGTCCTGACACTAGATATGACCATTAAAATAATAATCTGCCCTTTTGGAGCAATTTTGTTGTGAAAAATGCGATAGCTCAAAATTGAGACAATTCGTCATACGGACGATCATGGATATTTCTCAAAAAATAAAAGTTGCTGGATCACTAGGAAATTAGTCTAAAACAATGTCCTGACACTAGATATGACCATACAAATAATAATCTGCCCTTTTGGAGCAATTTTGTTGTGAAAAATGCGATAGCTCAAAATTGAGAAATTTCGTCATACGGCCGATCATGGATATTTCTCAAAAAATAAAAGTTCCTGGATCACTAGGAAATTAGTCTAAAACAATGTCCTGACACTAGATATGACCATTAAAATAATAATCTGCCCTTTTGGAGCAATTTTGTTGTGAAAAATGCGATAGCTCAAAATTGAGAAAATTCGTCTTACGGCCGATCATGGATATTTCTCAAAAAATAAAAGTTGCTGGATCACTAGGAAATTAGTCTAAAACAATGTCCTGACACTAGATATGACCATACAAATAATAATCTGCCCTTTTAAAGGAATTTTATTAGGAAAAATGAGATAGCTCAAAACTGAGAAATTTCGTTAAACGGCCGATCATGGATATTTCTCAAAAAATAAAAGTTGCTGGATAACTAGGAAATAAGTCTAAAACAATGTCCTGACACTAGATATGACCATTAAAATAATAATCTGCCCTTTTGGAGCAATTTTGTTGTGAAAAATGCGATAGCTCAAAATTGAGACAATTCGTCATACGGACGATCATGGATATTTCTCAAAAAATAAAAGTTGCTGGATCACTAGGAAATTAGTCTAAAACAATGTCCTGACACTAGATATGACCATACAAATAATAATCTGCCCTTTTGGAGCAATTTTGTTGTGAAAAATGCGATAGCTCAAAATTGAGAAATTTCGTCATACGGCCGATCATGGATTTTTCTCAAAAAATAAAAGTTGCTGAATCACTAGGAAATTAGTCTAAAACAATGTCCTGACACTAGATATGACCATACAAATAATAATCTGCTCTTTTGGAGCAATTTTGTTGTGAAAAATGAAATAGCTCAAAACTGAGAAATTTCGTCATACGATCATGGATTTTTCTCAGAAAATAAAAGTTGCTGGATAACTAGGAAATTAGTCTAAAACAATGTCCTGACACTAGATATGAGCATACAAATAATAATCTGCCCTTTTGGAGCAATCTTATTGGGAAAAATGAGATAGCTCAAAATTGAGAAATTTCGTCATACGGCCAATCATGGATTTTTCTAAAAAAATAAAAGTTGCTGGATCACTAGGAAATTAGTCTAAAACAATGTCCTGACACTAGATATGACCATTAAAATAATAATCTGCCCTTTTGGAGCAATTTTATTGGGAAAAATGCGATAGCTCAAAATTGAGAAAATTCGTCATACGGCCGATCATGGATATTTCTCAAAAAATAAAAGTTGCTGGATCACGAGGAAATTAGTCTAAAACAATGTCCTGACACTAGATATGACCATACAAATAATAATCTGCCCTTTTGGAGCAATTTTGTTGTGAAAAATGCGATAGCTCAAAATTGAGAAATTTCGTCAACGGCCGATCATGGATTTTTCTCAAAAAATAAAAGTTGCTGGATCACTAGGAAATTAGTCTAAAACAATGTCCTGACACTAGATATGACCATACAAATAATAATCTGCTCTTTTGGAGCAATTTTGTTGTGAAAAATGAAATAGCTCAAAACTGAGAAATTTCGTCATACGATCATGGATTTTTCTCAGAAAATAAAAGTTGCTGGATAACTAGGAAATTAGTCTAAAACAATGTCCTGACACTAGATATGAGCATACAAATAATAATCTGCCCTTTTGGAGCAATCTTATTGGGAAAAATGAGATAGCTCAAAATTGAGAAATTTCGTCATACGGCCAATCATGGATTTTTCTAAAAAAATAAAAGTTGCTGGATCACTAGGAAATTAGTCTAAAACAATGTCCTGACACTAGATATGACCATTAAAATAATAATCTGCCCTTTTGGAGCAATTTTATTGGGAAAAATGCGATAGCTCAAAATTGAGAAAATTCGTCATACGGCCGATCATGGATATTTCTCAAAAAATAAAAGTTGCTGGATCACGAGGAAATTAGTCTAAAACAATGTCCTGACACTAGATATGACCATACAAATAATAATCTGCCCTTTTGGAGCAATTTTGTTGTGAAAAATGCGATAGCTCAAAATTGAGAAATTTCGTCAACGGCCGATCATGGATTTTTCTCAAAAAATAAAAGTTGCTGGATCACTAGGAAATTAGTCTAAAACAATGTCCTGACACTAGATATGACCATACAAATAATAATCTGCTCTTTTGGAGCAATTTTGTTGTGAAAAATGAAATAGCCTAAAATTGAGAAATTTCGTCATACGGCCGATCATGGATTTTTCTCAGAAAATAAAAGTTGCTGGATAACTAGGAAATTAGTCTAAAACAATGTCCTGACACTAGATATGACCATACAAATAATAATCTGCTCTTTTGGAGCAATTTTGTTGTGAAAAATGAAATAGCTCAAAACTGAGAAATTTCGTCATACGATCATGGATTTTTCTCAGAAAATAAAAGTTGCTGGATAACTAGGAAATTAGTCTAAAACAATGTCCTGACACTAGATATGAGCATACAAATAATAATCTGCCCTTTTGGAGCAATTTTGTTGTGAAAAATGCGATAGCTCAAAATTGAGAAAATTCGTCATACGGACGATCATGGATATTTCTCAAAAAATAAAAGTTCCTGGATCACTAGGAAATTAGTCTAAAACAATGTCCTGACACTAGATATGACCATTAAAATAATAATCTGCCCTTTTGGAGCAATTTTGTTGTGAAAAATGCGATAGCTCAAAATTGAGAAAATTCGTCTTACGGCCGATCATGGATATTTCTCAAAAAATAAAAGTTGCTGGATCACTAGGAAATTAGTCTAAAACAATGTCCTGACACTAGATATGACCATACAAATAATAATCTGCCCTTTTAAAGGAATTTTATTAGGAAAAATGAGATAGCTCAAAACTGAGAAATTTCGTTAAACGGCCGATCATGGATATTTCTCAAAAAATAAAAGTTGCTGGATAACTAGGAAATAAGTCTAAAACAATGTCCTGACACTAGATATGACCATTAAAATAATAATCTGCCCTTTTGGAGCAATTTTGTTGTGAAAAATGCGATAGCTCAAAATTGAGACAATTCGTCATACGGACGATCATGGATATTTCTCAAAAAATAAAAGTTGCTGGATCACTAGGAAATTAGTCTAAAACAATGTCCTGACACTAGATATGACCATACAAATAATAATCTGCCCTTTTGGAGCAATTTTGTTGTGAAAAATGCGATAGCTCAAAATTGAGAAATTTCGTCATACGGCCGATCATGGATATTTCTCAAAAAATAAAAGTTCCTGGATCACTAGGAAATTAGTCTAAAACAATGTCCTGACACTAGATATGACCATTAAAATAATAATCTGCCCTTTTGGAGCAATTTTGTTGTGAAAAATGCGATAGCTCAAAATTGAGAAAATTCGTCTTACGGCCGATCATGGATATTTCTCAAAAAATAAAAGTTGCTGGATCACTAGGAAATTAGTCTAAAACAATGTCCTGACACTAGATATGACCATACAAATAATAATCTGCCCTTTTAAAGGAATTTTATTAGGAAAAATGAGATAGCTCAAAACTGAGAAATTTCGTTAAACGGCCGATCATGGATATTTCTCAAAAAATAAAAGTTGCTGGATAACTAGGAAATAAGTCTAAAACAATGTCCTGACACTAGATATGACCATTAAAATAATAATCTGCCCTTTTGGAGCAATTTTGTTGTGAAAAATGCGATAGCTCAAAATTGAGACAATTCGTCATACGGACGATCATGGATATTTCTCAAAAAATAAAAGTTGCTGGATCACTAGGAAATTAGTCTAAAACAATGTCCTGACACTAGATATGACCATACAAATAATAATCTGCCCTTTTGGAGCAATTTTGTTGTGAAAAATGCGATAGCTCAAAATTGAGAAATTTCGTCATACGGCCGATCATGGATTTTTCTCAAAAAATAAAAGTTGCTGGATCACTAGGAAATTAGTCTAAAACAATGTCCTGACACTAGATATGACCATACAAATAATAATCTGCTCTTTTGGAGCAATTTTGTTGTGAAAAATGAAATAGCTCAAAACTGAGAAATTTCGTCATACGATCATGGATTTTTCTCAGAAAATAAAAGTTGCTGGATAACTAGGAAATTAGTCTAAAACAATGTCCTGACACTAGATATGAGCATACAAATAATAATCTGCCCTTTTGGAGCAATCTTATTGGGAAAAATGAGATAGCTCAAAATTGAGAAAATTCGTCTTACGGCCGATCATGGATATTTCTCAAAAAATAAAAGTTGCTGGATCACTAGGAAATTAGTCTAAAACAATGTCCTGACACTAGATATGACCATACAAATAATAATCTGCCCTTTTAAAGGAATTTTATTAGGAAAAATGAGATAGCTCAAAACTGAGAAATTTCGTTAAACGGCCGATCATGGATATTTCTCAAAAAATAAAAGTTGCTGGATAACTAGGAAATAAGTCTAAAACAATGTCCTGACACTAGATATGACCATTAAAATAATAATCTGCCCTTTTGGAGCAATTTTGTTGTGAAAAATGCGATAGCTCAAAATTGAGACAATTCGTCATACGGACGATCATGGATATTTCTCAAAAAATAAAAGTTGCTGGATCACTAGGAAATTAGTCTAAAACAATGTCCTGACACTAGATATGACCATACAAATAATAATCTGCCCTTTTGGAGCAATTTTGTTGTGAAAAATGCGATAGCTCAAAATTGAGAAATTTCGTCATACGGCCGATCATGGATTTTTCTCAAAAAATAAAAGTTGCTGGATCACTAGGAAATTAGTCTAAAACAATGTCCTGACACTAGATATGACCATACAAATAATAATCTGCTCTTTTGGAGCAATTTTGTTGTGAAAAATGAAATAGCTCAAAACTGAGAAATTTCGTCATACGATCATGGATTTTTCTCAGAAAATAAAAGTTGCTGGATAACTAGGAAATTAGTCTAAAACAATGTCCTGACACTAGATATGAGCATACAAATAATAATCTGCCCTTTTGGAGCAATCTTATTGGGAAAAATGAGATAGCTCAAAATTGAGAAATTTCGTCATACGGCCAATCATGGATTTTTCTAAAAAAATAAAAGTTGCTGGATCACTAGGAAATTAGTCTAAAACAATGTCCTGACACTAGATATGACCATTAAAATAATAATCTGCCCTTTTGGAGCAATTTTATTGGGAAAAATGCGATAGCTCAAAATTGAGAAAATTCGTCATACGGCCGATCATGGATATTTCTCAAAAAATAAAAGTTGCTGGATCACGAGGAAATTAGTCTAAAACAATGTCCTGACACTAGATATGACCATACAAATAATAATCTGCCCTTTTGGAGCAATTTTGTTGTGAAAAATGCGATAGCTCAAAATTGAGAAATTTCGTCATACGGCCGATCATGGATTTTTCTCAAAAAATAAAAGTTGCTGGATCACTAGGAAATTAGTCTAAAACAATGTCCTGACACTAGATATGACCATACAAATAATAATCTGCTCTTTTGGAGCAATTTTGTTGTGAAAAATGAAATAGCCTAAAATTGAGAAATTTCGTCATACGGCCGATCATGGATTTTTCTCAGAAAATAAAAGTTGCTGGATAACTAGGAAATTAGTCTAAAACAATGTCCTGACACTAGATATGACCATACAAATAATAATCTGCTCTTTTGGAGCAATTTTGTTGTGAAAAATGAAATAGCTCAAAACTGAGAAATTTCGTCATACGATCATGGATTTTTCTCAGAAAATAAAAGTTGCTGGATAACTAGGAAATTAGTCTAAAACAATGTCCTGACACTAGATATGAGCATACAAATAATAATCTGCCCTTTTGGAGCAATTTTGTTGTGAAAAATGCGATAGCTCAAAATTGAGAAAATTCGTCATACGGACGATCATGGATATTTCTCAAAAAATAAAAGTTTTGGATCACTAGGAAATTAGTCTAAAACAATGTCCTGACACTAGATATGACCATTAAAATAATAATCTGCCCTTTTGGAGCAATTTTGTTGTGAAAAATGCGATAGCTCAAAATTGAGAAAATTCGTCTTACGGCCGATCATGGATATTTCTCAAAAAATAAAAGTTGCTGGATCACTAGGAAATTAGTCTAAAACAATGTCCTGACACTAGATATGACCATACAAATAATAATCTGCCCTTTTAAAGGAATTTTATTAGGAAAAATGAGATAGCTCAAAACTGAGAAATTTCGTTAAACGGCCGATCATGGATATTTCTCAAAAAATAAAAGTTGCTGGATAACTAGGAAATAAGTCTAAAACAATGTCCTGACACTAGATATGACCATTAAAATAATAATCTGCCCTTTTGGAGCAATTTTGTTGTGAAAAATGCGATAGCTCAAAATTGAGACAATTCGTCATACGGACGATCATGGATATTTCTCAAAAAATAAAAGTTGCTGGATCACTAGGAAATTAGTCTAAAACAATGTCCTGACACTAGATATGACCATACAAATAATAATCTGCCCTTTTGGAGCAATTTTGTTGTGAAAAATGCGATAGCTCAAAATTGAGAAATTTCGTCATACGGCCGATCATGGATATTTCTCAAAAAATAAAAGTTCCTGGATCACTAGGAAATTAGTCTAAAACAATGTCCTGACACTAGATATGACCATTAAAATAATAATATGCCCTTTTGGAGCAATTTTGTTGTGAAAAATGCGATAGCTCAAAATTGAGAAAATTCGTCTTACGGCCGATCATGGATATTTCTCAAAAAATAAAAGTTGCTGGATCACTAGGAAATTAGTCTAAAACAATGTCCTGACACTAGATATGACCATACAAATAATAATCTGCCCTTTTAAAGGAATTTTATTAGGAAAAATGAGATAGCTCAAAACTGAGAAATTTCGTTAAACGGCCGATCATGGATATTTCTCAAAAAATAAAAGTTGCTGGATAACTAGGAAATAAGTCTAAAACAATGTCCTGACACTAGATATGACCATTAAAATAATAATCTGCCCTTTTGGAGCAATTTTGTTGTGAAAAATGCGATAGCTCAAAATTGAGACAATTCGTCATACGGACGATCATGGATATTTCTCAAAAAATAAAAGTTGCTGGATCACTAGGAAATTAGTCTAAAACAATGTCCTGACACTAGATATGACCATACAAATAATAATCTGCCCTTTTGGAGCAATTTTGTTGTGAAAAATGCGATAGCTCAAAATTGAGAAATTTCGTCATACGGCCGATCATGGATTTTTCTCAAAAAATAAAAGTTGCTGGATCACTAGGAAATTAGTCTAAAACAATGTCCTGACACTAGATATGACCATACAAATAATAATCTGCTCTTTTGGAGCAATTTTGTTGTGAAAAATGAAATAGCTCAAAACTGAGAAATTTCGTCATACGATCATGGATTTTTCTCAGAAAATAAAAGTTGCTGGATAACTAGGAAATTAGTCTAAAACAATGTCCTGACACTAGATATGAGCATACAAATAATAATCTGCCCTTTTGGAGCAATCTTATTGGGAAAAATGAGATAGCTCAAAATTGAGAAATTTCGTCATACGGCCAATCATGGATTTTTCTCAAAAAATAAAAGTTGCTGGATCACTAGGAAATTAGTCTAAAACAATGTCCTGACACTAGATATGACCATTAAAATAATAATCTGCCCTTTTGGAGCAATTTTATTGGGAAAAATGCGATAGCTCAAAATTGAGAAAATTCGTCATACGGCCGATCATGGATATTTCTCAAAAAATAAAAGTTGCTGGATCACGAGGAAATTAGTCTAAAACAATGTCCTGACACTAGATATGACCATACAAATAATAATCTGCCCTTTTAAAGGAATTTTATTAGGAAAAATGAGATAGCTCAAAACTGAGAAATTTCGTTAAACGGCCGATCATGGATATTTCTCAAAAAATAAAAGTTGCTGGATAACTAGGAAATAAGTCTAAAACAATGTCCTGACACTAGATATGACCATTAAAATAATAATCTGCCCTTTTGGAGCAATTTTGTTGTGAAAAATGCGATAGCTCAAAATTGAGACAATTCGTCATACGGACGATCATGGATATTTCTCAAAAAATAAAAGTTGCTGGATCACTAGGAAATTAGTCTAAAACAATGTCCTGACACTAGATATGACCATACAAATAATAATCTGCCCTTTTGGAGCAATTTTGTTGTGAAAAATGCGATAGCTCAAAATTGAGAAATTTCGTCATACGGCCGATCATGGATTTTTCTCAAAAAATAAAAGTTGCTGGATCACTAGGAAATTAGTCTAAAACAATGTCCTGACACTAGATATGACCATACAAATAATAATCTGCTCTTTTGGAGCAATTTTGTTGTGAAAAATGAAATAGCTCAAAACTGAGAAATTTCGTCATACGATCATGGATTTTTCTCAGAAAATAAAAGTTGCTGGATAACTAGGAAATTAGTCTAAAACAATGTCCTGACACTAACAGGAGAAGGGGCGACGGCGAGTCTCTGGCGCCGGAAAATAACCAGTATGCTCTAGATGTGTATGCACGGACATGCATGCGCAGACAGGCGTGTGCGCGCGTACACATCTACACTCGAGTGAGACCACAGTCTGCTCTAGCAAAGAAAGGTGCTGAAGACGGAGGCAACCAGCCAAGAGGCGCACCACAGAAATCAGGATGCCACGCAATCACGCAAAATGGAATATGTCGACTACTGCTAATCGTTATGGTGCTCGCCCTGCTTTGGACCCCCAGGCAGGTGCAGTGCTGGGCCCTATGTCTCGAAAGGGTCCAACCCCAACTACTGGAGGTCCTTCTCAGATGTCCTGTGGAGCCAGGGGACATGAGAATAGGACGACTGGCCATACTAAACTAAGACTTAAAATAATGCACTGGAATGCGGAGGGAGTCAGCAACAAAAAAGTTGAATTAGAAAACATCCTGGACAAAGAGAAAGTAAGCATATGTTGCTTGCAAGAAACTCACCTCAATGAAAATATAGCCTTCAAAATCAGAGGCTACCAGTGTTACCGATCTGACCGAAAGAACAGGCGAAAAGGTGGGATACTGACCCTTGTAAGAAATAACATCATGGCTTCCCAAATCAAAGTCTACATGGAAGGGGCTGAGTATCAGACACTTAAACTTAAGACAGGTAATACAGATCTACATCTGATCAATTACTACTGTCCAAGTGACCGCCCACAGGCACTGGACACTCTACCACTAAAAGAAAAAATGATTGTGTGTGGCGATTTCAACAGCCACTCGCAGAGCTGGGGCTATGATCACATGGACCAGAGAGGAGAGAGACTGGAAGACTGGCAAGATGAGAATAGATTCATGTTGATTAACAAGCCGTCCGACCCACATACTTTCTACTCGAGATCATGGCACTCTTCAACTACACCTGACCTGGCTTTTCATTCACCAGACCTGGGGTGGAACATTACACGAACTGTTGGGAAACAACTTGGTGGCAGTGACCATCGGCCAGTCTTTCTAACCGTAGAAAATGAGCTTGTAAGTGAAAGCAGCACCCTCTCGAGGTGGAACTACAAGAAAGCAGACTGGGCAATGTACAAGCATCGCATCAGCATACTGGTTAGAAACCTGAACACTGAGAAAGACATAAATAAAGCAGTGGAAGAGTTTGGGAAATGCATACTACAGGCAGCGCGAGAAACAGTACCAAGAGGAGCCCGTAAACAATATAAACCCTACTGGAGTAGTGAACTGGAACAGTTGCATAATGATGTTGAAGTGTGTAGAAAGCAAGCAGAGGCCACACCCAGCCAAGAGCACCACAATAAATTCCAGCATGCAAAAGCCAAATTTCAAAGGGCCAAGCTGCAGGCTAGACGGAAAAGCTGGCAGGAGAAAACGGAGTCTCTGAACTTTGAAAGAGACACAAGGAAATTGTGGAAGCTAATAAAACAGCTTAATGACGAGGGCACAGGGAGAAACTCAAAAATTGCACTACATAAAGATGGAAAAATCTTAACAAGAAAGCAAGCAGCTGACCATTTTGCGGACTCGTTCGCACAAGATAGCAATATCAAAATTAGTCCAGAGAATCAACAAGAGATTCGAGAGAAACGACAACATACAGGACAGAAGGAAATAGTACATGAGGTTCTGGAGGCACCCATCACAATCAGCGAACTGGAGCTAGCCATATCAAAACTGAAAATGAGAAAGTCACCAGGAGCTGATGGTATCTCCAATGAAATGATCAGGAACCTAGGAACAGAGGCCAAAACAAAGCTGTTGCAGATCTTCAATAACAGCTGGACCTTAGGCAGTGTTCCACAAGCCTGGAGAGAAGCAATCATGATACCCCTCCTAAAATCAGGGAAAGATGGTTCCATTGCCTCTAGCTACAGACCAATTAGCCTCACCAGCTGTCTCTGCAAAACACTGGAGCGCATCATCAATCACAGACTGCAGTGGTACATTGAAAGTAAAAACATCCTTGTGCCACAGCAGGCTGGCTTTAGGCAGTGCTACTCTACGGAAGATCAGACAACCTACCTCTCTCAAGAAATTGAGGATGCATTCCAAGAGAAGAAGCTGGTGCTTGCGGCATGGATAGATCTGAAGAAAGCCTTTGACAAAGTCTGGAAAGAAGGTCTGATGAAGAAACTGAGAAACTGCAAAGTCAATGGAAGAATGTACAAATGGGTGAAAGCATACTTGCACAACAGAAGAGCCCGAGTACAGATAGACGGACTCAAGAGCAAGAAAGTACTACTGCGTCACGGTGTCCCCCAGGGCGGAGTCTTGTCCCCCACACTTTTTCTAATCTTCATCAATGATCTTGTTGCTCACCTACCGCATGGAATTAAAGCGGCAATGTACGCCGATGACCTGGTTCTATGGAGCACAAATGAATATGCATCAGTGGCCACCAGATTGCTACAAAGAGCTGTAGATACATTTGCTGCATGGGCAAATAGATGGTGTGTCAGCATAAACACTGACAAGTGCAGCACCACCCTATTTACCCTCTCTCCAAAACAAAAGGCAGGGATCATCCAGATAAATGGAACACCCCTAAGAGAAGATAAAGAACCAACATACCTTGGAGTAACATTTGATGGCAAGCTGACATGGAGAAAGCACATCAACAAAGCAGTAGCAAAAGCCAGAAGGAAAATAGCCATCCTGAGAAAGCTAAGTGGAACCACATGGGGAGCCAGTACGAAAATACTTAGCAAAGTTTACCAACAGAGCATACGACCACACCTGGAATATGGGTCAACTGCGTGGTGTTCAGCATCAAATACCACACTACAAGAGCTGGACAAGGTGCAAAATCAAGCACTTAGAGTCACCACAGGAGGGATGAGATCAACCCCTATAGTGGAAATGGAGAAGATGGGGAGGACACAGGCACTGAGTGAGCGCAGAGATACGAAAACGCTAATACAAGCAGAAAAGTTCCTCAGCTTGCCAGGCCACCCTATGAAGAACAGATTTGAAAACCTAGCTATGGGGCGGTTGAAAAGAAGTAGTTTTATCCACCAGGCCAAACGACTCTGCAGAGAAACCACTGATCTGCCCACAGTTGGTATCCCCCTAACAACTATTCCAGAGCGAACTCCATGGAAAGATGAGCATAGACTATCATTACAAATCCAGACAAAAGTGAGAGGAATATTTGACAAGGAAGAACAGAACAGTGTGCAGCGCAGAACAGCCACTCTCAGCTTTCTTGATGAAGAATACCCACAGGACCTCTGGATCCGAGTCTACACAGATGGGTCAGCACAAAATGCTGTTCGAAATGGAGGAGCGGGAGTGTACATAGAATACCCAAATAATACTAGGGACACAGCCAGAGTACCGACAGGAAAGTACTGCCATAACTATGATGCCGAAATTGAGGCAATCAAGATAGCAACAGAGAAATTACTAAATAACAGCAATGGTACACAACCTGTGGTGCTACTAACAGATGCAAAATCAGTACTCGAGGCGCTCCTCTCTGGGAAATTGCCAGTACTAAGGACACTACTTTCTGAACTTAGCAGTCAGCATAAAGTCACCATACAGTGGATACCATCCCACTGTGGAGTACCCGGAAACGACAGAGCTGATCAATTGGCTAAGGAAGGAGCCAAAGAGGAACAGCCTGATGTGCCCGTTACATACCACCAAAAGAAAAGAATGATCAAATCAGTCAGAAAGCCACCAAAACCTGCTCAAGATGACTACCACATTATGGACAGACCAGAACAAGTCATTATTCTGCGCCTCAGAACAGGACACAATAGATTACGCAACCACATGTATACAAAATTCAAGATTGGTGAAACAGCCATGTGCACATGTGGATTGGCGTCGCAGACAGCAGAGCACATACTCCAAGACTGCCCAAAATATAACATATCTAGGCAAACCTTCTGGCCTAGAGAGACGACGGTGGAAGATAAACTCTATGGACCACTGTGTTAACTGAAAAAAACAGTTCAATTCATGCAAGAGACGACATTGCAGATATAGACATATTTCAAGCGAACGAAAGAAGAAGAACTAGGAAATTAGTCTAAAACAATGTCCTGACACTAGATATGACCATACAAATAATAATCTGCCCTTTTAAAGGAATTTTATTAGGAAAAATGAGATAGCTCAAAACTGAGAAATTTCGTTAAACGGCCGATCATGGATATTTCTCAAAAAATAAAAGTTGCTGGATAACTAGGAAATAAGTCTAAAACAATGTCCTGACACTAGATATGACCATTAAAATAATAATCTGCCCTTTTGGAGCAATTTTGTTGTGAAAAATGCGATAGCTCAAAATTGAGAAATTTCGTCATACGGCCGATCATGGATTTTTCTCAAAAAATAAAAGTTGCTGGATCACTAGGAAATTAGTCTAAAACAATGTCCTGACACTAGATATGACCATACAAATAATAATCTGCTCTTTTGGAGCAATTTTGTTGTGAAAAATGAAATAGCTCAAAACTGAGAAATTTCGTCATACGATCATGGATTTTTCTCAGAAAATAAAAGTTGCTGGATAACTAGGAAATTAGTCTAAAACAATGTCCTGACACTAGATATGAGCATACAAATAATAATCTGCCCTTTTGGAGCAATCTTATTGGGAAAAATGAGATAGCTCAAAATTGAGAAATTTCGTCATACGGCCAATCATGGATTTTTCTCAAAAAATAAAAGTTGCTGGATCACTAGGAAATTAGTCTAAAACAATGTCCTGACACTAGATATGAGCATACAAATAATAATCTGCCCTTTTGGAGCAATTTTATTGGGAAAAATGCGATAGCTCAAAATTGAGAAAATTCGTCATACGGCCGATCATGGATATTTCTCAAAAAATAAAAGTTGCTGGATCACGAGGAAATTAGTCTAAAACAATGTCCTGACACTAGATATGACCATACAAATAATAATCTGCCCTTTTGGAGCAATTTTGTTGTGAAAAATGCGATAGCTCAAAATTGAGAAATTTCGTCATACGGCCGATCATGGATTTTTCTCAGAAAATAAAAGTTGCTGGATAACTAGGAAATTAGTCTAAAACAATGTCCTGACACTAGATATGACCATACAAATAATAATCTGCTCTTTTGGAGCAATTTTGTTGTGAAAAATGAAATAGCTCAAAACTGAGAAATTTCGTCATACGATCATGGATTTTTCTCAGAAAATAAAAGTTGCTGGATAACTAGGAAATTAGTCTAAAACAATGTCCTGACACTAGATATGAGCATACAAATAATAATCTGCCCTTTTGGAGCAATCTTATTGGGAAAAATGAGATAGCTCAAAATTGAGAAATTTCGTCATACGGCCAATCATGGATTTTTCTCAAAAAATAAAAGTTGCTGGATCACTAGGAAATTAGTCTAAAACAATGTCCTGACACTAGATATGACCATTAAAATAATAATCTGCCCTTTTGGAGCAATTTTATTGGGAAAAATGCGATAGCTCAAAATTGTGAAAATTCGTCATACGGCCGATCATGGATATTTCTCAAAAAATAAAAGTTGCTGGATCATGAGGAAATTAGTCTAAAACAATGTTCTGACACTAGATATGACCATACAAATAATAATCTGCTCTTTTGGAGCAATTTTGTTGTGAAAAATGAAATAGCTTAAAATTGAGAAATTTCGTCATACTGCCGATCATGGATTTTTCTCAGAAAATAAAAGTTGCTGGATAACTAGGAAATTAGTCTAAAACAATGTCCTGACACTAGATATGACCATACAAATAATAATCTGCCCTTTTGGAGCAATTTTGTTGTGAAAAATGAGATAGCTCAAAACTGAGAAATTTCGTCATACGGCCGATCATGGATTTTTCTCAAAAAATAAAAGTTGCTGGATCACTATGAAATTAGTCTAAAACAATGTCCTGACACTAGATATGACCATTAAAATAATAATCTGCCCTTTTGGAGCAATTTTATTGGGAAAAATGCGATAGCTCAAAATTGAGAAAATTCGTCATACGGCCGATCATGGATATTTCTCAAAAAATAAAAGTTGCTGGATCACGAGGAAATTAGTCTAAAACAATGTCCTGACACTAGATATGACCATACAAATAATAATCTGCCCTTTTAAAGGAATTTTATTAGGAAAAATGAGATAGCTCAAAACTGAGAAATTTCGTTAAACGGCCGATCATGGATATTTCTCAAAAAATAAAAGTTGCTGGATAACTAGGAAATAAGTCTAAAACAATGTCCTGACACTAGATATGACCATTAAAATAATAATCTGCCCTTTTGGAGCAATTTTGTTGTGAAAAATGCGATAGCTCAAAATTGAGACAATTCGTCATACGGACGATCATGGATATTTCTCAAAAAATAAAAGTTGCTGGATCACTAGGAAATTAGTCTAAAACAATGTCCTGACACTAGATATGACCATACAAATAATAATCTGCCCTTTTGGAGCAATTTTGTTGTGAAAAATGCGATAGCTCAAAATTGAGAAATTTCGTCATACGGCCGATCATGGATTTTTCTCAAAAAATAAAAGTTGCTGGATCACTAGGAAATTAGTCTAAAACAATGTCCTGACACTAGATATGACCATACAAATAATAATCTGCTCTTTTGGAGCAATTTTGTTGTGAAAAATGAAATAGCTCAAAACTGAGAAATTTCGTCATACGATCATGGATTTTTCTCAGAAAATAAAAGTTGCTGGATAACTAGGAAATTAGTCTAAAACAATGTCCTGACACTAGATATGAGCATACAAATAATAATCTGCCCTTTTGGAGCAATCTTATTGGGAAAAATGAGATAGCTCAAAATTGAGAAATTTCGTCATACGGCCAATCATGGATTTTTCTAAAAAAATAAAAGTTGCTGGATCACTAGGAAATTAGTCTAAAACAATGTCCTGACACTAGATATGAGCATACAAATAATAATCTGCCCTTTTGGAGCAATCTTATTGGGAAAAATGAGATAGCTCAAAATTGAGAAATTTCGTCATACGGCCAATCATGGATTTTTCTCAAAAAATAAAAGTTGCTGGATCACTAGGAAATTAGTCTAAAACAATGTCCTGACACTAGATATGAGCATACAAATAATAATCTGCCCTTTTGGAGCAATTTTATTGGGAAAAATGCGATAGCTCAAAATTGAGAAAATTCGTCATACGGCCGATCATGGATATTTCTCAAAAAATAAAAGTTGCTGGATCACGAGGAAATTAGTCTAAAACAATGTCCTGACACTAGATATGACCATACAAATAATAATCTGCCCTTTTGGAGCAATTTTGTTGTGAAAAATGCGATAGCTCAAAATTGAGAAATTTCGTCATACGGCCGATCATGGATTTTTCTCAGAAAATAAAAGTTGCTGGATAACTAGGAAATTAGTCTAAAACAATGTCCTGACACTAGATATGACCATACAAATAATAATCTGCTCTTTTGGAGCAATTTTGTTGTGAAAAATGAAATAGCTCAAAACTGAGAAATTTCGTCATACGATCATGGATTTTTCTCAGAAAATAAAAGTTGCTGGATAACTAGGAAATTAGTCTAAAACAATGTCCTGACACTAGATATGAGCATACAAATAATAATCTGCCCTTTTGGAGCAATCTTATTGGGAAAAATGAGATAGCTCAAAATTGAGAAATTTCGTCATACGGCCAATCATGGATTTTTCTCAAAAAATAAAAGTTGCTGGATCACTAGGAAATTAGTCTAAAACAATGTCCTGACACTAGATATGACCATTAAAATAATAATCTGCCCTTTTGGAGCAATTTTATTGGGAAAAATGCGATAGCTCAAAATTGTGAAAATTCGTCATACGGCCGATCATGGATATTTCTCAAAAAATAAAAGTTGCTGGATCATGAGGAAATTAGTCTAAAACAATGTTCTGACACTAGATATGACCATACAAATAATAATCTGCTCTTTTGGAGCAATTTTGTTGTGAAAAATGAAATAGCTTAAAATTGAGAAATTTCGTCATACTGCCGATCATGGATTTTTCTCAGAAAATAAAAGTTGCTGGATAACTAGGAAATTAGTCTAAAACAATGTCCTGACACTAGATATGACCATACAAATAATAATCTGCCCTTTTGGAGCAATTTTGTTGTGAAAAATGAGATAGCTCAAAACTGAGAAATTTCGTCATACGGCCGATCATGGATTTTTCTCAAAAAATAAAAGTTGCTGGATCACTATGAAATTAGTCTAAAACAATGTCCTGACACTAGATATGACCATTAAAATAATAATATGCCCTTTTGGAGCAATTTTATTGGGAAAAATGCGATAGCTCAAAATTGAGAAAATTCGTCATACGGCCGATCATGGATATTTCTCAAAAAATAAAAGTTGCTGGATCACGAGGAAATTAGTCTAAAACAATGTCCTGACACTAGATATGACCATACAAATAATAATCTGCCCTTTTAAAGGAATTTTATTAGGAAAAATGAGATAGCTCAAAACTGAGAAATTTCGTTAAACGGCCGATCATGGATATTTCTCAAAAAATAAAAGTTGCTGGATAACTAGGAAATAAGTCTAAAACAATGTCCTGACACTAGATATGACCATTAAAATAATAATCTGCCCTTTTGGAGCAATTTTGTTGTGAAAAATGCGATAGCTCAAAATTGAGACAATTCGTCATACGGACGATCATGGATATTTCTCAAAAAATAAAAGTTGCTGGATCACTAGGAAATTAGTCTAAAACAATGTCCTGACACTAGATATGACCATACAAATAATAATCTGCCCTTTTGGAGCAATTTTGTTGTGAAAAATGCGATAGCTCAAAATTGAGAAATTTCGTCATACGGCCGATCATGGATTTTTCTCAAAAAATAAAAGTTGCTGGATCACTAGGAAATTAGTCTAAAACAATGTCCTGACACTAGATATGACCATACAAATAATAATCTGCTCTTTTGGAGCAATTTTGTTGTGAAAAATGAAATAGCTCAAAACTGAGAAATTTCGTCATACGATCATGGATTTTTCTCAGAAAATAAAAGTTGCTGGATAACTAGGAAATTAGTCTAAAACAATGTCCTGACACTAGATATGAGCATACAAATAATAATCTGCCCTTTTGGAGCAATCTTATTGGGAAAAATGAGATAGCTCAAAATTGAGAAATTTCGTCATACGGCCAATCATGGATTTTTCTCAAAAAATAAAAGTTGCTGGATCACTAGGAAATTAGTCTAAAACAATGTCCTGACACTAGATATGACCATTAAAATAATAATCTGCCCTTTTGGAGCAATTTTATTGGGAAAAATGCGATAGCTCAAAATTGAGAAAATTCGTCATACGGCCGATCATGGATATTTCTCAAAAAATAAAAGTTGCTGGATCACGAGGAAATTAGTCTAAAACAATGTCCTGACACTAGATATGACCATACAAATAATAATCTGCCCTTTTGGAGCAATTTTGTTGTGAAAAATGCGATAGCTCAAAATTGAGAAATTTCGTCATACGGCCGATCATGGATTTTTCTCAAAAAATAAAAGTTGCTGGATCACTAGGAAATTAGTCTAAAACAATGTCCTGACACTAGATATGACCATACAAATAATAATCTGCTCTTTTGGAGCAATTTTGTTGTGAAAAATGAAATAGCCTAAAATTGAGAAATTTCGTCATACGGCCGATCATGGATTTTTCTCAGAAAATAAAAGTTGCTGGATAACTAGGAAATTAGTCTAAAACAATGTCCTGACACTAGATATGACCATACAAATAATAATCTGCTCTTTTGGAGCAATTTTGTTGTGAAAAATGAAATAGCTCAAAACTGAGAAATTTCGTCATACGATCATGGATTTTTCTCAGAAAATAAAAGTTGCTGGATAACTAGGAAATTAGTCTAAAACAATGTCCTGACACTAGATATGAGCATACAAATAATAATCTGCCCTTTTGGAGCAATTTTATTGGGAAAAATGCGATAGCTCAAAATTGAGAAAATTCGTCATACGGCCGATCATGGATATTTCTCAAAAAATAAAAGTTGCTGGATCACGAGGAAATTAGTCTAAAACAATGTCCTGACACTAGATATGACCATACAAATAATAATCTGCCCTTTTGGAGCAATTTTGTTGTGAAAAATGCGATAGCTCAAAATTGAGAAATTTCGTCATACGGCCGATCATGGATTTTTCTCAAAAAATAAAAGTTGCTGGATCACTAGGAAATTAGTCTAAAACAATGTCCTGACACTAGATATGACCATACAAATAATAATCTGCTCTTTTGGAGCAATTTTGTTGTGAAAAATGAAATAGCCTAAAATTGAGAAATTTCGTCATACGGCCGATCATGGATTTTTCTCAGAAAATAAAAGTTGCTGGATAACTAGGAAATTAGTCTAAAACAATGTCCTGACACTAGATATGACCATACAAATAATAATCTGCTCTTTTGGAGCAATTTTGTTGTGAAAAATGAAATAGCTCAAAACTGAGAAATTTCGTCATACGATCATGGATTTTTCTCAGAAAATAAAAGTTGCTGGATAACTAGGAAATTAGTCTAAAACAATGTCCTGACACTAGATATGAGCATACAAATAATAATCTGCCCTTTTGGAGCAATCTTATTGGGAAAAATGAGATAGCTCAAAATTGAGAAATTTCGTCATACGGCCAATCATGGATTTTTCTCAAAAAATAAAAGTTGCTGGATCACTAGGAAATTAGTCTAAAACAATGTCCTGACACTAGATATGACCATTAAAATAATAATCTGCCCTTTTGTAGCAATTTTATTGGGAAAAATGCGATAGCTCAAAATTGAGAAAATTCGTCATACGGCCGATCATGGATATTTCTCAAAAAATAAAAGTTGCTGGATCATGAGGAAATTAGTCTAAAACAATGTTCTGACACTAGATATGACCATACAAATAATAATCTGCTCTTTTGGAGCAATTTTGTTGTGAAAAATGAAATAGCTTAAAATTGAGAAATTTCGTCATACGGCCGATCATGGATTTTTCTCAGAAAATAAAAGTTGCTGGATAACTAGGAAATTAGTCTAAAACAATGTCCTGACACTAGATATGACCATACAAATAATAATCTGCCCTTTTGGAGCAATTTTGTTGTGAAAAATGAGATAGCTCAAAACTGAGAAATTTCGTCATACGGCCGATCATGGATTTTTCTCAAAAAATAAAAGTTGCTGGATCACTAGGAAATTAGTCTAAAACAATGTCCTGACACTAGATATGACCATTAAAATAATAATCTGCCCTTTTGGAGCAATTTTGTTGTGAAAAATGCGATAGCTCAAAATTGAGAAAATTCGTCATACGGACGATCATGGATATTTCTCAAAAAATAAAAGTTGCTGGATCACTAGGAAATTAGTCTAAAACAATGTCCTGACACTAGATGTGACCATTAAAATAATAATCTGCCCTTTTGGAGCAATTTTGTTGTGAAAAATGCGATAGCTCAAAATTGAGAAAATTCGTCATACGGCCGATCATGGATATTTCTCAAAAAATAAAAGTTGCTGGATCACTAGGAAATTAGTCTAAAACAATGTCCTGACACTAGATATGACCATACAAATAATAATCTGCCCTTTTAAAGGAATTTTATTGGGAAAAATGAGATAGCTCAAAACTGAGAAATTTCGTTAAACGGCCGATCATGGATATTTCTCAAAAAATAAAAGTTGCTGGATAACTAGGAAATTAGTCTAAAACAATGTCCTGACACTAGATATGACCATTAAAATAATAATCTGCCCTTTTGGAGCAATTTTGTTGTGAAAAATGCGATAGCTCAAAATTGAGAAATTTCGTCATACGGCCGATCATGGATTTTTCTCAAAAAATAAAAGTTGCTGGATCACTAGGAAATTAGTCTAAAACAATGTCCTGACACTAGATATGACCATACAAATAATAATCTGCTCTTTTGGAGCAATTTTGTTGTGAAAAATGAAATAGCTCAAAACTGAGAAATTTCGTCATACGATCTTGGATTTTTCTCAGAAAATAAAAGTTGCTGGATAACTAGGAAATTAGTCTAAAACAATGTCCTGACACTAGATATGAGCATACAAATAATAATCTGCCCTTTTGGAGCAATCTTATTGGGAAAAATGAGATAGCTCAAAATTGAGAAATTTCGTCATACGGCCAATCATGGATTTTTCTCAAAAAATAAAAGTTGCTGGATCACTAGGAAATTAGTCTAAAACAATGTCCTGACACTAGATATGACCATTAAAATAATAATCTGCCCTTTTGGAGCAATTTTATTGGGAAAAATGCGATAGCTCAAAATTGAGAAAATTCGTCATACGGCCGATCATGGATATTTCTCAAAAAATAAAAGTTGCTGGATCACGAGGAAATTAGTCTAAAACAATGTCCTGACACTAGATATGACCATACAAATAATAATCTGCCCTTTTGGAGCAATTTTGTTGTGAAAAATGCGATAGCTCAAAATTGAGAAATTTCGTCATACGGCCGATCATGGATTTTTCTCAAAAAATAAAAGTTGCTGGATCACTAGGAAATTAGTCTAAAACAATGTCCTGACACTAGATATGACCATACAAATAATAATCTGCCCTTTTGGAGCAATTTTGTTGTGAAAAATGCGATAGCTCAAAATTGAGAAATTTCGTCATACGGCCGATCATGGATTTTTCTCAGAAAATAAAAGTTGCTGGATAACTAGGAAATTAGTCTAAAACAATGTCCTGACACTAGATATGACCATACAAATAATAATCTGCTCTTTTGGAGCAATTTTGTTGTGAAAAATGAAATAGCTCAAAACTGAGAAATTTCGTCATACGATCATGGATTTTTCTCAGAAAATAAAAGTTGCTGGATAACTAGGAAATTAGTCTAAAACAATGTCCTGACACTAGATATGAGCATACAAATAATAATCTGCCCTTTTGGAGCAATCTTATTGGGAAAAATGAGATAGCTCAAAATTGAGAAATTTCGTCATACGGCCAATCATGGATTTTTCTCAAAAAATAAAAGTTGCTGGATCACTAGGAAATTAGTCTAAAACAATGTCCTGACACTAGATATGACCATTAAAATAATAATCTGCCCTTTTGGAGCAATTTTATTGGGAAAAATGCGATAGCTCAAAATTGTGAAAATTCGTCATACGGCCGATCATGGATATTTCTCAAAAAATAAAAGTTGCTGGATCATGAGGAAATTAGTCTAAAACAATGTTCTGACACTAGATATGACCATACAAATAATAATCTGCTCTTTTGGAGCAATTTTGTTGTGAAAAATGAAATAGCTTAAAATTGAGAAATTTCGTCATACTGCCGATCATGGATTTTTCTCAGAAAATAAAAGTTGCTGGATAACTAGGAAATTAGTCTAAAACAATGTCCTGACACTAGATATGACCATACAAATAATAATCTGCCCTTTTGGAGCAATTTTGTTGTGAAAAATGAGATAGCTCAAAACTGTGAAATTTCGTCATACGGCCGATCATGGATTTTTCTCAAAAAATAAAAGTTGCTGGATCACTAGGAAATTAGTCTAAAACAATGTCCTGACACTAGATATGACCATTAAAATAATAATCTGCCCTTTTGGAGTAATTTTGTTGTGAAAAATGCGATAGCTCAAAATTGAGAAAATTCGTCATACGGACGATCATGGATATTTCTCAAAAAATAAAAGTTGCTGGATCACTAGGAAATTAGTCTAAAACAATGTCCTGACACTAGATATGACCATTAAAATAATAATCTGCCCTTTTGGAGCAATTTTGTTGTGAAAAATGCGATAGCTCAAAATTGAGAAAATTCGTCATACGGCCGATCATGGATATTTCTCAAAAAATAAAAGTTGCTGGATCACTAGGAAATTAGTCTAAAACAATGTCCTGACACTAGATATGACCATACAAATAATAATCTGCTCTTTTGGAGCAATTTTGTTGTGAAAAATGAAATAGCTCAAAACTGAGAAATTTCGTCATACGGCCGATCATGGATTTTTCTCAAAAAATAAAAGTTGCTGGATCACTAGAAATTAGTCTAAAACAATGTCCTGACACTAGATATGACCATACAAATAATAATCTGCCCTTTTGGAGCAATTTTGTTGTGAAAAATGAGATAGCTCAAAACTGAGAAATTTCGTCATACGGCCGATCATGGATTTTTCTCAAAAAATAAAAGTTGCTGGATCACTAGGAAATTAGTCTAAAACAATGTCCTGACACTAGATATGACCATACAAATAATAATCTGCCCTTTTGGAGCAATTTTGTTGTGAAAAATGCGATAGCTCAAAATTGAGAAATTTCGTCATACGGCTGATCATGGATATTTCTCAAAAAATAAAAGTTGCTGGATCACTAGGAAATTAGTCTAAAACAATGTCCTGACACTAGATATGACCATTAAAATAATAATCTGCCCTTTTGGAGCAATTTTATTGGGAAAAATGAGATAGCTCAAAATTGAGAAATTTTGTCATACGGCCGATCATGGATATTTCTCAAAAAATAAAAGTTGCTGTATCACTAGGAAATTAGTCTAAAACAATGTCCTGACACTAGATATGACCATACAAATAATAATCTGCTCTTTTGGAGCAATTTTGTTGTGAAAAATGCGATAGCTCAAAATTGAGAAATTTCGTCATACGGCCGATCATGGATTTTTCTCAAAAAATAAAAGTTGCTGGATCACTAGGAAATTAGTCTAAAACAATGTCCTGACACTAGATATGACCATACAAATAATAATCTGCTCTTTTGGAGCAATTTTGTTGTGAAAAATGAAATAGCTCAAAACTGAGAAATTTCGTCATACGATCATGGATTTTTCTCAGAAAATAAAAGTTGCTGGATAACTAGGAAATTAGTCTAAAACAATGTCCTGACACTAGATATGAGCATACAAATAATAATCTGCCCTTTTGGAGCAATCTTATTGGGAAAAATGAGATAGCTCAAAATTGAGAAATTTCGTCATACGGCCAATCATGGATTTTTCTCAAAAAATAAAAGTTGCTGGATCACTAGGAAATTAGTCTAAAACAATGTCCTGACACTAGATATGACCATTAAAATAATAATCTGCCCTTTTGGAGCAATTTTATTGGGAAAAATGCGATAGCTCAAAATTGAGAAAATTCGTCATACGGCCGATCATGGATATTTCTCAAAAAATAAAAGTTGCTGGATCACGAGGAAATTAGTCTAAAACAATGTCCTGACACTAGATATGACCATACAAATAATAATCTGCCCTTTTGGAGCAATTTTGTTGTGAAAAATGCGATAGCTCAAAATTGAGAAATTTCGTCATACGGCCGATCATGGATTTTTCTCAAAAAATAAAAGTTGCTGGATCACTAGGAAATTAGTCTAAAACAATGTCCTGACACTAGATATGACCATACAAATAATAATCTGCTCTTTTGGAGCAATTTTGTTGTGAAAAATGAAATAGCTCAAAACTGAGAAATTTCGTCATACGATCATGGATTTTTCTCAGAAAATAAAAGTTGCTGGATAACTAGGAAATTAGTCTAAAACAATGTCCTGACACTAGATATGAGCATACAAATAATAATCTGCCCTTTTGGAGCAATCTTATTGGGAAAAATGAGATAGCTCAAAATTGAGAAATTTCGTCATACGGCCAATCATGGATTTTTCTCAAAAAATAAAAGTTGCTGGATCACTAGGAAATTAGTCTAAAACAATGTCCTGACACTAGATATGACCATTAAAATAATAATCTGCCCTTTTGGAGCAATTTTATTGGGAAAAATGCGATAGCTCAAAATTGAGAAAATTCGTCATACGGCCGATCATGGATATTTCTCAAAAAATAAAAGTTGCTGGATCATAAGGAAATTAGTCTAAAACAATGTTCTGACACTAGATATGACCATACAAATAATAATCTGCTCTTTTGGAGCAATTTTGTTGTGAAAAATGAAATAGCTTAAAATTGAGAAATTTCGTCATACGGCCGATCATGGATTTTTCTCAGAAAATAAAAGTTGCTGGATAACTAGGAAATTAGTCTAAAACAATGTCCTGACACTAGATATGACCATACAAATAATAATCTGCCCTTTTGGAGCAATTTTGTTGTGAAAAATGAGATAGCTCAAAACTGAGAAATTTCGTCATACGGCCGATCATGGATTTTTCTCAAAAAATAAAAGTTGCTGGATCACTAGGAAATTAGTCTAAAACAATGTCCTGACACTAGATATGACCATACAAATAATAATCTGCCCTTTTGGAGCAATTTTGTTGTGAAAAATGCGATAGCTCAAAATTGAGAAATTTCGTCATACGGCCGATCATGGATATTTCTCAAAAAATAAAAGTTGCTGGATCACTAGGAAATTAGTCTAAAACAATGTCCTGACACTAGATATGACCATACAAATAATAATCTGCTCTTTTGGAGCAATTTTGTTGTGAAAAATGAAATAGCTTAAAATTGAGAAATTTCGTCATACGGCCGATCATGGATTTTTCTCAGAAAATAAAAGTTGCTGGATAACTAGGAAATTAGTCTAAAACAATGTCCTGACACTAGATATGACCATTAAAATAATAATCTGCCCTTTTGGAGCAATTTTATTGGGAAAAATGAGATAGCTCAAAATTGAGAAATTTTGTCATACGGCCGATCATGGATATTTCTCAAAAAATAAAAGTTGCTGGATAACTAGGAAATTAGTCTAAAACAATGTCCTGACACTAGATATGACCATTAAAATAATAATCTGCTCTTTTGGAGCAATTTTATTGGGAAAAATGAGATAGCTCAAAATTGAGAAATTTTGTCATACGGCCGATCATGGATATTTCTCAAAAAATAAAAGTTGCTGGATAACTAGGAAATTAGTTTAAAACAATGTCCTGACACTAGATATGACCATTAAAATAATAATCTGCTCTTTTGGAGCAATTTTGTTGGGAAAAATGAAATAGCTCAAAATTGAGAAATTTCGTCATACGGCCGATCATGGATTTTTCTCAAAAAATAAAAGTTGCTGGATCACTAGGAAATTAGTCTAAAACAATGTCCTGACACTAGATATGACCATACAAATAATAATCTGCTCTTTTGGAGCACTTTTGTTGTGAAAAATGAAATAGCTTAAAATTGAGAAATTTCATCATACGGCCGATCATGCATTTTTCTCAGAAAATAAAAGTTGCTGGATAACTAGGAAATTAGTCTAAAACAATGTCCTGACACTAGATATGACCATACAAATAATAATCTGCTCTTTTGGAGCAATTTTGTTGTGAAAAATGAAATAGCTCAAAACTGAGAAATTTCGTCATACGGCCGATCATGGATTTTTCTCAAAAAATAAAAGTTGCTGGATCACTAGGAAATTAGTCTAAAACAATGTCCTGACACTAGATATGACCATACAAATAATAATCTGCCCTTTTGGAGCAATTTTGTTGTGAAAAATGAGATAGCTCAAAACTGAGAAATTTCGTCATACGGCCGATCATGGATTTTTCTCAAAAAATAAAAGTTGCTGGATCACTAGGAAATTAGTCTAAAACAATGTCCTGACACTAGATATGACCATACAAATAATAATCTGCCCTTTTGGAGCAATTTTGTTGTGAAAAATGCGATAGCTCAAAATTGAGAAATTTCGTCATACGGCTGATCATGGATATTTCTCAAAAAATAAAAGTTGCTGGATCACTAGGAAATTAGTCTAAAACAATGTCCTGACACTAGATATGACCATTAAAATAATAATCTGCCCTTTTGGAGCAATTTTATTGGGAAAAATGAGATAGCTCAAAATTGAGAAATTTTGTCATACGGCCGATCATGGATATTTCTCAAAAAATAAAAGTTGCTGTATCACTAGGAAATTAGTCTAAAACAATGTCCTGACACTAGATATGACCATACAAATAATAATCTGCTCTTTTGGAGCAATTTTGTTGTGAAAAATGCGATAGCTCAAAATTGAGAAATTTCGTCATACGGCCGATCATGGATTTTTCTCAAAAAATAAAAGTTGCTGGATCACTAGGAAATTAGTCTAAAACAATGTCCTGACACTAGATATGACCATACAAATAATAATCTGCTCTTTTGGAGCAATTTTGTTGTGAAAAATGAAATAGCTCAAAACTGAGAAATTTCGTCATACGATCATGGATTTTTCTCAGAAAATAAAAGTTGCTGGATAACTAGGAAATTAGTCTAAAACAATGTCCTGACACTAGATATGAGCATACAAATAATAATCTGCCCTTTTGGAGCAATCTTATTGGGAAAAATGAGATAGCTCAAAATTGAGAAATTTCGTCATACGGCCAATCATGGATTTTTCTCAAAAAATAAAAGTTGCTGGATCACTAGGAAATTAGTCTAAAACAATGTCCTGACACTAGATATGACCATTAAAATAATAATCTGCCCTTTTGGAGCAATTTTATTGGGAAAAATGCGATAGCTCAAAATTGAGAAAATTCGTCATACGGCCGATCATGGATATTTCTCAAAAAATAAAAGTTGCTGGATCACGAGGAAATTAGTCTAAAACAATGTCCTGACACTAGATATGACCATACAAATAATAATCTGCCCTTTTGGAGCAATTTTGATGTGAAAAATGCGATAGCTCAAAATTGAGAAATTTCGTCATACGGCCGATCATGGATTTTTCTCAAAAAATAAAAGTTGCTGGATCACTAGGAAATTAGTCTAAAACAATGTCCTGACACTAGATATGACCATACAAATAATAATCTGCTCTTTTGGAGCAATTTTGTTGTGAAAAATGAAATAGCTCAAAACTGAGAAATTTCGTCATACGATCATGGATTTTTCTCAGAAAATAAAAGTTGCTGGATAACTAGGAAATTAGTCTAAAACAATGTCCTGACACTAGATATGAGCATACAAATAATAATCTGCCCTTTTGGAGCAATCTTATTGGGAAAAATGAGATAGCTCAAAATTGAGAAATTTCGTCATACGGCCAATCATGGATTTTTCTCAAAAAATAAAAGTTGCTGGATCACTAGGAAATTAGTCTAAAACAATGTCCTGACACTAGATATGACCATTAAAATAATAATCTGCCCTTTTGGAGCAATTTTATTGGGAAAAATGCGATAGCTCAAAATTGAGAAAATTCGTCATACGGCCGATCATGGATATTTCTCAAAAAATAAAAGTTGCTGGATCATAAGGAAATTAGTCTAAAACAATGTTCTGACACTAGATATGACCATACAAATAATAATCTGCTCTTTTGGAGCAATTTTGTTGTGAAAAATGAAATAGCTTAAAATTGAGAAATTTCGTCATACGGCCGATCATGGATTTTTCTCAGAAAATAAAAGTTGCTGGATAACTAGGAAATTAGTCTAAAACAATGTCCTGACACTAGATATGACCATTAAAATAATAATCTGCCCTTTTGGAGCAATTTTGTTGTGAAAAATGAGATAGCTCAAAACTGAGAAATTTCGTCATACGGCCGATCATGGATTTTTCTCAAAAAATAAAAGTTGCTGGATCACTAGGAAATTAGTCTAAAACAATGTCCTGACACTAGATATGACCATACAAATAATAATCTGCCCTTTTGGAGCAATTTTGTTGTGAAAAATGCGATAGCTCAAAATTGAGAAATTTCGTCATACGGCCGATCATGGATATTTCTCAAAAAATAAAAGTTGCTGGATCACTAGGAAATTAGTCTAAAACAATGTCCTGACACTAGATATGACCATACAAATAATAATCTGCTCTTTTGGAGCAATTTTGTTGTGAAAAATGAAATAGCTTAAAATTGAGAAATTTCGTCATACGGCCGATCATGGATTTTTCTCAGAAAATAAAAGTTGCTGGATAACTAGGAAATTAGTCTAAAACAATGTCCTGACACTAGATATGACCATTAAAATAATAATCTGCCCTTTTGGAGCAATTTTATTGGGAAAAATGCGATAGCTCAAAATTGAGAAAATTCGTCATACGGCCGATCATGGATATTTCTCAAAAAATAAAAGTTGCTGGATCACGAAGAAATTAGTCTAAAACAATGTCCTGACACTAGATATGACCATACAAATAATAATCTGCCCTTTTGGAGCAATTTTGTTGTGAAAAATGCGATAGCTCAAAATTGAGAAATTTCGTCATACGGCCGATCATGGATATTTCTCAAAAAATAAAAGTTGCTGGATCACTAGGAAATTAGTCTAAAACAATGTCCTGACACTAGATATGACCATACAAATAATAATCTGCTCTTTTGGAGCACTTTTGTTGTGAAAAATGAAATAGCTTAAAATTGAGAAATTTCATCATACGGCCGATCATGCATTTTTCTCAGAAAATAAAAGTTGCTGGATAACTAGGAAATTAGTCTAAAACAATGTCCTGACACTAGATATGACCATACAAATAATAATCTGCTCTTTTGGAGCAATTTTGTTGTGAAAAATGAAATAGCTCAAAACTGAGAAATTTCGTCATACGATCATGGATTTTTCTCAGAAAATAAAAGTTGCTGGATAACTAGGAAATTAGTCTAAAACAATGTCCTGACACTAGATATGACCATACAAATAATAATCTGCTCTTTTGGAGCAATTTTGTTGTGAAAAATGAAATAGCTTAAAATTGAGAAATTTCGTCATACGGCCGATCATGGATTTTTCTCAGAAAATAAAAGTTGCTGGATAACTAGGAAATTAGTCTAAAACAATGTCCTGACACTAGATATGACCATTAAAATAATAATCTGCCCTTTTGGAGCAATTTTATTGGGAAAAATGCGATAGCTCAAAATTGAGAAAATTCGTCATACGGCCGATCATGGATATTTCTCAAAAAATAAAAGTTGCTGGATCACGAAGAAATTAGTCTAAAACAATGTCCTGACACTAGATATGACCATACAAATAATAATCTGCCCTTTTGGAGCAATTTTGTTGTGAAAAATGCGATAGCTCAAAATTGAGAAATTTCGTCATACGGCCGATCATGGATTTTTCTCAAAAAATAAAAGTTGCTGGATCACTAGGAAATTAGTCTAAAACAATGTCCTGACACTAGATATGACCATACAAATAATAATCTGCCCTTTTGGAGCAATTTTGTTGTGAAAAATGCGATAGCTCAAAATTGAGAAATTTCGTCATACGGCCGATCATGGATTTTTCTCAGAAAATAAAAGTTGCTGGATAACTAGGAAATTAGTCTAAAACAATGTCCTGACACTAGATATGACCATACAAATAATAATCTGCTCTTTTGGAGCAATTTTGTTGTGAAAAATGAAATAGCTCAAAACTGAGAAATTTCGTCATACGATCATGGATTTTTCTCAGAAAATAAAAGTTGCTGGATAACTAGGAAATTAGTCTAAAACAATGTCCTGACACTAGATATGAGCATACAAATAATAATCTGCCCTTTTGGAGCAATCTTATTGGGAAAAATGAGATAGCTCAAAATTGAGAAATTTCGTCATACGGCCAATCATGGATTTTTCTCAAAAAATAAAAGTTGCTGGATCACTAGGAAATTAGTCTAAAACAATGTCCTGACACTAGATATGACCATTAAAATAATAATCTGCCCTTTTGGAGCAATTTTATTGGGAAAAATGCGATAGCTCAAAATTGTGAAAATTCGTCATACGGCCGATCATGGATATTTCTCAAAAAATAAAAGTTGCTGGATCATGAGGAAATTAGTCTAAAACAATGTTCTGACACTAGATATGACCATACAAATAATAATCTGCTCTTTTGGAGCAATTTTGTTGTGAAAAATGAAATAGCTTAAAATTGAGAAATTTCGTCATACTGCCGATCATGGATTTTTCTCAGAAAATAAAAGTTGCTGGATAACTAGGAAATTAGTCTAAAACAATGTCCTGACACTAGATATGACCATACAAATAATAATCTGCCCTTTTGGAGCAATTTTGTTGTGAAAAATGAGATAGCTCAAAACTGTGAAATTTCGTCATACGGCCGATCATGGATTTTTCTCAAAAAATAAAAGTTGCTGGATCACTAGGAAATTAGTCTAAAACAATGTCCTGACACTAGATATGACCATTAAAATAATAATCTGCCCTTTTGGAGTAATTTTGTTGTGAAAAATGCGATAGCTCAAAATTGAGAAAATTCGTCATACGGACGATCATGGATATTTCTCAAAAAATAAAAGTTGCTGGATCACTAGGAAATTAGTCTAAAACAATGTCCTGACACTAGATATGACCATTAAAATAATAATCTGCCCTTTTGGAGCAATTTTGTTGTGAAAAATGCGATAGCTCAAAATTGAGAAAATTCGTCATACGGCCGATCATGGATATTTCTCAAAAAATAAAAGTTGCTGGATCACTAGGAAATTAGTCTAAAACAATGTCCTGACACTAGATATGACCATACAAATAATAATCTGCTCTTTTGGAGCAATTTTGTTGTGAAAAATGAAATAGCTCAAAACTGAGAAATTTCGTCATACGGCCGATCATGGATTTTTCTCAAAAAATAAAAGTTGCTGGATCACTAGAAATTAGTCTAAAACAATGTCCTGACACTAGATATGACCATACAAATAATAATCTGCCCTTTTGGAGCAATTTTGTTGTGAAAAATGAGATAGCTCAAAACTGAGAAATTTCGTCATACGGCCGATCATGGATTTTTCTCAAAAAATAAAAGTTGCTGGATCACTAGGAAATTAGTCTAAAACAATGTCCTGACACTAGATATGACCATACAAATAATAATCTGCCCTTTTGGAGCAATTTTGTTGTGAAAAATGCGATAGCTCAAAATTGAGAAATTTCGTCATACGGCTGATCATGGATATTTCTCAAAAAATAAAAGTTGCTGGATCACTAGGAAATTAGTCTAAAACAATGTCCTGACACTAGATATGACCATTAAAATAATAATCTGCCCTTTTGGAGCAATTTTATTGGGAAAAATGAGATAGCTCAAAATTGAGAAATTTTGTCATACGGCCGATCATGGATATTTCTCAAAAAATAAAAGTTGCTGTATCACTAGGAAATTAGTCTAAAACAATGTCCTGACACTAGATATGACCATACAAATAATAATCTGCTCTTTTGGAGCAATTTTGTTGTGAAAAATGCGATAGCTCAAAATTGAGAAATTTCGTCATACGGCCGATCATGGATTTTTCTCAAAAAATAAAAGTTGCTGGATCACTAGGAAATTAGTCTAAAACAATGTCCTGACACTAGATATGACCATACAAATAATAATCTGCTCTTTTGGAGCAATTTTGTTGTGAAAAATGAAATAGCTCAAAACTGAGAAATTTCGTCATACGATCATGGATTTTTCTCAGAAAATAAAAGTTGCTGGATAACTAGGAAATTAGTCTAAAACAATGTCCTGACACTAGATATGAGCATACAAATAATAATCTGCCCTTTTGGAGCAATCTTATTGGGAAAAATGAGATAGCTCAAAATTGAGAAATTTCGTCATACGGCCAATCATGGATTTTTCTCAAAAAATAAAAGTTGCTGGATCACTAGGAAATTAGTCTAAAACAATGTCCTGACACTAGATATGACCATTAAAATAATAATCTGCCCTTTTGGAGCAATTTTATTGGGAAAAATGCGATAGCTCAAAATTGAGAAAATTCGTCATACGGCCGATCATGGATATTTCTCAAAAAATAAAAGTTGCTGGATCACGAGGAAATTAGTCTAAAACAATGTCCTGACACTAGATATGACCATACAAATAATAATCTGCCCTTTTGGAGCAATTTTGTTGTGAAAAATGCGATAGCTCAAAATTGAGAAATTTCGTCATACGGCCGATCATGGATTTTTCTCAAAAAATAAAAGTTGCTGGATCACTAGGAAATTAGTCTAAAACAATGTCCTGACACTAGATATGACCATACAAATAATAATCTGCTCTTTTGGAGCAATTTTGTTGTGAAAAATGAAATAGCTCAAAACTGAGAAATTTCGTCATACGATCATGGATTTTTCTCAGAAAATAAAAGTTGCTGGATAACTAGGAAATTAGTCTAAAACAATGTCCTGACACTAGATATGAGCATACAAATAATAATCTGCCCTTTTGGAGCAATCTTATTGGGAAAAATGAGATAGCTCAAAATTGAGAAATTTCGTCATACGGCCAATCATGGATTTTTCTCAAAAAATAAAAGTTGCTGGATCACTAGGAAATTAGTCTAAAACAATGTCCTGACACTAGATATGACCATTAAAATAATAATCTGCCCTTTTGGAGCAATTTTATTGGGAAAAATGCGATAGCTCAAAATTGAGAAAATTCGTCATACGGCCGATCATGGATATTTCTCAAAAAATAAAAGTTGCTGGATCATAAGGAAATTAGTCTAAAACAATGTTCTGACACTAGATATGACCATACAAATAATAATCTGCTCTTTTGGAGCAATTTTGTTGTGAAAAATGAAATAGCTTAAAATTGAGAAATTTCGTCATACGGCCGATCATGGATTTTTCTCAGAAAATAAAAGTTGCTGGATAACTAGGAAATTAGTCTAAAACAATGTCCTGACACTAGATATGACCATACAAATAATAATCTGCCCTTTTGGAGCAATTTTGTTGTGAAAAATGAGATAGCTCAAAACTGAGAAATTTCGTCATACGGCCGATCATGGATTTTTCTCAAAAAATAAAAGTTGCTGGATCACTAGGAAATTAGTCTAAAACAATGTCCTGACACTAGATATGACCATACAAATAATAATCTGCCCTTTTGGAGCAATTTTGTTGTGAAAAATGCGATAGCTCAAAATTGAGAAATTTTGTCATACGGCCGATCATGGATATTTCTCAAAAAATAAAAGTTGCTGGATAACTAGGAAATTAGTCTAAAACAATGTCCTGACACTAGATATGACCATTAAAATAATAATCTGCTCTTTTGGAGCAATTTTATTGGGAAAAATGAGATAGCTCAAAATTGAGAAATTTTGTCATACGGCCGATCATGGATATTTCTCAAAAAATAAAAGTTGCTGGATAACTAGGAAATTAGTTTAAAACAATGTCCTGACACTAGATATGACCATTAAAATAATAATCTGCTCTTTTGGAGCAATTTTGTTGGGAAAAATGAAATAGCTCAAAATTGAGAAATTTCGTCATACGGCCGATCATGGATTTTTCTCAAAAAATAAAAGTTGCTGGATCACTAGGAAATTAGTCTAAAACAATGTCCTGACACTAGATATGACCATACAAATAATAATCTGCTCTTTTGGAGCACTTTTGTTGTGAAAAATGAAATAGCTTAAAATTGAGAAATTTCATCATACGGCCGATCATGCATTTTTCTCAGAAAATAAAAGTTGCTGGATAACTAGGAAATTAGTCTAAAACAATGTCCTGACACTAGATATGACCATACAAATAATAATCTGCTCTTTTGGAGCAATTTTGTTGTGAAAAATGAAATAGCTCAAAACTGAGAAATTTCGTCATACGGCCGATCATGGATTTTTCTCAAAAAATAAAAGTTGCTGGATCACTAGGAAATTAGTCTAAAACAATGTCCTGACACTAGATATGACCATACAAATAATAATCTGCCCTTTTGGAGCAATTTTGTTGTGAAAAATGAGATAGCTCAAAACTGAGAAATTTCGTCATACGGCCGATCATGGATTTTTCTCAAAAAATAAAAGTTGCTGGATCACTAGGAAATTAGTCTAAAACAATGTCCTGACACTAGATATGACCATACAAATAATAATCTGCCCTTTTGGAGCAATTTTGTTGTGAAAAATGCGATAGCTCAAAATTGAGAAATTTCGTCATACGGCTGATCATGGATATTTCTCAAAAAATAAAAGTTGCTGGATCACTAGGAAATTAGTCTAAAACAATGTCCTGACACTAGATATGACCATTAAAATAATAATCTGCCCTTTTGGAGCAATTTTATTGGGAAAAATGAGATAGCTCAAAATTGAGAAATTTTGTCATACGGCCGATCATGGATATTTCTCAAAAAATAAAAGTTGCTGTATCACTAGGAAATTAGTCTAAAACAATGTCCTGACACTAGATATGACCATACAAATAATAATCTGCTCTTTTGGAGCAATTTTGTTGTGAAAAATGCGATAGCTCAAAATTGAGAAATTTCGTCATACGGCCGATCATGGATTTTTCTCAAAAAATAAAAGTTGCTGGATCACTAGGAAATTAGTCTAAAACAATGTCCTGACACTAGATATGACCATACAAATAATAATCTGCTCTTTTGGAGCAATTTTGTTGTGAAAAATGAAATAGCTCAAAACTGAGAAATTTCGTCATACGATCATGGATTTTTCTCAGAAAATAAAAGTTGCTGGATAACTAGGAAATTAGTCTAAAACAATGTCCTGACACTAGATATGAGCATACAAATAATAATCTGCCCTTTTGGAGCAATCTTATTGGGAAAAATGAGATAGCTCAAAATTGAGAAATTTCGTCATACGGCCAATCATGGATTTTTCTCAAAAAATAAAAGTTGCTGGATCACTAGGAAATTAGTCTAAAACAATGTCCTGACACTAGATATGACCATTAAAATAATAATCTGCCCTTTTGGAGCAATTTTATTGGGAAAAATGCGATAGCTCAAAATTGAGAAAATTCGTCATACGGCCGATCATGGATATTTCTCAAAAAATAAAAGTTGCTGGATCACGAGGAAATTAGTCTAAAACAATGTCCTGACACTAGATATGACCATACAAATAATAATCTGCCCTTTTGGAGCAATTTTGATGTGAAAAATGCGATAGCTCAAAATTGAGAAATTTCGTCATACGGCCGATCATGGATTTTTCTCAAAAAATAAAAGTTGCTGGATCACTAGGAAATTAGTCTAAAACAATGTCCTGACACTAGATATGACCATACAAATAATAATCTGCTCTTTTGGAGCAATTTTGTTGTGAAAAATGAAATAGCTCAAAACTGAGAAATTTCGTCATACGATCATGGATTTTTCTCAGAAAATAAAAGTTGCTGGATAACTAGGAAATTAGTCTAAAACAATGTCCTGACACTAGATATGAGCATACAAATAATAATCTGCCCTTTTGGAGCAATCTTATTGGGAAAAATGAGATAGCTCAAAATTGAGAAATTTCGTCATACGGCCAATCATGGATTTTTCTCAAAAAATAAAAGTTGCTGGATCACTAGGAAATTAGTCTAAAACAATGTCCTGACACTAGATATGACCATTAAAATAATAATCTGCCCTTTTGGAGCAATTTTATTGGGAAAAATGCGATAGCTCAAAATTGAGAAAATTCGTCATACGGCCGATCATGGATATTTCTCAAAAAATAAAAGTTGCTGGATCATAAGGAAATTAGTCTAAAACAATGTTCTGACACTAGATATGACCATACAAATAATAATCTGCTCTTTTGGAGCAATTTTGTTGTGAAAAATGAAATAGCTTAAAATTGAGAAATTTCGTCATACGGCCGATCATGGATTTTTCTCAGAAAATAAAAGTTGCTGGATAACTAGGAAATTAGTCTAAAACAATGTCCTGACACTAGATATGACCATACAAATAATAATCTGCCCTTTTGGAGCAATTTTGTTGTGAAAAATGAGATAGCTCAAAACTGAGAAATTTCGTCATACGGCCGATCATGGATTTTTCTCAAAAAATAAAAGTTGCTGGATCACTAGGAAATTAGTCTAAAACAATGTCCTGACACTAGATATGACCATACAAATAATAATCTGCCCTTTTGGAGCAATTTTGTTGTGAAAAATGCGATAGCTCAAAATTGAGAAATTTCGTCATACGGCCGATCATGGATATTTCTCAAAAAATAAAAGTTGCTGGATCACTAGGAAATTAGTCTAAAACAATGTCCTGACACTAGATATGACCATACAAATAATAATCTGCTCTTTTGGAGCAATTTTGTTGTGAAAAATGAAATAGCTTAAAATTGAGAAATTTCGTCATACGGCCGATCATGGATTTTTCTCAGAAAATAAAAGTTGCTGGATAACTAGGAAATTAGTCTAAAACAATGTCCTGACACTAGATATGACCATTAAAATAATAATCTGCCCTTTTGGAGCAATTTTATTGGGAAAAATGCGATAGCTCAAAATTGAGAAAATTCGTCATACGGCCGATCATGGATATTTCTCAAAAAATAAAAGTTGCTGGATCACGAAGAAATTAGTCTAAAACAATGTCCTGACACTAGATATGACCATACAAATAATAATCTGCCCTTTTGGAGCAATTTTGTTGTGAAAAATGCGATAGCTCAAAATTGAGAAATTTCGTCATACGGCCGATCATGGATATTTCTCAAAAAATAAAAGTTGCTGGATCACTAGGAAATTAGTCTAAAACAATGTCCTGACACTAGATATGACCATACAAATAATAATCTGCTCTTTTGGAGCACTTTTGTTGTGAAAAATGAAATAGCTTAAAATTGAGAAATTTCATCATACGGCCGATCATGCATTTTTCTCAGAAAATAAAAGTTGCTGGATAACTAGGAAATTAGTCTAAAACAATGTCCTGACACTAGATATGACCATACAAATAATAATCTGCCCTTTTGGAGCAATTTTATTGGGAAAAATGAGATAGCTCAAAATTGAGAAATTTTGTCATACGGCCGATCATGGATATTTCTCAAAAAATAAAAGTTGCTGGATAACTAGGAAATTAGTCTAAAACAATGTCCTGACACTAGATATGACCATTAAAATAATAATCTGCTCTTTTGGAGCAATTTTGTTGGGAAAAATGAGATAGCTCAAAATTGAGAAATTTCGTCATACGGCCAATCATGGATTTTTCTCAAAAAATAAAAGTTGCTGGATCACTAGGAAATTAGTCTAAAACAATGTCCTGACACTAGATATGACCATTAAAATAATAATCTGCCCTTTTGGAGCAATTTTATTGGGAAAAATGCGATAGCTCAAAATTGAGAAAATTCGTCATACGGCCGATCATGGATATTTCTCAAAAAATAAAAGTTGCTGGATCATAAGGAAATTAGTCTAAAACAATGTTCTGACACTAGATATGACCATACAAATAATAATCTGCTCTTTTGGAGCAATTTTGTTGTGAAAAATGAAATAGCTTAAAATTGAGAAATTTCGTCATACGGCCGATCATGGATTTTTCTCAGAAAATAAAAGTTGCTGGATAACTAGGAAATTAGTCTAAAACAATGTCCTGACACTAGATATGACCATACAAATAATAATCTGCCCTTTTGGAGCAATTTTGTTGTGAAAAATGAGATAGCTCAAAACTGAGAAATTTCGTCATACGGCCGATCATGGATTTTTCTCAAAAAATAAAAGTTGCTGGATCACTAGGAAATTAGTCTAAAACAATGTCCTGACACTAGATATGACCATACAAATAATAATCTGCCCTTTTGGAGCAATTTTGTTGTGAAAAATGCGATAGCTCAAAATTGAGAAATTTCGTCATACGGCCGATCATGGATATTTCTCAAAAAATAAAAGTTGCTGGATCACTAGGAAATTAGTCTAAAACAATGTCCTGACACTAGATATGACCATACAAATAATAATCTGCTCTTTTGGAGCAATTTTGTTGTGAAAAATGAAATAGCTTAAAATTGAGAAATTTCGTCATACGGCCGATCATGGATTTTTCTCAGAAAATAAAAGTTGCTGGATAACTAGGAAATTAGTCTAAAACAATGTCCTGACACTAGATATGACCATTAAAATAATAATCTGCCCTTTTGGAGCAATTTTATTGGGAAAAATGCGATAGCTCAAAATTGAGAAAATTCGTCATACGGCCGATCATGGATATTTCTCAAAAAATAAAAGTTGCTGGATCACGAAGAAATTAGTCTAAAACAATGTCCTGACACTAGATATGACCATACAAATAATAATCTGCCCTTTTGGAGCAATTTTGTTGTGAAAAATGCGATAGCTCAAAATTGAGAAATTTCGTCATACGGCCGATCATGGATATTTCTCAAAAAATAAAAGTTGCTGGATCACTAGGAAATTAGTCTAAAACAATGTCCTGACACTAGATATGACCATACAAATAATAATCTGCTCTTTTGGAGCACTTTTGTTGTGAAAAATGAAATAGCTTAAAATTGAGAAATTTCATCATACGGCCGATCATGCATTTTTCTCAGAAAATAAAAGTTGCTGGATAACTAGGAAATTAGTCTAAAACAATGTCCTGACACTAGATATGACCATACAAATAATAATCTGCCCTTTTGGAGCAATTTTATTGGGAAAAATGAGATAGCTCAAAATTGAGAAATTTTGTCATACGGCCGATCATGGATATTTCTCAAAAAATAAAAGTTGCTGGATAACTAGGAAATTAGTCTAAAACAATGTCCTGACACTAGATATGACCATTAAAATAATAATCTGCTCTTTTGGAGCAATTTTGTTGGGAAAAATGAAATAGCTCAAAATTGAGAAATTTCGTCATACGGCCGATCATGGATTTTTCTCAAAAAATAAAAGTTGCTGGATCACTAGGAAATTAGTCTAAAACAATGTCCTGACACTAGATATGACCATACAAATAATAATCTGCTCTTTTGGAGCACTTTTGTTGTGAAAAATGAAATAGCTTAAAATTGAGAAATTTCATCATACGGCCGATCATGCATTTTTCTCAGAAAATAAAAGTTGCTGGATAACTAGGAAATTAGTCTAAAACAATGTCCTGACACTAGATATGACCATACAAATAATAATCTGCTCTTTTGGAGCAATTTTGTTGTGAAAAATGAAATAGCTCAAAACTGAGAAATTTCGTCATACGGCCGATCATGGATTTTTCTCAAAAAATAAAAGTTGCTGGATCACTAGGAAATTAGTCTAAAACAATGTCCTGACACTAGATATGACCATACAAATAATAATCTGCCCTTTTGGAGCAATTTTGTTGTGAAAAATGAGATAGCTCAAAACTGAGAAATTTCGTCATACGGCCGATCATGGATTTTTCTCAAAAAATAAAAGTTGCTGGATCACTAGGAAATTAGTCTAAAACAATGTCCTGACACTAGATATGACCATTAAAATAATAATCTGCCCTTTTGGAGCAATTTTGTTGTGAAAAATGTGATAGCTCAAAATTGAGAAAATTCGTCATACGGACGATCATGGATATTTCTCAAAAAATAAAAGTTGCTGGATCACTAGGAAATTAGTCTAAAACAATGTCCTGACACTAGATATGACCATACAAATAATAATCTGCCCTTTTGGAGCAATTTTGTTGTGAAAAATGCGATAGCTCAAAATTGAGAAATTTCGTCATACGGCCGATCATGGATTTTTCTCAAAAAATAAAAGTTGCTGGATCACTAGGAAATTAGTCTAAAACAATGTCCTGACACTAGATATGACCATACAAATAATAATCTGCTCTTTTGGAGCAATTTTGTTGTGAAAAATGAAATAGCTCAAAACTGAGAAATTTCGTCATACGATCATGGATTTTTCTCAGAAAATAAAAGTTGCTGGATAACTAGGAAATTAGTCTAAAACAATGTCCTGACACTAGATATGAGCATACAAATAATAATCTGCCCTTTTGGAGCAATCTTATTGGGAAAAATGAGATAGCTCAAAATTGAGAAATTTCGTCATACGGCCAATCATGGATTTTTCTCAAAAAATAAAAGTTGCTGGATCACTAGGAAATTAGTCTAAAACAATGTCCTGACACTAGATATGACCATTAAAATAATAATCTGCCCTTTTGGAGCAATTTTATTGGGAAAAATGCGATAGCTCAAAATTGAGAAAATTCGTCATACGGCCGATCATGGATATTTCTCAAAAAATAAAAGTTGCTGGATCACGAGGAAATTAGTCTAAAACAATGTCCTGACACTAGATATGACCATACAAATAATAATCTGCCCTTTTGGAGCAATTTTGTTGTGAAAAATGCGATAGCTCAAAATTGAGAAATTTCGTCATACGGCCGATCATGGATTTTTCTCAAAAAATAAAAGTTGCTGGATCACTAGGAAATTAGTCTAAAACAATGTCCTGACACTAGATATGACCATACAAATAATAATCTGCTCTTTTGGAGCAATTTTGTTGTGAAAAATGAAATAGCCTAAAATTGAGAAATTTCGTCATACGGCCGATCATGGATTTTTCTCAGAAAATAAAAGTTGCTGGATAACTAGGAAATTAGTCTAAAACAATGTCCTGACACTAGATATGACCATACAAATAATAATCTGCTCTTTTGGAGCAATTTTGTTGTGAAAAATGAAATAGCTCAAAACTGAGAAATTTCGTCATACGATCATGGATTTTTCTCAGAAAATAAAAGTTGCTGGATAACTAGGAAATTAGTCTAAAACAATGTCCTGACACTAGATATGAGCATACAAATAATAATCTGCCCTTTTGGAGCAATCTTATTGGGAAAAATGAGATAGCTCAAAATTGAGAAATTTCGTCATACGGCCAATCATGGATTTTTCTCAAAAAATAAAAGTTGCTGGATCACTAGGAAATTAGTCTAAAACAATGTCCTGACACTAGATATGACCATTAAAATAATAATCTGCCCTTTTGGAGCAATTTTATTGGGAAAAATGCGATAGCTCAAAATTGAGAAAATTCGTCATACGGCCGATCATGGATATTTCTCAAAAAATAAAAGTTGCTGGATCATAAGGAAATTAGTCTAAAACAATGTTCTGACACTAGATATGACCATACAAATAATAATCTGCTCTTTTGGAGCAATTTTGTTGTGAAAAATGAAATAGCTTAAAATTGAGAAATTTCGTCATACGGCCGATCATGGATTTTTCTCAGAAAATAAAAGTTGCTGGATAACTAGGAAATTAGTCTAAAACAATGTCCTGACACTAGATATGACCATTAAAATAATAATCTGCCCTTTTGGAGCAATTTTATTGGGAAAAATGAGATAGCTCAAAATTGAGAAATTTTGTCATACGGCCGATCATGGATATTTCTCAAAAAATAAAAGTTGCTGGATAACTAGGAAATTAGTCTAAAACAATGTCCTGACACTAGATATGACCATTAAAATAATAATCTGCTCTTTTGGAGCAATTTTGTTGGGAAAAATGAAATACCTCAAAATTGAGAAATTTCGTCATACGGCCGATCATGGATTTTTCTCAAAAAATAAAAGTTGCTGGATCACTAGGAAATTAGTCTAAAACAATGTCCTGACACTAGATATGACCATACAAATAATAATCTGCTCTTTTGGAGCACTTTTGTTGTGAAAAATGAAATAGCTTAAAATTGAGAAATTTCATCATACGGCCGATCATGCATTTTTCTCAGAAAATAAAAGTTGCTGGATAACTAGGAAATTAGTCTAAAACAATGTCCTGACACTAGATATGACCATACAAATAATAATCTGCTCTTTTGGAGCAATTTTGTTGTGAAAAATGAAATAGCTCAAAACTGAGAAATTTCGTCATACGGCCGATCATGGATTTTTCTCAAAAAATAAAAGTTGCTGGATCACTAGGAAATTAGTCTAAAACAATGTCCTGACACTAGATATGACCATTAAAATAATAATCTGCCCTTTTGGAGCAATTTTGTTGTGAAAAATGCGATAGCTCAAAATTGAGAAAATTCGTCATACGGACGATCATGGATATTTCTCAAAAAATAAAAGTTGCTGGATCACTAGGAAATTAGTCTAAAACAATGTCCTGACACTAGATATGACCATACAAATAATAATCTGCCCTTTTGGAGCAATTTTGTTGTGAAAAATGCGATAGCTCAAAATTGAGAAATTTCGTCATACGGCCGATCATGGATTTTTCTCAAAAAATAAAAGTTGCTGGATCACTAGGAAATTAGTCTAAAACAATGTCCTGACACTAGATATGACCATACAAATAATAATCTGCTCTTTTGGAGCAATTTTGTTGTGAAAAATGAAATAGCTCAAAACTGTGAAATTTCGTCATACGATCATGGATTTTTCTCAGAAAATAAAAGTTGCTGGATAACTAGGAAATTAGTCTAAAACAATGTCCTGACACTAGATATGAGCATACAAATAATAATCTGCCCTTTTGGAGCAATCTTATTGGGAAAAATGAGATAGCTCAAAATTGAGAAATTTCGTCATACGGCCAATCATGGATTTTTCTCAAAAAATAAAAGTTGCTGGATCACTAGGAAATTAGTCTAAAACAATGTCCTGACACTAGATATGACCATTAAAATAATAATCTGCCCTTTTGGAGCAATTTTATTGGGAAAAATGCGATAGCTCAAAATTGAGAAAATTCGTCATACGGCCGATCATGGATATTTCTCAAAAAATAAAAGTTGCTGGATCATAAGGAAATTAGTCTAAAACAATGTTCTGACACTAGATATGACCATACAAATAATAATCTGCTCTTTTGGAGCAATTTTGTTGTGAAAAATGAAATAGCTTAAAATTGAGAAATTTCGTCATACGGCCGATCATGGATTTTTCTCAGAAAATAAAAGTTGCTGGATAACTAGGAAATTAGTCTAAAACAATGTCTTGACATTAGATATGACCATTAAAATAATAATCTGCCCTTTTGGAGCAATTTTATTGGGAAAAATGAGATAGCTCAAAATTGAGAAATTTTGTCATACGGCCGATCATGGATATTTCTCAAAAAATAAAAGTTGCTGGATAACTAGGAAATTAGTCTAAAACAATGTCCTGACACTAGATATGACCATTAAAATAATAATCTGCTCTTTTGGAGCAATTTTGTTGGGAAAATGAAATACCTCAAAATTGAGAAATTTCGTCATACGGCCGATCATGGATTTTTCTCAAAAAATAAAAGTTGCTGGATCACTAGGAAATTAGTCTAAAACAATGTCCTGACACTAGATATGACCATACAAATAATAATCTGCTCTTTTGGAGCACTTTTGTTGTGAAAAATGAAATAGCTTAAAATTGAGAAATTTCATCATACGGCCGATCATGCATTTTTCTCAGAAAATAAAAGTTGCTGGATAACTAGGAAATTAGTCTAAAACAATGTCCTGACACTAGATATGACCATACAAATAATAATCTGCTCTTTTGGAGCAATTTTGTTGTGAAAAATGAAATAGCTCAAAACTGAGAAATTTCGTCATACGGCCGATCATGGATTTTTCTCAAAAAATAAAAGTTGCTGGATCACTAGGAAATTAGTCTAAAACAATGTCCTGACACTAGATATGACCATACAAATAATAATCTGCCCTTTTGGAGCAATTTTGTTGTGAAAAATGAGATAGCTCAAAACTGAGAAATTTCGTCATACGGCCGATCATGGATTTTTCTCAAAAAATAAAAGTTGCTGGATCACTAGGAAATTAGTCTAAAACAATGTCCTGACACTAGATATGACCATTAAAATAATAATCTGCCCTTTTGGAGCAATTTTGTTGTGAAAAATGCGATAGCTCAAAATTGAGAAAATTCGTCATACGGACGATCATGGATATTTCTCAAAAAATAAAAGTTGCTGGATCACTAGGAAATTAGTCTAAAACAATGTCCTGACACTAGATATGACCATACAAATAATAATCTGCCCTTTTGGAGCAATTTTGTTGTGAAAAATGCGATAGCTCAAAATTGAGAAATTTCGTCATACGGCCGATCATGGATTTTTCTCAAAAAATAAAAGTTGCTGGATCACTAGGAAATTAGTCTAAAACAATGTCCTGACACTAGATATGACCATACAAATAATAATCTGCTCTTTTGGAGCAATTTTGTTGTGAAAAATGAAATAGCTCAAAACTGAGAAATTTCGTCATACGATCATGGATTTTTCTCAGAAAATAAAAGTTGCTGGATAACTAGGAAATTAGTCTAAAACAATGTCCTGACACTAGATATGAGCATACAAATAATAATCTGCCCTTTTGGAGCAATCTTATTGGGAAAAATGAGATAGCTCAAAATTGAGAAATTTCGTCATACGGCCAATCATGGATTTTTCTCAAAAAATAAAAGTTGCTGGATCACTAGGAAATTAGTCTAAAACAATGTCCTGACACTAGATATGACCATTAAAATAATAATCTGCCCTTTTGGAGCAATTTTATTGGGAAAAATGCGATAGCTCAAAATTGAGAAAATTCGTCCTACGGCCGATCATGGATATTTCTCAAAAAATAAAAGTTGCTGGATCACGAGGAAATTAGTCTAAAACAATGTCCTGACACTAGATATGACCATACAAATAATAATCTGCCCTTTTGGAGCAATTTTGTTGTGAAAAATGCGATAGCTCAAAATTGAGAAATTTCGTCATACGGCCGATCATGGATTTTTCTCAAAAAATAAAAGTTGCTGGATCACTAGGAAATTAGTCTAAAACAATGTCCTGACACTAGATATGACCATACAAATAATAATCTGCTCTTTTGGAGCAATTTTGTTGTGAAAAATGAAATAGCCTAAAATTGAGAAATTTCGTCATACGGCCGATCATGGATTTTTCTCAGAAAATAAAAGTTGCTGGATAACTAGGAAATTAGTCTAAAACAATGTCCTGACACTAGATATGACCATACAAATAATAATCTGCTCTTTTGGAGCAATTTTGTTGTGAAAAATGAAATAGCTCAAAACTGAGAAATTTCGTCATACGATCATGGATTTTTCTCAGAAAATAAAAGTTGCTGGATAACTAGGAAATTAGTCTAAAACAATGTCCTGACACTAGATATGAGCATACAAATAATAATCTGCCCTTTTGGAGCAATCTTATTGGGAAAAATGAGATAGCTCAAAATTGAGAAATTTCGTCATACGGCCAATCATGGATTTTTCTCAAAAAATAAAAGTTGCTGGATCACTAGGAAATTAGTCTAAAACAATGTCCTGACACTAGATATGACCATTAAAATAATAATCTGCCCTTTTGGAGCAATTTTATTGGGGAAAATGCGATAGCTCAAAATTGAGAAAATTCGTCATACGGCCGATCATGGATATTTCTCAAAAAATAAAAGTTGCTGGATCATAAGGAAATTAGTCTAAAACAATGTTCTGACACTAGATATGACCATACAAATAATAATCTGCTCTTTTGGAGCAATTTTGTTGTGAAAAATGAAATAGCTTAAAATTGAGAAATTTCGTCATACGGCCGATCATGGATTTTTCTCAAAAAATAAAAGTTGCTGGATAACTAGGAAATTAGTCTAAAACAATGTCCTGACACTAGATATGACCATACAAATAATAATCTGCCCTTTTGGAGCAATTTTGTTGTGAAAAATGAGATAGCTCAAAACTGAGAAATTTCATCATACGGCCGATCATGGATTTTTCTCAAAAAATAAAAGTTGCTGGATCACTAGGAAATTAGTCTAAAACAATGTCCTGACACTAGATATGACCATTAAAATAATAATCTGCCCTTTTGGAGCAATTTTGTTGTGAAAAATGCGATAGCTCAAAATTGAGAAAATTCGTCATACGGCCGATCATGGATATTTCTCAAAAAATAAAAGTTGCTGGATCACTAGGAAATTAGTCTAAAACAATGTCCTGACACTAGATATGACCATACAAATAATAATCTGCCCTTTTAAAGGAATTTTATTGGGAAAAATGAGATAGCTCAAAACTGAGAAATTTCGTTAAACGGCCGATCATGGATATTTCTCAAAAAATAAAAGTTGCTGGATAACTAGGAAATTAGTCTAAATCAATGTCCTGACACTAGATATGACCATTAAAATAATAATCTGCCCTTTTGGAGCAATTTTATTGTGAAAAATGAGATAGCTCAAAATTGAAAAATTTCGTCATACGGCCGATCATGGATATTTCTCAAAAAATAAAAGTTACTGCATTACTAGGAAATTAGTCTAAAACAATGTCCTGACACTAGATATGACCATACAAATAATAATCTGCTCTTTTGGAGCAATTTTGTTGTGAAAAATGAAATAGCTCAAAACTGAGAAATTTCGTCATACGATCATGGATTTTTCTCAGAAAATAAAAGTTGCTGGATAACTAGGAAATTAGTCTAAAACAATGTCCTGACACTAGATATGAGCATACAAATAATAATCTGCCCTTTTGGAGCAATCTTATTGGGAAAAATGAGATAGCTCAAAATTGAGAAATTTCGTCATACGGCCGATCATGGATTTTTCTCAAAAAATAAAAGTTGCTGGATCACTAAGAAATTAGTCTAAAACAATGTCCTGACACTAGATATGACCATTAAAATAATAATCTGCCCTTTTGGAGCAATTTTATTGGGAAAAATGTGATAGCTCAAAATTGAGAAAATTCGTCATACGGCCGATCATGGATATTTCTCAAAAAATAAAAGTTGCTGGATCACGAGGAAATTAGTCTAAAACAATGTCCTGACACTAGATATGACCATACAAATAATAATCTGCTCTTTTGGAGCAATTTTGTTGTGAAAAATGAAATAGCTTAAAATTGAGAAATTTCGTCATACGGCCGATCATGGATTTTTCTCAAAAAATAAAAGTTGCTGGATCACTAGGAAATTAGTGTAAAACAATGTCCTGACACTAGATATGACCATACAAATAATAATCTGCCCTTTTGGAGCAATTTTGTTGTGAAAAATGCGATAGCTCAAAATTGAGAAATTTCGTCATACGGCCGATCATGGATTTTTCTCAAAAAATAAAAGTTGCTGGATCATAAGGAAATTAGTCTAAAACAATGTCCTGACACTAGATATGACCCTACAAATAATAATCTGCTCTTTTGGAGCAATTTTGTTGTGAAAAATGAAATAGCTTAAAATTGAGAAATTTCGTCATACGGCCGATCATGGATTTTTCTCAGAAAATAAAAGTTGCTGGATAACTAGGAAATTAGTCTAAAACAATGTCCTGACACTAGATATGACCATACAAATAATAATCTGCCCTTTTGGAGCAATTTTGTTGTGAAAAATGAGATAGCTCAAAACTGAGAAATTTCATCATACGGCCGATCATGGATTTTTCTCAAAAAATAAAAGTTGCTGGATCACTAGGAAATTAGTCTAAAACAATGTCCTGACACTAGATATGACCATTAAAATAATAATCTGCCCTTTTGGAGCAATTTTGTTGTGAAAAATGCGATAGCTCAAAATTGAGAAAATTCGTCATACGGACGGACGATCATGGATATTTCTCAAAAAATAAAAGTTGCTGGATCACTAGGAAATTAGTCTAAAACAATGTCCTGACACTAGATATGACCATTAAAATAATAATCTGCCCTTTTGGAGCAATTTTGTTGTGAAAAATGCGATAGCTCAAAATTGAGAAATTTCGTCATACGGCCAATCATGGATTTTTCTCAAAAAATAAAAGTTGCTGGATCACTAGGAAATTAGTCTAAAACAATGTCCTGACACTAGATATGACCATACAAATAATAATCTGCTCTTTTGGAGCAATTTTGTTGTGAAAAATGAAATAGCTCAAAACTGAGAAATTTCGTCATACGATCATGGATTTTTCTCAGAAAATAAAAGTTGCTGGATAACTAGGAAATTAGTCTAAAACAATGTCCTGACACTAGATATGAGCATACAAATAATAATCTGCCCTTTTGGAGCAATCTTATTGGGAAAAATGAGATAGCTCAAAATTGAGAAATTTCGTCATACGGCCAATCATGGATTTTTCTCAAAAAATAAAAGTTGCTGGATCACTAGGAAATTAGTCTAAAACAATGTCCTGACACTAGATATGACCATTAAAATAATAATCTGCCCTTTTGGAGCAATTTTATTGGGAAAAATGCGATAGCTCAAAATTGAGAAAATTCGTCATACGGCCGATCATGGATATTTCTCAAAAAATAAAAGTTGCTGGATCATAAGGAAATTAGTCTAAAACAATGTTCTGACACTAGATATGACCATACAAATAATAATCTGCTCTTTTGGAGCAATTTTGTTGTGAAAAATGAAATAGCTTAAAATTGAGAAATTTCGTCATACGGCCGATCATGGATTTTTCTCAGAAAATAAAAGTTGCTGGATAACTAGGAAATTAGTCTAAAACAATGTCCTGACACTAGATATGACCATTAAAATAATAATCTGCCCTTTTGGAGCAATTTTATTGGGAAAAATGAGATAGCTCAAAATTGAGAAATTTTGTCATACGGCCGATCATGGATATTTCTCAAAAAATAAAAGTTGCTGGATAACTAGGAAATTAGTCTAAAACAATGTCCTGACACTAGATATGACCATTAAAATAATAATCTGCTCTTTTGGAGCAATTTTGTTGGGAAAAATGAAATACCTCAAAATTGAGAAATTTCGTCATACGGCCGATCATGGATTTTTCTCAAAAAATAAAAGTTGCTGGATCACTAGGAAATTAGTCTAAAACAATGTCCTGACACTAGATATGACCATACAAATAATAATCTGCTCTTTTGGAGCACTTTTGTTGTGAAAAATGAAATAGCTTAAAATTGAGAAATTTCATCATACGGCCGATCATGCATTTTTCTCAGAAAATAAAAGTTGCTGGATAACTAGGAAATTAGTCTAAAACAATGTCCTGACACTAGATATGACCATACAAATAATAATCTGCTCTTTTGGAGCAATTTTGTTGTGAAAAATGAAATAGCTCAAAACTGAGAAATTTCGTCATACGGCCGATCATGGATTTTTCTCAAAAAATAAAAGTTGCTGGATCACTAGGAAATTAGTCTAAAACAATGTCCTGACACTAGATATGACCATACAAATAATAATCTGCCCTTTTGGAGCAATTTTGTTGTGAAAAATGAGATAGCTCAAAACTGAGAAATTTCGTCATACGGCCGATCATGGATTTTTCTCAAAAAATAAAAGTTGCTGGATCACTAGGAAATTAGTCTAAAACAATGTCCTGACACTAGATATGACCATTAAAATAATAATCTGCCCTTTTGGAGCAATTTTGTTGTGAAAAATGCGATAGCTCAGAATTGAGAAAATTCGTCATACGGACGATCATGGATATTTCTCAAAAAATAAAAGTTGCTGGATCACTAGGAAATTAGTCTAAAACAATGTCCTGACACTAGATATGACCATACAAATAATAATCTGCCCTTTTGGAGCAATTTTGTTGTGAAAAATGCGATAGCTCAAAATTGAGAAATTTCGTCATACGGCCGATCATGGATTTTTCTCAAAAAATAAAAGTTGCTGGATCACTAGGAAATTAGTCTAAAACAATGTCCTGACACTAGATATGACCATACAAATAATAATCTGCTCTTTTGGAGCAATTTTGTTGTGAAAAATGAAATAGCTCAAAACTGAGAAATTTCGTCATACGATCATGGATTTTTCTCAGAAAATAAAAGTTGCTGGATAACTAGGAAATTAGTCTAAAACAATGTCCTGACACTAGATATGAGCATACAAATAATAATCTGCCCTTTTGGAGCAATCTTATTGGGAAAAATGAGATAGCTCAAAATTGAGAAATTTCGTCATACGGCCAATCATGGATTTTTCTCAAAAAATAAAAGTTGCTGGATCACTAGGAAATTAGTCTAAAACAATGTCCTGACACTAGATATGACCATTAAAATAATAATCTGCCCTTTTGGAGCAATTTTATTGGGAAAAATGCGATAGCTCAAAATTGAGAAAATTCGTCATACGGCCGATCATGGATATTTCTCAAAAAATAAAAGTTGCTGGATCACGAGGAAATTAGTCTAAAACAATGTCCTGACACTAGATATGACCATACAAATAATAATCTGCCCTTTTGGAGCAATTTTGTTGTGAAAAATGCGATAGCTCAAAATTGAGAAATTTCGTCATACGGCCGATCATGGATTTTTCTCAAAAAATAAAAGTTGCTGGATCACTAGGAAATTAGTCTAAAACAATGTCCTGACACTAGATATGACCATACAAATAATAATCTGCTCTTTTGGAGCAATTTTGTTGTGAAAAATGAAATAGCCTAAAATTGAGAAATTTCGTCATACGGCCGATCATGGATTTTTCTCAGAAAATAAAAGTTGCTGGATAACTAGGAAATTAGTCTAAAACAATGTCCTGACACTAGATATGACCATACAAATAATAATCTGCTCTTTTGGAGCAATTTTGTTGTGAAAAATGAAATAGCTCAAAACAGAAATTTCGTCATACGATCATGGATTTTTCTCAGAAAATAAAAGTTGCTGGATAACTAGGAAATTAGTCTAAAACAATGTCCTGACACTAGATATGAGCATACAAATAATAATCTGCCCTTTTGGAGCAATCTTATTGGGAAAAATGAGATAGCTCAAAATTGAGAAATTTCGTCATACGGCCAATCATGGATTTTTCTCAAAAAATAAAAGTTGCTGGATCACTAGGAAATTAGTCTAAAACAATGTCCTGACACTAGATATGACCATTAAAATAATAATCTGCCCTTTTGGAGCAATTTTATTGGGAAAAATGCGATAGCTCAAAATTGAGAAAATTCGTCATACGGCCGATCATGGATATTTCTCAAAAAATAAAAGTTGCTGGATCATAAGGAAATTAGTCTAAAACAATGTTCTGACACTAGATATGACCATACAAATAATAATCTGCTCTTTTGGAGCAATTTTGTTGTGAAAAATGAAATAGCTTAAAATTGAGAAATTTCGTCATACGGCCGATCATGGATTTTTCTCAGAAAATAAAAGTTGCTGGATAACTAGGAAATTAGTCTAAAACAATGTCCTGACACTAGATATGACCATACAAATAATAATCTGCCCTTTTGGAGCAATTTTGTTGTGAAAAATGAGATAGCTCAAAACTGAGAAATTTCATCATACGGCCGATCATGGATTTTTCTCAAAAAATAAAAGTTGCTGGATCACTAGGAAATTAGTCTAAAACAATGTCCTGACACTAGATATGACCATTAAAATAATAATCTGCCCTTTTGGAGCAATTTTGTTGTGAAAAATGCGATAGCTCAAAATTGAGAAAATTCGTCATACGGACGATCATGGATATTTCTCAAAAAATAAAAGTTGCTGGATCACTAGGAAATTAGTCTAAAACAATGTCCTGACACTAGATATGACCATTAAAATAATAATCTGCCCTTTTGGAGCAATTTTGTTGTGAAAAATGCGATAGCTCAAAATTGAGAAAATTCGTCATACGGCCGATCATGGATATTTCTCAAAAAATAAAAGTTGCTGGATCACTAGGAAATTAGTCTAAAACAATGTCCTGACACTAGATATGACCATACAAATAATAATCTGCCCTTTTAAGGGAATTTTATTGGGAAAAATGAGATAGCTCAAAACTGAGAAATTTCGTTAAACGGCCGATCATGGATATTTCTCAAAAAATAAAAGTTGCTGGATAACTAGGAAATTAGTCTAAATCAATGTCCTGACACTAGATATGACCATTAAAATAATAATCTGCCCTTTTGGAGCAATTTTATTGTGAAAAATGAGATAGCTCAAAATTGAAAAATTTCGTCATACGGCCGATCATGGATATTTCTCAAAAAATAAAAGTTACTGCATTACTAGGAAATTAGTCTAAAACAATGTCCTGACACTAGATATGACCATACAAATAATAATCTGCTCTTTTGGAGCAATTTTGTTGTGAAAAATGAAATAGCTCAAAACTGAGAAATTTCGTCATACGATCATGGATTTTTCTCAGAAAATAAAAGTTGCTGGATAACTAGGAAATTAGTCTAAAACAATGTCCTGACACTAGATATGAGCATACAAATAATAATCTGCCCTTTTGGAGCAATCTTATTGGGAAAAATGAGATAGCTCAAAATTGAGAAATTTCGTCATACGGCCGATCATGGATTTTTCTCAAAAAATAAAAGTTGCTGGATCACTAAGAAATTAGTCTAAAACAATGTCCTGACACTAGATATGACCATTAAAATAATAATCTGCCCTTTTGGAGCAATTTTATTGGGAAAAATGTGATAGCTCAAAATTGAGAAAATTCGTCATACGGCCGATCATGGATATTTCTCAAAAAATAAAAGTTGCTGGATCACGAGGAAATTAGTCTAAAACAATGTCCTGACACTAGATATGACCATACAAATAATAATCTGCTCTTTTGGAGCAATTTTGTTGTGAAAAATGAAATAGCTCAAAACTGAGAAATTTCGTCATACGATCATGGATTTTTCTCAGAAAATAAAAGTTGCTGGATAACTAGGAAATTAGTCTAAAACAATGTCCTGACACTAGATATGACCATACAAATAATAATCTGCTCTTTTGGAGCAATTTTGTTGTGAAAAATGAAATAGCTTAAAATTGAGAAATTTCGTCATACGGCCGATCATGGATTTTTCTCAAAAAATAAAAGTTGCTGGATCACTAGGAAATTAGTCTAAAACAATGTCCTGACACTAGATATGACCATACAAATAATAATCTGCCCTTTTGGAGCAATTTTGTTGTGAAAAATGCGATAGCTCAAAATTGAGAAATTTCGTCATACGGCCGATCATGGATTTTTCTCAAAAAATAAAAGTTGCTGGATCACGAGGAAATTAGTCTAAAACAATGTCCTGACACTAGATATGACCATACAAATAATAATCTGCTCTTTTGGAGCAATTTTGTTGTGAAAAATGAAATAGCTCAAAACTGAGAAATTTCGTCATACGATCATGGATTTTTCTCAGAAAATAAAAGTTGCTGGATAACTAGGAAATTAGTCTAAAACAATGTCCTGACACTAGATATGACCATACAAATAATAATCTGCTCTTTTGGAGCAATTTTGTTGTGAAAAATGAAATAGCTTAAAATTGAGAAATTTCGTCATACGGCCGATCATGGATTTTTCTCAAAAAATAAAAGTTGCTGGATCACTAGGAAATTAGTCTAAAACAATGTCCTGACACTAGATATGACCATACAAATAATAATCTGCCCTTTTGGAGCAATTTTGTTGTGAAAAATGCGATAGCTCAAAATTGAGAAATTTCGTCATACGGCCGATCATGGATTTTTCTCAAAAAATAAAAGTTGCTGGATCACTAGGAAATTAGTCTAAAACAATGTCCTGACACTAGATATGACCATACAAATAATAATCTGCTCTTTTGGAGCAATTTTGTTGTGAAAAATGAAATAGCTCAAAACTGAGAAATTTCGTCATACGATCATGGATTTTTCTCAGAAAATAAAAGTTGCTGGATAACTAGGAAATTAGTCTAAAACAATGTCCTGACACTAGATATGAGCATACAAATAATAATCTGCCCTTTTGGAGCAATCTTATTGGGAAAAATGAGATAGCTCAAAATTGAGAAATTTCGTCATACGTCCGATCATGGATTTTTCTCAAAAAATAAAAGTTGCTGGATCACTAAGAAATTAGTCTAAAACAATGTCCTGACACTAGATATGACCATTAAAATAATAATCTGCCCTTTTGGAGCAATTTTATTGGGAAAAATGCGATAGCTCAAAATTGAGAAAATTCGTCATACGGCCGATCATGGATATTTCTCAAAAAATAAAAGTTTCTGGATCACGAGGAAATTAGTCTAAAACAATGTCCTGACACTAGATATGACCATACAAATAATAATCTGCTCTTTTGGAGCAATTTTGTTGTGAAAAATGAAATAGCTCAAAATTGAGAAATTTCGTCATACGGCCGATCATGGATTTTTCTCAAAAAATAAAAGTTGCTGGATCACTAGGAAATTAGTCTAAAACAATGTCCTGACACTAGATATGACCATACAAATAATAATCTGCCCTTTTGGAGCAATTTTGTTGTGAAAAATGCGATAGCTCAAAATTGAGAAATTTCGTTATACGGCCGATCATGGATTTTTCTCAAAAAATAAAAGTTGCTGGATCACTAGGAAATTAGTCTAAAACAATGTCCTGACACTAGATATGACCATACAAATAATAATCTGCTCTTTTGGAGCAATTTTGTTGTGATAAATGAAATAGCCTAAAATTGAGAAATTTCGTCATACGGCCGATCATGGATTTTTCTCAGAAAATAAAAGTTGCTGGATAACTAGGAAATTAGTCTAAAACAATGTCCTGACACTAGATATGACCATACAAATAATAATCTGCTCTTTTGGAGCAATTTTGTTGTGAAAAATGAAATAGCTCAAAACTGAGAAATTTCGTCATACGATCATGGATTTTTCTCAGAAAATAAAAGTTGCTGGATCACTAGGAAATTAGTCTAAAACAATGTCCTGACACTAGATATGACCATTAAAATAATAATCTGCCCTTTTGGAGCAATTTTGTTGTGAAAAATGCGATAGCTCAAAATTGAGAAAATTCGTCATACGGCCGATCATGGATATTTCTCAAAAAATAAAAGTTGCTGGATCACTAGGAAATTAGTCTAAAACAATGTCCTGACACTAGATATGACCATTAAAATAATAATCTGCCCTTTTGGAGCAATTTTGTTGTGAAAAATGTGATAGCTCAAAATTGAGAAAATTCGTCATACGGCCGATCATGGATATTTCTCAAAAAATAAAAGTTGCTGGATCACTAGGAAATTAGTCTAAAACAATGTCCTGACACTAGATATGACCATACAAATAATAATCTGCCCTTTTAAAGGAATTTTATTGGGAAAAATGAGATAGCTCAAAACTGAGAAATTTCGTCATACGGCCGATCATGGATATTTCTCAAAAATAAAAGTTGCTGGATAACTAGGAAATTAGTCTAAAACAATGTCCTGACACTAGATATGACCATTAAAATAATAATCTGCCCTTTTGGAGCAATTTTATTGTGAAAAATGAGATAGCTCAAAATTGAGAAATTTCGTCATACGGCTGATCATGGATATTTCTCAAAAAATAAAAGTTGCTGCATTACTAGGAAATTAGTCTAAAACAATGTCCTGACACTAGATATGACCATACAAATAATAATCTGCTCTTTTGGAGCAATTTTGTTGTGAAAAATGCGATAGCTCAAAATTGAGAAATTTCGTCATACGGCCGATCATGGATATTTCTCAAAAAATAAAAGTTGCTGGATCACTAGGAAATTAGTCTAAAACAATGTCCTGACACTAGATATGACCATTAAAATAATAATCTGCCCTTTTGGAGCAATTTTATTGGGAAAAATGAGATAGCTCAAAATTGAGAAATTTTGTCATACGGCCGATCATGGATATTTCTCAAAAAATAAAAGTTGCTGGATAACTAGGAAATTAGTCTAAAACAATGTCCTGACACTAGATATGACCATTAAAATAATAATCTGCCCTTTTGGAGCAATTTTATTGGGAAAAATGCGATAGCTCAAAATTGAGAAAATTCGTCATACGGCCGATCATGGATATTTCTCAAAAAATAAAAGTTTCTGGATCACGAGGAAATTAGTCTAAAACAATGTCCTGACACTAGATATGACCATACAAATAATAATCTGCTCTTTTGGAGCAATTTTGTTGTGAAAAATGAAATAGCTCAAAATTGAGAAATTTCGTCATACGGCCGATCATGGATTTTTCTCAAAAAATAAAAGTTGCTGGATCACTAGGAAATTAGTCTAAAACAATGTCCTGACACTAGATATGACCATACAAATAATAATCTGCTCTTTTGGAGCAATTTTGTTGTGAAAAATGAAATAGCCTAAAATTGAGAAATTTCGTCATACGGCCGATCATGGATTTTTCTCAGAAAATAAAAGTTGCTGGATAACTAGGAAATTAGTCTAAAACAATGTCCTGACACTAGATATGACCATACAAATAATAATCTGCTCTTTTGGAGCAATTTTGTTGTGAAAAATGAAATAGCTCAAAACTGAGAAATTTCGTCATACGATCATGGATTTTTCTCAGAAAATAAAAGTTGCTGGATAACTAGGAAATTAGTCTAAAACAATGTCCTGACACTAGATATGAGCATACAAATAATAATCTGCCCTTTTGGAGCAATCTTATTGGGAAAAATGAGATAGCTCAAAATTGAGAAATTTCGTCATACGGCCGATCATGGATTTTTCTCAAAAAATAAAAGTTGCTGGATCACTAGGAAATTAGTCTAAAACAATGTCCTGACACTAGATATGACCATTAAAATAATAATCTGCCCTTTTGGAGCAATTTTATTGGGAAAAATGCGATAGCTCAAAATTGAGAAAATTTGTCATACGGCCGATCATGGATATTTCTCAAAAAATAAAAGTTGCTGGATCACGAGGAAATTAGTCTAAAACAATGTCCTGACACTAGATATGACCATACAAATAATAATCTGCTCTTTTTTAGCAATTTTGTTGTGAAAAATGAAATAGCTTAAAATTGAGAAATTTCGTCATACGGCCGATCATGGATTTTTCTCAGAAAATAAAAGTTGCTGGATAACTAGGAAATTAGTCTAAAACAATGTCCTGACACTAGATATGACCATACATATAATAATCTGCCCTTTTGGAGCAATTTTGTTGTGAAAAATGAGATAGCTCAAATCTGAGAAATTTCGTCATACGGCCGATCATGGATTTTTCTCAAAAAATAAAAGTTGCTGGATCACTAGGAAATTAGTCTAAAACAATGTCCTGACACTAGATATGACCATTAAAATAATAATCTGCCCTTTTGGAGCAATTTTGTTGTGAAAAATGCGATAGCTCAAAATTGAGAAAATTCGTCATACGGCCGATCATGGATATTTCTCAAAAAATAAAAGTTGCTGGATCACTAGGAAATTAGTCTAAAACAATGTCCTGACACTAGATATGACCATTAAAATAATAATCTGCCCTTTTGGAGCAATTTTGTTGTGATAAATGCGATAGCTCAAAATTGAGAAAATTCGTCATACGGCCGATCATGGATATTTCTCAAAAAATAAAAGTTGCTGGATCACTAGGAAATTAGTCTAAAACAATGTCCTGACACTAGATATGACCATACAAATAATAATCTGCCCTTTTGGAGCAATCTTATTGGGAAAAATGAGATAGCTCAAAATTGAGAAATTTCGTCATACGGCCGATCATGGATATTTCTCAAAAAATAAAAGTTGCTGGATAACTAGGAAATTAGTCTAAAACAATGTCCTGACACTAGATATGACCATTAAAATAATAATCTGCCCTTTTGGAGCAATTTTATTGTGAAAAATGAGATAGCTCAAAATTGAGAAATTTCGTCATACGGCCGATCATGGATATTTCTCAAAAAATAAAAGTTGCTGCATTACTAGGAAATTAGTCTAAAACAATGTCCTGACACTAGATATGACCATACAAATAATAATCTGCTCTTTTGGAGCAATTTTGTTGTGAAAAATGAAATAGCTCAAAACTGAGAAATTTCGTCATACGATCATGGATTTTTCTCAGAAAATAAAAGTTGCTGGATAACTAGGAAATTAGTCTAAAACAATGTCCTGACACTAGATATGAGCATACAAATAATAATCTGCCCTTTTGGAGCAATCTTATTGGGAAAAATGAGATAGCTCAAAATTGAGAAATTTCGTCATACGGCCGATCATGGATTTTTCTCAAAAAATAAAAGTTGCTGGATCACTAGGAAATTAGTCTAAAACAATGTCCTGACACTAGATATGACCATACAAATAATAATCTGCCCTTTTGGAGCAATTTTGTTGTGAAAAATGCGATAGCTCAAAATTGAGAAATGTCACACGGCCGATCATGGATTTTTCTCAAAAAATAAAAGTTGCTGGATCACTAGGAAATTAGTCTAAAACAATGTCCTGACACTAGATATGACCATACAAATAATAATCTGCTCTTTTGGAGCAATTTTGTTGTGAAAAATGAAATAGCCTAAAATTGAGAAATTTCGTCATACGGCCGATCATGGATTTTTCTCAGAAAATAAAAGTTGCTGGATAACTAGGAAATTAGTCTAAAACAATGTCCTGACACTAGATATGACCATACAAATAATAATCTGCTCTTTTGGAGCAATTTTGTTGTGAAAAATGAAATAGCTCAAAACTGAGAAATTTCGTCATACGATCATGGATTTTTCTCAGAAAATAAAAGTTGCTGGATAACTAGGAAATTAGTCTAAAACAATGTCCTGACACTAGATATGACCATACAAATAATAATCTGCTCTTTTGGAGCAATTTTGTTGTGAAAAATGAAATAGCTTAAAATTGAGAAATTTCGTCATACGGCCGATCATGGATTTTTCTCAAAAAATAAAAGTTGCTGGATCACTAGGAAATTAGTCTAAAACAATGTCCTGACACTAGATATGACCATACAAATAATAATCTGCCCTTTTGGAGCAATTTTGTTGTGAAAAATGCGATAGCTCAAAATTGAGAAAATTCGTCATACGGCCGATCATGGATATTTCTCAAAAAATAAAAGTTGCTGGATCACTAGGAAATTAGTCTAAAACAATGTCCTGACACTAGATATGACCATTAAAATAATAATCTGCCCTTTTGGAGCAATTTTGTTGTGAAAAATGTGATAGCTCAAAATTGAGAAAATTCGTCATACGGCCGATCATGGATATTTCTCAAAAAATAAAAGTTGCTGGATCACTAGGAAATTAGTCTAAAACAATGTCCTGACACTAGATATGACCATACAAATAATAATCTGCCCTTTTAAAGGAATTTTATTGGGAAAAATGAGATAGCTCAAAATTGAGAAATTTCGTCATACGGCCGATCATGGATTTTTCTCAAAAAATAAAAGTTGCTGGATCACTAGGAAATTAGTCTAAAACAATGTCCTGACACTAGATATGACCATACAAATAATAATCTGCCCTTTTGGAGCAATTTTGTTGTGAAAAATGCGATAGCTCAAAATTGAGAAATGTCACACGGCCGATCATGGATTTTTCTCAAAAAATAAAAGTTGCTGGATCACTAGGAAATTAGTCTAAAACAATGTCCTGACACTAGATATGACCATACAAATAATAATCTGCTCTTTTGGAGCAATTTTGTTGTGAAAAATGAAATAGCCTAAAATTGAGAAATTTCGTCATATGGCCGATCATGGATTTTTCTCAGAAAATAAAAGTTGCTGGATAACTAGGAAATTAGTCTAAAACAATGTCCTGACACTAGATATGACCATACAAATAATAATCTGCTCTTTTGGAGCAATTTTGTTGTGAAAAATGAAATAGCTCAAAACTGAGAAATTTCGTCATACGATCATGGATTTTTCTCAGAAAATAAAAGTTGCTGGATAACTAGGAAATTAGTCTAAAACAATGTCCTGACACTAGATATGACCATACAAATAATAATCTGCTCTTTTGGAGCAATTTTGTTGTGAAAAATGAAATAGCTTAAAATTGAGAAATTTCGTCATACGGCCGATCATGGATTTTTCTCAAAAAATAAAAGTTGCTGGATCACTAGGAAATTAGTCTAAAACAATGTCCTGACACTAGATATGACCATACAAATAATAATCTGCCCTTTTGGAGCAATTTTGTTGTGAAAAATGCGATAGCTCAAAATTGAGAAATTTCGTCATACGGCCGATCATGGATTTTTCTCAAAAAATAAAAGTTGCTGGATCACTAGGAAATTAGTCTAAAACAATGTCCTGACACTAGATATGACCATACAAATAATAATCTGCTCTTTTGGAGCAATTTTGTTGTGAAAAATGAAATAGCTCAAAACTGAGAAATTTCGTCATACGATCATGGATTTTTCTCAGAAAATAAAAGTTGCTGGATAACTAGGAAATTAGTCTAAAACAATGTCCTGACACTAGATATGAGCATACAAATAATAATCTGCCCTTTTGGAGCAATCTTATTGGGAAAAATGAGATAGCTCAAAATTGAGAAATTTCGTCATACGTCCGATCATGGATTTTTCTCAAAAAATAAAAGTTGCTGGATCACTAAGAAATTAGTCTAAAACAATGTCCTGACACTAGATATGACCATTAAAATAATAATCTGCCCTTTTGGAGCAATTTTATTGGGAAAAATGCGATAGCTCAAAATTGAGAAAATTCGTCATACGGCCGATCATGGATATTTCTCAAAAAATAAAAGTTTCTGGATCACGAGGAAATTAGTCTAAAACAATGTCCTGACACTAGATATGACCATACAAATAATAATCTGCTCTTTTGGAGCAATTTTGTTGTGAAAAATGAAATAGCTCAAAATTGAGAAATTTCGTCATACGGCCGATCATGGATTTTTCTCAAAAAATAAAAGTTGCTGGATCACTAGGAAATTAGTCTAAAACAATGTCCTGACACTAGATATGACCATACAAATAATAATCTGCCCTTTTGGAGCAATTTTGTTGTGAAAAATGCGATAGCTCAAAATTGAGAAATTTCGTCATACGGCCGATCATGGATTTTTCTCAAAAAATAAAAGTTGCTGGATCACTAGGAAATTAGTCTAAAACAATGTCCTGACACTAGATATGACCATACAAATAATAATCTGCTCTTTTGGAGCAATTTTGTTGTGAAAAATGAAATAGCCTAAAATTGAGAAATTTCGTCATACGGCCGATCATGGATTTTTCTCAGAAAATAAACGTTGCTGGATAACTAGGAAATTAGTCTAAAACAATGTCCTGACACTAGATATGACCATACAAATAATAATCTGCTCTTTTGGAGCAATTTTGTTGTGAAAAATGAAATAGCTCAAAACTGAGAAATTTCGTCATACGATCATGGATTTTTCTCAGAAAATAAAAGTTGCTGGATAACTAGGAAATTAGTCTAAAACAATGTCCTGACACTAGATATGACCATACAAATAATAATCTGCCCTTTTGGAGCAATTTTGTTGTGAAAAATGAGATAGCTCAAAACTGAGAAATTTCGTCATACGGCCAATCATGGATTTTTCTCAAAAAATAAAAGTTGCTGGATCACTAGGAAATTAGTCTAAAACAATGTCCTGACACTAGATATGACCATACAAATAATAATCTGCTCTTTTGGAGCAATTTTGTTGTGAAAAATGAAATAGCCTAAAATTGAGAAATTTCGTCATACGGCCGATCATGGATTTTTCTCAGAAAATAAAAGTTGCTGGATAACTAGGAAATTAGTCTAAAACAATGTCCTGACACTAGATATGACCATACAAATAATAATCTGCTCTTTTGGAGCAATTTTGTTGTGAAAAATGAAATAGCTCAAAACTGAGAAATTTCGTCATACGATCATGGATTTTTCTCAGAAAATAAAAGTTGCTGGATAACTAGGAAATTAGTCTAAAACAATGTCCTGACACTAGATATGACCATACAAATAATAATCTGCTCTTTTGGAGCAATTTTGTTGTGAAAAATGAAATAGCTTAAAATTGAGAAATTTCGTCATACGGCCGATCATGGATTTTTCTCAAAAAATAAAAGTTGCTGGATCACTAGGAAATTAGTCTAAAACAATGTCCTGACACTAGATATGACCATACAAATAATAATCTGCCCTTTTGGAGCAATTTTGTTGTGAAAAATGCGATAGCTCAAAATTGAGAAAATTCGTCATACGGCCGATCATGGATATTTCTCAAAAAATAAAAGTTGCTGGATCACTAGGAAATTAGTCTAAAACAATGTCCTGACACTAGATATGACCATTAAAATAATAATCTGCCCTTTTGGAGCAATTTTGTTGTGAAAAATGCGATAGCTCAAAATTGAGAAAATTCGTCATACGGCCGATCATGGATATTTCTCAAAAAATAAAAGTTGCTGGATCACTAGGAAATTAGTCTAAAACAATGTCCTGACACTAGATATGACCATACAAATAATAATCTGCCCTTTTAAAGGAATTTTATTGGGAAAAATGAGATAGCTCAAAATTGAGAAATTTCGTCATACGGCCGATCATGGATTTTTCTCAAAAAATAAAAGTTGCTGGATCACTAGGAAATTAGTCTAAAACAATGTCCTGACACTAGATATGACCATACAAATAATAATCTGCCCTTTTGGAGCAATTTTGTTGTGAAAAATGCGATAGCTCAAAATTGAGAAATGTCACACGGCCGATCATGGATTTTTCTCAAAAAATAAAAGTTGCTGGATCACTAGGAAATTAGTCTAAAACAATGTCCTGACACTAGATATGACCATACAAATAATAATCTGCTCTTTTGGAGCAATTTTGTTGTGAAAAATGAAATAGCCTAAAATTGAGAAATTTCGTCATACGGCCGATCATGGATTTTTCTCAGAAAATAAAAGTTGCTGGATAACTAGGAAATTAGTCTAAAACAATGTCCTGACACTAGATATGACCATACAAATAATAATCTGCTCTTTTGGAGCAATTTTGTTGTGAAAAATGAAATAGCTCAAAACTGAGAAATTTCGTCATACGATCATGGATTTTTCTCAGAAAATAAAAGTTGCTGGATAACTAGGAAATTAGTCTAAAACAATGTCCTGACACTAGATATGACCATACAAATAATAATCTGCTCTTTTGGAGCAATTTTGTTGTGAAAAATGAAATAGCTTAAAATTGAGAAATTTCGTCATACGGCCGATCATGGATTTTTCTCAAAAAATAAAAGTTGCTGGATCACTAGGAAATTAGTCTAAAACAATGTCCTGACACTAGATATGACCATACAAATAATAATCTGCCCTTTTGGAGCAATTTTGTTGTGAAAAATGCGATAGCTCAAAATTGAGAAATTTCGTCATACGGCCGATCATGGATTTTTCTCAAAAAATAAAAGTTGCTGGATCACTAGGAAATTAGTCTAAAACAATGTCCTGACACTAGATATGACCATACAAATAATAATCTGCTCTTTTGGAGCAATTTTGTTGTGAAAAATGAAATAGCTCAAAACTGAGAAATTTCGTCATACGATCATGGATTTTTCTCAGAAAATAAAAGTTGCTGGATAACTAGGAAATTAGTCTAAAACAATGTCCTGACACTAGATATGAGCATACAAATAATAATCTGCCCTTTTGGAGCAATCTTATTGGGAAAAATGAGATAGCTCAAAATTGAGAAATTTCGTCATACGTCCGATCATGGATTTTTCTCAAAAAATAAAAGTTGCTGGATCACTAAGAAATTAGTCTAAAACAATGTCCTGACACTAGATATGACCATTAAAATAATAATCTGCCCTTTTGGAGCAATTTTATTGGGAAAAATGTGATAGCTCAAAATTGAGAAAATTCGTCATACGGCCGATCATGGATATTTCTCAAAAAATAAAAGTTTCTGGATCACGAGGAAATTAGTCTAAAACAATGTCCTGACACTAGATATGACCATACAAATAATAATCTGCTCTTTTGGAGCAATTTTGTTGTGAAAAATGAAATAGCTCAAAATTGAGAAATTTCGTCATACGGCCGATCATGGATTTTTCTCAAAAAATAAAAGTTGCTGGATCACTAGGAAATTAGTCTAAAACAATGTCCTGACACTAGATATGACCATACAAATAATAATCTGCCCTTTTGGAGCAATTTTGTTGTGAAAAATGCGATAGCTCAAAATTGAGAAATTTCGTCATACGGCCGATCATGGATTTTTCTCAAAAAATAAAAGTTGCTGGATCACTAGGAAATTAGTCTAAAACAATGTCCTGACACTAGATATGACCATACAAATAATAATCTGCTCTTTTGGAGCAATTTTGTTGTGAAAAATGAAATAGCCTAAAATTGAGAAATTTCGTCATACGGCCGATCATGGATTTTTCTCAGAAAATAAAAGTTGCTGGATAACTAGGAAATTAGTCTAAAACAATGTCCTGACACTAGATATGACCATACAAATAATAATCTGCTCTTTTGGAGCAATTTTGTTGTGAAAAATGAAATAGCTCAAAACTGAGAAATTTCGTCATACGATCATGGATTTTTCTCAGAAAATAAAAGTTGCTGGATAACTAGGAAATTAGTCTAAAACAATGTCCTGACACTAGATATGACCATACAAATAATAATCTGCCCTTTTGGAGCAATTTTGTTGTGAAAAATGAGATAGCTCAAAACTGAGAAATTTCGTCATACGGCCAATCATGGATTTTTCTCAAAAAATAAAAGTTGCTGGATCACTAGGAAATTAGTCTAAAACAATGTCCTGACACTAGATATGACCATTAAAATAATAATCTGCCCTTTTGGAGCAATTTTGTTGTGAAAAATGCGATAGCTCAAAATTGAGAAAATTCGTCATACGGCCGATCATGGATATTTCTCAAAAAATAAAAGTTGCTGGATCACTAGGAAATTAGTCTAAAACAATGTCCTGACACTAGATATGACCATTAAAATAATAATCTGCCCTTTTGGAGCAATTTTATTGGGAAAAATGTGATAGCTCAAAATTGAGAAAATTCGTCATACGGCCGATCATGGATATTTCTCAAAAAATAAAAGTTTCTGGATCACGAGGAAATTAGTCTAAAACAATGTCCTGACACTAGATATGACCATACAAATAATAATCTGCTCTTTTGGAGCAATTTTGTTGTGAAAAATGAAATAGCTCAAAATTGAGAAATTTCGTCATACGGCCGATCATGGATTTTTCTCAAAAAATAAAAGTTGCTGGATCACTAGGAAATTAGTCTAAAACAATGTCCTGACACTAGATATGACCATACAAATAATAATCTGCCCTTTTGGAGCAATTTTGTTGTGAAAAATGCGATAGCTCAAAATTGAGAAATTTCGTCATACGGCCGATCATGGATTTTTCTCAAAAAATAAAAGTTGCTGGATCACTAGGAAATTAGTCTAAAACAATGTCCTGACACTAGATATGACCATACAAATAATAATCTGCTCTTTTGGAGCAATTTTGTTGTGAAAAATGAAATAGCCTAAAATTGAGAAATTTCGTCATACGGCCGATCATGGATTTTTCTCAGAAAATAAAAGTTGCTGGATAACTAGGAAATTAGTCTAAAACAATGTCCTGACACTAGATATGACCATACAAATAATAATCTGCTCTTTTGGAGCAATTTTGTTGTGAAAAATGAAATAGCTCAAAACTGAGAAATTTCGTCATACGATCATGGATTTTTCTCAGAAAATAAAAGTTGCTGGATAACTAGGAAATTAGTCTAAAACAATGTCCTGACACTAGATATGACCATACAAATAATAATCTGCCCTTTTGGAGCAATTTTGTTGTGAAAAATGAGATAGCTCAAAACTGAGAAATTTCGTCATACGGCCAATCATGGATTTTTCTCAAAAAATAAAAGTTGCTGGATCACTAGGAAATTAGTCTAAAACAATGTCCTGACACTAGATATGACCATACAAATAATAATCTGCTCTTTTGGAGCAATTTTGTTGTGAAAAATGAAATAGCCTAAAATTGAGAAATTTCGTCATACGGCCGATCATGGATTTTTCTCAGAAAATAAAAGTTGCTGGATAACTAGGAAATTAGTCTAAAACAATGTCCTGACACTAGATATGACCATACAAATAATAATCTGCTCTTTTGGAGCAATTTTGTTGTGAAAAATGAAATAGCTCAAAACTGAGAAATTTCGTCATACGATCATGGATTTTTCTCAGAAAATAAAAGTTGCTGGATAACTAGGAAATTAGTCTAAAACAATGTCCTGACACTAGATATGACCATACAAATAATAATCTGCTCTTTTGGAGCAATTTTGTTGTGAAAAATGAAATAGCTTAAAATTGAGAAATTTCGTCATACGGCCGATCATGGATTTTTCTCAAAAAATAAAAGTTGCTGGATCACTAGGAAATTAGTCTAAAACAATGTCCTGACACTAGATATGACCATACAAATAATAATCTGCCCTTTTGGAGCAATTTTGTTGTGAAAAATGCGATAGCTCAAAATTGAGAAAATTCGTCATACGGCCGATCATGGATATTTCTCAAAAAATAAAAGTTGCTGGATCACTAGGAAATTAGTCTAAAACAATGTCCTGACACTAGATATGACCATTAAAATAATAATCTGCCCTTTTGGAGCAATTTTGTTGTGAAAAATGCGATAGCTCAAAATTGAGAAAATTCGTCATACGGCCGATCATGGATATTTCTCAAAAAATAAAAGTTGCTGGATCACTAGGAAATTAGTCTAAAACAATGTCCTGACACTAGATATGACCATACAAATAATAATCTGCCCTTTTAAAGGAATTTTATTGGGAAAAATGAGATAGCTCAAAATTGAGAAATTTCGTCATACGGCCGATCATGGATTTTTCTCAAAAAATAAAAGTTGCTGGATCACTAGGAAATTAGTCTAAAACAATGTCCTGACACTAGATATGACCATACAAATAATAATCTGCCCTTTTGGAGCAATTTTGTTGTGAAAAATGCGATAGCTCAAAATTGAGAAATGTCACACGGCCGATCATGGATTTTTCTCAAAAAATAAAAGTTGCTGGATCACTAGGAAATTAGTCTAAAACAATGTCCTGACACTAGATATGACCATACAAATAATAATCTGCTCTTTTGGAGCAATTTTGTTGTGAAAAATGAAATAGCCTAAAATTGAGAAATTTCGTCATACGGCCGATCATGGATTTTTCTCAGAAAATAAAAGTTGCTGGATAACTAGGAAATTAGTCTAAAACAATGTCCTGACACTAGATATGACCATACAAATAATAATCTGCTCTTTTGGAGCAATTTTGTTGTGAAAAATGAAATAGCTCAAAACTGAGAAATTTCGTCATACGATCATGGATTTTTCTCAGAAAATAAAAGTTGCTGGATACCTAGGAAATTAGTCTAAAACAATGTCCTGACACTAGATATGACCATACAAATAATAATCTGCTCTTTTGGAGCAATTTTGTTGTGAAAAATGAAATAGCTTAAAATTGAGAAATTTCGTCATACGGCCGATCATGGATTTTTCTCAAAAAATAAAAGTTGCTGGATCACTAGGAAATTAGTCTAAAACAATGTCCTGACACTAGATATGACCATACAAATAATAATCTGCCCTTTTGGAGCAATTTTGTTGTGAAAAATGCGATAGCTCAAAATTGAGAAATTTCGTCATACGGCCGATCATGGATTTTTCTCAAAAAATAAAAGTTGCTGGATCACTAGGAAATTAGTCTAAAACAATGTCCTGACACTAGATATGACCATACAAATAATAATCTGCTCTTTTGGAGCAATTTTGTTGTGAAAAATGAAATAGGTCAAAACTGAGAAATTTCGTCATACGATCATGGATTTTTCTCAGAAAATAAAAGTTGCTGGATAACTAGGAAATTAGTCTAAAACAATGTCCTGACACTAGATATGAGCATACAAATAATAATCTGCCCTTTTGGAGCAATCTTATTGGGAAAAATGAGATAGCTCAAAATTGAGAAATTTCGTCATACGTCCGATCATGGATTTTTCTCAAAAAATAAAAGTTGCTGGATCACTAAGAAATTAGTCTAAAACAATGTCCTGACACTAGATATGACCATTAAAATAATAATCTGCCCTTTTGGAGCAATTTTATTGGGAAAAATGCGATAGCTCAAAATTGAGAAAATTCGTCATACGGCCGATCATGGATATTTCTCAAAAAATAAAAGTTTCTGGATCACGAGGAAATTAGTCTAAAACAATGTCCTGACACTAGATATGACCATACAAATAATAATCTGCTCTTTTGGAGCAATTTTGTTGTGAAAAATGAAATAGCTCAAAATTGAGAAATTTCGTCATACGGCCGATCATGGATTTTTCTCAAAAAATAAAAGTTGCTGGATCACTAGGAAATTAGTCTAAAACAATGTCCTGACACTAGATATGACCATACAAATAATAATCTGCCCTTTTGGAGCAATTTTGTTGTGAAAAATGCGATAGCTCAAAATTGAGAAATTTCGTCATACGGCCGATCATGGATTTTTCTCAAAAAATAAAAGTTGCTGGATCACTAGGAAATTAGTCTAAAACAATGTCCTGACACTAGATATGACCATACAAATAATAATCTGCTCTTTTGGAGCAATTTTGTTGTGAAAAATGAAATAGCCTAAAATTGAGAAATTTCGTCATACGGCCGATCATGGATTTTTCTCAGAAAATAAAAGTTGCTGGATAACTAGGAAATTAGTCTAAAACAATGTCCTGACACTAGATATGACCATACAAATAATAATCTGCTCTTTTGGAGCAATTTTGTTGTGAAAAATGAAATAGCTCAAAACTGAGAAATTTCGTCATACGATCATGGATTTTTCTCAGAAAATAAAAGTTGCTGGATAACTAGGAAATTAGTCTAAAACAATGTCCTGACACTAGATATGACCATACAAATAATAATCTGCCCTTTTGGAGCAATTTTGTTGTGAAAAATGAGATAGCTCAAAACTGAGAAATTTCGTCATACGGCCAATCATGGATTTTTCTCAAAAAATAAAAGTTGCTGGATCACTAGGAAATTAGTCTAAAACAATGTCCTGACACTAGATATGACCATTAAAATAATAATCTGCCCTTTTGGAGCAATTTTGTTGTGAAAAATGCGATAGCTCAAAATTGAGAAAATTCGTCATACGGCCGATCATGGATATTTCTCAAAAAATAAAAGTTGCTGGATCACTAGGAAATTAGTCTAAAACAATGTCCTGACACTAGATATGACCATTAAAATAATAATCTGCCCTTTTGGAGCAATTTTGTTGTGAAAAATGCGATAGCTCAAAATTGAGAAAATTCGTCATACGGCCGATCATGGATATTTCTCAAAAAATAAAAGTTGCTGGATCACTAGGAAATTAGTCTAAAACAATGTCCTGACACTAGATATGACCATTAAAATAATAATCTGCCCTTTTGGAGCAATTTTATTGTGAAAAATGAGATAGCTCAAAATTGAGAAATTTCGTCATACGGCCGATCATGGATATTTCTCAAAAAATAAAAGTTGCTGCATTACTAGGAAATTAGTCTAAAACAATGTCCTGACACTAGATATGACCATACAAATAATAATCTGCTCTTTTGGAGCAATTTTGTTGTGAAAAATGCGATAGCTCAAAATTGAGAAATTTCGTCATACGGCCGATCATGGATATTTCTCAAAAAATAAAAGTTGCTGGATCACTAGGAAATTAGTCTAAAACAATGTCCTGACACTAGATATGACCATTAAAATAATAATCTGCCCTTTTGGAGCAATTTTATTGGGAAAAATGAGATAGCTCAAAATTGAGAAATTTTGTCATACGGCCGATCATGGATATTTCTCAAAAAATAAAAGTTGCTGGATAACTAGGAAATTAGTCTAAAACAATGTCCTGACACTAGATATGACCATTAAAATAATAATCTGCCCTTTTGGAGCAATTTTATTGGGAAAAATGCGATAGCTCAAAATTGAGAAAATTCGTCATACGGCCGATCATGGATTTTTCTGAAAAAATAAAAGTTGCTGGATCACTAGGAAATTAGTCTAAAACAATGTCCTGACACTAGATATGACCATACAAATAATAATCTGCTCTTTTGGAGCAATTTTGTTGTGAAAAATGAAATAGCTTAAAATTGAGAAATTTCGTCATACGGCCGATCATGGATTTTTCTCAGAAAATAAAAGTTGCTGGATAACTAGGAAATTAGTCTAAAACAATGTCCTGACACTAGATATGACCATTAAAATAATAATCTGCCCTTTTGGAGCAATTTTATTGGGAAAAATGAGATAGCTCAAAATTGAGAAATTTTGTCATACGGCCGATCATGGATATTTCTCAAAAAATAAAAGTTGCTGGATAACTAGGAAATTAGTCTAAAACAATGTCCTGACACTAGATATGACCATTAAAATAATAATCTGCTCTTTTGGAGCAATTTTATTGGGAAAAATGCGATAGCTCAAAATTGAGAAAATTTGTCATACGGCCGATCATGGATATTTCTCAAAAAATAAAAGTTGCTGGATCACGAGGAAATTAGTCTAAAACAATGTCCTGACACTAGATATGACCATACAAATAATAATCTGCTCTTTTGGAGCAATTTTGTTGTGAAAAATGAAATAGCTTAAAATTGAGAAATTTCGTCATACGGCCGATCATGGATTTTTCTCAGAAAATAAAAGTTGCTGGATAACTAGGAAATTAGTCTAAAACAATGTCCTGACACTAGATATGACCATACATATAATAATCTGCCCTTTTGGAGCAATTTTGTTGTGAAAAATGAGATAGCTCAAATCTGAGAAATTTCGTCATACGGCCGATCATGGATTTTTCTCAAAAAATAAAAGTTGCTGGATCACTAGGAAATTAGTCTAAAACAATGTCCTGACACTAGATATGACCATTAAAATAATAATCTGCCCTTTTGGAGCAATTTTGTTGTGAAAAATGCGATAGCTCAAAATTGAGAAAATTCGTCATACGGCCGATCATGGATATTTCTCAAAAAATAAAAGTTGCTGGATCACTAGGAAATTAGTCTAAAACAATGTCCTGACACTAGATATGACCATTAAAATAATAATCTGCCCTTTTGGAGCAATTTTGTTGTGATAAATGCGATAGCTCAAAATTGAGAAAATTCGTCATACGGCCGATCATGGATATTTCTCAAAAAATAAAAGTTGCTGGATCACTAGGAAATTAGTCTAAAACAATGTCCTGACACTAGATATGACCATACAAATAATAATCTGCCCTTTTAAAGGAATTTTATTGGGAAAAATGAGATAGCTCAAAACTGAGAAATTTCGTCATACGGCCGATCATGGATATTTCTCAAAAAATAAAAGTTGCTGGATAACTAGGAAATTAGTCTAAAACAATGTCCTGACACTAGATATGACCATTAAAATAATAATCTGCCCTTTTGGAGCAATTTTATTGTGAAAAATGAGATAGCTCAAAATTGAGAAATTTCGTCATACGGCCGATCATGGATATTTCTCAAAAAATAAAAGTTGCTGCATTACTAGGAAATTAGTCTAAAACAATGTCCTGACACTAGATATGACCATACAAATAATAATCTGCTCTTTTGGAGCAATTTTGTTGTGAAAAATGAAATAGCTCAAAACTGAGAAATTTCGTCATACGATCATGGATTTTTCTCAGAAAATAAAAGTTGCTGGATAACTAGGAAATTAGTCTAAAACAATGTCCTGACACTAGATATGAGCATACAAATAATAATCTGCCCTTTTGGAGCAATCTTATTGGGAAAAATGAGATAGCTCAAAATTGAGAAATTTCGTCATACGGCCGATCATGGATTTTTCTCAAAAAATAAAAGTTGCTGGATCACTAAGAAATTAGTCTAAAACAATGTCCTGACACTAGATATGACCATTAAAATAATAATCTGCCCTTTTGGAGCAATTTTATTGGGAAAAATGCGATAGCTCAAAATTGAGAAAATTCGTCATACGGCCGATCATGGATATTTCTCAAAAAATAAAAGTTTCTGGATCACGAGGAAATTAGTCTAAAACAATGTCCTGACACTAGATATGACCATACAAATAATAATCTGCTCTTTTGGAGCAATTTTGTTGTGAAAAATGAAATAGCTCAAAATTGAGAAATTTCGTCATACGGCCGATCATGGATTTTTCTCAAAAAATAAAAGTTGCTGGATCACTAGGAAATTAGTCTAAAACAATGTCCTGACACTAGATATGACCATACAAATAATAATCTGCCCTTTTGGAGCAATTTTGTTGTGAAAAATGCGATAGCTCAAAATTGAGAAATTTCGTCATACGGCCGATCATGGATTTTTCTCAAAAAATAAAAGTTGCTGGATCACTAGGAAATTAGTCTAAAACAATGTCCTGACACTAGATATGACCATACAAATAATAATCTGCTCTTTTGGAGCAATTTTGTTGTGAAAAATGAAATAGCCTAAAATTGAGAAATTTCGTCATACGGCCGATCATGGATTTTTCTCAGAAAATAAAAGTTGCTGGATAACTAGGAAATTAGTCTAAAACAATGTCCTGACACTAGATATGACCATACAAATAATAATCTGCTCTTTTGGAGCAATTTTGTTGTGAAAAATGAAATAGCTCAAAACTGAGAAATTTCGTCATACGATCATGGATTTTTCTCAGAAAATAAAAGTTGCTGGATAACTAGGAAATTAGTCTAAAACAATGTCCTGACACTAGATATGACCATACAAATAATAATCTGCCCTTTTGGAGCAATTTTGTTGTGAAAAATGAGATAGCTCAAAACTGAGAAATTTCGTCATACGGCCAATCATGGATTTTTCTCAAAAAATAAAAGTTGCTGGATCACTAGGAAATTAGTCTGAAACAATGTCCTGACACTAGATATGACCATTAAAATAATAATCTGCCCTTTTGGAGCAATTTTGTTGTGAAAAATGCGATAGCTCAAAATTGAGAAAATTCGTCATACGGCCGATCATGGATATTTCTCAAAAAATAAAAGTTGCTGGATCACTAGGAAATTAGTCTAAAACAATGTCCTGACACTAGATATGACCATTAAAATAATAATCTGCCCTTTTGGAGCAATTTTGTTGTGAAAAATGCGATAGCTCAAAATTGAGAAAATTCGTCATACGGCCGATCATGGATATTTCTCAAAAAATAAAAGTTGCTGGATCACTAGGAAATTAGTCTAAAACAATGTCCTGACACTAGATATGACCATACAAATAATAATCTGCCCTTTTAAAGGAATTTTATTGGGAAAAATGAGATAGCTCAAAACTGAGAAATTTCGTCATACGGCCGATCATGGATATTTCTCAAAAAATAAAAGTTGCTGGATAACTAGGAAATTAGTCTAAAACAATGTCCTGACACTAGATATGACCATTAAAATAATAATCTGCCCTTTTGGAGCAATTTTATTGTGAAAAATGAGATAGCTCAAAATTGAGAAATTTCGTCATACGGCCGATCATGGATATTTCTCAAAAAATAAAAGTTGCTGCATTACTAGGAAATTAGTCTAAAACAATGTCCTGACACTAGATATGACCATACAAATAATAATCTGCTCTTTTGGAGCAATTTTGTTGTGAAAAATGCGATAGCTCAAAATTGAGAAATTTCGTCATACGGCCGATCATGGATATTTCTCAAAAAATAAAAGTTGCTGGATCACTAGGAAATTAGTCTAAAACAATGTCCTGACACTAGATATGACCATTAAAATAATAATCTGCCCTTTTGGAGCAATTTTATTGGGAAAAATGAGATAGCTCAAAATTGAGAAATTTTGTCATACGGCCGATCATGGATATTTCTCAAAAAATAAAAGTTGCTGGATAACTAGGAAATTAGTCTAAAACAATGTCCTGACACTAGATATGACCATTAAAATAATAATCTGCCCTTTTGGAGCAATTTTATTGGGAAAAATGCGATAGCTCAAAATTGAGAAAATTCGTCATACGGCCGATCATGGATTTTTCTGAAAAAATAAAAGTTGCTGGATCACTAGGAAATTAGTCTAAAACAATGTCCTGACACTAGATATGACCATACAAATAATAATCTGCTCTTTTGGAGCAATTTTGTTGTGAAAAATGAAATAGCTTAAAATTGAGAAATTTCGTCATACGGCCGATCATGGATTTTTCTCAGAAAATAAAAGTTGCTGGATAACTAGGAAATTAGTCTAAAACAATGTCCTGACACTAGATATGACCATTAAAATAATAATCTGCCCTTTTGGAGCAATTTTATTGGGAAAAATGAGATAGCTCAAAATTGAGAAATTTTGTCATACGGCCGATCATGGATATTTCTCAAAAAATAAAAGTTGCTGGATAACTAGGAAATTAGTCTAAAACAATGTCCTGACACTAGATATGACCATTAAAATAATAATCTGCTCTTTTGGAGCAATTTTATTGGGAAAAATGCGATAGCTCAAAATTGAGAAAATTTGTCATACGGCCGATCATGGATATTTCTCAAAAAATAAAAGTTGCTGGATCACGAGGAAATTAGTCTAAAACAATGTCCTGACACTAGATATGACCATACAAATAATAATCTGCTCTTTTGGAGCAATTTTGTTGTGAAAAATGAAATAGCTTAAAATTGAGAAATTTCGTCATACGGCCGATCATGGATTTTTCTCAGAAAATAAAAGTTGCTGGATAACTAGGAAATTAGTCTAAAACAATGTCCTGACACTAGATATGACCATACATATAATAATCTGCCCTTTTGGAGCAATTTTGTTGTGAAAAATGAGATAGCTCAAATCTGAGAAATTTCGTCATACGGCCGATCATGGATTTTTCTCAAAAAATAAAAGTTGCTGGATCACTAGGAAATTAGTCTAAAACAATGTCCTGACACTAGATATGACCATTAAAATAATAATCTGCCCTTTTGGAGCAATTTTGTTGTGAAAAATGCGATAGCTCAAAATTGAGAAAATTCGTCATACGGCCGATCATGGATATTTCTCAAAAAATAAAAGTTGCTGGATCACTAGGAAATTAGTCTAAAACAATGTCCTGACACTAGATATGACCATTAAAATAATAATCTGCCCTTTTGGAGCAATTTTGTTGTGATAAATGCGATAGCTCAAAATTGAGAAAATTCGTCATACGGCCGATCATGGATATTTCTCAAAAAATAAAAGTTGCTGGATCACTAGGAAATTAGTCTAAAACAATGTCCTGACACTAGATATGACCATACAAATAATAATCTGCCCTTTTAAAGGAATTTTATTGGGAAAAATGAGATAGCTCAAAACTGAGAAATTTCGTCATACGGCCGATCATGGATATTTCTCAAAAAATAAAAGTTGCTGGATAACTAGGAAATTAGTCTAAAACAATGTCCTGACACTAGATATGACCATTAAAATAATAATCTGCCCTTTTGGAGCAATTTTATTGTGAAAAATGAGATAGCTCAAAATTGAGAAATTTCGTCATACGGCCGATCATGGATATTTCTCAAAAAATAAAAGTTGCTGCATTACTAGGAAATTAGTCTAAAACAATGTCCTGACACTAGATATGACCATACAAATAATAATCTGCTCTTTTGGAGCAATTTTGTTGTGAAAAATGAAATAGCTCAAAACTGAGAAATTTCGTCATACGATCATGGATTTTTCTCAGAAAATAAAAGTTGCTGGATAACTAGGAAATTAGTCTAAAACAATGTCCTGACACTAGATATGAGCATACAAATAATAATCTGCCCTTTTGGAGCAATCTTATTGGGAAAAATGAGATAGCTCAAAATTGAGAAATTTCGTCATACGGCCGATCATGGATTTTTCTCAAAAAATAAAAGTTGCTGGATCACTAGGAAATTAGTCTAAAACAATGTCCTGACACTAGATATGACCATACAAATAATAATCTGCCCTTTTGGAGCAATTTTGTTGTGAAAAATGCGATAGCTCAAAATTGAGAAATGTCACACGGCCGATCATGGATTTTTCTCAAAAAATAAAAGTTGCTGGATCACTAGGAAATTAGTCTAAAACAATGTCCTGACACTAGATATGACCATACAAATAATAATCTGCCCTTTTGGAGCAATTTTGTTGTGAAAAATGCGATAGCTCAAAATTGAGAAATGTCACACGGCCGATCATGGATTTTTCTCAAAAAATAAAAGTTGCTGGATCACTAGGAAATTAGTCTAAAACAATGTCCTGACACTAGATATGACCATACAAATAATAATCTGCTCTTTTGGAGCAATTTTGTTGTGAAAAATGAAATAGCCTAAAATTGAGAAATTTCGTCATACGGCCGATCATGGATTTTTCTCAGAAAATAAAAGTTGCTGGATAACTAGGAAATTAGTCTAAAACAATGTCCTGACACTAGATATCACCATACAAATAATAATCTGCTCTTTTGGAGCAATTTTGTTGTGAAAAATGAAATAGCTCAAAACTGAGAAATTTCGTCATACGATCATGGATTTTTCTCAGAAAATAAAAGTTGCTGGATAACTAGGAAATTAGTCTAAAACAATGTCCTGACACTAGATATGACCATACAAATAATAATCTGCTCTTTTGGAGCAATTTTGTTGTGAAAAATGAAATAGCTTAAAATTGAGAAATTTCGTCATACGGCCGATCATGGATTTTTCTCAAAAAATAAAAGTTGCTGGATCACTAGGAAATTAGTCTAAAACAATGTCCTGACACTAGATATGACCATTAAAATAATAATCTGCCCTTTTGGAGCAATTTTGTTGTGAAAAATGCGATAGCTCAAAATTGAGAAAATTCGTCATACGGCCGATCATGGATATTTCTCAAAAAATAAAAGTTGCTGGATCACTAGGAAATTAGTCTAAAACAATGTCCTGACACTAGATATGACCATACAAATAATAATCTGCCCTTTTAAAGGAATTTTATTGGGAAAAATGAGATAGCTCAAAATTGAGAAATTTCGTCATACGGCCGATCATGGATTTTTCTCAAAAAATAAAAGTTGCTGGATCACTAGGAAATTAGTCTAAAACAATGTCCTGACACTAGATATGACCATACAAATAATAATCTGCCCTTTTGGAGCAATTTTGTTGTGAAAAATGCGATAGCTCAAAATTGAGAAATGTCACACGGCCGATCATGGATTTTTCTCAAAAAATAAAAGTTGCTGGATCACTAGGAAATTAGTCTAAAACAATGTCCTGACACTAGATATGACCATACAAATAATAATCTGCTCTTTTGGAGCAATTTTGTTGTGAAAAATGAAATAGCCTAAAATTGAGAAATTTCGTCATACGGCCGATCATGGATTTTTCTCAGAAAATAAAAGTTGCTGGATAACTAGGAAATTAGTCTAAAACAATGTCCTGACACTAGATATGACCATACAAATAATAATCTGCTCTTTTGGAGCAATTTTGTTGTGAAAAATGAAATAGCTTAAAATTGAGAAATTTCGTCATACGGCCGATCATGGATTTTTCTCAAAAAATAAAAGTTGCTGGATCACTAGGAAATTAGTCTAAAACAATGTCCTGACACTAGATATGACCATTAAAATAATAATCTGCCCTTTTGGAGCAATTTTATTGGGAAAAATGAGATAGCTCAAAATTGAGAAATTTTGTCATACGGCCGATCATGGATATTTCTCAAAAAATAAAAGTTGCTGGATAACTAGGAAATTAGTCTAAAACAATGTCCTGACACTAGATATGACCATTAAAATAATAATCTGCTCTTTTGGAGCAATTTTATTGGGAAAAATGCGATAGCTCAAAATTGAGAAAATTTGTCATACGGCCGATCATGGATATTTCTCAAAAAATAAAAGTTGCTGGATCACGAGGAAATTAGTCTAAAACAATGTCCTGACACTAGATATGACCATACAAATAATAATCTGCTCTTTTGGAGCAATTTTGTTGTGAAAAATGAAATAGCTTAAAATTGAGAAATTTCGTCATACGGCCGATCATGGATTTTTCTCAGAAAATAAAAGTTGCTGGATAACTAGGAAATTAGTCTAAAACAATGTCCTGACACTAGATATGACCATACATATAATAATCTGCCCTTTTGGAGCAATTTTGTTGTGAAAAATGAGATAGCTCAAATCTGAGAAATTTCGTCATACGGCCGATCATGGATTTTTCTCAAAAAATAAAAGTTGCTGGATCACTAGGAAATTAGTCTAAAACAATGTCCTGACACTAGATATGACCATTAAAATAATAATCTGCCCTTTTGGAGCAATTTTGTTGTGAAAAATGCGATAGCTCAAAATTGAGAAAATTCGTCATACGGCCGATCATGGATATTTCTCAAAAAATAAAAGTTGCTGGATCACTAGGAAATTAGTCTAAAACAATGTCCTGACACTAGATATGACCATTAAAATAATAATCTGCCCTTTTGGAGCAATTTTGTTGTGATAAATGCGATAGCTCAAAATTGAGAAAATTCGTCATACGGCCGATCATGGATATTTCTCAAAAAATAAAAGTTGCTGGATCACTAGGAAATTAGTCTAAAACAATGTCCTGACACTAGATATGACCATACAAATAATAATCTGCCCTTTTAAAGGAATTTTATTGGGAAAAATGAGATAGCTCAAAACTGAGAAATTTCGTCATACGGCCGATCATGGATATTTCTCAAAAAATAAAAGTTGCTGGATAACTAGGAAATTAGTCTAAAACAATGTCCTGACACTAGATATGACCATTAAAATAATAATCTGCCCTTTTGGAGCAATTTTATTGTGAAAAATGAGATAGCTCAAAATTGAGAAATTTCGTCATACGGCCGATCATGGATATTTCTCAAAAAATAAAAGTTGCTGCATTACTAGGAAATTAGTCTAAAACAATGTCCTGACACTAGATATGACCATACAAATAATAATCTGCTCTTTTGGAGCAATTTTGTTGTGAAAAATGAAATAGCTCAAAACTGAGAAATTTCATCATACGATCATGGATTTTTCTCAGAAAATAAAAGTTGCTGGATAACTAGGAAATTAGTCTAAAACAATGTCCTGACACTAGATATGAGCATACAAATAATAATCTGCCCTTTTGGAGCAATCTTATTGGGAAAAATGAGATAGCTCAAAATTGAGAAATTTCGTCATACGGCCGATCATGGATTTTTCTCAAAAAATAAAAGTTGCTGGATCACTAGGAAATTAGTCTAAAACAATGTCCTGACACTAGATATGACCATACAAATAATAATCTGCCCTTTTGGAGCAATTTTGTTGTGAAAAATGCGATAGCTCAAAATTGAGAAATGTCACACGGCCGATCATGGATTTTTCTCAAAAAATAAAAGTTGCTGGATCACTAGGAAATTAGTCTAAAACAATGTCCTGACACTAGATATGACCATACAAATAATAATCTGCCCTTTTGGAGCAATTTTGTTGTGAAAAATGCGATAGCTCAAAATTGAGAAATGTCACACGTCCGATCATGGATTTTTCTCAAAAAATAAAAGTTGCTGGATCACTAGGAAATTAGTCTAAAACAATGTCCTGACACTAGATATGACCATACAAATAATAATCTGCTCTTTTGGAGCAATTTTGTTGTGAAAAATGAAATAGCCTAAAATTGAGAAATTTCGTCATACGGCCGATCATGGATTTTTCTCAGAAAATAAAAGTTGCTGGATAACTAGGAAATTAGTCTAAAACAATGTCCTGACACTAGATATGACCATACAAATAATAATCTGCTCTTTTGGAGCAATTTTGTTGTGAAAAATGAAATAGCTCAAAACTGAGAAATTTCGTCATACGATCATGGATTTTTCTCAGAAAATAAAAGTTGCTGGATAACTAGGAAATTAGTCTAAAACAATGTCCTGACACTAGATATGACCATACAAATAATAATCTGCTCTTTTGGAGCAATTTTGTTGTGAAAAATGAAATAGCTTAAAATTGAGAAATTTCGTCATACGGCCGATCATGGATTTTTCTCAAAAAATAAAAGTTGCTGGATCACTAGGAAATTAGTCTAAAACAATGTCCTGACACTAGATATGACCATACAAATAATAATCTGCCCTTTTGGAGCAATTTTGTTGTGAAAAATGCGATAGCTCAAAATTGAGAAAATTCGTCATACGGCCGATCATGGATATTTCTCAAAAAATAAAAGTTGCTGGATCACTAGGAAATTAGTCTAAAACAATGTCCTGACACTAGATATGACCATACAAATAATAATCTGCCCTTTTAAAGGAATTTTATTGGGAAAAATGAGATAGCTCAAAATTGAGAAATTTCGTCATACGGCCGATCATGGATTTTTCTCAAAAAATAAAAGTTGCTGGATCACTAGGAAATTAGTCTAAAACAATGTCCTGACACTAGATATGACCATACAAATAATAATCTGCCCTTTTGGAGCAATTTTGTTGTGAAAAATGCGATAGCTCAAAATTGAGAAATGTCACACGGCCGATCATGGATTTTTCTCAAAAAATAAAAGTTGCTGGATCACTAGGAAATTAGTCTAAAACAATGTCCTGACACTAGATATGACCATACAAATAATAATCTGCTCTTTTGGAGCAATTTTGTTGTGAAAAATGAAATAGCCTAAAATTGAGAAATTTCGTCATACGGCCGATCATGGATTTTTCTCAGAAAATAAAAGTTGCTGGATAACTAGGAAATTAGTCTAAAACAATGTCCTGACACTAGATATGACCATACAAATAATAATCTGCTCTTTTGGAGCAATTTTGTTGTGAAAAATGAAATAGCTTAAAATTGAGAAATTTCGTCATACGGCCGATCATGGATTTTTCTCAAAAAATAAAAGTTGCTGGATCACTAGGAAATTAGTCTAAAACAATGTCCTGACACTAGATATGACCATACAAATAATAATCTGCCCTTTTGGAGCAATTTTGTTGTGAAAAATGCGATAGCTCAAAATTGAGAAATTTCGTCATACGGCCGATCATGGATTTTTCTCAAAAAATAAAAGTTGCTGGATCACTAGGAAATTAGTCTAAAACAATGTCCTGACACTAGATATGACCATAGAAATAATAATCTGCTCTTTTGGAGCAATTTTGTTGTGAAAAATGAAATAGCTCAAAACTGAGAAATTTCGTCATACGATCATGGATTTTTCTCAGAAAATAAAAGTTGCTGGATAACTAGGAAATTAGTCTAAAACAATGTCCTGACACTAGATATGAGCATACAAATAATAATCTGCCCTTTTGGAGCAATCTTATTGGGAAAAATGAGATAGCTCAAAATTGAGAAATTTCGTCATACGTCCGATCATGGATTTTTCTCAAAAAATAAAAGTTGCTGGATCACTAAGAAATTAGTCTAAAACAATGTCCTGACACTAGATATGACCATTAAAATAATAATCTGCCCTTTTGGAGCAATTTTATTGGGAAAAATGCGATAGCTCAAAATTGAGAAAATTCGTCATACGGCCGATCATGGATATTTCTCAAAAAATAAAAGTTTCTGGATCACGAGGAAATTAGTCTAAAACAATGTCCTGACACTAGATATGACCATACAAATAATAATCTGCTCTTTTGGAGCAATTTTGTTGTGAAAAATGAAATAGCTCAAAATTGAGAAATTTCGTCATACGGCCGATCATGGATTTTTCTCAAAAAATAAAAGTTGCTGGATCACTAGGAAATTAGTCTAAAACAATGTCCTGACACTAGATATGACCATACAAATAATAATCTGCCCTTTTGGAGCAATTTTGTTGTGAAAAATGCGATAGCTCAAAATTGAGAAATTTCGTCATACGGCCGATCATGGATTTTTCTCAAAAAATAAAAGTTGCTGGATCACTAGGAAATTAGTCTAAAACAATGTCCTGACACTAGATATGACCATACAAATAATAATCTGCCCTTTTGGAGCAATTTTGTTGTGAAAAATGCGATAGCTCAAAATTGAGAAATGTCACACGGCCGATCATGGATTTTTCTCAAAAAATAAAAGTTGCTGGATCACTAGGAAATTAGTCTAAAACAATGTCCTGACACTAGATATGACCATACAAATAATAATCTGCCCTTTTGGAGCAATTTTGTTGTGAAAAATGCGATAGCTCAAAATTGAGAAATGTCACACGGCCGATCATGGATTTTTCTCAAAAAATAAAAGTTGCTGGATCACTAGGAAATTAGTCTAAAACAATGTCCTGACACTAGATATGACCATACAAATAATAATCTGCTCTTTTGGAGCAATTTTGTTGTGAAAAATGAAATAGCCTAAAATTGAGAAATTTCGTCATACGGCCGATCATGGATTTTTCTCAGAAAATAAAAGTTGCTGGATAACTAGGAAATTAGTCTAAAACAATGTCCTGACACTAGATATGACCATACAAATAATAATCTGCTCTTTTGGAGCAATTTTGTTGTGAAAAATGAAATAGCTCAAAACTGAGAAATTTCGTCATACGATCATGGATTTTTCTCAGAAAATAAAAGTTGCTGGATAACTAGGAAATTAGTCTAAAACAATGTCCTGACACTAGATATGACCATACAAATAATAATCTGCTCTTTTGGAGCAATTTTGTTGTGAAAAATGAAATAGCTTAAAATTGAGAAATTTCGTCATACGGCCGATCATGGATTTTTCTCAAAAAATAAAAGTTGCTGGATCACTAGGAAATTAGTCTAAAACAATGTCCTGACACTAGATATGACCATTAAAATAATAATCTGCCCTTTTGGAGCAATTTTGTTGTGAAAAATGCGATAGCTCAAAATTGAGAAATGTCACACGGCCGATCATGGATTTTTCTCAAAAAATAAAAGTTGCTGGATCACTAGGAAATTAGTCTAAAACAATGTCCTGACACTAGATATGACCATACAAATAATAATCTGCTCTTTTGGAGCAATTTTGTTGTGAAAAATGAAATAGCCTAAAATTGAGAAATTTCGTCATACGGCCGATCATGGATTTTTCTCAGAAAATAAAAGTTGCTGGATAACTAGGAAATTAGTCTAAAACAATGTCCTGACACTAGATATGACCATACAAATAATAATCTGCTCTTTTGGAGCAATTTTGTTGTGAAAAATGAAATAGCTCAAAACTGAGAAATTTCGTCATACGATCATGGATTTTTCTCAGAAAATAAAAGTTGCTGGATAACTAGGAAATTAGTCTAAAACAATGTCCTGACACTAGATATGACCATACAAATAATAATCTGCTCTTTTGGAGCAATTTTGTTGTGAAAAATGAAATAGCTTAAAATTGAGAAATTTCGTCATACGGCCGATCATGGATTTTTCTCAAAAAATAAAAGTTGCTGGATCACTAGGAAATTAGTCTAAAACAATGTCCTGACACTAGATATGACCATACAAATAATAATCTGCCCTTTTGGAGCAATTTTGTTGTGAAAAATGCGATAGCTCAAAATTGAGAAATTTCGTCATACGGCCGATCATGGATTTTTCTCAAAAAATAAAAGTTGCTGGATCACTAGGAAATTAGTCTAAAACAATGTCCTGACACTAGATATGACCATAGAAATAATAATCTGCTCTTTTGGAGCAATTTTGTTGTGAAAAATGAAATAGCTCAAAACTGAGAAATTTCGTCATACGATCATGGATTTTTCTCAGAAAATAAAAGTTGCTGGATAACTAGGAAATTAGTCTAAAACAATGTCCTGACACTAGATATGAGCATACAAATAATAATCTGCCCTTTTGGAGCAATCTTATTGGGAAAAATGAGATAGCTCAAAATTGAGAAATTTCGTCATACGTCCGATCATGGATTTTTCTCAAAAAATAAAAGTTGCTGGATCACTAGGAAATTAGTCTAAAACAATGTCCTGACACTAGATATGACCATAGAAATAATAATCTGCTCTTTTGGAGCAATTTTGTTGTGAAAAATGAAATAGCTCAAAATTGAGAAATTTCGTCATACGGCCGATCATGGATTTTTCTCAAAAAATAAAAGTTGCTGGATCACTAGGAAATTAGTCTAAAACAATGTCCTGACACTAGATATGACCATACAAATAATAATCTGCCCTTTTGGAGCAATTTTGTTGTGAAAAATGCGATAGCTCAAAATTGAGAAATTTCGTCATACGGCCGATCATGGATTTTTCTCAAAAAATAAAAGTTGCTGGATCACTAGGAAATTAGTCTAAAACAATGTCCTGACACTAGATATGACCATACAAATAATAATCTGTTCTTTTGGAGCAATTTTGTTGTGAAAAATGAAATAGCCTAAAATTGAGAAATTTCGTCATACGGCCGATCATGGATTTTTCTCAGAAAATAAAAGTTGCTGGATAACTAGGAAATTAGTCTAAAACAATGTCCTGACACTAGATATGACCATACAAATAATAATCTGCTCTTTTGGAGCAATTTTGTTGTGAAAAATGAAATAGCTCAAAACTGAGAAATTTCGTCATACGATCATGGATTTTTCTCAGAAAATAAAAGTTGCTGGATAACTAGGAAATTAGTCTAAAACAATGTCCTGACACTAGATATGACCATACAAATAATAATCTGCCCTTTTGGAGCAATTTTGTTGTGAAAAATGAGATAGCTCAAAACTGAGAAATTTCGTCATACGGCCAATCATGGATTTTTCTCAAAAAATAAAAGTTGCTGGATCACTAGGAAATTAGTCTAAAACAATGTCCTGACACTAGATATGACCATTAAAATAATAATCTGCCCTTTTGGAGCAATTTTGTTGTGAAAAATGCGATAGCTCAAAATTGAGAAAATTCGTCATACGGCCGATCATGGATATTTCTCAAAAAATAAAAGTTGCTGGATCACTAGGAAATTAGTCTAAAACAATGTCCTGACACTAGATATGACCATTAAAATAATAATCTGCCCTTTTGGAGCAATTTTGTTGTGAAAAATGCGATAGCTCAAAATTGAGAAAATTCGTCATACGGCCGATCATGGATATTTCTCAAAAAATAAAAGTTGCTGGATCACTAGGAAATTAGTCTAAAACAATGTCCTGACACTAGATATGACCATACAAATAATAATCTGCCCTTTTAAAGGAATTTTATTGGGAAAAATGAGATAGCTCAAAACTGAGAAATTTCGTCATACGGCCGATCATGGATATTTCTCAAAAAATAAAAGTTGCTGGATAACTAGGAAATTAGTCTAAAACAATGTCCTGACACTAGATATGACCATTAAAATAATAATCTGCCCTTTTGGAGCAATTTTATTGTGAAAAATGAGATAGCTCAAAATTGAGAAATTTCGTCATACGGCCGATCATGGATATTTCTCAAAAAATAAAAGTTGCTGCATTACTAGGAAATTAGTCTAAAACAATGTCCTGACACTAGATATGACCATACAAATAATAATCTGCTCTTTTGGAGCAATTTTGTTGTGAAAAATGCGATAGCTCAAAATTGAGAAATTTCGTCATACGGCCGATCATGGATATTTCTCAAAAAATAAAAGTTGCTGGATCACTAGGAAATTAGTCTAAAACAATGTCCTGACACTAGATATGACCATTAAAATAATAATCTGCCCTTTTGGAGCAATTTTATTGGGAAAAATGAGATAGCTCAAAATTGAGAAATTTTGTCATACGGCCGATCATGGATATTTCTCAAAAAATAAAAGTTGCTGGATAACTAGGAAATTAGTCTAAAACAATGTCCTGACACTAGATATGACCATTAAAATAATAATCTGCCCTTTTGGAGCAATTTTATTGGGAAAAATGCGATAGCTCAAAATTGAGAAAATTCGTCATACGGCCGATCATGGATTTTTCTGAAAAAATAAAAGTTGCTGGATCACTAGGAAATTAGTCTAAAACAATGTCCTGACACTAGATATGACCATACAAATAATAATCTGCTCTTTTGGAGCAATTTTGTTGTGAAAAATGAAATAGCTTAAAATTGAGAAATTTCGTCATACGGCCGATCATGGATTTTTCTCAGAAAATAAAAGTTGCTGGATAACTAGGAAATTAGTCTAAAACAATGTCCTGACACTAGATATGACCATTAAAATAATAATCTGCCCTTTTGGAGCAATTTTATTGGGAAAAATGAGATAGCTCAAAATTGAGAAATTTTGTCATACGGCCGATCATGGATATTTCTCAAAAAATAAAAGTTGCTGGATAACTAGGAAATTAGTCTAAAACAATGTCCTGACACTAGATATGACCATTAAAATAATAATCTGCTCTTTTGGAGCAATTTTATTGGGAAAAATGAGATAGCTCAAAATTGAGAAATTTTGTCATACGGCCGATCATGGATATTTCTCAAAAAATAAAAGTTGCTGGATAACTAGGAAATTAGTCTAAAACAATGTCCTGACACTAGATATGACCATTAAAATAATAATCTGCTCTTTTGGAGCAATTTTGTTGGGGAAAATGAAATAGCTCAAAATTGAGAAATTTCGTCATACGGCCGATCATGGATTTTTCTCAAAAAATAAAAGTTGCTGGATCACTAGGAAATTAGTCTAAAACAATGTCCTGACACTAGATATGACCATACAAATAATAATCTGCTCTTTTGGAGCACTTTTGTTTTGAAAAATGAAATAGCTTAAAATTGAGAAATTTCGTCATACGGCCGATCATGGATTTTTCTCAGAAAATAAAAGTTGCTGGATAACTAGGAAATTAGTCTAAAACAATGTCCTGACACTAGATATGACCATACAAATAATAATCTGCTCTTTTGGAGCAATTTTGTTGTGAAAAATGAAATAGCTCAAAACTGAGAAATTTCGTCATACGGCCGATCATGGATTTTTCTCAAAAAATAAAAGTTGCTGGATCACTAGGAAATTAGTCTAAAACAATGTCCTGACACTAGATATGACCATACAAATAATAATCTGCCCTTTTGGAGCAATTTTGTTGTGAAAAATGAGATAGCTCAAAACTGAGAAATTTCGTCATACGGCCGATCATGGATTTTTCTCAAAAAATAAAAGTTGCTGGATCACTAGGAAATTAGTCTAAAACAATGTCCTGACACTAGATATGACCATTAAAATAATAATCTGCCCTTTTGGAGCAATTTTGTTGTGAAAAATGCGATAGCTCAAAATTGAGAAAATTCGTCATACGGACGATCATGGATATTTCTCAAAAAATAAAAGTTGCTGGATCACTAGGAAATTAGTCTAAAACAATGTCCTGACACTAGATATGACCATACAAATAATAATCTGCCCTTTTGGAGCAATTTTGTTGTGAAAAATGCGATAGCTCAAAATTGAGAAATTTCGTCATACGGCCGATCATGGATTTTTCTCAAAAAATAAAAGTTGCTGGATCACTAGGAAATTAGTCTAAAACAATGTCCTGACACTAGATATGACCATACAAATAATAATCTGCTCTTTTGGAGCAATTTTGTTGTGAAAAATGAAATAGCCTAAAATTGAGAAATTTCGTCATACGGCCGATCATGGATTTTTCTCAGAAAATAAAAGTTGCTGGATAACTAGGAAATTAGTCTAAAACAATGTCCTGACACTAGATATGACCATACAAATAATAATCTGCTCTTTTGGAGCAATTTTGTTGTGAAAAATGAAATAGCTCAAAACTGAGAAATTTCGTCATACGATCATGGATTTTTCTCAGAAAATAAAAGTTGCTGGATAACTAGGAAATTAGTCTAAAACAATGTCCTGACACTAGATATGAGCATACAAATAATAATCTGCCCTTTTGGAGCAATCTTATTGGGAAAAATGAGATAGCTCAAAATTGAGAAATTTCGTCATACGGCCAATCATGGATTTTTCTCAAAAAATAAAAGTTGCTGGATCACTAGGAAATTAGTCTAAAACAATGTCCTGACACTAGATATGACCATTAAAATAATAATCTGCCCTTTTGGAGCAATTTTATTGGGAAAAATGCGATAGCTCAAAATTGAGAAAATTCGTCATACGGCCGATCATGGATATTTCTCAAAAAATAAAAGTTGCTGGATCATAAGGAAATTAGTCTAAAACAATGTTCTGACACTAGATATGACCATACAAATAATAATCTGCTCTTTTGGAGCAATTTTGTTGTGAAAAATGAAATAGCTTAAAATTGAGAAATTTCGTCATACGGCCGATCATGGATTTTTCTCAAAAAATAAAAGTTGCTGGATCACTAGGAAATTAGTCTAAAACAATGTCCTGACACTAGATATGATCATTAAAATAATAATCTGCCCTTTTGGAGCAATTTTGTTGTGAAAAATGCGATAGCTCAAAATTGAGAAAATTCGTCATACGGACGATCATGGATATTTCTCAAAAAATAAAAGTTGCTGGATCACTAGGAAATTAGTCTAAAACAATGTCCTGACACTAGATATGACCATTAAAATAATAATCTGCCCTTTTGGAGCAATTTTGTTGTGAAAAATGCGATAGCTCAAAATTGAGAAAATTCGTCATACGGCCGATCATGGATATTTCTCAAAAAATAAAAGTTGCTGGATCACTAGGAAATTAGTCTAAAACAATGTCCTGACACTAGATATGACCATACAAATAATAATCTGCCCTTTTAAAGGAATTTTATTGGGAAAAATGAGATAGCTCAAAACTGAGAAATTTCGTTAAACGGCCGATCATGGATATTTCTCAAAAAATAAAAGTTGCTGGATAACTAGGAAATTAGTCTAAATCAATGTCCTGACACTAGATATGACCATTAAAATAATAATCTGCCCTTTTGGAGCAATTTTATTGTGAAAAATGAGATAGCTCAAAATTGAAAAATTTCGTCATACGGCCGATCATGGATATTTCTCAAAAAATAAAAGTTACTGCATTACTAGGAAATTAGTCTAAAACAATGTCCTGACACTAGATATGACCATACAAATAATAATCTGCTCTTTTGGAGCAATTTTGTTGTGAAAAATGAAATAGCTCAAAACTGAGAAATTTCGTCATACGATCATGGATTTTTCTCAGAAAATAAAAGTTGCTGGATAACTAGGAAATTAGTCTAAAACAATGTCCTGACACTAGATATGAGCATACAAATAATAATCTGCCCTTTTGGAGCAATCTTATTGGGAAAAATGAGATAGCTCAAAATTGAGAAATTTCGTCATACGTCCGATCATGGATTTTTCTCAAAAAATAAAAGTTGCTGGATCACTAAGAAATTAGTCTAAAACAATGTCCTGACACTAGATATGACCATTAAAATAATAATCTGCCCTTTTGGAGCAATTTTATTGGGAAAAATGCGATAGCTCAAAATTGAGAAAATTCGTCATACGGCCGATCATGGATATTTCTCAAAAAATAAAAGTTTCTGGATCACGAGGAAATTAGTCTAAAACAATGTCCTGACACTAGATATGACCATACAAATAATAATCTGCTCTTTTGGAGCAATTTTGTTGTGAAAAATGAAATAGCTCAAAATTGAGAAATTTCGTCATACGGCCGATCATGGATTTTTCTCAAAAAATAAAAGTTGCTGGATCACTAGGAAATTAGTCTAAAACAATGTCCTGACACTAGATATGACCATACAAATAATAATCTGCTCTTTTGGAGCAATTTTGTTGTGAAAAATGAAATAGCCTAAAATTGAGAAATTTCGTCATACGGCCGATCATGGATTTTTCTCAGAAAATAAAAGTTACTGCATTACTAGGAAATTAGTCTAAAACAATGTCCTGACACTAGATATGACCATACAAATAATAATCTGCTCTTTTGGAGCAATTTTGTTGTGAAAAATGAAATAGCTCAAAACTGAGAAATTTCGTCATACGATCATGGATTTTTCTCAGAAAATAAAAGTTGCTGGATAACTAGGAAATTAGTCTAAAACAATGTCCTGACACTAGATATGAGCATACAAATAATAATCTGCCCTTTTGGAGCAATCTTATTGGGAAAAATGAGATAGCTCAAAATTGAGAAATTTCGTCATACGTCCGATCATGGATTTTTCTCAAAAAATAAAAGTTGCTGGATCACTAAGAAATTAGTCTAAAACAATGTCCTGACACTAGATATGACCATTAAAATAATAATCTGCCCTTTTGGAGCAATTTTATTGGGAAAAATGCGATAGCTCAAAATTGAGAAAATTCGTCATACGGCCGATCATGGATATTTCTCAAAAAATAAAAGTTTCTGGATCACGAGGAAATTAGTCTAAAACAATGTCCTGACACTAGATATGACCATACAAATAATAATCTGCTCTTTTGGAGCAATTTTGTTGTGAAAAATGAAATAGCTCAAAATTGAGAAATTTCGTCATACGGCCGATCATGGATTTTTCTCAAAAAATAAAAGTTGCTGGATCACTAGGAAATTAGTCTAAAACAATGTCCTGACACTAGATATGACCATACAAATAATAATCTGCTCTTTTGGAGCAATTTTGTTGTGAAAAATGAAATAGCCTAAAATTGAGAAATTTCGTCATACGGCCGATCATGGATTTTTCTCAGAAAATAAAAGTTGCTGGATAACTAGGAAATTAGTCTAAAACAATGTCCTGACACTAGATATGACCATACAAATAATAATCTGCTCTTTTGGAGCAATTTTGTTGTGAAAAATGAAATAGCTCAAAACTGAGAAATTTCGTCATACGATCATGGATTTTTCTCAGAAAATAAAAGTTGCTGGATAACTAGGAAATTAGTCTAAAACAATGTCCTGACACTAGATATGAGCATACAAATAATAATCTGCCCTTTTGGAGCAATCTTATTGGGAAAAATGAGATAGCTCAAAATTGAGAAATTTCGTCATACGGCCGATCATGGATTTTTCTCAAAAAATAAAAGTTGCTGGATCACTAGGAAATTAGTCTAAAACAATGTCCTGACACTAGATATGACCATTAAAATAATAATCTGCCCTTTTGGAGCAATTTTATTGGGAAAAATGCGATAGCTCAAAATTGAGAAAATTTGTCATACGGCCGATCATGGATATTTCTCAAAAAATAAAAGTTGCTGGATCACGAGGAAATTAGTCTAAAACAATGTCCTGACACTAGATATGACCATACAAATAATAATCTGCTCTTTTGGAGCAATTTTGTTGTGAAAAATGAAATAGCCTAAAATTGAGAAATTTCGTCATACGGCCGATCATGGATTTTTCTCAGAAAATAAAAGTTGCTGGATAACTAGGAAATTAGTCTAAAACAATGTCCTGACACTAGATATGACCATACAAATAATAATCTGCTCTTTTGGAGCAATTTTGTTGTGAAAAATGAAATAGCTCAAAACTGAGAAATTTCGTCATACGATCATGGATTTTTCTCAGAAAATAAAAGTTGCTGGATAACTAGGAAATTAGTCTAAAACAATGTCCTGACACTAGATATGAGCATACAAATAATAATCTGCCCTTTTGGAGCAATCTTATTGGGAAAAATGAGATAGCTCAAAATTGAGAAATTTCGTCATACGGCCAATCATGGATTTTTCTCAAAAAATAAAAGTTGCTGGATCACTAGGAAATTAGTCTAAAACAATGTCCTGACACTAGATATGACCATTAAAATAATAATCTGCCCTTTTGGAGCAATTTTATTGGGAAAAATGCGATAGCTCAAAATTGAGAAAATTCGTCATACGGCCGATCATGGATATTTCTCAAAAAATAAAAGTTGCTGGATCATAAGGAAATTAGTCTAAAACAATGTTCTGACACTAGATATGACCATACAAATAATAATCTGCTCTTTTGGAGCAATTTTGTTGTGAAAAATGAAATAGCTTAAAATTGAGAAATTTCGTCATACGGCCGATCATGGATTTTTCTCAAAAAATAAAAGTTGCTGGATCACTAGGAAATTAGTCTAAAACAATGTCCTGACACTAGATATGATCATTAAAATAATAATCTGCCCTTTTGGAGCAATTTTGTTGTGAAAAATGCGATAGCTCAAAATTGAGAAAATTCGTCATACGGACGATCATGGATATTTCTCAAAAAATAAAAGTTGCTGGATCACTAGGAAATTAGTCTAAAACAATGTCCTGACACTAGATATGACCATTAAAATAATAATCTGCCCTTTTGGAGCAATTTTGTTGTGAAAAATGCGATAGCTCAAAATTGAGAAAATTCGTCATACGGCCGATCATGGATATTTCTCAAAAAATAAAAGTTGCTGGATCACTAGGAAATTAGTCTAAAACAATGTCCTGACACTAGATATGACCATACAAATAATAATCTGCCCTTTTAAAGGAATTTTATTGGGAAAAATGAGATAGCTCAAAACTGAGAAATTTCGTTAAACGGCCGATCATGGATATTTCTCAAAAAATAAAAGTTGCTGGATAACTAGGAAATTAGTCTAAATCAATGTCCTGACACTAGATATGACCATTAAAATAATAATCTGCCCTTTTGGAGCAATTTTATTGTGAAAAATGAGATAGCTCAAAATTGAAAAATTTCGTCATACGGCCGATCATGGATATTTCTCAAAAAATAAAAGTTACTGCATTACTAGGAAATTAGTCTAAAACAATGTCCTGACACTAGATATGACCATACAAATAATAATCTGCTCTTTTGGAGCAATTTTGTTGTGAAAAATGAAATAGCTCAAAACTGAGAAATTTCGTCATACGATCATGGATTTTTCTCAGAAAATAAAAGTTGCTGGATAACTAGGAAATTAGTCTAAAACAATGTCCTGACACTAGATATGAGCATACAAATAATAATCTGCCCTTTTGGAGCAATCTTATTGGGAAAAATGAGATAGCTCAAAATTGAGAAATTTCGTCATACGTCCGATCATGGATTTTTCTCAAAAAATAAAAGTTGCTGGATCACTAAGAAATTAGTCTAAAACAATGTCCTGACACTAGATATGACCATTAAAATAATAATCTGCCCTTTTGGAGCAATTTTATTGGGAAAAATGCGATAGCTCAAAATTGAGAAAATTCGTCATACGGCCGATCATGGATATTTCTCAAAAAATAAAAGTTTCTGGATCACGAGGAAATTAGTCTAAAACAATGTCCTGACACTAGATATGACCATACAAATAATAATCTGCTCTTTTGGAGCAATTTTGTTGTGAAAAATGAAATAGCTCAAAATTGAGAAATTTCGTCATACGGCCGATCATGGATTTTTCTCAAAAAATAAAAGTTGCTGGATCACTAGGAAATTAGTCTAAAACAATGTCCTGACACTAGATATGACCATACAAATAATAATCTGCTCTTTTGGAGCAATTTTGTTGTGAAAAATGAAATAGCCTAAAATTGAGAAATTTCGTCATACGGCCGATCATGGATTTTTCTCAGAAAATAAAAGTTACTGCATTACTAGGAAATTAGTCTAAAACAATGTCCTGACACTAGATATGACCATACAAATAATAATCTGCTCTTTTGGAGCAATTTTGTTGTGAAAAATGAAATAGCTCAAAACTGAGAAATTTCGTCATACGATCATGGATTTTTCTCAGAAAATAAAAGTTGCTGGATAACTAGGAAATTAGTCTAAAACAATGTCCTGACACTAGATATGAGCATACAAATAATAATCTGCCCTTTTGGAGCAATCTTATTGGGAAAAATGAGATAGCTCAAAATTGAGAAATTTCGTCATACGTCCGATCATGGATTTTTCTCAAAAAATAAAAGTTGCTGGATCACTAAGAAATTAGTCTAAAACAATGTCCTGACACTAGATATGACCATTAAAATAATAATCTGCCCTTTTGGAGCAATTTTATTGGGAAAAATGCGATAGCTCAAAATTGAGAAAATTCGTCATACGGCCGATCATGGATATTTCTCAAAAAATAAAAGTTTCTGGATCACGAGGAAATTAGTCTAAAACAATGTCCTGACACTAGATATGACCATACAAATAATAATCTGCTCTTTTGGAGCAATTTTGTTGTGAAAAATGAAATAGCTCAAAATTGAGAAATTTCGTCATACGGCCGATCATGGATTTTTCTCAAAAAATAAAAGTTGCTGGATCACTAGGAAATTAGTCTAAAACAATGTCCTGACACTAGATATGACCATACAAATAATAATCTGCTCTTTTGGAGCAATTTTGTTGTGAAAAATGAAATAGCCTAAAATTGAGAAATTTCGTCATACGGCCGATCATGGATTTTTCTCAGAAAATAAAAGTTGCTGGATAACTAGGAAATTAGTCTAAAACAATGTCCTGACACTAGATATGACCATACAAATAATAATCTGCTCTTTTGGAGCAATTTTGTTGTGAAAAATGAAATAGCTCAAAACTGAGAAATTTCGTCATACGATCATGGATTTTTCTCAGAAAATAAAAGTTGCTGGATAACTAGGAAATTAGTCTAAAACAATGTCCTGACACTAGATATGAGCATACAAATAATAATCTGCCCTTTTGGAGCAATCTTATTGGGAAAAATGAGATAGCTCAAAATTGAGAAATTTCGTCATACGGCCGATCATGGATTTTTCTCAAAAAATAAAAGTTGCTGGATCACTAGGAAATTAGTCTAAAACAATGTCCTGACACTAGATATGACCATTAAAATAATAATCTGCCCTTTTGGAGCAATTTTATTGGGAAAAATGCGATAGCTCAAAATTGAGAAAATTTGTCATACGGCCGATCATGGATATTTCTCAAAAAATAAAAGTTGCTGGATCACGAGGAAATTAGTCTAAAACAATGTCCTGACACTAGATATGACCATACAAATAATAATCTGCTCTTTTGGAGCAATTTTGTTGTGAAAAATGAAATAGCTTAAAATTGAGAAATTTCGTCATACGGCCGATCATGGATTTTTCTCAGAAAATAAAAGTTGCTGGATAACTAGGAAATTAGTCTAAAACAATGTCCTGACACTAGATATGACCATACAAATAATAATCTGCCCTTTTGGAGCAATTTTGTTGTGAAAAATGAGATAGCTCAAATCTGAGAAATTTCGTCATAGGCCGATCATGGATTTTTCTCAAAAAATAAAAGTTGCTGGATCACTAGGAAATTAGTCTAAAACAATGTCCTGACACTAGATATGACCATTAAAATAATAATCTGCCCTTTTGGAGCAATTTTGTTGTGAAAAATGCGATAGCTCAAAATTGAGAAAATTTGTCATACGGCCGATCATGGATATTTCTCAAAAAATAAAAGTTGCTGGATCACTAGGAAATTAGTCTAAAACAATGTCCTGACACTAGATATGACCATTAAAATAATAATCTGCCCTTTTGGAGCAATTTTGTTGTGAAAAATGCGATAGCTCAAAATTGAGAAAATTCGTCATACGGCCGATCATGGATATTTCTCAAAAAATAAAAGTTGCTGGATCACTAGGGAATTAGTCTAAAACAATGTCCTGACACTAGATATGACCATACAAATAATAATCTGCCCTTTTAAAGGAATTTTATTGGGAAAAATGAGATAGCTCAAAACTGAGAAATTTCGTCATACGGCCGATCATGGATTTTTCTCAAAAAATAAAAGTTGCTGGATCACTAGGAAATTAGTCTAAAACAATGTCCTGACACTAGATATGATCATTAAAATAATAATCTGCCCTTTTGGAGCAATTTTGTTGTGAAAAATGCGATAGCTCAAAATTGAGAAAATTCGTCATACGGACGATCATGGATATTTCTCAAAAAATAAAAGTTGCTGGATCACTAGGAAATTAGTCTAAAACAATGTCCTGACACTAGATATGACCATTAAAATAATAATCTGCCCTTTTGGAGCAATTTTGTTGTGAAAAATGCGATAGCTCAAAATTGAGAAAATTCGTCATACGGCCGATCATGGATATTTCTCAAAAAATAAAAGTTGCTGGATCACTAGGAAATTAGTCTAAAACAATGTCCTGACACTAGATATGACCATACAAATAATAATCTGCCCTTTTAAAGGAATTTTATTGGGAAAAATGAGATAGCTCAAAACTGAGAAATTTCGTTAAACGGCCGATCATGGATATTTCTCAAAAAATAAAAGTTGCTGGATAACTAGGAAATTAGTCTAAATCAATGTCCTGACACTAGATATGACCATTAAAATAATAATCTGCCCTTTTGGAGCAATTTTATTGTGAAAAATGAGATAGCTCAAAATTGAAAAATTTCGTCATACGGCCGATCATGGATATTTCTCAAAAAATAAAAGTTACTGCATTACTAGGAAATTAGTCTAAAACAATGTCCTGACACTAGATATGACCATACAAATAATAATCTGCTCTTTTGGAGCAATTTTGTTGTGAAAAATGAAATAGCTCAAAACTGAGAAATTTCGTCATACGATCATGGATTTTTCTCAGAAAATAAAAGTTGCTGGATAACTAGGAAATTAGTCTAAAACAATGTCCTGACACTAGATATGAGCATACAAATAATAATCTGCCCTTTTGGAGCAATCTTATTGGGAAAAATGAGATAGCTCAAAATTGAAAAATTTCGTCATACGGCCGATCATGGATATTTCTCAAAAAATAAAAGTTGCTGGATCACTAGGAAATTAGTCTAAAACAATGTCCTGACACTAGATATGACCATTAAAATAATAATCTGCCCTTTTGGAGCAATTTTGTTGTGAAAAATGCGATAGCTCAAAATTGAGAAAATTTGTCATACGGCCGATCATGGATATTTCTCAAAAAATAAAAGTTGCTGGATCACTAGGAAATTAGTCTAAAACAATGTCCTGACACTAGATATGACCATTAAAATAATAATCTGCCCTTTTGGAGCAATTTTGTTGTGAAAAATGCGATAGCTCAAAATTGAGAAAATTCGTCATACGGCCGATCATGGATATTTCTCAAAAAATAAAAGTTGCTGGATCACTAGGAAATTAGTCTAAAACAATGTCCTGACACTAGATATGACCATACAAATAATAATCTGCCCTTTTAAAGGAATTTTATTGGGAAAAATGAGATAGCTCAAAACTGAGAAATTTCGTCATACGGCCGATCATGGATTTTTCTCAAAAAATAAAAGTTGCTGGATCACTAGGAAATTAGTCTAAAACAATGTCCTGACACTAGATATGATCATTAAAATAATAATCTGCCCTTTTGGAGCAATTTTGTTGTGAAAAATGCGATAGCTCAAAATTGAGAAAATTCGTCATACGGACGATCATGGATATTTCTCAAAAAATAAAAGTTGCTGGATCACTAGGAAATTAGTCTAAAACAATGTCCTGACACTAGATATGACCATTAAAATAATAATCTGCCCTTTTGGAGCAATTTTGTTGTGAAAAATGCGATAGCTCAAAATTGAGAAAATTCGTCATACGGCCGATCATGGATATTTCTCAAAAAATAAAAGTTGCTGGATCACTAGGAAATTAGTCTAAAACAATGTCCTGACACTAGATATGACCATACAAATAATAATCTGCCCTTTTAAAGGAATTTTATTGGGAAAAATGAGATAGCTCAAAACTGAGAAATTTCGTTAAACGGCCGATCATGGATATTTCTCAAAAAATAAAAGTTGCTGGATAACTAGGAAATTAGTCTAAATCAATGTCCTGACACTAGATATGACCATTAAAATAATAATCTGCCCTTTTGGAGCAATTTTATTGTGAAAAATGAGATAGCTCAAAATTGAAAAATTTCGTCATACGGCCGATCATGGATATTTCTCAAAAAATAAAAGTTACTGCATTACTAGGAAATTAGTCTAAAACAATGTCCTGACACTAGATATGACCATACAAATAATAATCTGCTCTTTTGGAGCAATTTTGTTGTGAAAAATGAAATAGCTCAAAACTGAGAAATTTCGTCATACGATCATGGATTTTTCTCAGAAAATAAAAGTTGCTGGATAACTAGGAAATTAGTCTAAAACAATGTCCTGACACTAGATATGAGCATACAAATAATAATCTGCCCTTTTGGAGCAATCTTATTGGGAAAAATGAGATAGCTCAAAATTGAAAAATTTCGTCATACGGCCGATCATGGATATTTCTCAAAAAATAAAAGTTACTGCATTACTAGGAAATTAGTCTAAAACAATGTCCTGACACTAGATATGACCATACAAATAATAATCTGCTCTTTTGGAGCAATTTTGTTGTGAAAAATGAAATAGCTCAAAACTGAGAAATTTCGTCATACGATCATGGATTTTTCTCAGAAAATAAAAGTTGCTGGATAACTAGGAAATTAGTCTAAAACAATGTCCTGACACTAGATATGAGCATACAAATAATAATCTGCCCTTTTGGAGCAATCTTATTGGGAAAAATGAGATAGCTCAAAATTGAAAAATTTCGTCATACGGCCGATCATGGATATTTCTCAAAAAATAAAAGTTGCTGGATCACTAGGAAATTAGTCTAAAACAATGTCCTGACACTAGATATGACCATTAAAATAATAATCTGCCCTTTTGGAGCAATTTTGTTGTGAAAAATGCGATAGCTCAAAATTGAGAAAATTTGTCATACGGCCGATCATGGATATTTCTCAAAAAATAAAAGTTGCTGGATCACTAGGAAATTAGTCTAAAACAATGTCCTGACACTAGATATGACCATTAAAATAATAATCTGCCCTTTTGGAGCAATTTTGTTGTGAAAAATGCGATAGCTCAAAATTGAGAAAATTCGTCATACGGCCGATCATGGATATTTCTCAAAAAATAAAAGTTGCTGGATCACTAGGAAATTAGTCTAAAACAATGTCCTGACACTAGATATGACCATACAAATAATAATCTGCCCTTTTAAAGGAATTTTATTGGGAAAAATGAGATAGCTCAAAACTGAGAAATTTCGTCATACGGCCGATCATGGATTTTTCTCAAAAAATAAAAGTTGCTGGATCACTAGGAAATTAGTCTAAAACAATGTCCTGACACTAGATATGATCATTAAAATAATAATCTGCCCTTTTGGAGCAATTTTGTTGTGAAAAATGCGATAGCTCAAAATTGAGAAAATTCGTCATACGGACGATCATGGATATTTCTCAAAAAATAAAAGTTGCTGGATCACTAGGAAATTAGTCTAAAACAATGTCCTGACACTAGATATGACCATTAAAATAATAATCTGCCCTTTTGGAGCAATTTTGTTGTGAAAAATGCGATAGCTCAAAATTGAGAAAATTCGTCATACGGCCGATCATGGATATTTCTCAAAAAATAAAAGTTGCTGGATCACTAGGAAATTAGTCTAAAACAATGTCCTGACACTAGATATGACCATACAAATAATAATCTGCCCTTTTAAAGGAATTTTATTGGGAAAAATGAGATAGCTCAAAACTGAGAAATTTCGTTAAACGGCCGATCATGGATATTTCTCAAAAAATAAAAGTTGCTGGATAACTAGGAAATTAGTCTAAATCAATGTCCTGACACTAGATATGACCATTAAAATAATAATCTGCCCTTTTGGAGCAATTTTATTGTGAAAAATGAGATAGCTCAAAATTGAAAAATTTCGTCATACGGCCGATCATGGATATTTCTCAAAAAATAAAAGTTACTGCATTACTAGGAAATTAGTCTAAAACAATGTCCTGACACTAGATATGACCATACAAATAATAATCTGCTCTTTTGGAGCAATTTTGTTGTGAAAAATGAAATAGCTCAAAACTGAGAAATTTCGTCATACGATCATGGATTTTTCTCAGAAAATAAAAGTTGCTGGATAACTAGGAAATTAGTCTAAAACAATGTCCTGACACTAGATATGAGCATACAAATAATAATCTGCCCTTTTGGAGCAATCTTATTGGGAAAAATGAGATAGCTCAAAATTGAAAAATTTCGTCATACGGCCGATCATGGATATTTCTCAAAAAATAAAAGTTACTGCATTACTAGGAAATTAGTCTAAAACAATGTCCTGACACTAGATATGACCATACAAATAATAATCTGCTCTTTTGGAGCAATTTTGTTGTGAAAAATGAAATAGCTCAAAACTGAGAAATTTCGTCATACGATCATGGATTTTTCTCAGAAAATAAAAGTTGCTGGATAACTAGGAAATTAGTCTAAAACAATGTCCTGACACTAGATATGAGCATACAAATAATAATCTGCCCTTTTGGAGCAATCTTATTGGGAAAAATGAGATAGCTCAAAATTGAGAAATTTCGTCATACGTCCGATCATGGATTTTTCTCAAAAAATAAAAGTTGCTGGATCACTAAGAAATTAGTCTAAAACAATGTCCTGACACTAGATATGACCATTAAAATAATAATCTGCCCTTTTGGAGCAATTTTATTGGGAAAAATGCGATAGCTCAAAATTGAGAAAATTCGTCATACGGCCGATCATGGATATTTCTCAAAAAATAAAAGTTTCTGGATCACGAGGAAATTAGTCTAAAACAATGTCCTGACACTAGATATGACCATACAAATAATAATCTGCTCTTTTGGAGCAATTTTGTTGTGAAAAATGAAATAGCTCAAAATTGAGAAATTTCGTCATACGGCCGATCATGGATTTTTCTCAAAAAATAAAAGTTGCTGGATCACTAGGAAATTAGTCTAAAACAATGTCCTGACACTAGATATGACCATACAAATAATAATCTGCTCTTTTGGAGCAATTTTGTTGTGAAAAATGAAATAGCCTAAAATTGAGAAATTTCGTCATACGGCCGATCATGGATTTTTCTCAGAAAATAAAAGTTGCTGGATAACTAGGAAATTAGTCTAAAACAATGTCCTGACACTAGATATGACCATACAAATAATAATCTGCTCTTTTGGAGCAATTTTGTTGTGAAAAATGAAATAGCTCAAAACTGAGAAATTTCGTCATACGATCATGGATTTTTCTCAGAAAATAAAAGTTGCTGGATAACTAGGAAATTAGTCTAAAACAATGTCCTGACACTAGATATGAGCATACAAATAATAATCTGCCCTTTTGGAGCAATCTTATTGGGAAAAATGAGATAGCTCAAAATTGAGAAATTTCGTCATACAGCCGATCATGGATTTTTCTCAAAAAATAAAAGTTGCTGGATCACTAGGAAATTAGTCTAAAACAATGTCCTGACACTAGATATGACCATTAAAATAATAATCTGCCCTTTTGGAGCAATTTTATTGGGAAAAATGCGATAGCTCAAAATTGAGAAAATTTGTCATACGGCCGATCATGGATATTTCTCAAAAAATAAAAGTTGCTGGATCACGAGGAAATTAGTCTAAAACAATGTCCTGACACTAGATATGACCATACAAATAATAATCTGCTCTTTTGGAGCAACTTTGTTGTGAAAAATGAAATAGCTTAAAATTGAGAAATTTCGTCATACAGCCGATCATGGATTTTTCTCAGAAAATAAAAGTTGCTGGATAACTAGGAAATTAGTCTAAAACAATGTCCTGACACTAGATATGACCATACAAATAATAATCTGCCCTTTTGGAGCAATTTTGTTGTGAAAAATGAGATAGCTCAAATCTGAGAAATTTCGTCATAGGCCGATCATGGATTTTTCTCAAAAAATAAAAGTTGCTGGATCACTAGGAAATTAGTCTAAAACAATGTCCTGACACTAGATATGACCATTAAAATAATAATCTGCCCTTTTGGAGCAATTTTGTTGTGAAAAATGCGATAGCTCAAAATTGAGAAAATTCGTCATACGGCCGATCATGGATATTTCTCAAAAAATAAAAGTTGCTGGATCACTAGGAAATTAGTCTAAAACAATGTCCTGACACTAGATATGACCATTAAAATAATAATCTGCCCTTTTGGAGCAATTTTGTTGTGAAAAATGCGATAGCTCAAAATTGAGAAAATTCGTCATACGGCCGATCATGGATATTTCTCAAAAAATAAAAGTTGCTGGATCACTAGGAAATTAGTCTAAAACAATGACCTGACACTAGATATGACCATACAAATAATAATCTGCCCTTTTAAAGGAATTTTATTGGGAAAAATGAGATAGCTCAAAACTGAGAAATTTCGTCATACGGCCGATCATGGATTTTTCTCAAAAAATAAAAGTTGCTGGATCACTAGGAAATTAGTCTAAAACAATGTCCTGACACTAGATATGATCATTAAAATAATAATCTGCCCTTTTGGAGCAATTTTGTTGTGAAAAATGCGATAGCTCAAAATTGAGAAAATTCGTCATACGGACGATCATGGATATTTCTCAAAAAATAAAAGTTGCTGGATCACTAGGAAATTAGTCTAAAACAATGTCCTGACACTAGATATGACCATTAAAATAATAATCTGCCCTTTTGGAGCAATTTTGTTGTGAAAAATGCGATAGCTCAAAATTGAGAAAATTCGTCATACGGCCGATCATGGATATTTCTCAAAAAATAAAAGTTGCTGGATCACTAGGAAATTAGTCTAAAACAATGTCCTGACACTAGATATGACCATACAAATAATAATCTGCCCTTTTAAAGGAATTTTATTGGGAAAAATGAGATAGCTCAAAACTGAGAAATTTCGTTAAACGGCCGATCATGGATATTTCTCAAAAAATAAAAGTTGCTGGATAACTAGGAAATTAGTCTAAATCAATGTCCTGACACTAGATATGACCATTAAAATAATAATCTGCCCTTTTGGAGCAATTTTATTGTGAAAAATGAGATAGCTCAAAATTGAAAAATTTCGTCATACGGCCGATCATGGATATTTCTCAAAAAATAAAAGTTACTGCATTACTAGGAAATTAGTCTAAAACAATGTCCTGACACTAGATATGACCATACAAATAATAATCTGCTCTTTTGGAGCAATTTTGTTGTGAAAAATGAAATAGCTCAAAACTGAGAAATTTCGTCATACGATCATGGATTTTTCTCAGAAAATAAAAGTTGCTGGATAACTAGGAAATTAGTCTAAAACAATGTCCTGACACTAGATATGAGCATACAAATAATAATCTGCCCTTTTGGAGCAATCTTATTGGGAAAAATGAGATAGCTCAAAATTGAGAAATTTCGTCATACGTCCGATCATGGATTTTTCTCAAAAAATAAAAGTTGCTGGATCACTAAGAAATTAGTCTAAAACAATGTCCTGACACTAGATATGACCATTAAAATAATAATCTGCCCTTTTGGAGCAATTTTATTGGGAAAAATGCGATAGCTCAAAATTGAGAAAATTCGTCATACGGCCGATCATGGATATTTCTCAAAAAATAAAAGTTTCTGGATCACGAGGAAATTAGTCTAAAACAATGTCCTGACACTAGATATGACCATACAAATAATAATCTGCTCTTTTGGAGCAATTTTGTTGTGAAAAATGAAATAGCTCAAAATTGAGAAATTTCGTCATACGGCCGATCATGGATTTTTCTCAAAAAATAAAAGTTGCTGGATCACTAGGAAATTAGTCTAAAACAATGTCCTGACACTAGATATGACCATACAAATAATAATCTGCTCTTTTGGAGCAATTTTGTTGTGAAAAATGAAATAGCCTAAAATTGAGAAATTTCGTCATACGGCCGATCATGGATTTTTCTCAGAAAATAAAAGTTGCTGGATAACTAGGAAATTAGTCTAAAACAATGTCCTGACACTAGATATGACCATACAAATAATAATCTGCTCTTTTGGAGCAATTTTGTTGTGAAAAATGAAATAGCTCAAAACTGAGAAATTTCGTCATACGATCATGGATTTTTCTCAGAAAATAAAAGTTGCTGGATAACTAGGAAATTAGTCTAAAACAATGTCCTGACACTAGATATGAGCATACAAATAATAATCTGCCCTTTTGGAGCAATCTTATTGGGAAAAATGAGATAGCTCAAAATTGAGAAATTTCGTCATACGGCCGATCATGGATTTTTCTCAAAAAATAAAAGTTGCTGGATCACTAGGAAATTAGTCTAAAACAATGTCCTGACACTAGATATGACCATTAAAATAATAATCTGCCCTTTTGGAGCAATTTTATTGGGAAAAATGCGATAGCTCAAAATTGAGAAAATTTGTCATACGGCCGATCATGGATATTTCTCAAAAAATAAAAGTTGCTGGATCACGAGGAAATTAGTCTAAAACAATGTCCTGACACTAGATATGACCATACAAATAATAATCTGCTCTTTTGGAGCAATTTTGTTGTGAAAAATGAAATAGCTTAAAATTGAGAAATTTCGTCATACGGCCGATCATGGATTTTTCTCAGAAAATAAAAGTTGCTGGATAACTAGGAAATTAGTCTAAAACAATGTCCTGACACTAGATATGACCATACAAATAATAATCTGCCCTTTTGGAGCAATTTTGTTGTGAAAAATGAGATAGCTCAAATCTGAGAAATTTCGTCATACGGCCGATCATGGATTTTTCTCAAAAAATAAAAGTTGCTGGATCACTAGGAAATTAGTCTAAAACAATGTCCTGACACTAGATATGACCATTAAAATAATAATCTGCCCTTTTGGAGCAATTTTGTTGTGAAAAATGCGATAGCTCAAAATTGAGAAAATTCGTCATACGGCCGATCATGGATATTTCTCAAAAAATAAAAGTTGCTGGATCACGAGGAAATTAGTCTAAAACAATGTCCTGACACTAGATATGACCATACAAATAATAATCTGCTCTTTTGGAGCAATTTTGTTGTGAAAAATGAAATAGCTCAAAATTGAGAAATTTCGTCATACGGCCGATCATGGATTTTTCTCAAAATATAAAAGTTGCTGGATCACTAGGAAATTAGTCTAAAACAATGTCCTGACACTAGATATGACCATACAAATAATAATCTGCTCTTTTGGAGCAATTTTGTTGTGAAAAATGAAATAGCCTAAAATTGAGAAATTTCGTCATAGGCCGATCATGGATTTTTCTCAGAAAATAAAAGTTGCTGGATAACTAGGAAATTAGTCTAAAACAATGTCCTGACACTAGATATGACCATACAAATAATAATCTGCTCTTTTGGAGCAATTTTGTTGTGAAAAATGAAATAGCTCAAAACTGAGAAATTTCGTCATACGATCATGGATTTTTCTCAGAAAATAAAAGTTGCTGGATAACTAGGAAATTAGTCTAAAACAATGTCCTGACACTAGATATGAGCATACAAATAATAATCTGCCCTTTTGGAGCAATCTTATTGGGAAAAATGAGATAGCTCAAAATTGAGAAATTTCGTCATACGGCCGATCATGGATTTTTCTCAAAAAATAAAAGTTGCTGGATCACTAGGAAATTAGTCTAAAACAATGTCCTGACACTAGATATGACCATTAAAATAATAATCTGCCCTTTTGGAGCAATTTTATTGGGAAAAATGCGATAGCTCAAAATTGAGAAAATTTGTCATACGGCCGATCATGGATATTTCTCAAAAAATAAAAGTTGCTGGATCACGAGGAAATTAGTCTAAAACAATGTCCTGACACTAGATATGACCATACAAATAATAATCTGCTCTTTTGGAGCAATTTTGTTGTGAAAAATGAAATAGCTTAAAATTGAGAAATTTCGTCATACGGCCGATCATGGATTTTTCTCAGAAAATAAAAGTTGCTGGATAACTAGGAAATTAGTCTAAAACAATGTCCTGACACTAGATATGACCATACAAATAATAATCTGCCCTTTTGGAGCAATTTTGTTGTGAAAAATGAGATAGCTCAAATCTGAGAAATTTCGTCATACGGCCGATCATGGATTTTTCTCAAAAAATAAAAGTTGCTGGATCACTAGGAAATTAGTCTAAAACAATGTCCTGACACTAGATATGACCATTAAAATAATAATCTGCCCTTTTGGAGCAATTTTGTTGTGAAAAATGCGATAGCTCAAAATTGAGAAAATTCGTCATACGGCCGATCATGGATATTTCTCAAAAAATAAAAGTTGCTGGATCACTAGGAAATTAGTCTAAAACAATGTCCTGACACTAGATATGACCATTAAAATAATAATCTGCCCTTTTGGAGCAATTTTGTTGTGAAAAATGCGATAGCTCAAAATTGAGAAAATTCGTCATACGGCCGATCATGGATATTTCTCAAAAAATAAAAGTTGCTGGATCACTAGGAAATTAGTCTAAAACAATGTCCTGACACTAGATATGACCATACAAATAATAATCTGCCCTTTTAAAGGAATTTTATTGGGAAAAATGAGATAGCTCAAAACTGAGAAATTTCGTTAAACGGCCGATCATGGATATTTCTCAAAAAATAAAAGTTGCTGGATAACTAGGAAATTAGTCTAAATCAATGTCCTGACACTAGATATGACCATTAAAATAATAATCTGCCCTTTTGGAGCAATTTTATTGTGAAAAATGAGATAGCTCAAAATTGAAAAATTTCGTCATACGGCCGATCATGGATATTTCTCAAAAAATAAAAGTTACTGCATTACTAGGAAATTAGTCTAAAACAATGTCTTGACACTAGATATGACCATACAAATAATAATCTGCTCTTTTGGAGCAATTTTGTTGTGAAAAATGAAATAGCTCAAAACTGAGAAATTTCGTCATACGATCATGGATTTTTCTCAGAAAATAAAAGTTGCTGGATAACTAGGAAATTAGTCTAAAACAATGTCCTGACACTAGATATGAGCATACAAATAATAATCTGCCCTTTTGGAGCAATCTTATTGGGAAAAATGAGATAGCTCAAAATTGAGAAATTTCGTCATACGTCCGATCATGGATTTTTCTCAAAAAATAAAAGTTGCTGGATCACTAAGAAATTAGTCTAAAACAATGTCCTGACACTAGATATGACCATTAAAATAATAATCTGCCCTTTTGGAGCAATTTTATTGGGAAAAATGCGATAGCTCAAAATTGAGAAAATTTGTCATACGGCCGATCATGGATATTTCTCAAAAAATAAAAGTTGCTGGATCACGAGGAAATTAGTCTAAAACAATGTCCTGACACTAGATATGACCATACAAATAATAATCTGCTCTTTTGGAGCAATTTTGTTGTGAAAAATGAAATAGCTTAAAATTGAGAAATTTCGTCATACGGCCGATCATGGATTTTTCTCAGAAAATAAAAGTTGCTGGATAACTAGGAAATTAGTCTAAAACAATGTCCTGACACTAGATATGACCATACAAATAATAATCTGCCCTTTTGGAGCAATTTTGTTGTGAAAAATGAGATAGCTCAAATCTGAGAAATTTCGTCATACGGCCGATCATGGATTTTTCTCAAAAAATAAAAGTTGCTGGATCACTAGGAAATTAGTCTAAAACAATGTCCTGACACTAGATATGACCATTAAAATAATAATCTGCCCTTTTGGAGCAATTTTGTTGTGAAAAATGCGATAGCTCAAAATTGAGAAAATTCGTCATACGGCCGATCATGGATATTTCTCAAAAAATAAAAGTTGCTGGATCACTAGGAAATTAGTCTAAAACAATGTCCTGACACTAGATATGACCATTAAAATAATAATCTGCCCTTTTGGAGCAATTTTGTTGTGAAAAATGCGATAGCTCAAAATTGAGAAAATTCGTCATACGGCCGATCATGGATATTTCTCAAAAAATAAAAGTTGCTGGATCACTAGGAAATTAGTCTAAAACAATGTCCTGACACTAGATATGACCATACAAATAATAATCTGCCCTTTTAAAGGAATTTTATTGGGAAAAATGAGATAGCTCAAAACTGAGAAATTTCGTCATACGGCCGATCATGGATTTTTCTCAAAAAATAAAAGTTGCTGGATCACTAGGAAATTAGTCTAAAACAATGTCCTGACACTAGATATGATCATTAAAATAATAATCTGCCCTTTTGGAGCAATTTTGTTGTGAAAAATGCGATAGCTCAAAATTGAGAAAATTCGTCATACGGACGATCATGGATATTTCTCAAAAAATAAAAGTTGCTGGATCACTAGGAAATTAGTCTAAAACAATGTCCTGACACTAGATATGACCATTAAAATAATAATCTGCCCTTTTGGAGCAATTTTGTTGTGAAAAATGCGATAGCTCAAAATTGAGAAAATTCGTCATACGGCCGATCATGGATATTTCTCAAAAAATAAAAGTTGCTGGATCACTAGGAAATTAGTCTAAAACAATGTCCTGACACTAGATATGACCATACAAATAATAATCTGCCCTTTTAAAGGAATTTTATTGGGAAAAATGAGATAGCTCAAAACTGAGAAATTTCGTTAAACGGCCGATCATGGATATTTCTCAAAAAATAAAAGTTGCTGGATAACTAGGAAATTAGTCTAAATCAATGTCCTGACACTAGATATGACCATTAAAATAATAATCTGCCCTTTTGGAGCAATTTTATTGTGAAAAATGAGATAGCTCAAAATTGAAAAATTTCGTCATACGGCCGATCATGGATATTTCTCAAAAAATAAAAGTTACTGCATTACTAGGAAATTAGTCTAAAACAATGTCCTGACACTAGATATGACCATACAAATAATAATCTGCTCTTTTGGAGCAATTTTGTTGTGAAAAATGAAATAGCTCAAAACTGAGAAATTTCGTCATACGATCATGGATTTTTCTCAGAAAATAAAAGTTGCTGGATAACTAGGAAATTAGTCTAAAACAATGTCCTGACACTAGATATGAGCATACAAATAATAATCTGCCCTTTTGGAGCAATCTTATTGGGAAAAATGAGATAGCTCAAAATTGAGAAATTTCGTCATACGTCCGATCATGGATTTTTCTCAAAAAATAAAAGTTGCTGGATCACTAAGAAATTAGTCTAAAACAATGTCCTGACACTAGATATGACCATTAAAATAATAATCTGCCCTTTTGGAGCAATTTTATTGGGAAAAATGCGATAGCTCAAAATTGAGAAAATTCGTCATACGGCCGATCATGGATATTTCTCAAAAAATAAAAGTTTCTGGATCACGAGGAAATTAGTCTAAAACAATGTCCTGACACTAGATATGACCATACAAATAATAATCTGCTCTTTTGGAGCAATTTTGTTGTGAAAAATGAAATAGCTCAAAATTGAGAAATTTCGTCATACGGCCGATCATGGATTTTTCTCAAAAAATAAAAGTTGCTGGATAACTAGGAAATTAGTCTAAAACAATGTCCTGACACTAGATATGAGCATACAAATAATAATCTGCCCTTTTGGAGCAATCTTATTGGGAAAAATGAGATAGCTCAAAATTGAGAAATTTCGTCATACGTCCGATCATGGATTTTTCTCAAAAAATAAAAGTTGCTGGATCACTAAGAAATTAGTCTAAAACAATGTCCTGACACTAGATATGACCATTAAAATAATAATCTGCCCTTTTGGAGCAATTTTATTGGGAAAAATGCGATAGCTCAAAATTGAGAAAATTTGTCATACGGCCGATCATGGATATTTCTCAAAAAATAAAAGTTGCTGGATCACGAGGAAATTAGTCTAAAACAATGTCCTGACACTAGATATGACCATACAAATAATAATCTGCTCTTTTGGAGCAATTTTGTTGTGAAAAATGAAATAGCTTAAAATTGAGAAATTTCGTCATACGGCCGATCATGGATTTTTCTCAGAAAATAAAAGTTGCTGGATAACTAGGAAATTAGTCTAAAACAATGTCCTGACACTAGATATGACCATACAAATAATAATCTGCCCTTTTGGAGCAATTTTGTTGTGAAAAATGAGATAGCTCAAATCTGAGAAATTTCGTCATACGGCCGATCATGGATTTTTCTCAAAAAATAAAAGTTGCTGGATCACTAGGAAATTAGTCTAAAACAATGTCCTGACACTAGATATGACCATTAAAATAATAATCTGCCCTTTTGGAGCAATTTTGTTGTGAAAAATGCGATAGCTCAAAATTGAGAAAATTCGTCATACGGCCGATCATGGATATTTCTCAAAAAATAAAAGTTGCTGGATCACTAGGAAATTAGTCTAAAACAATGTCCTGACACTAGATATGACCATTAAAATAATAATCTGCCCTTTTGGAGCAATTTTGTTGTGAAAAATGCGATAGCTCAAAATTGAGAAAATTCGTCATACGGCCGATCATGGATATTTCTCAAAAAATAAAAGTTGCTGGATCACTAGGAAATTAGTCTAAAACAATGTCCTGACACTAGATATGACCATACAAATAATAATCTGCCCTTTTAAAGGAATTTTATTGGGAAAAATGAGATAGCTCAAAACTGAGAAATTTCGTCATACGGCCGATCATGGATTTTTCTCAAAAAATAAAAGTTGCTGGATCACTAGGAAATTAGTCTAAAACAATGTCCTGACACTAGATATGATCATTAAAATAATAATCTGCCCTTTTGGAGCAATTTTGTTGTGAAAAATGCGATAGCTCAAAATTGAGAAAATTCGTCATACGGACGATCATGGATATTTCTCAAAAAATAAAAGTTGCTGGATCACTAGGAAATTAGTCTAAAACAATGTCCTGACACTAGATATGACCATTAAAATAATAATCTGCCCTTTTGGAGCAATTTTGTTGTGAAAAATGCGATAGCTCAAAATTGAGAAAATTCGTCATACGGCCGATCATGGATATTTCTCAAAAAATAAAAGTTGCTGGATCACTAGGAAATTAGTCTAAAACAATGTCCTGACACTAGATATGACCATACAAATAATAATCTGCCCTTTTAAAGGAATTTTATTGGGAAAAATGAGATAGCTCAAAACTGAGAAATTTCGTTAAACGGCCGATCATGGATATTTCTCAAAAAATAAAAGTTGCTGGATAACTAGGAAATTAGTCTAAATCAATGTCCTGACACTAGATATGACCATTAAAATAATAATCTGCCCTTTTGGAGCAATTTTATTGTGAAAAATGAGATAGCTCAAAATTGAAAAATTTCGTCATACGGCCGATCATGGATATTTCTCAAAAAATAAAAGTTACTGCATTACTAGGAAATTAGTCTAAAACAATGTCCTGACACTAGATATGACCATACAAATAATAATCTGCTCTTTTGGAGCAATTTTGTTGTGAAAAATGAAATAGCTCAAAACTGAGAAATTTCGTCATACGATCATGGATTTTTCTCAGAAAATAAAAGTTGCTGGATAACTAGGAAATTAGTCTAAAACAATGTCCTGACACTAGATATGAGCATACAAATAATAATCTGCCCTTTTGGAGCAATCTTATTGGGAAAAATGAGATAGCTCAAAATTGAGAAATTTCGTCATACGTCCGATCATGGATTTTTCTCAAAAAATAAAAGTTGCTGGATCACTAAGAAATTAGTCTAAAACAATGTCCTGACACTAGATATGACCATTAAAATAATAATCTGCCCTTTTGGAGCAATTTTATTGGGAAAAATGCGATAGCTCAAAATTGAGAAATTTCGTCATACGGCCGATCATGGATTTTTCTCAAAAAATAAAAGTTGCTGGATCACTAGGAAATTAGTCTAAAACAATGTCCTGACACTAGATATGACCATACAAATAATAATCTGCTCTTTTGGAGCAATTTTGTTGTGAAAAATGAAATAGCCTAAAATTGAGAAATTTCGTCATACGGCCGATCATGGATTTTTCTCAGAAAATAAAAGTTGCTGGATAACTAGGAAATTAGTCTAAAACAATGTCCTGACACTAGATATGACCATACAAATAATAATCTGCTCTTTTGGAGCAATTTTGTTGTGAAAAATGAAATAGCTCAAAACTGAGAAATTTCGTCATACGATCATGGATTTTTCTCAGAAAATAAAAGTTGCTGGATAACTAGGAAATTAGTCTAAAACAATGTCCTGACACTAGATATGAGCATACAAATAATAATCTGCCCTTTTGGAGCAATCTTATTGGGAAAAATGAGATAGCTCAAAATTGAGAAATTTCGTCATACGGCCGATCATGGATTTTTCTCAAAAAATAAAAGTTGCTGGATCACTAGGAAATTAGTCTAAAACAATGTCCTGACACTAGATATGACCATTAAAATAATAATCTGCCCTTTTGGAGCAATTTTATTGGGAAAAATGCGATAGCTCAAAATTGAGAAAATTTGTCATACGGCCGATCATGGATATTTCTCAAAAAATAAAAGTTGCTGGATCACGAGGAAATTAGTCTAAAACAATGTCCTGACACTAGATATGACCATACAAATAATAATCTACTCTTTTGGAGCAATTTTGTTGTGAAAAATGAAATAGCTTAAAATTGAGAAATTTCGTCATACGGCCGATCATGGATTTTTCTCAGAAAATAAAAGTTGCTGGATAACTAGGAAATTAGTCTAAAACAATGTCCTGACACTAGATATGACCATACAAATAATAATCTGCCCTTTTGGAGCAATTTTGTTGTGAAAAATGAGATAGCTCAAATCTGAGAAATTTCGTCATACGGCCGATCATGGATTTTTCTCAAAAAATAAAAGTTGCTGGATCACTAGGAAATTAGTCTAAAACAATGTCCTGACACTAGATATGACCATTAAAATAATAATCTGCCCTTTTGGAGCAATTTTGTTGTGAAAAATGCGATAGCTCAAAATTGAGAAAATTCGTCATACGGCCGATCATGGATATTTCTCAAAAAATAAAAGTTGCTGGATCACTAGGAAATTAGTCTAAAACAATGTCCTGACACTAGATATGACCATTAAAATAATAATCTGCCCTTTTAAAGGAATTTTATTGGGAAAAATGAGATAGCTCAAAACTGAGAAATTTCGTCATATGGCCGATCATGGATATTTCTCAAAAAATAAAAGTTGCTGGATAACTAGGAAATTAGTCTAAATCAATGTCCTGACACTAGATATGACCATTAAAATAATAATCTGCCCTTTTGGAGCAATTTTATTGTGAAAAATGAGATAGCTCAAAATTGAAAAATTTCGTCATACAGCCGATCATGGATATTTCTCAAAAAATAAAAGTTACTGCATTACTAGGAAATTAGTCTAAAACAATGTCCTGACACTAGATATGACCATACAAATAATAATCTGCTCTTTTGGAGCAATTTTGTTGTGAAAAATGAAATAGCTCAAAACTGAGAAATTTCGTCATACGATCATGGATTTTTCTCAGAAAATAAAAGTTGCTGGATAACTAGGAAATTAGTCTAAAACAATGTCCTGACACTAGATATGAGCATACAAATAATAATCTGCCCTTTTGGAGCAATCTTATTGGGAAAAATGAGATAGCTCAAAATTGAGAAATTTCGTCATACGTCCGATCATGGATTTTTCTCAAAAAATAAAAGTTGCTGGATAACTAGGAAATTAGTCTAAAACAATGTCCTGACACTAGATATGACCATACAAATAATAATCTGCCCTTTTGGAGCAATCTTATTGGGAAAAATGAGATAGCTCAAAATTGAGAAATTTCGTCATACGGCCGATCATGGATATTTCTCAAAAAATAAAAGTTGCTGGATCACTAGGAAATTAGTCTAAAACAATGTCCTGACACTAGATATGACCATACAAATAATAATCTGCCCTTTTGGAGCAATTTTGTTGTGAAAAATGCGATAGCTCAAAATTGAGAAATTTCGTCATACGGCCGATCATGGATTTTTCTCAAAAAATAAAAGTTGCTGGATCACTAGGAAATTAGTCTAAAACAATGTCCTGACACTAGATATGACCATACAAATAATAATCTGCTCTTTTGAGCAATTTTGTTGTGAAAAATGAAATAGCCTAAAATTGAGAAATTTCGTCATACGGCCGATCATGGATTTTTCTCAGAAAATAAAAGTTGCTGGATAACTAGGAAATTAGTCTAAAACAATGTCCTGACACTAGATATGACCATACAAATAATAATCTGCTCTTTTGGAGCAATTTTGTTGTGAAAAATGAAATAGCTCAAAACTGAGAAATTTCGTCATACGATCATGGATTTTTCTCAGAAAATAAAAGTTGCTGGATAACTAGGAAATTAGTCTAAAACAATGTCCTGACACTAGATATGACCATACAAATAATAATCTGCTCTTTTGGAGCAATTTTGTTGTGAAAAATGAAATAGCTCAAAACTGAGAAATTTCGTCATACGATCATGGATTTTTCTCAGAAAATAAAAGTTGCTGGATAACTAGGAAATTAGTCTAAAACAATGTCCTGACACTAGATATGAGCATACAAATAATAATCTGCCCTTTTGGAGCAATCTTATTGGGAAAAATGAGATAGCTCAAAATTGAGAAATTTCGTCATACGGCCGATCATGGATTTTTCTCAAAAAATAAAAGTTGCTGGATCACTAGGAAATTAGTCTAAAACAATGTCCTGACACTAGATATGACCATTAAAATAATAATCTGCCCTTTTGGAGCAATTTTATTGGGAAAAATGCGATAGCTCAAAATTGAGAAAATTTGTCATACGGCCGATCATGGATATTTCTCAAAAAATAAAAGTTGCTGGATCACGAGGAAATTAGTCTAAAACAATGTCCTGACACTAGATATGACCATACAAATAATAATCTACTCTTTTGGAGCAATTTTGTTGTGAAAAATGAAATAGCTTAAAATTGAGAAATTTCGTCATACGGCCGATCATGGATTTTTCTCAGAAAATAAAAGTTGCTGGATAACTAGGAAATTAGTCTAAAACAATGTCCTGACACTAGATATGACCATACAAATAATAATCTGCCCTTTTGGAGCAATTTTGTTGTGAAAAATGAGATAGCTCAAATCTGAGAAATTTCGTCATACGGCCGATCATGGATTTTTCTCAAAAAATAAAAGTTGCTGGATCACTAGGAAATTAGTCTAAAACAATGTCCTGACACTAGATATGACCATTAAAATAATAATCTGCCCTTTTGGAGCAATTTTGTTGTGAAAAATGCGATAGCTCAAAATTGAGAAAATTCGTCATACGGCCGATCATGGATATTTCTCAAAAAATAAAAGTTGCTGGATCACTAGGAAATTAGTCTAAAACAATGTCCTGACACTAGATATGACCATTAAAATAATAATCTGCCCTTTTAAAGGAATTTTATTGGGAAAAATGAGATAGCTCAAAACTGAGAAATTTCGTCATATGGCCGATCATGGATATTTCTCAAAAAATAAAAGTTGCTGGATAACTAGGAAATTAGTCTAAATCAATGTCCTGACACTAGATATGACCATTAAAATAATAATCTGCCCTTTTGGAGCAATTTTATTGTGAAAAATGAGATAGCTCAAAATTGAAAAATTTCGTCATACAGCCGATCATGGATATTTCTCAAAAAATAAAAGTTACTGCATTACTAGGAAATTAGTCTAAAACAATGTCCTGACACTAGATATGACCATACAAATAATAATCTGCTCTTTTGGAGCAATTTTGTTGTGAAAAATGAAATAGCTCAAAACTGAGAAATTTCGTCATACGATCATGGATTTTTCTCAGAAAATAAAAGTTGCTGGATAACTAGGAAATTAGTCTAAAACAATGTCCTGACACTAGATATGAGCATACAAATAATAATCTGCCCTTTTGGAGCAATCTTATTGGGAAAAATGAGATAGCTCAAAATTGAGAAATTTCGTCATACGTCCGATCATGGATTTTTCTCAAAAAATAAAAGTTGCTGGATAACTAGGAAATTAGTCTAAAACAATGTCCTGACACTAGATATAACCATACAAATAATAATCTGCCCTTTTGGAGCAATCTTATTGGGAAAAATGAGATAGCTCAAAATTGAGAAATTTCGTCATACGGCCGATCATGGATATTTCTCAAAAAATAAAAGTTGCTGGATCACTAGGAAATTAGTCTAAAACAATGTCCTGACACTAGATATGACCATACAAATAATAATCTGCCCTTTTGGAGCAATTTTGTTGTGAAAAATGCGATAGCTCAAAATTGAGAAATTTCGTCATACGGCCGATCATGGATTTTTCTCAAAAAATAAAAGTTGCTGGATCACTAGGAAATTAGTCTAAAACAATGTCCTGACACTAGATATGACCATACAAATAATAATCTGCTCTTTTGAGCAATTTTGTTGTGAAAAATGAAATAGCCTAAAATTGAGAAATTTCGTCATACGGCCGATCATGGATTTTTCTCAGAAAATAAAAGTTGCTGGATAACTAGGAAATTAGTCTAAAACAATGTCCTGACACTAGATATGACCATACAAATAATAATCTGCTCTTTTGGAGCAATTTTGTTGTGAAAAATGAAATAGCTCAAAACTGAGAAATTTCGTCATACGATCATGGATTTTTCTCAGAAAATAAAAGTTGCTGGATAACTAGGAAATTAGTCTAAAACAATGTCCTGACACTAGATATGACCATACAAATAATAATCTGCTCTTTTGGAGCAATTTTGTTGTGAAAAATGAAATAGCTCAAAACTGAGAAATTTCGTCATACGATCATGGATTTTTCTCAGAAAATAAAAGTTGCTGGATAACTAGGAAATTAGTCTAAAACAATGTCCTGACACTAGATATGAGCATACAAATAATAATCTGCAGTTTTGGAGCAATCTTATTGGGAAAAATGAGATAGCTCAAAATTGAGAAATTTCGTCATACGGCCGATCATGGATTTTTCTCAAAAAATAAAAGTTGCTGGATCACTAGGAAATTAGTCTAAAACAATGTCCTGACACTAGATATGACCATACAAATAATAATCTGCCCTTTTGGAGCAATTTTGTTGTGAAAAATGCGATAGCTCAAAATTGAGAAATGTCACACGGCCGATCATGGATTTTTCTCAAAAAATAAAAGTTGCTGGATCACTAGGAAATTAGTCTAAAACAATGTCCTGACACTAGATATGACCATACAAATAATAATCTGCTCTTTTGGAGCAATTTTGTTGTGAAAAATGAAATAGCCTAAAATTGAGAAATTTCGTCATACGGCCGATCATGGATTTTTCTCAGAAAATAAAAGTTGCTGGATAACTAGGAAATTAGTCTAAAACAATGTCCTGACACTAGATATGACCATACAAATAATAATCTGCTCTTTTGGAGCAATTTTGTTGTGAAAAATGACATAGCTCAAAACTGAGAAATTTCGTCATACGATCATGGATTTTTCTCAGAAAATAAAAGTTGCTGGATAACTAGGAAATTAGTCTAAAACAATGTCCTGACACTAGATATGAGCATACAAATAATAATCTGCCCTTTTGGAGCAATCTTATTGGGAAAAATGAGATAGCTCAAAATTGAGAAATTTCGTCATACGGCCGATCATGGATTTTTCTCATAAAATAAAAGTTGCTGGATCACTAGGAAATTAGTCTAAAACAATGTCCTGACACTAGATATGACCATTAAAATAATAATCTGCCCTTTTGGAGCAATTTTATTGGGAAAAATGCGATAGCTCAAAATTGAGAAAATTTGTCATACGGCCGATCATGGATATTTCTCAAAAAATAAAAGTTGCTGGATCACGAGGAAATTAGTCTAAAACAATGTCCTGACACTAGATATGACCATACAAATAATAATCTGCTCTTTTGGAGCAATTTTGTTGTGAAAAATGAAATAGCTTAAAATTGAGAAATTTCGTCATACGGCCGATCATGGATTTTTCTCAGAAAATAAAAGTTGCTGGATAACTAGGAAATTAGTCTAAAACAATGTCCTGACACTAGATATGACCATACAAATAATAATCTGCCCTTTTGGAGCAATTTTGTTGTGAAAAATGAGATAGCTCAAATCTGAGAAATTTCGTCATACGGCCGATCATGGATTTTTCTCAAAAAATAAAAGTTGCTGGATCACTAGGAAATTAGTCTAAAACAATGTCCTGACACTAGATATGACCATTAAAATAATAATCTGCCCTTTTGGAGCAATTTTGTTGTGAAAAATGCGATAGCTCAAAATTGAGAAAATTCGTCATACGGCCGATCATGGATATTTCTCAAAAAATAAAAGTTGCTGGATCACTAGGAAATTAGTCTAAAACAATGTCCTGACACTAGATATGACCATTAAAATAATAATCTGCCCTTTTAAAGGAATTTTATTGGGAAAAATGAGATAGCTCAAAACTGAGAAATTTCGTCATACGGCCGATCATGGATATTTCTCAAAAAATAAAAGTTGCTGGATAACTAGGAAATTAGTCTAAAACAATGTCCTGACACTAGATATGACCATTAAAATAATAATCTGCCCTTTTGGAGCAATTTTATTGTGAAAAATGAGATAGCTCAAAATTGAGAAATTTCGTCATACGGCCGATCATGGATATTTCTCAAAAAATAAAAGTTGCTGCATTACTAGGAAATTAGTCTAAAACAATGTCCTGACACTAGATATGACCATACAAATAATAATCTGCTCTTTTGGAGCAATTTTGTTGTGAAAAATGAAATAGCTCAAAACTGAGAAATTTCGTCATACGATCATGGATTTTTCTCAGAAAATAAAAGTTGCTGGATAACTAGGAAATTAGTCTAAAACAATGTCCTGACACTAGATATGAGCATACAAATAATAATCTGCAGTTTTGGAGCAATCTTATTGGGAAAAATGAGATAGCTCAAAATTAAGAAATTTCGTCATACGGCCGATCATGGATTTTTCTCAAAAAATAAAAGTTGCTGGATCACTAGGAAATTAGTCTAAAACAATGTCCTGACACTAGATATGACCATACAAATAATAATCTGCCCTTTTGGAGCAATTTTGTTGTGAAAAATGCGATAGCTCAAAATTGAGAAATGTCACACGGCCGATCATGGATTTTTCTCAAAAAATAAAAGTTGCTGGATCACTAGGAAATTAGTCTAAAACAATGTCCTGACACTAGATATGACCATACAAATAATAATCTGCTCTTTTGGAGCAATTTTGTTGTGAAAAATGAAATAGCCTAAAATTGAGAAATTTCGTCATACGGCCGATCATGGATTTTTCTCAGAAAATAAAAGTTGCTGGATAACTAGGAAATTAGTCTAAAACAATGTCCTGACACTAGATATGACCATACAAATAATAATCTGCTCTTTTGGAGCAATTTTGTTGTGAAAAATGAAATAGCTCAAAACTGAGAAATTTCGTCATACGATCATGGATTTTTCTCAGAAAATAAAAGTTGCTGGATAACTAGGAAATTAGTCTAAAACAATGTCCTGACACTAGATATGACCATACAAATAATAATCTGCTCTTTTGGAGCAATTTTGTTGTGAAAAATGAAATAGCTTAAAATTGAGAAATTTCGTCATACGGCCGATCATGGATTTTTCTCAAAAAATAAAAGTTGCTGGATCACTAGGAAATTAGTCTAAAACAATGTCCTGACACTAGATATGACCATACAAATAATAATCTGCCCTTTTGGAGCAATTTTGTTGTGAAAAATGCGATAGCTCAAAATTGAGAAATTTCGTCATACGGCCGATCATGGATTTTTCTCAAAAAATAAAAGTTGCTGGATCACTAGGAAATTAGTCTAAAACAATGTCCTGACACTAGATATGACCATACAAATAATAATCTGCTCTTTTGAGCAATTTTGTTGTGAAAAATGAAATAGCCTAAAATTGAGAAATTTCGTCATACGGCCGATCATGGATTTTTCTCAGAAAATAAAAGTTGCTGGATAACTAGGAAATTAGTCTAAAACAATGTCCTGACACTAGATATGACCATACAAATAATAATCTGCTCTTTTGGAGCAATTTTGTTGTGAAAAATGAAATAGCTCAAAACTGAGAAATTTCGTCATACGATCATGGATTTTTCTCAGAAAATAAAAGTTGCTGGATAACTATGAAATTAGTCTAAAACAATGTCCTGACACTAGATATGACCATACAAATAATAATCTGCTCTTTTGGAGCAATTTTGTTGTGAAAAATGAAATAGCTCAAAACTGAGAAATTTCGTCATACGATCATGGATTTTTCTCAGAAAATAAAAGTTGCTGGATAACTAGGAAATTAGTCTAAAACAATGTCCTGACACTAGATATGAGCATACAAATAATAATCTGCAGTTTTGGAGCAATCTTATTGGGAAAAATGAGATAGCTCAAAATTGAGAAATTTCGTCATACGGCCGATCATGGATTTTTCTCAAAAAATAAAAGTTGCTGGATCACTAGGAAATTAGTCTAAAACAATGTCCTGACACTAGATATGACCATACAAATAATAATCTGCCCTTTTGGAGCAATTTTGTTGTGAAAAATGCGATAGCTCAAAATTGAGAAATGTCACACGGCCGATCATGGATTTTTCTCAAAAAATAAAAGTTGCTGGATCACTAGGAAATTAGTCTAAAACAATGTCCTGACACTAGATATGACCATACAAATAATAATCTGCTCTTTTGGAGCAATTTTGTTGTGAAAAATGAAATAGCCTAAAATTGAGAAATTTCGTCATACGGCCGATCATGGATATTTCTCAAAAAATAAAAGTTGCTGGATAACTAGGAAATTAGTCTAAAACAATGTCCTGACACTAGATATGACCATACAAATAATAATCTGCTCTTTTGGAGCAATTTTGTTGTGAAAAATGAAATAGCTCAAAACTGAGAAATTTCGTCATACGATCATGGATTTTTCTCAGAAAATAAAAGTTGCTGGATAACTAGGAAATTAGTCTAAAACAATGTCCTGACACTAGATATGAGCATACAAATAATAATCTGCCCTTTTGGAGCAATCTTATTGGGAAAAATGAGATAGCTCAAAATTGAGAAATTTCGTCATACGTCCGATCATGGATTTTTCTCAAAAAATAAAAGTTGCTGGATAACTAGGAAATTAGTCTAAAACAATGTCCTGACACTAGATATGACCATACAAATAATAATCTGCCCTTTTGGAGCAATCTTATTGGGAAAAATGAGATAGCTCAAAATTGAGAAATTTCGTCATACGGCCGATCATGGATATTTCTCAAAAAATAAAAGTTGCTGGATCACTAGGAAATTAGTCTAAAACAATGTCCTGACACTAGATATGACCATACAAATAATAATCTGCCCTTTTGGAGCAATTTTGTTGTGAAAAATGCGATAGCTCAAAATTGAGAAATTTCGTCATACGGCCGATCATGGATTTTTCTCAAAAAATAAAAGTTGCTGGATCACTAGGAAATTAGTCTAAAACAATGTCCTGACACTAGATATGACCATACAAATAATAATCTGCTCTTTTGAGCAATTTTGTTGTGAAAAATGAAATAGCCTAAAATTGAGAAATTTCGTCATACGGCCGATCATGGATTTTTCTCAGAAAATAAAAGTTGCTGGATAACTAGGAAATTAGTCTAAAACAATGTCCTGACACTAGATATGACCATACAAATAATAATCTGCTCTTTTGGAGCAATTTTGTTGTGAAAAATGAAATAGCTCAAAACTGAGAAATTTCGTCATACGATCATGGATTTTTCTCAGAAAATAAAAGTTGCTGGATAACTAGGAAATTAGTCTAAAACAATGTCCTGACACTAGATATGACCATACAAATAATAATCTGCTCTTTTGGAGCAATTTTGTTGTGAAAAATGAAATAGCTCAAAACTGAGAAATTTCGTCATACGATCATGGATTTTTCTCAGAAAATAAAAGTTGCTGGATAACTAGGAAATTAGTCTAAAACAATGTCCTGACACTAGATATGAGCATACAAATAATAATCTGCAGTTTTGGAGCAATCTTATTGGGAAAAATGAGATAGCTCAAAATTGAGAAATTTCGTCATACGGCCGATCATGGATTTTTCTCAAAAAATAAAAGTTGCTGGATCACTAGGAAATTAGTCTAAAACAATGTCCTGACACTAGATATGACCATACAAATAATAATCTGCCCTTTTGGAGCAATTTTGTTGTGAAAAATGCGATAGCTCAAAATTGAGAAATGTCACACGGCCGATCATGGATTTTTCTCAAAAAATAAAAGTTGCTGGATCACTAGGAAATTAGTCTAAAACAATGTCCTGACACTAGATATGACCATACAAATAATAATCTGCTCTTTTGGAGCAATTTTGTTGTGAAAAATGAAATAGCCTAAAATTGAGAAATTTCGTCATACGGCCGATCATGGATTTTTCTCAGAAAATAAAAGTTGCTGGATAACTAGGAAATTAGTCTAAAACAATGTCCTGACACTAGATATGACCATACAAATAATAATCTGCTCTTTTGGAGCAATTTTGTTGTGAAAAATGACATAGCTCAAAACTGAGAAATTTCGTCATACGATCATGGATTTTTCTCAGAAAATAAAAGTTGCTGGATAACTAGGAAATTAGTCTAAAACAATGTCCTGACACTAGATATGAGCATACAAATAATAATCTGCCCTTTTGGAGCAATCTTATTGGGAAAAATGAGATAGCTCAAAATTGAGAAATTTCGTCATACGGCCGATCATGGATTTTTCTCATAAAATAAAAGTTGCTGGATCACTAGGAAATTAGTCTAAAACAATGTCCTGACACTAGATATGACCATTAAAATAATAATCTGCCCTTTTGGAGCAATTTTATTGGGAAAAATGCGATAGCTCAAAATTGAGAAAATTTGTCATACGGCCGATCATGGATATTTCTCAAAAAATAAAAGTTGCTGGATCACGAGGAAATTAGTCTAAAACAATGTCCTGACACTAGATATGACCATACAAATAATAATCTGCTCTTTTGGAGCAATTTTGTTGTGAAAAATGAAATAGCTTAAAATTGAGAAATTTCGTCATACGGCCGATCATGGATTTTTCTCAGAAAATAAAAGTTGCTGGATCACTAGGAAATTAGTCTAAAACAATGTCCTGACACTAGATATGACCATTAAAATAATAATCTGCCCTTTTGGAGCAATTTTGTTGTGAAAAATGCGATAGCTCAAAATTGAGAAAATTCGTCATACGGCCGATCATGGATATTTCTCAAAAAATAAAAGTTGCTGGATCACTAGGAAATTAGTCTAAAACAATGTCCTGACACTAGATATGACCATTAAAATAATAATCTGCCCTTTTAAAGGAATTTTATTGGGAAAAATGAGATAGCTCAAAACTGAGAAATTTCGTCATACGGCCGATCATGGATATTTCTCAAAAAATAAAAGTTGCTGGATAACTAGGAAATTAGTCTAAAACAATGTCCTGACACTAGATATGACCATTAAAATAATAATCTGCCCTTTTGGAGCAATTTTATTGTGAAAAATGAGATAGCTCAAAATTGAGAAATTTCGTCATACGGCCGATCATGGATATTTCTCAAAAAATAAAAGTTGCTGCATTACTAGGAAATTAGTCTAAAACAATGTCCTGACACTAGATATGACCATACAAATAATAATCTGCTCTTTTGGAGCAATTTTGTTGTGAAAAATGAAATAGCTCAAAACTGAGAAATTTCGTCATACGATCATGGATTTTTCTCAGAAAATAAAAGTTGCTGGATAACTAGGAAATTAGTCTAAAACAATGTCCTGACACTAGATATGAGCATACAAATAATAATCTGCAGTTTTGGAGCAATCTTATTGGGAAAAATGAGATAGCTCAAAATTAAGAAATTTCGTCATACGGCCGATCATGGATTTTTCTCAAAAAATAAAAGTTGCTGGATCACTAGGAAATTAGTCTAAAACAATGTCCTGACACTAGATATGACCATACAAATAATAATCTGCCCTTTTGGAGCAATTTTGTTGTGAAAAATGCGATAGCTCAAAATTGAGAAATGTCACACGGCCGATCATGGATTTTTCTCAAAAAATAAAAGTTGCTGGATCACTAGGAAATTAGTCTAAAACAATGTCCTGACACTAGATATGACCATACAAATAATAATCTGCTCTTTTGGAGCAATTTTGTTGTGAAAAATGAAATAGCCTAAAATTGAGAAATTTCGTCATACGGCCGATCATGGATTTTTCTCAGAAAATAAAAGTTGCTGGATAACTAGGAAATTAGTCTAAAACAATGTCCTGACACTAGATATGACCATACAAATAATAATCTGCTCTTTTGGAGCAATTTTGTTGTGAAAAATGAAATAGCTCAAAACTGAGAAATTTCGTCATACGATCATGGATTTTTCTCAGAAAATAAAAGTTGCTGGATAACTAGGAAATTAGTCTAAAACAATGTCCTGACACTAGATATGACCATACAAATAATAATCTGCTCTTTTGGAGCAATTTTGTTGTGAAAAATGAAATAGCTTAAAATTGAGAAATTTCGTCATACGGCCGATCATGGATTTTTCTCAAAAAATAAAAGTTGCTGGATCACTAGGAAATTAGTCTAAAACAATGTCCTGACACTAGATATGACCATACAAATAATAATCTGCCCTTTTGGAGCAATTTTGTTGTGAAAAATGCGATAGCTCAAAATTGAGAAATTTCGTCATACGGCCGATCATGGATTTTTCTCAAAAAATAAAAGTTGCTGGATCACTAGGAAATTAGTCTAAAACAATGTCCTGACACTAGATATGACCATACAAATAATAATCTGCTCTTTTGAGCAATTTTGTTGTGAAAAATGAAATAGCCTAAAATTGAGAAATTTCGTCATACGGCCGATCATGGATTTTTCTCAGAAAATAAAAGTTGCTGGATAACTAGGAAATTAGTCTAAAACAATGTCCTGACACTAGATATGACCATACAAATAATAATCTGCTCTTTTGGAGCAATTTTGTTGTGAAAAATGAAATAGCTCAAAACTGAGAAATTTCGTCATACGATCATGGATTTTTCTCAGAAAATAAAAGTTGCTGGATAACTATGAAATTAGTCTAAAACAATGTCCTGACACTAGATATGACCATACAAATAATAATCTGCTCTTTTGGAGCAATTTTGTTGTGAAAAATGAAATAGCTCAAAACTGAGAAATTTCGTCATACGATCATGGATTTTTCTCAGAAAATAAAAGTTGCTGGATAACTAGGAAATTAGTCTAAAACAATGTCCTGACACTAGATATGAGCATACAAATAATAATCTGCAGTTTTGGAGCAATCTTATTGGGAAAAATGAGATAGCTCAAAATTGAGAAATTTCGTCATACGGCCGATCATGGATTTTTCTCAAAAAATAAAAGTTGCTGGATCACTAGGAAATTAGTCTAAAACAATGTCCTGACACTAGATATGACCATACAAATAATAATCTGCCCTTTTGGAGCAATTTTGTTGTGAAAAATGCGATAGCTCAAAATTGAGAAATGTCACACGGCCGATCATGGATTTTTCTCAAAAAATAAAAGTTGCTGGATCACTAGGAAATTAGTCTAAAACAATGTCCTGACACTAGATATGACCATACAAATAATAATCTGCTCTTTTGGAGCAATTTTGTTGTGAAAAATGAAATAGCCTAAAATTGAGAAATTTCGTCATACGGCCGATCATGGATTTTTCTCAGAAAATAAAAGTTGCTGGATAACTAGGAAATTAGTCTAAAACAATGTCCTGACACTAGATATGACCATACAAATAATAATCTGCTCTTTTGGAGCAATTTTGTTGTGAAAAATGAAATAGCTCAAAACTGAGAAATTTCGTCATACGATCATGGATTTTTCTCAGAAAATAAAAGTTGCTGGATAACTAGGAAATTAGTCTAAAACAATGTCCTGACACTAGATATGACCATACAAATAATAATCTGCTCTTTTGGAGCAATTTTGTTGTGAAAAATGAAATAGCTTAAAATTGAGAAATTTCGTCATACGGCCGATCATGGATTTTTCTCAAAAAATAAAAGTTGCTGGATCACTAGGAAATTAGTCTAAAACAATGTCCTGACACTAGATATGACCATACAAATAATAATCTGCCCTTTTGGAGCAATTTTGTTGTGAAATATGCGATAGCTCAAAATTGAGAAATTTCGTCATACGGCCGATCATGGATTTTTCTCAAAAAATAAAAGTTGCTGGATCACTAGGAAATTAGTCTAAAACAATGTCCTGACACTAGATATGACCATACAAATAATAATCTGCTCTTTTGAGCAATTTTGTTGTGAAAAATGAAATAGCCTAAAATTGAGAAATTTCGTCATACGGCCGATCATGGATTTTTCTCAGAAAATAAAAGTTGCTGGATAACTAGGAAATTAGTCTAAAACAATGTCCTGACACTAGATATGACCATACAAATAATAATCTGCTCTTTTGGAGCAATTTTGTTGTGAAAAATGAAATAGCTCAAAACTGAGAAATTTCGTCATACGATCATGGATTTTTCTCAGAAAATAAAAGTTGCTGGATAACTAGGAAATTAGTCTAAAACAATGTCCTGACACTAGATATGACCATACAAATAATAATCTGCTCTTTTGGAGCAATTTTGTTGTGAAAAATGCGATAGCTCAAAATTGAGAAATGTCATACGGCCGATCATGGATTTTTCTCAAAAAATAAAAGTTGCTGGATCACTAGGAAATTAGTCTAAAACAATGTCCTGACACTAGATATGACCATACAAATAATAATCTGCTCTTTTGGAGCAATTTTGTTGTGAAAAATGAAATAGCTCAAAATTGAGAAATTTCGTCATACGGCCGATCATGGATTTTTCTCAAAAAATAAAAGTTGCTGGATCATTAGGAAATTAGTCTAAAACAATGTCCTGACACTAGATATGACCATACAAATAATAATCTGCCCTTTTGGAGCAATTTTGTTGTGAAAAATGCGATAGCTCAAAATTGAGAAATTTCGTCATACGGCCGATCATGGATTTTTCTCAAAAAATAAAAGTTGCTGGATCACTAGGAAATTAGTCTAAAACAATGTCCTGACACTAGATATGACCATACAAATAATAATCTGCTCTTTTGGAGCAATTTTGTTGTGAAAAATGAAATAGCCTAAAATTGAGAAATTTCGTCATACGGCCGATCATGGATTTTTCTCAGAAAATAAAAGTTGCTGGATAACTAGGAAATTAGTCTAAAACAATGTCCTGACACTAGATATGACCATACAAATAATAATCTGCTCTTTTGGAGCAATTTTGTTGTGAAAAATGAAATAGCTCAAAACTGAGAAATTTCGTCATACGATCATGGATTTTTCTCAGAAAATAAAAGTTGCTGGATAACTAGGAAATTAGTCTAAAACAATGTCCTGACACTAGATATGAGCATACAAATAATAATCTGCCCTTTTGGAGCAATCTTATTGGGAAAAATGAGATAGCTCAAAATTGAGAAATTTCGTCATACGGCCGATCATGGATTTTTCTCAAAAAATAAAAGTTGCTGGATCACTAGGAAATTAGTCTAAAACAATGTCCTGACACTAGATATGACCATTAAAATAATAATCTGCCCTTTTGGAGCAATTTTATTGGGAAAAATGCGATAGCTCAAAATTGAGAAAATTTGTCATACGGCCGATCATGGATATTTCTCAAAAAATAAAAGTTGCTGGATCACTAGGAAATTAGTCTAAAACAATGTCCTGACACTAGATATGACCATACAAATAATAATCTGCTCTTTTGGAGCAATTTTGTTGTGAAAAATGAAATAGCCTAAAATTGAGAAATTTCGTCATACGGCCGATCATGCATTTTTCTCAGAAAATAAAAGTTGCTGGATAACTAGGAAATTAGTCTAAAACAATGTCCTGACACTAGATATGACCATACAAATAATAATCTGCTCTTTTGGAGCAATTTTGTTGTGAAAAATGAAATAGCTCAAAATTGAGAAATTTCGTCATACGGTCATGGATTTTTCTCAGAAAATAAAAGTTGCTGGATAACTAGGAAATTAGTCTAAAACAATGTCCTGACACTAGATATGACCATACAAATAATAATCTGCCCTTTTGGAGCAATCTTATTGGGAAAAATGAGATAGCTCAAAATTGAGAAATTTCGTCATACGGCCGATCATGGATTTTTCTCAAAAAATAAAAGTTGCTGGATCACTAGGAAATTAGTCTAAAACAATGTCCTGACACTAGATATGACCATTAAAATAATAATCTGCCCTTTTGGAGCAATTTTATTGGGAAAAATGCGATAGCTCAAAATTGAGAAATTTCGTCATACGATCATGGATTTTTCTCAGAAAATAAAAGTTGCTGGATAACTAGGAAATTAGTCTAAAACAATGTCCTGACACTAGATATGAGCATACAAATAATCTGCCCTTTTGGAGCAATCTTATTGGGAAAAATGAGATAGCTCAAAATTGAGAAATTTCGTCATACGGCCGATCATGGATTTTTCTCAAAAAATAAAAGTTGCTGGATCACTAGGAAATTAGTCTAAAACAATGTCCTGACACTAGATATGACCATACAAATAATAATCTGCTCTTTTGGAGCAATTTTGTTGTGAAAAATGAAATAGCTTAAAATTGAGAAATTTCGTCATACGGCCGATCATGGATTTTTCTCAAAAAATAAAAGTTGCTGGATCACTAGGAAATTAGTCTAAAACAATGTCCTGACACTAGATATGACCATACAAATAATAATCTGCCCTTTTGGAGCAATTTTGTTGTGAAAAATGCGATAGCTCAAAATTGAGAAATTTCGTCATACGGCCGATCATGGATTTTTCTCAAAAAATAAAAGTTGCTGGATCACTAGGAAATTAGTCTAAAACAATGTCCTGACACTAGATATGACCATACAAATAATAATCTGCTCTTTTGGAGCAATTTTGTTGTGAAAAATGAAATAGCTCAAAATTGAGAAATTTCGTCATACGGCCGATCATGGATTTTTCTCAAAAAATAAAAGTTGCTGGATCACTAGGAAATTAGTCTAAAACAATGTCCTGACACTAGATATGACCATACAAATAATAATCTGCCCTTTTGGAGCAATTTTGTTGTGAAAAATGCGATAGCTCAAAATTGAGAAATTTCGTCATACGGCCGATCATGGATTTTTCTCAAAAAATAAAAGTTGCTGGATCACTAGGAAATTAGTCTAAAACAATGTCCTGACACTAGATATGACCATACAAATAATAATCTGCTCTTTTGGAGCAATTTTGTTGTGAAAAATGAAATAGCCTAAAATTGAGAAATTTCGTCATACGGCCGATCATGGATTTTTCTCAGAAAATAAAAGTTGCTGGATAACTAGGAAATTAGTCTAAAACAATGTCCTGACACTAGATATGACCATACAAATAATAATCTGCTCTTTTGGAGCAATTTTGTTGTGAAAAATGAAATAGCTCAAAACTGAGAAATTTCGTCGTACGATCATGGATTTTTCTCAGAAAAGAAAAGTTGCTGGATAACTAGGAAATTAGTCTAAAACAATGTCCTGACACTAGATATGAGCATACAAATAATAATCTGCCCTTTTGGAGCAATCTTATTGGGAAAAATGAGATAGCTCAAAATTGAGAAATTTCGTCATACGGCCGATCATGGATTTTTCTCAAAAAATAAAAGTTGCTGGATCACTAGGAAATTAGTCTAAAACAATGTCCTGACACTAGATATGACCATACAAATAATAATCTGCCCTTTTGGAGCAATTTTATTGGGAAAAATGTGATAGCTCAAAATTGAGAAAATTTGTCATACGGCCGATCATGGATATTTCTCAAAAAATAAAAGTTGCTGGATCACGAGGAAATTAGTCTAAAACAATGTGCTGACACTAGATATGACCATACAAATAATAATCTGCTCTTTTGGAGCAATTTTGTTGTGAAAAATGAAATAGCTCAAAATTGAGAAATTTCGTCATACGGTCATGGATTTTTCTCAGAAAATAAAAGTTGCTGGATAACTAGGAAATTAGTCTAAAACAATGTCCTGACACTAGATATGACCATACAAATAATAATCTGCCCTTTTGGAGCAATCTTATTGGGAAAAATGAGATAGCTCAAAATTGAGAAATTTCGTCATACGGCCGATCATGGATTTTTCTCAAAAAATAAAAGTTGCTGGATCACTAGGAAATTAGTCTAAAACAATGTCCTGACACTAGATATGACCATTAAAATAATAATCTGCCCTTTTGGAGCAATTTTATTGGGAAAAATGCGATAGCTCAAAATTGAGAAAATTCGTCATACGGCCGATCATGGATATTTCTCAAAAAATAAAAGTTGCTGGATAACTAGGAAATTAGTCTAAAACAATGTCCTGACACTAGATATGACCATACAAATAATAATCTGCCCTTTTGGAGCAATTTTATTGTGAAAAATGAGATAGCTCAAAATTGAGAAATTTCGTCATACGGCCGATCATGGATATTTCTCAAAAAATAAAAGTTGCTGCATTACTAGGAAATTAGTCTAAAACAATGTCCTGACACTAGATATGACCATACAAATAATAATCTGCTCTTTTGGAGCAATTTTGTTGTGAAAAATGAAATAGCTCAAAACTGAGAAATTTCGTCATACGATCATGGATTTTTCTCAGAAAATAAAAGTTGCTGGATAACTAGGAAATTAGTCTAAAACAATGTCCTGACACTAGATATGAGCATACAAATAATAATCTGCCCTTTTGGAGCAATCTTATTGGGAAAAATGAGATAGCTCAAAATTGAGAAATTTCGTCATACGGCCGATCATGGATTTTTCTCAAAAAATAAAAGTTGCTGGATCACTAGGAAATTAGTCTAAAACAATGTCCTGACACTAGATATGACCATTAAAATAATAATCTGCCCTTTTGGAGCAATTTTATTGGGAAAAATGCGATAGCTCAAAATTGAGAAAATTCGTCATACGGCCGATCATGGATATTTCTCAAAAAATAAAAGTTGCTGGATCACGAGGAAATTAGTCTAAAACAATGTCCTGACACTAGATATGACCATACAAATAATAATCTGCTCTTTTGGAGCAATTTTGTTGTGAAAAATGAAATAGCTTAAAATTGAGAAATTTCGTCATACGGCCGATCATGGATTTTTCTCAAAAAATAAAAGTTGCTGGATCACTAGGAAATTAGTCTAAAACAATGTCCTGACACTAGATATGACCATACAAATAATAATCTGCCCTTTTGGAGCAATTTTGTTGTGAAAAATGCGATAGCTCAAAATTGAGAAATTTCGTCATACGGCCGATCATGGATTTTTCTCAAAAAATAAAAGTTGCTGGATCACTAGGAAATTAGTCTAAAACAATGTCCTGACACTAGATATGACCATACAAATAATAATCTGCTCTTTTGGAGCAATTTTGTTGTGAAAAATGAAATAGCCTAAAATTGAGAAATTTCGTCATACGGCCGATCATGGATTTTTCTCAGAAAATAAAAGTTGCTGGATAACTAGGAAATTAGTCTAAAACAATGTCCTGACACTAGATATGACCATACAAATAATAATCTGCTCTTTTGGAGCAATTTTGTTGTGAAAAATGAAATAGCTCAAAATTGAGAAATTTCGTCATACGGTCATGGATTTTTCTCAGAAAATAAAAGTTGCTGGATAACTAGGAAATTAGTCTAAAACAATGTCCTGACACTAGATATGACCATACAAATAATAATCTGCCCTTTTGGAGCAATCTTATTGGGAAAAATGAGATAGCTCAAAATTGAGAAATTTCGTCATACGGCCGATCATGGATTTTTCTCAAAAAATAAAAGTTGCTGGATCACTAGGAAATTAGTCTAAAACAATGTCCTGACACTAGATATGACCATTAAAATAATAATCTGCCCTTTTGGAGCAATTTTATTGGGAAAAATGCGATAGCTCAAAATTGAGAAAATTCGTCATACGGCCGATCATGGATATTTTTCAAAAAATAAAAGTTGCTGGATAACTAGGAAATTAGTCTAAAACAATGTCCTGACACTAGATATGACCATACAAATAATAATCTGCCCTTTTGGAGCAATTTTATTGTGAAAAATGAGATAGCTCAAAATTGAGAAATTTCGTCATACGGCCGATCATGGATATTTCTCAAAAAATAAAAGTTGCTGCATTACTAGGAAATTAGTCTAAAACAATGTCCTGACACTAGATATGACCATACAAATAATAATCTGCTCTTTTGGAGCAATTTTGTTGTGAAAAATGAAATAGCTCAAAACTGAGAAATTTCGTCATACGATCATGGATTTTTCTCAGAAAATAAAAGTTGCTGGATAACTAGGAAATTAGTCTAAAACAATGTCCTGACACTAGATATGAGCATACAAATAATAATCTGCCCTTTTGGAGCAATCTTATTGGGAAAAATGAGATAGCTCAAAATTGAGAAATTTCGTCATACGGCCGATCATGGATTTTTCTCAAAAAATAAAAGTTGCTGGATCACTAGGAAATTAGTCTAAAACAATGTCCTGACACTAGATATGACCATTAAAATAATAATCTGCCCTTTTGGAGCAATTTTATTGGGAAAAATGCGATAGCTCAAAATTGAGAAAATTCGTCATACGGCCGATCATGGATATTTCTCAAAAAATAAAAGTTGCTGGATCACGAGGAAATTAGTCTAAAACAATGTCCTGACACTAGATATGACCATACAAATAATAATCTGCTCTTTTGGAGCAATTTTGTTGTGAAAAATGAAATAGCTTAAAATTGAGAAATTTCGTCATACGGCCGATCATGGATTTTTCTCAAAAAATAAAAGTTGCTGGATCACTAGGAAATTAGTCTAAAACAATGTCCTGACACTAGATATGACCATACAAATAATAATCTGCCCTTTTGGAGCAATTTTGTTGTGAAAAATGCGATAGCTCAAAATTGAGAAATTTCGTCATACGGCCGATCATGGATTTTTCTCAAAAAATAAAAGTTGCTGGATCACTAGGAAATTAGTCTAAAACAATGTCCTGACACTAGATATGACCATACAAATAATAATCTGCTCTTTTGGAGCAATTTTGTTGTGAAAAATGAAATAGCCTAAAATTGAGAAATTTCGTCATACGGCCGATCATGGATTTTTCTCAGAAAATAAAAGTTGCTGGATAACTAGGAAATTAGTCTAAAACAATGTCCTGACACTAGATATGACCATACAAATAATAATCTGCTCTTTTGGAGCAATTTTGTTGTGAAAAATGAAATAGCTCAAAACTGAGAAATTTCGTCATACGATCATGGATTTTTCTCAGAAAATAAAAGTTGCTGGATCACTAGGAAATTAGTCTAAAACAATGTCCTGACACTAGATATGACCATTAAAATAATAATCTGCCCTTTTGGAGCAATTTTATTGGGAAAAATGCGATAGCTCAAAATTGAGAAAATTCGTCATACGGCCGATCATGGATATTTCTCAAAAAATAAAAGTTGCTGGATCACGAGGAAATTAGTCTAAAACAATGTCCTGACACTAGATATGACCATACAAATAATAATCTGCTCTTTTGGAGCAATTTTGTTGTGAAAAATGAAATAGCTTAAAATTGAGAAATTTCGTCATACGGCCGATCATGGATTTTTCTCAAAAAATAAAAGTTGCTGGATCACTAGGAAATTAGTCTAAAACAATGTCCTGACACTAGATATGACCATACAAATAATAATCTGCCCTTTTGGAGCAATTTTGTTGTGAAAAATGCGATAGCTCAAAATTGAGAAATTTCGTCATACGGCCGATCATGGATTTTTCTCAAAAAATAAAAGTTGCTGGATCACTAGGAAATTAGTCTAAAACAATGTCCTGACACTAGATATGACCATACAAATAATAATCTGCTCTTTTGGAGCAATTTTGTTGTGAAAAATGAAATAGCCTAAAATTGAGAAATTTCGTCATACGGCCGATCATGGATTTTTCTCAGAAAATAAAAGTTGCTGGATAACTAGGAAATTAGTCTAAAACAATGTCCTGACACTAGATATGACCATACAAATAATAATCTGCTCTTTTGGAGCAATTTTGTTGTGAAAAATGAAATAGCTCAAAATTGAGAAATTTCGTCATACGGTCATGGATTTTTCTCAGAAAATAAAAGTTGCTGGATAACTAGGAAATTAGTCTAAAACAATGTCCTGACACTAGATATGACCATACAAATAATAATCTGCCCTTTTGGAGCAATCTTATTGGGAAAAATGAGATAGCTCAAAATTGAGAAATTTCGTCATACGGCCGATCATGGATTTTTCTCAAAAAATAAAAGTTGCTGGATCACTAGGAAATTAGTCTAAAACAATGTCCTGACACTAGATATGACCATTAAAATAATAATCTGCCCTTTTGGAGCAATTTTATTGGGAAAAATGCGATAGCTCAAAATTGAGAAAATTCGTCATACGGCCGATCATGGATATTTTTCAAAAAATAAAAGTTGCTGGATAACTAGGAAATTAGTCTAAAACAATGTCCTGACACTAGATATGACCATACAAATAATAATCTGCCCTTTTGGAGCAATTTTATTGTGAAAAATGAGATAGCTCAAAATTGAGAAATTTCGTCATACGGCCGATCATGGATATTTCTCAAAAAATAAAAGTTGCTGCATTACTAGGAAATTAGTCTAAAACAATGTCCTGACACTAGATATGACCATACAAATAATAATCTGCTCTTTTGGAGCAATTTTGTTGTGAAAAATGAAATAGCTCAAAACTGAGAAATTTCGTCATACGATCATGGATTTTTCTCAGAAAATAAAAGTTGCTGGATAACTAGGAAATTAGTCTAAAACAATGTCCTGACACTAGATATGAGCATACAAATAATAATCTGCCCTTTTGGAGCAATCTTATTGGGAAAAATGAGATAGCTCAAAATTGAGAAATTTCGTCATACGGCCGATCATGGATTTTTCTCAAAAAATAAAAGTTGCTGGATCACTAGGAAATTAGTCTAAAACAATGTCCTGACACTAGATATGACCATTAAAATAATAATCTGCCCTTTTGGAGCAATTTTATTGGGAAAAATGCGATAGCTCAAAATTGAGAAAATTCGTCATACGGCCGATCATGGATATTTCTCAAAAAATAAAAGTTGCTGGATCACGAGGAAATTAGTCTAAAACAATGTCCTGACACTAGATATGACCATACAAATAATAATCTGCTCTTTTGGAGCAATTTTGTTGTGAAAAATGAAATAGCTTAAAATTGAGAAATTTCGTCATACGGCCGATCATGGATTTTTCTCAAAAAATAAAAGTTGCTGGATCACTAGGAAATTAGTCTAAAACAATGTCCTGACACTAGATATGACCATACAAATAATAATCTGCCCTTTTGGAGCAATTTTGTTGTGAAAAATGCGATAGCTCAAAATTGAGAAATTTCGTCATACGGCCGATCATGGATTTTTCTCAAAAAATAAAAGTTGCTGGATCACTAGGAAATTAGTCTAAAACAATGTCCTGACACTAGATATGACCATACAAATAATAATCTGCTCTTTTGGAGCAATTTTGTTGTGAAAAATGAAATAGCCTAAAATTGAGAAATTTCGTCATACGGCCGATCATGGATTTTTCTCAGAAAATAAAAGTTGCTGGATAACTAGGAAATTAGTCTAAAACAATGTCCTGACACTAGATATGACCATACAAATAATAATCTGCTCTTTTGGAGCAATTTTGTTGTGAAAAATGAAATAGCTCAAAACTGAGAAATTTCGTCATACGATCATGGATTTTTCTCAGAAAATAAAAGTTGCTGGATAACTAGGAAATTAGTCTAAAACAATGTCCTGACACTAGATATGAGCATACAAATAATAATCTGCCCTTTTGAAGCAATCTTATTGGGAAAAATGAGATAGCTCAAAATTGAGAAATTTCGTCATACGGCCGATCATGGATTTTTCTCAAAAAATAAAAGTTGCTGGATCACTAGGAAATTAGTCTAAAACAATGTCCTGACACTAGATATGACCATTAAAATAATAATCTGCCCTTTTGGAGCAATTTTATTGGGAAAAATGCGATAGCTCAAAATTAAGAAATTTCGTCATACGGCCGATCATGGATTTTTCTCAAAAAATAAAAGTTGCTGGATCACTAGGAAATTAGTCTAAAACAATGTCCTGACACTATATATGACCATTAAAATAATAATCTGCCCTTTTGGAGCAATTTTGTTGTGAAAAATGCGATAGCTCAAAATTGAGAAAATTCGTCATACGGCCGATCATGGATATTTCTCAAAAAATAAAAGTTGCTGGATCACTAGGAAATTAGTCTAAAACAATGTCCTGACACTAGATATGACCATACAAATAATAATCTGCCCTTTTAAAGGAATTTTATTGGGAAAAATGAGATAGCTCAAAACTGAGAAATTTCGTCATACGGCCGATCATGGATTTTTCTCAAAAAATAAAAGTTGCTGGATCACTTGGAAATTAGTCTAAAACAATGTCCTGACACTAGATATGACCATTAAAATAATAATCTGCCCTTTTGGAGCAATTTTGTTGTGAAAAATGCGATAGCTCAAAATTGAGAAAATTCGTCATACGGCCGATCATGGATATTTCTCAAAAAATAAAAGTTGCTGGATCACTAGGAAATTAGTCTAAAACAATGTCCTGACACTAGATATGACCATTAAAATAATAATCTGCCCTTTTGGAGCAATTTTGTTGTGAAAAATGCGATAGCTCAAAATTGAGAAAATTCGTCATACGGCCGATCATGGATATTTCTCAAAAAATAAAAGTTGCTGGATCACTAGGAAATTAGTCTAAAACAATGTCCTGACACTAGATATGACCATACAAATAATAATCTGCCCTTTTAAAGGAATTTTATTGGGAAAAATGAGATAGCTCAAAACTGAGAAATTTCGTTAAACGGCCGATCATGGATATTTCTCAAAAAATAAAAGTTGCTGGATAACTAGGAAATTAGTCTAAAACAATGTCCTGACACTAGATATGACCATTAAAATAATAATCTGCCCTTTTGGAGCAATTTTATTGTGAAAAATGAGATAGCTCAAAATTGAGAAATTTCGTCATACGGCCGATCATGGATATTTCTCAAAAAATAAAAGTTGCTGCATTACTAGGAAATTAGTCTAAAACAATGTCTCTCTGGTGGACCTTCTCTTGCCAGTCGTTGATTCCAAGTGCTTGTAGGTCTGTACATGTATTATCTCTCCATATATGACCATACAAATAATAATCTGCTCTTTTGGAGCAATTTTGTTGTGAAAAATGAAATAGCTTAAAATTGAGAAATTTCGTCATTCGGCCGATCATGGATTTTTCTCAGAAAATAAAAGTTGCTGGATAACTAGGAAATTAGTCTAAAACAATGTCCTGACACTAGATATGACCATACAAATAATAATCTGCCCTTTTGGAGCAATTTTGTTGTGAAAAATGAGATAGCTCAAAATTGAGAAAATTTGTCATACGGCCGATCATGGATATTTCTCAAAAAATAAAAGTTGCTGGATCACTAGGAAATTAGTCTAAAACAATGTCCTGACACTAGATATGACCATACAAATAATAATCTGCCCTTTTAAAGGAATTTTATTGGGAAAAATGAGATAGCTCAAAACTGAGAAATTTCGTCATACGGCCGATCATGGATTTTTCTCAAAAAATAAAAGTTGCTGGATCACTAGGAAATTAGTCTAAAACAATGTCCTGACACTAGATATGACCATTAAAATAATAATCTGCCCTTTTGGAGCAATTTTGTTGTGAAAAATGCGATAGCTCAAAATTGAGAAAATTCGTCATACGGCCGATCATGGATATTTCTCAAAAAATAAAAGTTGCTGGATCACTAGGAAATTAGTCTAAAACAATGTCCTGACACTAGATATGACCATTAAAATAATAATCTGCCCTTTTGGAGCAATTTTGTTGTGAAAAATGCGATAGCTCAAAATTGAGAAAATTCGTCATACGGCCGATCATGGATATTTCTCAAAAAATAAAAGTTGCTGGATCACTAGGAAATTAGTCTAAAACAATGTCCTGACACTAGATATGACCATACAAATAATAATCTGCCCTTTTAAAGGAATTTTATTGGGAAAAATGAGATAGCTCAAAACTGAGAAATTTCGTTAAACGGCCGATCATGGATATTTCTCAAAAAATAAAAGTTGCTGGATAACTAGGAAATTAGTCTAAAACAATGTCCTGACACTAGATATGACCATTAAAATAATAATCTGCCCTTTTGGAGCAATTTTATTGTGAAAAATGAGATAGCTCAAAATTGAGAAATTTCGTCATACGGCCGATCATGGATATTTCTCAAAAAATAAAAGTTGCTGCATTACTAGGAAATTAGTCTAAAACAATGTCTCTCTGGTGGACCTTCTCTTGCCAGTCGTTGATTCCAAGTGCTTGTAGGTCTGTACATGTATTATCTCTCCATATATGACCATACAAATAATAATCTGCTCTTTTGGAGCAATTTTGTTGTGAAAAATGAAATAGCTTAAAATTGAGAAATTTCGTCATACGGCCGATCATGGATTTTTCTCAGAAAATAAAAGTTGCTGGATAACTAGGAAATTAGTCTAAAACAATGTCCTGACACTAGATATGACCATACAAATAATAATCTGCCCTTTTGGAGCAATTTTGTTGTGAAAAATGAGATAGCTCAAAATTGAGAAAATTCGTCGTACGGCCGATCATGGATATTTCTCAAAAAATAAAAGTTGCTGGATCACTAGGAAATTAGTCTAAAACAATGTCCTGACACTAGATATGACCATACAAATAATAATCTGCCCTTTTAAAGGAATTTTATTGGGAAAAATGAGATAGCTCAAAACTGAGAAATTTCGTCATACGGCCGATCATGGATTTTTCTCAAAAAATAAAAGTTGCTGGATCACTAGGAAATTAGTCTAAAACAATGTCCTGACACTAGATATGACCATTAAAATAATAATCTGCCCTTTTGGAGCAATTTTGTTGTGAAAAATGCGATAGCTCAAAATTGAGAAAATTCGTCATACGGCCGATCATGGATATTTCTCAAAAAATAAAAGTTGCTGGATCACTAGGAAATTAGTCTAAAACAATGTCCTGACACTAGATATGACCATTAAAATAATAATCTGCCCTTTTGGAGCAATTTTGTTGTGAAAAATGCGATAGCTCAAAATTGAGAAAATTCGTCATACGGCCGATCATGGATATTTCTCAAAAAATAAAAGTTGCTGGATCACTAGGAAATTAGTCTAAAACAATGTCCTGACACTAGATATGACCATACAAATAATAATCTGCTCTTTTGGAGCAATTTTGTTGTGAAAAATGAAATAGCTCAAAACTGAGAAATTTCGTCATACGATCATGGATTTTTCTCAGAAAATAAAAGTTGCTGGATAACTAGGAAATTAGTCTAAAACAATGTCCTGACACTAGATATGAGCATACAAATAATAATCTGCCCTTTTGAAGCAATCTTATTGGGAAAAATGAGATAGCTCAAAATTGAGAAATTTCGTCATACGGCCGATCATGGATTTTTCTCAAAAAATAAAAGTTGCTGGATCACTAGGAAATTAGTCTAAAACAATGTCCTGACACTAGATATGACCATTAAAATAATAATCTGCCCTTTTGGAGCAATTTTATTGGGAAAAATGCGATAGCTCAAAATTAAGAAAATTCGTCATACGGCCGATCATGGATATTTCTCAAAAAATAAAAGTTGCTGGATAACTAGGAAATTAGTCTAAAACAATGTCCTGACACTAGATATGACCATACAAATAATAATCTGCCCTTTTGGAGCAATTTTGTTGTGAAAAATGAGATAGCTCAAAAGTGAGAAATTTCGTCATACGGCCGATCATGGATTTTTCTCAAAAAATAAAAGTTGCTGGATCACTAGGAAATTAGTCTAAAACAATGTCCTGACACTAGATATGACCATTAAAATAATAATCTGCCCTTTTGGAGCAATTTTGTTGTGAAAAATGCGATAGCTCAAAATTGAGAAAATTCGTCATACGGCCGATCATGGATATTTCTCAAAAAATAAAAGTTGCTGGATCACTAGGAAATTAGTCTAAAACAATGTCCTGACACTAGATATGACCATACAAATAATAATCTGCCCTTTTAAAGGAATTTTATTGGGAAAAATGAGATAGCTCAAAACTGAGAAATTTCGTCATACGGCCGATCATGGATTTTTCTCAAAAAATAAAAGTTGCTGGATCACTTGGAAATTAGTCTAAAACAATGTCCTGACACTAGATATGACCATTAAAATAATAATCTGCCCTTTTGGAGCAATTTTGTTGTGAAAAATGCGATAGCTCAAAATTGAGAAAATTCGTCATACGGCCGATCATGGATATTTCTCAAAAAATAAAAGTTGCTGGATCACTAGGAAATTAGTCTAAAACAATGTCCTGACACTAGATATGACCATTAAAATAATAATCTGCCCTTTTGGAGCAATTTTGTTGTGAAAAATGCGATAGCTCAAAATTGAGAAAATTCGTCATACGGCCGATCATGGATATTTCTCAAAAAATAAAAGTTGCTGGATCACTAGGAAATTAGTCTAAAACAATGTCCTGACACTAGATATGACCATACAAATAATAATCTGCCCTTTTAAAGGAATTTTATTGGGAAAAATGAGATAGCTCAAAATTGAGAAATTTCGTCATACGGCCGATCATGGATATTTCTCAAAAAATAAAAGTTGCTGCATTACTAGGAAATTAGTCTAAAACAATGTCTCTCTGGTGGACCTTCTCTTGCCAGTCGTTGATTCCAAGTGCTTGTAGGTCTGTACATGTATTATCTCTCCATATATGACCATACAAATAATAATCTGCTCTTTTGGAGCAATTTTGTTGTGAAAAATGAAATAGCTTAAAATTGAGAAATTTCGTCATACGGCCGATCATGGATTTTTCTCAGAAAATAAAAGTTGCTGGATAACTAGGAAATTAGTCTAAAACAATGTCCTGACACTAGATATGACCATACAAATAATAATCTGCCCTTTTGGAGCAATTTTGTTGTGAAAAATGAGATAGCTCAAAATTGAGAAAATTCGTCATACGGCCGATCATGGATATTTCTCAAAAAATAAAAGTTGCTGGATCACTAGGAAATTAGTCTAAAACAATGTCCTGACACTAGATATGACCATACAAATAATAATCTGCCCTTTTAAAGGAATTTTATTGGGAAAAATGAGATAGCTCAAAACTGAGAAATTTCGTCATACGGCCGATCATGGATTTTTCTCAAAAAATAAAAGTTGCTGGATCACTAGGAAATTAGTCTAAAACAATGTCCTGACACTAGATATGACCATTAAAATAATAATCTGCCCTTTTGGAGCAATTTTGTTGTGAAAAATGCGATAGCTCAAAATTGAGAAAATTCGTCATACGGCCGATCATGGATATTTCTCAAAAAATAAAAGTTGCTGGATCACTAGGAAATTAGTCTAAAACAATGTCCTGACACTAGATATGACCATTAAAATAATAATCTGCCCTTTTGGAGCAATTTTGTTGTGAAAAATGCGATAGCTCAAAATTGAGAAAATTCGTCATACGGCCGATCATGGATATTTCTCAAAAAATAAAAGTTGCTGGATCACTAGGAAATTAGTCTAAAACAATGTCCTGACACTAGATATGACCATACAAATAATAATCTGCCCTTTTAAAGGAATTTTATTGGGAAAAATGAGATAGCTCAAAACTGAGAAATTTCGTTAAACGGCCGATCATGGATATTTCTCAAAAAATAAAAGTTGCTGGATAACTAGGAAATTAGTCTAAAACAATGTCCTGACACTAGATATGACCATTAAAATAATAATCTGCCCTTTTGGAGCAATTTTATTGTGAAAAATGAGATAGCTCAAAATTGAGAAATTTCGTCATACGGCCGATCATGGATATTTCTCAAAAAATAAAAGTTGCTGCATTACTAGGAAATTAGTCTAAAACAATGTCTCTCTGGTGGACCTTCTCTTGCCAGTCGTTGATTCCAAGTGCTTGTAGGTCTGTACATGTATTATCTCTCCATATATGACCATACAAATAATAATCTGCTCTTTTGGAGCAATTTTGTTGTGAAAAATGAAATAGCTTAAAATTGAGAAATTTCGTCATACGGCCGATCATGGATTTTTCTCAGAAAATAAAAGTTGCTGGATAACTAGGAAATTAGTCTAAAACAATGTCCTGACACTAGATATGACCATACAAATAATAATCTGCCCTTTTGGAGCAATTTTGTTGTGAAAAATGAGATAGCTCAAAATTGAGAAAATTTGTCATACGGCCGATCATGGATATTTCTCAAAAAATAAAAGTTGCTGGATCACTAGGAAATTAGTCTAAAACAATGTCCTGACACTAGATATGACCATACAAATAATAATCTGCCCTTTTAAAGGAATTTTATTGGGAAAAATGAGATAGCTCAAAACTGAGAAATTTCGTCATACGGCCGATCATGGATTTTTCTCAAAAAATAAAAGTTGCTGGATCACTAGGAAATTAGTCTAAAACAATGTCCTGACACTAGATATGACCATTAAAATAATAATCTGCCCTTTTGGAGCAATTTTGTTGTGAAAAATGCGATAGCTCAAAATTGAGAAAATTCGTCATACGGCCGATCATGGATATTTCTCAAAAAATAAAAGTTGCTGGATCACTAGGAAATTAGTCTAAAACAATGTCCTGACACTAGATATGACCATTAAAATAATAATCTGCCCTTTTGGAGCAATTTTGTTGTGAAAAATGCGATAGCTCAAAATTGAGAAAATTCGTCATACGGCCGATCATGGATATTTCTCAAAAAATAAAAGTTGCTGGATCACTAGGAAATTAGTCTAAAACAATGTCCTGACACTAGATATGACCATACAAATAATAATCTGCTCTTTTGGAGCAATTTTGTTGTGAAAAATGAAATAGCTCAAAACTGAGAAATTTCGTCATACGATCATGGATTTTTCTCAGAAAATAAAAGTTGCTGGATAACTAGGAAATTAGTCTAAAACAATGTCCTGACACTAGATATGAGCATACAAATAATAATCTGCCCTTTTGGAGCAATTTTGTTGTGAAAAATGCGATAGCTCAAAATTGAGAAAATTCGTCATACGGCCGATCATGGATATTTCTCAAAAAATAAAAGTTGCTGGATCACTAGGAAATTAGTCTAAAACAATGTCCTGACACTAGATATGACCATACAAATAATAATCTGCCCTTTTAAAGGAATTTTATTGGGAAAAATGAGATAGCTCAAAACTGAGAAATTTCGTCATACGGCCGATCATGGATTTTTCTCAAAAAATAAAAGTTGCTGGATCACTTGGAAATTAGTCTAAAACAATGTCCTGACACTAGATATGACCATTAAAATAATAATCTGCCCTTTTGGAGCAATTTTGTTGTGAAAAATGCGATAGCTCAAAATTGAGAAAATTCGTCATACGGCCGATCATGGATATTTCTCAAAAAATAAAAGTTGCTGGATCACTAGGAAATTAGTCTAAAACAATGTCCTGACACTAGATATGACCATTAAAATAATAATCTGCCCTTTTGGAGCAATTTTGTTGTGAAAAATGCGATAGCTCAAAATTGAGAAAATTCGTCATACGGCCGATCATGGATATTTCTCAAAAAATAAAAGTTGCTGGATCACTAGGAAATTAGTCTAAAACAATGTCCTGACACTAGATATGACCATACAAATAATAATCTGCCCTTTTAAAGGAATTTTATTGGGAAAAATGAGATAGCTCAAAACTGAGAAATTTCGTTAAACGGCCGATCATGGATATTTCTCAAAAAATAAAAGTTGCTTGATAACTAGGAAATTAGTCTAAAACAATGTCCTGACACTAGATATGACCATTAAAATAATAATCTGCCCTTTTGGAGCAATTTTATTGTGAAAAATGAGATAGCTCAAAATTGAGAAATTTCGTCATACGGCCGATCATGGATATTTCTCAAAAAATAAAAGTTGCTGCATTACTAGGAAATTAGTCTAAAACAATGTCTCTCTGGTGGACCTTCTCTTGCCAGTCGTTGATTCCAAGTGCTTGTAGGTCTGTACATGTATTATCTCTCCATATATGACCATACAAATAATAATCTGCTCTTTTGGAGCAATTTTGTTGTGAAAAATGAAATAGCTTAAAATTGAGAAATTTCGTCATACGGCCGATCATGGATTTTTCTCAGAAAATAAAAGTTGCTGGATAACTAGGAAATTAGTCTAAAACAATGTCCTGACACTAGATATGACCATACAAATAATAATCTGCCCTTTTGGAGCAATTTTGTTGTGAAAAATGAGATAGCTCAAAATTGAGAAAATTCGTCGTACGGCCGATCATGGATATTTCTCAAAAAATAAAAGTTGCTGGATCACTAGGAAATTAGTCTAAAACAATGTCCTGACACTAGATATGACCATACAAATAATAATCTGCCCTTTTAAAGGAATTTTATTGGGAAAAATGAGATAGCTCAAAACTGAGAAATTTCGTCATACGGCCGATCATGGATTTTTCTCAAAAAATAAAAGTTGCTGGATCACTAGGAAATTAGTCTAAAACAATGTCCTGACACTAGATATGACCATTAAAATAATAATCTGCCCTTTTGGAGCAATTTTGTTGTGAAAAATGCGATAGCTCAAAATTGAGAAAATTCGTCATACGGCCGATCATGGATATTTCTCAAAAAATAAAAGTTGCTGGATCACTAGGAAATTAGTCTAAAACAATGTCCTGACACTAGATATGACCATTAAAATAATAATCTGCCCTTTTGGAGCAATTTTGTTGTGAAAAATGCGATAGCTCAAAATTGATAAAATTCGTCATACGGCCGATCATGGATATTTCTCAAAAAATAAAAGTTGCTGGATCACTAGGAAATTAGTCTAAAACAATGTCCTGACACTAGATATGACCATACAAATAATAATCTGCTCTTTTGGAGCAATTTTGTTGTGAAAAATGAAATAGCTCAAAACTGAGAAATTTCGTCATACGATCATGGATTTTTCTCAGAAAATAAAAGTTGCTGGATAACTAGGAAATTAGTCTAAAACAATGTCCTGACACTAGATATGAGCATACAAATAATAATCTGCCCTTTTGAAGCAATCTTATTGGGAAAAATGAGATAGCTCAAAATTGAGAAATTTCGTCACACGGCCGATCATGGATTTTTCTCAAAAAATAAAAGTTGCTGGATCACTAGGAAATTAGTCTAAAACAATGTCCTGACACTAGATATGACCATTAAAATAATAATCTGCCCTTTTGGAGCAATTTTATTGGGAAAAATGCGATAGCTCAAAATTAAGAAAATTCGTCATACGGCCGATCATGGATATTTCTCAAAAAATAAAAGTTGCTGGATAACTAGGAAATTAGTCTAAAACAATGTCCTGACACTAGATATGACCATACAAATAATAATCTGCCCTTTTGGAGCAATTTTGTTGTGAAAAATGAGATAGCTCAAAAGTGAGAAATTTCGTCATACGGCCGATCATGGATTTTTCTCAAAAAATAAAAGTTGCTGGATCACTAGGAAATTAGTCTAAAACAATGTCCTGACACTAGATATGACCATTAAAATAATAATCTGCCCTTTTGGAGCAATTTTGTTGTGAAAAATGCGATAGCTCAAAATTGAGAAAATTCGTCATACGGCCGATCATGGATATTTCTCAAAAAATAAAAGTTGCTGGATCACTAGGAAATTAGTCTAAAACAATGTCCTGACACTAGATATGACCATACAAATAATAATCTGCCCTTTTAAAGGAATTTTATTGGGAAAAATGAGATAGCTCAAAACTGAGAAATTTCGTCATACGGCCGATCATGGATTTTTCTCAAAAAATAAAAGTTGCTGGATCACTTGGAAATTAGTCTAAAACAATGTCCTGACACTAGATATGACCATTAAAATAATAATCTGCCCTTTTGGAGCAATTTTGTTGTGAAAAATGCGATAGCTCAAAATTGAGAAAATTCGTCATACGGCCGATCATGGATATTTCTCAAAAAATAAAAGTTGCTGGATCACTAGGAAATTAGTCTAAAACAATGTCCTGACACTAGATATGACCATTAAAATAATAATCTGCCCTTTTGGAGCAATTTTGTTGTGAAAAATGCGATAGCTCAAAATTGAGAAAATTCGTCATACGGCCGATCATGGATATTTCTCAAAAAATAAAAGTTGCTGGATCACTAGGAAATTAGTCTAAAACAATGTCCTGACACTAGATATGACCATACAAATAATAATCTGCCCTTTTAAAGGAATTTTATTGGGAAAAATGAGATAGCTCAAAATTGAGAAATTTCGTCATACGGCCGATCATGGATATTTCTCAAAAAATAAAAGTTGCTGCATTACTAGGAAATTAGTCTAAAACAATGTCTCTCTGGTGGACCTTCTCTTGCCAGTCGTTGATTCCAAGTGCTTGTAGGTCTGTACATGTATTATCTCTCCATATATGACCATACAAATAATAATCTGCTCTTTTGGAGCAATTTTGTTGTGAAAAATGAAATAGCTTAAAATTGAGAAATTTCGTCATACGGCCGATCATGGATTTTTCTCAGAAAATAAAAGTTGCTGGATAACTAGGAAATTAGTCTAAAACAATGTCCTGACACTAGATATGACCATACAAATAATAATCTGCCCTTTTGGAGCAATTTTGTTGTGAAAAATGAGATAGCTCAAAATTGAGAAAATTCGTCATACGGCCGATCATGGATATTTCTCAAAAAATAAAAGTTGCTGGATCACTAGGAAATTAGTCTAAAACAATGTCCTGACACTAGATATGACCATACAAATAATAATCTGCCCTTTTAAAGGAATTTTATTGGGAAAAATGAGATAGCTCAAAACTGAGAAATTTCGTCATACGGCCGATCATGGATTTTTCTCAAAAAATAAAAGTTGCTGGATCACTAGGAAATTAGTCTAAAACAATGTCCTGACACTAGATATGACCATACAAATAATAATCTGCTCTTTTGGAGCAATTTTGTTGTGAAAATTGAAATAGCTCAAAACTGAGAAATTTCGTCATACGATCATGGATTTTTCTCAGAAAATAAAAGTTGCTGGATAACTAGGAAATTAGTCTAAAACAATGTCCTGACACTAGATATGAGCATACAAATAATAATCTGCCCTTTTGAAGCAATCTTATTGGGAAAAATGAGATAGCTCAAAATTGAGAAATTTCGTCATACGGCCGATCATGGATTTTTCTCAAAAAATAAAAGTTGCTGGATCACTAGGAAATTAGTCTAAAACAATGTCCTGACACTAGATATGACCATTAAAATAATAATCTGCCCTTTTGGAGCAATTTTATTGGGAAAAATGCGATAGCTCAAAATTAAGAAAATTCGTCATACGGCCGATCATGGATTTTTCTCAAAAAATAAAAGTTGCTGGATCACTAGGAAATTAGTCTAAAACAATGTCCTGACACTAGATATGACCATTAAAATAATAATCTGCCCTTTTGGAGCAATTTTGTTGTGAAAAATGCGATAGCTCAAAATTGAGAAAATTCGTCATACGGCCGATCATGGATATTTCTAAAAAAATAAAAGTTGCTGGATCACTAGGAAATTAGTCTAAAACAATGTCCTGACACTAGATATGACCATACAAATAATAATCTGCCCTTTTAAAGGAATTTTATTGGGAAAAATGAGATAGCTCAAAACTGAGAAATTTCGTCATACGGCCGATCATGGATTTTTCTCAAAAAATAAAAGTTGCTGGATCACTTGGAAATTAGTCTAAAACAATGTCCTGACACTAGATATGACCATTAAAATAATAATCTGCCCTTTTGGAGCAATTTTGTTGTGAAAAATGCGATAGCTCAAAATTGAGAAAATTCGTCATACGGCCGATCATGGATATTTCTCAAAAAATAAAAGTTGCTGGATCACTAGGAAATTAGTCTAAAACAATGTCCTGACACTAGATATGACCATTAAAATAATAATCTGCCCTTTTGGAGCAATTTTGTTGTGAAAAATGCGATAGCTCAAAATTGAGAAAATTCGTCATACGGCCGATCATGGATATTTCTCAAAAAATAAAAGTTGCTGGATAACTAGGAAATTAGTCTAAAACAATGTCCTGACACTAGATATGACCATACAAATAATAATCTGCCCTTTTGGAGCAATTTTGTTGTGAAAAATGAGATAGCTCAAAAGTGAGAAATTTCGTCATACGGCCGATCATGGATTTTTCTCAAAAAATAAAAGTTGCTGGATCACTAGGAAATTAGTCTAAAACAATGTCCTGACACTAGATATGACCATTAAAATAATAATCTGCCCTTTTGGAGCAATTTTGTTGTGAAAAATGCGATAGCTCAAAATTGAGAAAATTCGTCATACGGCCGATCATGGATATTTCTCAAAAAATAAAAGTTGCTGGATCACTAGGAAATTAGTCTAAAACAATGTCCTGACACTAGATATGACCATACAAATAATAATCTGCCCTTTTAAAGGAATTTTATTGGGAAAAATGAGATAGCTCAAAACTGAGAAATTTCGTCATACGGCCGATCATGGATTTTTCTCAAAAAATAAAAGTTGCTGGATCACTTGGAAATTAGTCTAAAACAATGTCCTGACACTAGATATGACCATTAAAATAATAATCTGCCCTTTTGGAGCAATTTTGTTGTGAAAAATGCGATAGCTCAAAATTGAGAAAATTCGTCATACGGCCGATCATGGATATTTCTCAAAAAATAAAAGTTGCTGGATCACTAGGAAATTAGTCTAAAACAATGTCCTGACACTAGATATGACCATTAAAATAATAATCTGCCCTTTTGGAGCAATTTTGTTGTGAAAAATGCGATAGCTCAAAATTGAGAAAATTCGTCATACGGCCGATCATGGATATTTCTCAAAAAATAAAAGTTGCTGGATCACTAGGAAATTAGTCTAAAACAATGTCCTGACACTAGATATGACCATACAAATAATAATCTGCCCTTTTAAAGGAATTTTATTGGGAAAAATGAGATAGCTCAAAATTGAGAAATTTCGTCATACGGCCGATCATGGATATTTCTCAAAAAAATAAAAGTTGCTGCATTACTAGGAAATTAGTCTAAAACAATGTCTCTCTGGTGGACCTTCTCTTGCCAGTCGTTGATTCCAAGTGCTTGTAGGTCTGTACATGTATTATCTCTCCATATATGACCATACAAATAATAATCTGCTCTTTTGGAGCAATTTTGTTGTGAAAAATGAAATAGCTTAAAATTGAGAAATTTCGTCATACGGCCGATCATGGATTTTTCTCAGAAAATAAAAGTTGCTGGATAACTAGGAAATTAGTCTAAAACAATGTCCTGACACTAGATATGACCATACAAATAATAATCTGCCCTTTTGGAGCAATTTTGTTGTGAAAAATGAGATAGCTCAAAATTGAGAAAATTCGTCATACGGCCGATCATGGATATTTCTCAAAAAATAAAAGTTGCTGGATCACTAGGAAATTAGTCTAAAACAATGTCCTGACACTAGATATGACCATACAAATAATAATCTGCCCTTTTAAAGGAATTTTATTGGGAAAAATGAGATAGCTCAAAACTGAGAAATTTCATCATACGGCCGATCATGGATTTTTCTCAAAAAATAAAAGTTGCTGGATCACTAGGAAATTAGTCTAAAACAATGTCCTGACACTAGATATGACCATACAAATAATAATCTGCTCTTTTGGAGCAATTTTGTTGTGAAAATTGAAATAGCTCAAAACTGAGAAATTTCGTCATACGATCATGGATTTTTCTCAGAAAATAAAAGTTGCTGGATAACTAGGAAATTAGTCTAAAACAATGTCCTGACACTAGATATGAGCATACAAATAATAATCTGCCCTTTTGAAGCAATCTTATTGGGAAAAATGAGATAGCTCAAAATTGAGAAATTTCGTCATACGGCCGATCATGGATTTTTCTCAAAAAATAAAAGTTGCTGGATCACTAGGAAATTAGTCTAAAACAATGTCCTGACACTAGATATGACCATTAAAATAATAATCTGCCCTTTTGGAGCAATTTTATTGGGAAAAATGCGATAGCTCAAAATTAAGAAAATTCGTCATACGGCCGATCATGGATTTTTCTCAAAAAATAAAAGTTGCTGGATCACTAGGAAATTAGTCTAAAACAATGTCCTGACACTAGATATGACCATTAAAATAATAATCTGCCCTTTTGGAGCAATTTTGTTGTGAAAAATGCGATAGCTCAAAATTGAGAAAATTCGTCATACGGCCGATCATGGATATTTCTAAAAAAATAAAAGTTGCTGGATCACTAGGAAATTAGTCTAAAACAATGTCCTGACACTAGATATGACCATACAAATAATAATCTGCCCTTTTAAAGGAATTTTATTGGGAAAAATGAGATAGCTCAAAACTGAGAAATTTCGTCATACGGCCGATCATGGATTTTTCTCAAAAAATAAAAGTTGCTGGATCACTTGGAAATTAGTCTAAAACAATGTCCTGACACTAGATATGACCATTAAAATAATAATCTGCCCTTTTGGAGCAATTTTGTTGTGAAAAATGCGATAGCTCAAAATTGAGAAAATTCGTCATACGGCCGATCATGGATATTTCTCAAAAAATAAAAGTTGCTGGATCACTAGGAAATTAGTCTAAAACAATGTCCTGACACTAGATATGACCATTAAAATAATAATCTGCCCTTTTGGAGCAATTTTGTTGTGAAAAATGCGATAGCTCAAAATTGAGAAAATTCGTCATACGGCCGATCATGGATATTTCTCAAAAAATAAAAGTTGCTGGATCACTAGGAAATTAGTCTAAAACAATGTCCTGACACTAGATATGACCATACAAATAATAATCTGCCCTTTTAAAGGAATTTTATTGGGATAAATGAGATAGCTCAAAACTGAGAAATTTCGTTAAACGGCCGATCATGGATATTTCTCAAAAAATAAAAGTTGCTGGATAACTAGGAAATTAGTCTAAAACAATGTCCTGACACTAGATATGACCATTAAAATAATAATCTGCCCTTTTGGAGCAATTTTATTGTGAAAAATGAGATAGCTCAAAATTGAGAAATTTCGTCATACGGCCGATCATGGATATTTCTCAGAAAATAAAAGTTGCTGCATTACTAGGAAATTAGTCTAAAACAATGTCTCTCTGGTGGACCTTCTCTTGCCAGTCGTTGATTCCAAGTGCTTGTAGGTCTGTACATGTATTATCTCTCCATATATGACCATACAAATAATAATCTGCTCTTTTGGAGCAATTTTGTTGTGAAAAATGAAATAGTTTAAAATTGAGAAATTTCGTCATACGGCCGATCATGGATTTTTCTCAGAAAATAAAAGTTGCTGGATAACTAGGAAATTAGTCTAAAACAATGTCCTGACACTAGATATGACCATACAAATAATAATCTGCCCTTTTGGAGCAATTTTGTTGTGAAAAATGAGATAGCTCAAAATTGAGAAAATTCGTCATACGGCCGATCATGGATATTTCTCAAAAAATAAAAGTTGCTGGATCACTAGGAAATTAGTCTAAAACAATGTCCTGACACTAGATATGACCATACAAATAATAATCTGCCCTTTTAAAGGAATTTTATTGGGAAAAATGAGATAGCTCAAAACTGAGAAATTTCGTCATACGGCCGATCATGGATTTTTCTCAAAAAATAAAAGTTGCTGGATCACTAGGAAATTAGTCTAAAACAATGTCCTGACACTAGATATGACCATTAAAATAATAATCTGCCCTTTTGGAGCAATTTTATTGGGAAAAATGAGATAGCTCAAAACTGAGAAATTTCGTCATACGGCCGATCATGGATTTTTCTCAAAAAATAAAAGTTGCTGGATCACTAGGAAATTAGTCTAAAACAATGTCCTGACACTAGATATGACCATACAAATAATAATCTGCCCTTTTGTAGCAATTTTTGGGGGGAAAATGAAATAGCTCAAAATTGAGAAATTTCGTCATACGGCCGATCATGGATTTTTCTCAGAAAATAAAAGTTGCTGGATAACTAGGAAATTAGTCTAAAACAATGTCCTGACACTAGATATGACCATACAAATAATAATCTGCCCTTTTTGAGCAATTTTATTGGGAAAAATGAGATAGCTCAAAACTGAGAAATTTCATCATAAGGCCGATCATGGATTTTTCTCAGAAAATAAAAGTTGCTAGATAACTAGGAAATTAGTCTAAAACAATGTCCTGACACTAGATATGACCATACAAATAATAATCTGCCCTTTTGTAGCAATTTTGTTGTGAAAAATGAAATAGCTCAAAATTGAGAAATTTCGTCATACGGCCGATCATGGATTTTTCTCAGAAAATAAAAGTTGCTGGATAACTAGGAAATTAGTCTAAAACAATGTCCTGACACTAGATATGACCATACAAATAATAATCTGCCCTTTTGTAGCAATTTTGTTGTGAAAAATAAGATAGCTCAAAATTGAGAAATTTCGTCATACGGCCGATCATGGATTTTTCTCAAAAAATAAAAGTTGCTGGATAACTAGGAAATTAGTCTAAAACAATGTCCTGACACTAGATATGACCATACAAATAATAATCTGCTCTTTTGGAGCAATTTTGTTGTGAAAAATGAAATAGCTTAAAATTGAGAAATTTCGTCATACGGCCGATCATGGATTTTTCTCAAAAAATAAAAGTTGCTGGAAAACTAAGAAATTAGTCTAAAACAATGTCCTGACACTAGATATGACCATACAAATAATAATCTGCCCTTTTTGAGCAATTTTATTTGGAAAAATGAGATAGCTCAAAACTGAGAAATTTCATCATAAGGCCGATCATGGATTTTACTCAGAAAATAAAAGTTGCTGGATAACTAGGAAATTAGTCTAAAACAATGTCCTGACACTAGATATGACCATACAAATAATAATCTGCCCTTTTGTAGCAATTTTTTTGGGAAAAATGAAATAGCTCAAAATTGAGAAATTTCGTCATACGGCCGATCATGGATTTTTCTCAGAAAATAAAAGTTGCTGGATAACTAGGAAATTAGTCTAAAACAATGTCCTGACACTAGATATGACCATACAAATAATATTCTGCCCTTTTGTAGCAATTTTGTTGTGAAAAATAAGATAGCTCAAAATTGAGAAATTTCGTCATACGGCCGATCATGGATTTTTCTCAAAAAATAAAAGTTGCTGGATAACTAGGAAGTTAGCCTAAAACAATGTCTTGACACTAGATATGACCATACAAATAATAATATGCTCTTTTGGAGCAATTTTGTTGTGAAAAATGAAATAGCTTAAAATTGAGAAATTTTGTCATACGGCCGATCATGGATTTTTCTCAAAAAATAAAAGTTGCCCTGGATCACTAGGAAATTAGTCTAAAACAATGTCCTGACACTAGATATGACCATACAAATAATAATCTGCTCTTTTGGAGCAATTTTGTTGTGAAAAATGAAATAGCTTAAAATTGAGAAATTTCGTCATACGGCCGATCATGGATTTTTCTCAAAAAATAAAAGTTGCTGGATCACTAGGAAATTAGTCTAAAACAATGTCCTGACACTAAATATGACCATACAAATAATAATCTGCCCTTTTTGAGCAATTTTATTGGGAAAAATGAGATAGCTCAAAACTGAGAAATTTCGTCATACGGCCGATCATGGATTTTTCTCAGAAAATAAAAGTTGCTGGATAACTAGGAAATTAGTCTAAAACAATGTCCTGACACTAGATATGACCATACAAATAATAATCTGCCCTTTTGTAGCAATTTTGTTGTGAAAAATAAGATAGCTCAAAATTGAGAAATTTCGTCATACGGCTGATCATGGATTTTTCTCAAAAAATAAAAGTTGCTGGATAACTAGGAAATTAGTCTAAAACAATGTCCTGACACTAGATATGACCATACAAATAATAATCTGCTCTTTTGGAGCAATTTTGTTGTGAAAAATGAAATAGTTTAAAATTGAGAAATTTCGTCATACGGCCGATCATGGATTTTTCTCAAAAAATAAAAGTTGCTGGAAAACTAAGAAATTAGTCTAAAACAATGTCCTGACACTAGATATGACCATACAAATAATAATCTGCCCTTTTTGAGCAATTTTATTGGGAAAAATGAGATAGCTCAAAACTGAGAAATTTCATCATAAGGCCGATCATGGATTATTCTCAGAAAATAAAAGTTGCTAGATAACTAGGAAATTAGTCTAAAACAATGTCCTGACACTAGATATGACCATACAAATAATAATCTGCCCTTTTGTAGCAATTTTGTTGTAAAAAATAAGATAGCTCAAAATTGAGAAATTTCGTCATACGGCCGATCATGGATTTTTCTCAAAAAATAAAAGTTGCTGGATAACTAGGAAATTAGTCTAAAACAATGTCCTGACACTAGATATGACCATACAAATAATAATATGCTCTTTTGGAGCAATTTTGTTGTGAAAAATGAAATAGCTTAAAATTGAGAAATTTCGTCATACGGCCGATCATGTATTTTTCTCAAAAAATAAAAGTTGCTGGAAAACTAAGAAATTAGTCTAAAACAATGTCCTGACACTAGATATGACCATACAAATAATAATCTGCCCTTTTTGAGCAATTTTATTGGGAAAAATGAGATAGCTCAAAATTGAGAAATTTCGTCATACGGCCGGTCATGGATTTTTCTCAAAAAATAAAAGTTGCTGGATCACTAAGAACTTAGTCTAAAACAATGTCCTGACACTAGATATGACCATACAAATAATAATCTGCCCTTTTTGAGCAATTTTATTGGGAAAAATGAGATAGCTCAAAACTGAGAAATTTCGTCATAAGGCCGATCATGGATATTTCTCAAAAAATAAAAGTTGCTGGATCACTAGGAAATTAGTCTAAAACAATGTCCTGACACTAGATATGACCATACAAATAATAATCTGCCCTTTTAAAGGAATTTTATTGGGAAAAATGAGATAGCTCAAAACTGAGAAATTTCGTCATACGGCCGATCATGGATTTTTCTCAAAAAATAAAAGTTGCTGGATCACTAGGAAATTAGTCTAAAACAATGTCCTGACACTAGATATGACCATTAAAATAATAATCTGCCCTTTTGGAGCAATTTTATTGGGAAAAATGAGATAGCTCAAAACTGAGAAATTTCGTCATACGGCCGATCATGGATTTTTCTCAAAAAATAAAAGTTGCTGGATCACTAGGAAATTAGTCTAAAACAATGTCCTGACACTAGATATGACCATACAAATAATAATCTGCCCTTTTGTAGCAATTTTTGGGGGGAAAATGAAATAGCTCAAAATTGAGAAATTTCGTCATACGGCCGATCATGGATTTTTCTCAGAAAATAAAAGTTGCTGGATAACTAGGAAATTAGTCTAAAACAATGTCCTGACACTAGATATGACCATACAAATAATAATCTGCCCTTTTTGAGCAATTTTATTGGGAAAAATGAGATAGCTCAAAACTGAGAAATTTCATCATAAGGCCGATCATGGATTTTTCTCAGAAAATAAAAGTTGCTAGATAACTAGGAAATTAGTCTAAAACAATGTCCTGACACTAGATATGACCATACAAATAATAATCTGCCCTTTTGTAGCAATTTTGTTGTGAAAAATGAAATAGCTCAAAATTGAGAAATTTCGTCATACGGCCGATCATGGATTTTTCTCAGAAAATAAAAGTTGCTGGATAACTAGGAAATTAGTCTAAAACAATGTCCTGACACTAGATATGACCATACAAATAATAATCTGCCCTTTTGTAGCAATTTTGTTGTGAAAAATAAGATAGCTCAAAATTGAGAAATTTCGTCATACGGCCGATCATGGATTTTTCTCAAAAAATAAAAGTTGCTGGATAACTAGGAAATTAGTCTAAAACAATGTCCTGACACTAGATATGACCATACAAATAATAATCTGCTCTTTTGGAGCAATTTTGTTGTGAAAAATGAAATAGCTTAAAATTGAGAAATTTCGTCATACGGCCGATCATGGATTTTTCTCAAAAAATAAAAGTTGCTGGAAAACTAAGAAATTAGTCTAAAACAATGTCCTGACACTAGATATGACCATACAAATAATAATCTGCCCTTTTTGAGCAATTTTATTTGGAAAAATGAGATAGCTCAAAACTGAGAAATTTCATCATAAGGCCGATCATGGATTTTACTCAGAAAATAAAAGTTGCTGGATAACTAGGAAATTAGTCTAAAACAATGTCCTGACACTAGATATGACCATACAAATAATAATCTGCCCTTTTGTAGCAATTTTTTTGGGAAAAATGAAATAGCTCAAAATTGAGAAATTTCGTCATACGGCCGATCATGGATTTTTCTCAGAAAATAAAAGTTGCTGGATAACTAGGAAATTAGTCTAAAACAATGTCCTGACACTAGATATGACCATACAAATAATATTCTGCCCTTTTGTAGCAATTTTGTTGTGAAAAATAAGATAGCTCAAAATTGAGAAATTTCGTCATACGGCCGATCATGGATTTTTCTCAAAAAATAAAAGTTGCTGGATAACTAGGAAGTTAGCCTAAAACAATGTCTTGACACTAGATATGACCATACAAATAATAATATGCTCTTTTGGAGCAATTTTGTTGTGAAAAATGAAATAGCTTAAAATTGAGAAATTTTGTCATACGGCCGATCATGGATTTTTCTCAAAAAATAAAAGTTGCCCTGGATCACTAGGAAATTAGTCTAAAACAATGTCCTGACACTAGATATGACCATACAAATAATAATCTGCCCTTTTGTAGCAATTTTTGGGGGGAAAATGAAATAGCTCAAAATTGAGAAATTTCGTCATACGGCCGATCATGGATTTTTCTCAGAAAATAAAAGTTGCTGGATAACTAGGAAATTAGTCTAAAACAATGTCCTGACACTAGATATGACCATACAAATAATAATCTGCCCTTTTTGAGCAATTTTATTGGGAAAAATGAGATAGCTCAAAACTGAGAAATTTCATCATAAGGCCGATCATGGATTTTTCTCAGAAAATAAAAGTTGCTAGATAACTAGGAAATTAGTCTAAAACAATGTCCTGACACTAGATATGACCATACAAATAATAATCTGCCCTTTTGTAGCAATTTTGTTGTGAAAAATGAAATAGCTCAAAATTGAGAAATTTCGTCATACGGCCGATCATGGATTTTTCTCAGAAAATAAAAGTTGCTGGATAACTAGGAAATTAGTCTAAAACAATGTCCTGACACTAGATATGACCATACAAATAATAATCTGCCCTTTTGTAGCAATTTTGTTGTGAAAAATAAGATAGCTCAAAATTGAGAAATTTCGTCATACGGCCGATCATGGATTTTTCTCAAAAAATAAAAGTTGCTGGATAACTAGGAAATTAGTCTAAAACAATGTCCTGACACTAGATATGACCATACAAATAATAATCTGCTCTTTTGGAGCAATTTTGTTGTGAAAAATGAAATAGCTTAAAATTGAGAAATTTCGTCATACGGCCGATCATGGATTTTTCTCAAAAAATAAAAGTTGCTGGAAAACTAAGAAATTAGTCTAAAACAATGTCCTGACACTAGATATGACCATACAAATAATAATCTGCCCTTTTTGAGCAATTTTATTTGGAAAAATGAGATAGCTCAAAACTGAGAAATTTCATCATAAGGCCGATCATGGATTTTACTCAGAAAATAAAAGTTGCTGGATAACTAGGAAATTAGTCTAAAACAATGTCCTGACACTAGATATGACCATACAAATAATAATCTGCCCTTTTGTAGCAATTTTTTTGGGAAAAATGAAATAGCTCAAAATTGAGAAATTTCGTCATACGGCCGATCATGGATTTTTCTCAGAAAATAAAAGTTGCTGGATAACTAGGAAATTAGTCTAAAACAATGTCCTGACACTAGATATGACCATACAAATAATATTCTGCCCTTTTGTAGCAATTTTGTTGTGAAAAATAAGATAGCTCAAAATTGAGAAATTTCGTCATACGGCCGATCATGGATTTTTCTCAAAAAATAAAAGTTGCTGGATAACTAGGAAGTTAGCCTAAAACAATGTCTTTACACTAGATATGACCATACAAATAATAATATGCTCTTTTGGAGCAATTTTGTTGTGAAAAATGAAATAGCTTAAAATTGAGAAATTTTGTCATACGGCCGATCATGGATTTTTCTCAAAAAATAAAAGTTGCCCTGGATCACTAGGAAATTAGTCTAAAACAATGTCCTGACACTAGATATGACCATACAAATAATAATCTGCTCTTTTGGAGCAATTTTGTTGTGAAAAATGAAATAGCTTAAAATTGAGAAATTTCGTCATACGGCCGATCATGGATTTTTCTCAAAAAATAAAAGTTGCTGGATCACTAGGAAATTAGTCTAAAACAATGTCCTGACACTAAATATGACCATACAAATAATAATCTGCCCTTTTTGAGCAATTTTATTGGGAAAAATGAGATAGCTCAAAACTGAGAAATTTCGTCATACGGCCGATCATGGATTTTTCTCAGAAAATAAAAGTTGCTGGATAACTAGGAAATTAGTCTAAAACAATGTCCTGACACTAGATATGACCATACAAATAATAATCTGCCCTTTTGTAGCAATTTTGTTGTGAAAAATAAGATAGCTCAAAATTGAGAAATTTCGTCATACGGCTGATCATGGATTTTTCTCAAAAAATAAAAGTTGCTGGATAACTAGGAAATTAGTCTAAAACAATGTCCTGACACTAGATATGACCATACAAATAATAATCTGCTCTTTTGGAGCAATTTTGTTGTGAAAAATGAAATAGTTTAAAATTGAGAAATTTCGTCATACGGCCGATCATGGATTTTTCTCAAAAAATAAAAGTTGCTGGAAAACTAAGAAATTAGTCTAAAACAATGTCCTGACACTAGATATGACCATACAAATAATAATCTGCCCTTTTTGAGCAATTTTATTGGGAAAAATGAGATAGCTCAAAACTGAGAAATTTCATCATAAGGCCGATCATGGATTATTCTCAGAAAATAAAAGTTGCTAGATAACTAGGAAATTAGTCTAAAACAATGTCCTGACACTAGATATGACCATACAAATAATAATCTGCCCTTTTGTAGCAATTTTGTTGTAAAAAATAAGATAGCTCAAAATTGAGAAATTTCGTCATACGGCCGATCATGGATTTTTCTCAAAAAATAAAAGTTGCTGGATAACTAGGAAATTAGTCTAAAACAATGTCCTGACACTAGATATGACCATACAAATAATAATATGCTCTTTTGGAGCAATTTTGTTGTGAAAAATGAAATAGCTTAAAATTGAGAAATTTCGTCATACGGCCGATCATGGATTTTTCTCAAAAAATAAAAGTTGCTGGAAAACTAAGAAATTAGTCTAAAACAATGTCCTGACACTAGATATGACCATACAAATAATAATCTGCCCTTTTTGAGCAATTTTATTGGGGAAAATGAGATAGCTCAAAATTGAGAAATTTCGTCATACGGCCGGTCATGGATTTTTCTCAAAAAATAAAAGTTGCTGGATCACTAAGAACTTAGTCTAAAACAATGTCCTGACACTAGATATGACCATACAAATAATAATCTGCCCTTTTTGAGCAATTTTATTGGGAAAAATGAGATAGCTCAAAACTGAGAAATTTCGTCATAAGGCCGATCATGGATTTTTCTCAGAAAATAAAAGTTGCTAGATAACTAGGAAATTAGTCTAAAACAATGTCCTGACACTAGATATGACCATACAAATAATAATCTGCCCTTTTGTAGCAATTTTGTTGTGAAAAATGAAATAGCTCAAAATTGAGAAATTTCGTCATACGGCCGATCATGGATTTTTCTCAAAAAATAAAAGTTGCTGGATAACTAGGAAATTAGTCTAAAACAATGTCCTGACACTAGATATGACCATACAAATAATAATCTGCCCTTTTTGAGCAATTTTATTGGGAAAAATGAGATAGCTCAAAATTGAGAAATTTCGTCATACGGCCGGTCATGGATATTTCTCAAAAAATAAAAGTTGCTGGATCACTAGGAAATTAGTCTAAAACAATGTCCTGACAATAGATATGACCATACAAATAATAATCTGCCCTTTTGTAGCAATTTTGTTGTGAAAATAAGATAGCTCAAAATTGAGAAATTTTGACATATTCACGTGCATACAGCAGAAATGTATATCTTATAAAGCGATTAAATGAATTATACTTTGGCTAAAATACTTTAAAAACTGTCACTGATGCTGTTGGAATGTGGAGTATGTCTTATTCCCTCAGTAACCGCAGATTTATAATGTAAATCATGCAATCAATTGTTTGCAGCTTCTATATTTAAATTCACTAAGGGAACAAATTGTTTTAAAAAACATTGAAACAACAAGGGAAATGCATACAGTGAATTCTAAATTTAGTGAGAAGAGATCAAATCTGAAACAATGAAATGAGGAACAGCATAAATGTTATACCACATAAAAACATCTAGTCAGATTGTAGGGTCATGTAATATTACCAAAAAGATCTTTAGCACTCGGAGACACAGAAGCAAAGCAGAAGGTTGCCCTCACAAATGGTGTATTGATGGAATATGGTGCTGCAAATACGGTAATATATGAATAACACATCAGAATTTGCTCCATATGTCTGTTCTTAACCTCGCACAGAAAGACAAAACAGGGTTGGAGAAAAAATTGACAAAACCTAGTATTGTATCCAGTATCTCATTGGAAATGTTTCATCTCAAAACAGCGAATGTGAATGTATTTATCTAACAGCTTAGTATCATCAGTGGGGAAAATATTACAAATGAATTTAATTTGATAAAGTTTATAAATGAGGATTGACTTCATTGCACCAGGTTTTGTCCCATATGGCTCAGTCTTCTCTCCACAGAGCAGCTGGCTGAAAGCGTCGCAGAAAACACAATCTCTGTAGCTCCAGAAACAGCCTCCAGGGGTCTTAAAAAAAATTGCACTCGTGAACAAAATGGCAGAGTCTGGAAAATGAACCATTGGTCTTCATAGTGCAAAGCATGTGGCTTACCATGTTGCCATGGAGATCCCTATAAAAGTGGGGAATAATTTCTGACTGATGCTAGTTAGATAAATGTGTAAAGATAATTTTCAATAAACTGTCCACAGCTTGTGCAGATGCTTACTTAACACCCTGCATTAAAAGATATATTGAGGGTTTCAGAGAGGGGCTCCAGGTAAGTACAGTAGAGTTTATCATTGTCATTGCATTGTTGCTGTCTATGTTTGTGTGCCATTCCTGTTATTTTGGTGATAACTATAACCATAGTTTTATGGTTCAGAATGTATGCATGTTTCTGAGGTTGTTGTGAGTGTTAAACCAGCTTGATAAAATTTAGTTGAGGTTAGTCATCCTGTTGTGAAATCACCTGAGCAAAGTACTCACGCATATACAATTTCGTAATTACCTATAGTTTTGCTAAGTTAGCTGTAAGAGTCAAATACAACAGACATTTCTGCTGGTATATCCTGTTCTGCCTCCAGAATGGTATATTTGATAGCCAGCCAAATTTTTGACTATATCTCTGGTGACAGAAGCAGTTGTGATTAAATGTTCACATTGTGTGTTTAAATAATCCTATGCCCATATTTTTTCCAGCTTTTGTTTGAACTGCTCAGTTTCCAGTTTTTTGCATAGAATTTCCAAATTAGTTCAATTATGATTAGAGTGGTGGAGTATGAAAGTCCTTATCTATCAAGCCTGTGTCCTTAGTACTCTTCTTTATGGCAGTGAAGCCTGGACAACTTACTCACACCAAGAGAAACATTTAGACAGCTTTCATATGTGGTGTCTGCAAAGAAAACTTGGTATTAAGTGGCAAGACATGATCACAAATACTGAAGTATTGGAAAGATCAGGTTGTGTGACGGTTTATTCCATGATCAGTCTTCGTAGACTTAGATGGATAGGACATCTTAGGAGGATGGATGATGGTAGAATACCAAAGGACATCTTTTTTGGTGAATTACAGACGGGTAAGAGATCTCAGGGTCAGCTTCTACTACGATACAAAGATGTGTGTAAGCGGGACATGATTGATACAGGCATTGATAATGCACATTGGGAGCAAGTCGCCACTGAACGTGTTGTGTAGAGGACAAATATCAGAAATGGAATAAAGACAAAGGAGAGCATTATTGCAGATAAGTCACACACTGAGCATATGAGATGATGGTGGAAATGACCATGTGTTCACATGCATCCACTGTGGACTAACATTTACAGTGCAAATTGGCCTTATCAGTCACATTCGCTACCGCCATGGGTTGTAGTTATTATGCCTTTTTGAAGCACAATCTATCGTCTATCAAGACGGAAAGGTGCGAATGGATGGATGGGTGGAGTATGAGGATATCCCCTATCAAAAGAGAAGTTAGACATTTCCTCACCTCTGCTAGCCTGTGGGGGAACCATAAGGCAAGGTGGAAAACCCATTTAAGCGACCCCCTTCCCCCTTTCCAACAGGGTAATATGAAACTTATGGGAGCAGATTGAGCAGTCTATGGGTAGTTGTTGGCTATGGTCTCAAGTTTGCAACAGTTTGCATAGCATAAGATCTCTTTATAAAAACCAGTATGATCACTGCCAATAGTGAACACAGCGGCATACTACTTTTCTTTACAAAGAAAGACTCATAAGGGGGAGAAGTTTTACACAGGAGGGATTCACTGTATGATGATGATCCTTATGATTACAACAAGTAGCTATGCCAATTATTCAACACCAAATATTATAGGTCAAGAAAAAGGAACAATAATTAGAACTGGAAACTGTAAACAGTATAGTTACCACAAGCGGCGGTTACATTGGATGAAGTTACATAATTGTGATTGCATTAATTTCTTTATCAGGGAGCCAAAGTTCAGTTTATGAGGTCTGATGGAGGACTAACACCAATGGAAAAGTATGTAGTGTTTGGTCTTATGTTAGTGTGAGTGATAAGGTTACATACACACTCGCACATGCACACATGCACACACTCACATGCACACACGCACGTGTGAGAGAGGGAGAGAGAAAGTTGGGGATCTGCATGGTGAAGTGGTTAAGTCGCCTGCTTTGCTCTCTGAATGTCATGGGTTTCCAGATTCCATCATTCGGTTCATGATTGCAACTTTCTTGGAGACTCCTGGGGGTTGTTGCTGGAGATACGGAGTTCATGCTCTGTGCAGCACTTCAGCTGACTGCTGTGTGGAAAGAGACCGAGCAGTATGGGTAAAACCCAGTGCAGCGAAGTAGATCCTCCTGTCTTCAAATTAAATAAAACACACACACATACAGACGCTCGCTCCCTCACACACGTGCACACAACACACACATGTTCTTTTAAATATACCTGTGTACTTTGTTTTCACTATAAGTTATAGTGTAAAGAGTATAATTATGAAAAAGGGCCATTAGGTCAGCATGGCCGAATGGATAAGAATGTGTGTTCTTAAACATCCGGTGTGCTGATGCCGAGGTAAGGGGTTCAACCCCTACACCGGACAGTTGGACTAAGATGTTGACCTATCGTCCTTGACTTGGGGACGTAAATTACAAGTACCTCTGAAGTCGGAGTGGGTTCGTCTGAAGGCGAGAGACACTGTTAATAGGGAAAGCTAATCCACACACAAAATTCAGCCCAGCACTATTAGAAGTAGTGTGTATAGACTACACTTGAGTTCAAAGCAAGCGAGCATTAAAAAAATAAGGGGGACCACATAGCAACTAGTACATTTTCAATAGAAAAATAACCAGAAAGTAAGAACAGACTGGGCATACAATTAGGAGATAACAAAAGAACATTGCTGTTTATGCACAGGCATTGAATCCAAAAGGAAGAGATGTGTAATGATAAGAAAGAGGACTTTGAGAAACCGCAACAAACAAATGGCTTAAAAGATTGATGGTCTAGAGATGAAATGAGTAAGCATGATGCTACAGCTGTTTTTTGTTCTATTACGAGTATGTACATATGGATTAAATGATAATGATGTTTCATGACACCTTGATATAGTGTATTAAAAATATTGAAATGTTAGTATATAAATCTGGTTTTAGCTTCATGGGGTCACATGCAATTCTGTCTGGCCCGGCCGGAGGTGTAGTTGGGTATGCTGAGACTACATTTGATAAGGATAAACAAATACCAGTCATTGGATTTGACATGGGAGGTAAGTCTGTGTTCTAAAACTTTATAAATTAAGTAATGCCTCATTGAAAGATCCTATCCTCATATATCTCTACCTTATTATAGAGGAGTTTGTATGTCCATATGCTCTAAAAGCTATGTATTCATAGCAGAACTGCTGGCAGGGTTTCATCAGGCAGATTAGTTGAAGGGTAGGGACTAGGTTAAGAGAGAGACCCGATGTCTTATACTACTGATTGTCAAAACAAACATTCAATAATTGATGTCTATGCAGAACAGAAGGACTAAACTAGGATAGTATCGCCAATGTGGAGCTCATGGCGAGAACTAAACAAACACTTGTGGATCAAGAGATGGAAAAAAAGATACTTGCACCAGATAGGATACACACTGAGGAAACCTGAGAATAATTTAACTATAAAGTCCTTTGTCTGAAATGCTCAGAGCAAACGAATAGAGGGAGAGCTAAAAACACAAGGTGAAGAGAATTGGAGACATGAATAACATAGGGAGGACATGTGTGGGGTTTGTGAGTTGTTTGAGGGCCAGTGGGAGATAAAGTTAAGGAGAAGTGATAGCCAAAGGCTAGAGCAAAGGTAACCTGACACATCCTCCTCATGTGCCATCTCATTGAAGGATGGGTGCAGTGAGTCTCCAGCATCCTGTATACAGCACTATATTCAGGCTTTCTCTAGTCATCTCTTGATGTTGTCTACCCAATGTAACATTATCTTCCTCGTGGATGCTTCCCCTCAGCTTTTACCTCCAGCACATCCTTTAACAAGGAGCTGTGGCTTTTTATATGGCCAAAGTACTGTAATTGTCTGATCTTGTTCTCAGTCATGTTTTCTTCTCTGTTGAGTTCAGTTTGTTCTCTTCTACCATAATATTCCTTCTGTTTGTCTGTATAACCACATTTCAAGGGCTAGATGTTACCCTTCCATTATTTATTCATGTTTCTGCACCAAACAATAATGAAAAGTAAATGAAACACCTATTTCTCTTCTGCATTTTATCACCCATTGGGGCATGCCCCTCAATCAACCCATGCCAAGCCATTCTGTCTTTTGCAATCTCTCGCAGGTCCCTCCATGTCCTCCCAATATTCTTCTTCTCTGTCTATGTGTTTTTAAAACTCCCACTATTTTATTCACCTTGTTGGTTCCAGACAATGAATTGTGTAGTTATACTATCTTTGGCTTTTCTGAGTGTGTGTCCTACCCAACGCCAGCGTCTTTTCCTAACCTCTTGATTCACTGGGATATGTTTAGTTCTCTCCATGAGCTCTACATTGGTGATTCTGTCATATCATCTTAGTCCTACTATTAATATAACACTTGATCATGCTTATTTTAATTCACAATTTATCAATTTAAATAGATATTCTATAGAAAGTCAGTCATATTGTCAGTGAATGTTTGACACCACATTTATTTTTAGGCACGTCAACTGATGTTAGCAGATTTGCTGGTGACTTTGAGCATGTGTTTGAGACAACCACTGCAGGAATCACCATACAGGCACCTCAGGTAGGTTGACACTTCCCACTTTTTGTTTTGAATTAAGTTTGCTCTTATTATAGCTTATTCTCGGTTAAGTTCAGTTTTCATTGTAGCTGTTCACGAAGGTTCTTCTGTCATAATTTGTTTTAGAATCTCAAGTTTCTTGCAGTGAATCATGTTTTAAAGTGTGGTTTGCACTCAACTGTGAGAGACATTTATTTATTTTATAGCATTCTTAGAAAAGGTCTTTAAAAGATTAAGTGCCATGGGATGATTAATTGTTTTAAATGACTTCTTGTATCTGCCATGGACTTATATATCACTGAAATGTTGTCATTGCATTATAATACAACGTGTCTGCTACCATAGTAACAACTTTTAAGTCGTAACTGTGACATACCTCTACTTCCCATTTTCCGTCACGCATTTTTGTTGGTCCAAATATACTTTGTATTTGGCACAGAATAGGTTAAACATTAATGTTAAGATATATTTATACTTTGGTCACATTAAGTGATTAACAATCTACTGAAAACCACAATGGAGAGACAAGTTGAGAGCACAAGTGTAAGATAACGTCAAGGACATAAATTGACTAACAACATCAAGATGTCTTCAGGATACAGCTTAGCAGAATGTACAGTGTAGAGTCAGGACAGAAGCTGTTGGGAGATTCATTACCAAACACCTTCACTGTTGAGATGGCACTGGATGATAATGATATTTATCTAAAATATATCGTTTATAGGGAGCCATGCTTGTGTAATGGCTAACACATTTGCCCGTGTGTTGCCGGGACCCATGCGGGGGAGCAAAGAATAGTAACACTGTTGCTTACCATGCACGTCGTAAGAGGCGACTAAGGAGGCTATGGTTCCGTCGCCCTACTACTGAGTGAGTGCGTGGCACGACACTGTGAGCTGTGAATTTCGCGTGGAATGCTTTTGCGATTGTTTTTTGCGTGAACTGCATGTTCGGAACGATGAGGCCGGCTGTTGCTGGATTGACTGGTTTGCCTTTTCGGTTCACGTGTGCATTTTTCAGGAGACTCCTGGGAGTCATCGCTGCAGCTATGGAGTTTGTGCTTTGTGCAGCGCTTTCGGTGGGTCGCCCTGCAGAAAGAGACCGGACCATATGGGATAAAACCCCGGTCAATGAAGTCTTTCTGGTGACTGCTGTTTTCATCGACGATGAACTGTATTTTTCGTGGAGGACTTTTGTGTTGGCATTCTGGCGGCAGCATTATGCACAGTGTACCTGTGCAGGCTGTTGGCTTGCCGACACTCCTGTCTATTCCATTGTTCACATGGGGCAGTGAGGAGCATTTTGTGATATTAACTGGCACAGGAACGGAGCAATATGGGGACGACCCGTTGCCGTGAAGTTGAAACCGCGACTAACTAACTAACTAACATTTGCCAGCTAGCCTACTGGTTGTGTGTTCAAATCCCCATCAAGGCAGATTTGATAAACTTACCCACTTCCTGGTCGAGCCAGCTTAAAATAGGTGTGAGGAAATATCCTGAGAAATAAAGGTGGCCGACATGATATTGATCACGTCACTCACTGATTGCTGATTGGTCTATAAAGGTATTGTGCAGGTACCATATGCCCAGTGTGTGCCTCAGGCTGTATAAAAGGTTCCTTGGTTTTTTTTTCTTTATATATATATATATATATATACAAAGATGTGTGTAAGCGGGACATGATTGATACAGACATTGATAATGCACATTGGGAGCAAGTCGCCGCTGAACGTGTTGCATGGAGAGCAACTATCAAAAATGGAATAAAGACAAAGGAGAAAATGATTGCAGATGAAGCACACACAGAGCGTGAGAGACATAAGATGGTGCACAATGATGGAAATTACCATGTTTTCACATGCATCTACTGTGGGCAAACATTGCAGCAAGAATTGGCCTTACCAGCCACACTCGCCACCGCCATGGGTTGTAGTTATTAAGCCTTTTTGAAGCACAATGTACCAAACTATCGTCTGTCAAGACGGAAAGGTGCCAATGATGATATATATATATATATATATATATATATATATATATATATATATATATATATATATATATATATATATATGTGTGTGTGTGTGTCGTCATCATCATCATCATCATCATCCAGTGCCCTGCCAGCTGGCATGGGCGTTCATGGCTCTCCACAGATCTCGGTCTTTGGTGTTCTGGATCAACTCTGCTGATGATATTCCTCCATGCCACCGTCTCATATATATATATATCATCATCATGTGCCATGCCTATCAGCGTGGGCGGTCATGTTTCACCATCTCACACGATCACAAGAGTCATGCTGTATCAGCTCTGTGTTTTTTGTCTCAGTTATGCCATGTGGCCAAGTTATCCAGATATTTACTTCTCTGTCATCCTGTTGCTCTTTTCCCCTCAATCTTGCCAGTTGTAACCAAGTTCTCTAGTTTATTTCTTCTCATTACATGCCCATTTGACTGTCTAATTTCGCTAATCAATTTACAATTTTCATTTGTTTCTTGTAGGACTTGGTCATTGGTTTTTCTGTCTGTCCATGGTATTTTGTGTATTTTCCTCAGAAACCACATTTCCACTGCCATTACATGTTTTTCTGCTGGTCTGCTCATTGTCTACGTTTTAAATCCATACAAAAGTACATGTTCTATGTAGCACTTCAACACTCTTTCTCGATGAAATTAACATCTTTTTATTGGTCAGTATGTTTTCCATCTTGCAAAAGGCTACCTTTGCCATAGGGATTCTTGTTCTAATATTTACAAGGCACCTCCCATAAGATGTAATGATTGTTCTGAGATAGCTGTACCGATACGCTTGTTTAAGAATATTCCCATTTACTTGTGTGTTGCATTGTGGTATTTCCTTCTTCCTAGTTACGACCAAAATCTTTGCCTTACAATTTAATTCTAACCCTAGTTGTTCATTGTGTACAATAACCACATCTACTAAATGTTGCAGATCCTATTCATTCTCAGCAATCAATACTGTATCATCTGCATATATTATATTATTGATGTTATGTACCCCCAGTGGCGATTCCTTCCATGTCTTCTAAATTTCTCATAATATTTTCACTGTATGGGGAAAAAAAAGATCTGTCACAATTACTAAGTAAATGTGGTACTGTCCTTATTCTCCAGCTGGACATCAACACAGTGGCTGCAGGCGGAGGTTCCATGCTGTTTTTCAGATCTGGAATGTTTGTTGTGGGTCCTGAGTCAGCAGGTGCACATCCTGGTCCCGTCTGCTACATGAAAGGTAAATGTCCCCAAGTGATGGAGACTGTAGTAAGTGCATGAAGTAATGAAAGGAGGTGTGGTGTTATGTTTTTCTTTGTGATAATTATATAGCTTATGTATTCTTGCTATTTCTGCTTTTGTATTAACAGATTTTACTAAGTGACTTCAGGATTTACGGTCCCCAACATGGATAGGTGGTTGAGCTGTTGGAGGTGGTTGGAGTGTTTATGCTTGTGGCTACGGTTTGCTTACACATTTTCCTCATGTTGGACTGGTAGTGCATGGTTCCAAAGCCCTGCTACTGAGTTGAGTGCATGGAGCGACACTGAGTTGTGAATTTCACGTGGAGAGCTTTTACATCTCTCCGCAGTTGCTTGTAGTATGAACTACATATTTAGTAAAATGGCAGCCGGCTGGTCGCTGAACTAACTGGGTTGCCTTATGCAATGAGTGGCTGCTGATTTTCTAGCGACTGCCACTTCCATCGACAATGAACTGTATTTTTCATGGCGGACTTTTGTGTTGGCATTCTGGCAGCGGCATTATGCATGGTATACCTGTGCGGGTTGTTGGTTTGTCGAGACTCCTGTCTATTCCACTTTTCACATGGGGCAGTGAGGAGCATTTTGTGTGATATTCACTGGCACAGGAACGGAGCATAATCGGGCAACCCTTTGTCGTGCAGTTGGAACCGCGACTAACTAACTAACTGACTTCATACTTTGGTACAGGTAGCCCCATAGCAGATGCAGCCATTGGAATGGAAGTGTTAGCTCGTGATGTATGAGGTGGTGGGGTGGTAATTCCCAGAAAAATCTGAGGTACCATTTTTAAGAGACTGGGTAGACTCCAGAACCTTACTTGTCAGAAAACAATTATCCTGCTTGTGCTGGGAACTGAACCCTGGCTCTGTTTTGGCTGGCAAAGACACTAATCACTATGCCAGTATTTTACCTTATGTGTGTTAAATTCTATATAAAGATCCTTTTAATAAAAGAATATTCTGTTGCTTATATATATGCTTAAGAAAAGTTAGTTGCATATCCTTTACAGTATGTTATGGTCAACCCCAGCGCTTTTTGGCTAATTGTGATTTCTTGGCAAGTTTACATTCAGTAGTTTGCCATTGTCTTCTGAATGATCGGCACTCATTGTATGGGAACCAACGCAAGGTGGCCTGTTTCCAAATCGCCTGATGCTGTGTTTTGAACGCAGTATGTGGGATTACGAATTGCATTCGTAACATCTTTGGCACAGAGCTAATTAGCAAGAAATAATAAATGGAAAATCAAATATTTAAAGTGTAGAGACATCATACAGTTTATTACAACTTATTTCACTCAACATTGTTTTGCAGGAGGTCCACTTACTATCACTGATGCAAATCTGTGTTTAGGACGGCTGCTCCCTGAATACTTTCCCCACATTTTTGGTAAAACTGAAGACCAGCCACTTGATAAAGACTCCACTGTGAAGGCGTTTGAGAAGCTGACAGATGAAGTAAGGGCCAGAAAGTTGATACAGTTATCAGATGTTCTGTGTGTGTCCCCAAAGTGTGTCCTATCAAAGTCAGTGTCTTTTCCTTACCTCTTGATTCACTGGTGTTTGTTCAGTTCTGTCCATGAGCTCTACATTAGTGATTCTGTCATACCATTGTATTCCTTCTATTCTGCACTTTTACTAATTAGTGAGTGTGTAGTTTATTAGTAATTGTTTAAATCTTTCTACATGTTTATTATCTATATAGTAGATAAGATGAGGAAACAGATAAGTATAGTAGATAAGATGAGGAAACAGATAAGTAACTTTTATACATATATTTTAATTTAGTGTTTTTTTTTGTAGTTGTATGTTTGTGTGCTGATGAATGCTTTGGCTGCAATGTCCATTTTGTGACTTGTGATCATGTTAGTAAAGCTTACCATCTAACTCTTCTTTGTTTTGATGATTCATTCATTATCTATACAGTAGTACTGAGACAGTGTCATTTAGAAAACATATAAGAGATATCAAATTTTGGAATAATATTAAACCTGTTTATCCCGTGAATTGTGTAGGTGAATGAGTTCTTGCTGACCCAGGCAGAGGAAAAGACCAGGTTCATCAAGATGACCAAAGAGGAAGTTGGCCTGGGTTTCATTCGTGTTGCTAATGAGACTATGTGCCGACCAATCAGAGCACTCACCCAGGTCAGTATATCACAGGAATACTTGTAATGATTATATTCTTGTTCTGGTGCCTGGTCAGGAGCAGTTACTGATGACCATGGCTGTCCAGTCCCCCTCTACTTCTTCTTCTGTTTCATTTCCCAATGGAGCATAGGTCCTCGATCAGCTCAAGCCAAGCCTTCTGTAGACTTGTTCATGATCGGTTGGAGATGGCAGCTAAAGTATTCTATGGGATGAGGTAGTTTCATGCCAAACCTTCTTAGTCACCTCTTGTAACATCCTTTCTTAGTTACCTCTTGTAACATACCTCCTTAGTCACCTATGGCAACATCCCTCCTTAGTCACCTCTGGCAACATCCCTCCTTATGACCCCACCAACATCTCCTACTATATTGCCATTAGCTTGCCATTATTTGACATACCAAGACTAGACTATACATTTCCTATTCTTCTGCCCTTTATCTCTCAATGGAGCATAGATAGCAACCAGCTCATATCAAGCTGTTTTATCCTTTGTTATCTTATTCAGAGTCTTTCTAGTTAAACAGTTATCATGTTTCTCTAGGGTGTCCTATCCAGTTCCAGTTTTTCCTCATCTCTTGATTCGCTGGAATTTGTTCAGTTCTCTCCGTGACCTCCACATTGATGATTCTGTCATAACATTGTATTCCTTTTATTTTACAGACGCACCAATAAATGAATGTTTGTAGTGTTTTAGTAATTGTTGTAGTCTTTCTCTGTGTTTCTGATCCAATAAAGCAGTACTAAGACAATACATTTAGTTACATATTATTTATTGTAATTTATTTCATATTTGTATATAACCTTATTCTGTCATTTGATGTTAATAGTTATGTTAATAATTTTTGTCATCATGTAATCATATGTGTATGTGTTTGTATGTTTGAGAGTGTGTTGGAGAGGGAAAAAAGGTGAGGGTGGAGGAGAAAGCAGTCTTTGAACTTTTGACATTTAGCAATTTATTGTTTGTTTAGACTCTGGTAATTTGGGTTTAAATTAGTTACCATCTAGTAATTTGGTGTGGTTTCAACAAATTCAGTAATGTATTGTTTAAAACATTTAGTAATGTGTTTGAATGAAACATATAGTCTTTTTATATTACTCTCTTTACTCTCTTTCTCTCTCTCTCTCCCCTCCCCTCTCTCTCTCTCTCTCTCTCTCTCTCTCTCTCTCTCTCTCTCTCTCTCTCTCTCTTGCTCTCCTCCTCTCCCCCACCCCCCACCTCTTTGTGACTTGAACAAGTGTTTGGTTTGCTTTAGGCAAAATTCTCATGGGCAGATGAGATGTCTCATTCTGATGATAATTTTCTCCAGGCCAAAGGTTATGACACAACCCGACACATCTTAGCATGCTTTGGAGGAGCAGGAGGCCAACATGCATGTGCTATTGCTCGCTCTTTGGGAATGCAGGAAGTGTTTATACATAAGTAAGTATTAGCATGGGAGCTGTGTTAGCATAGTGGCTAGCCTATTTGTCTGCCAGCTCTGTGGTCATGTGTTTGAATCTTTTTCAAGGCAGATTATTTGAAACTGAACTGGACTGCCAAGTTGACCCAGTCTCAAATGCATACCAGGAATGTCTTGAGAAGACAAGGCAACTGTCCTGATATTGACCTCATCATCCATTGAATGCCAGCTGGTGGAAAATGTTGCCTTGACTGCCCATTGGAAAATTACTTGGCTGGTAAATTCATTTGGTGGTCTCACTCAATGTATAGCATGTGGGCTTCATCAAATTCCAAAATCTACAAACTACAATTATGTGGCCCCCGAGGTTCAACCTGGGGTGCATGAGAAGCTCAATATATGGAAGTGAGGTTAAGCAGTAATGTGCAGGATGTGATGATTCAGTTGGGTGAATCCAATATCAGAGCGTCATGTGTCGGCTCTGCACTTATGGAAGCTTCCTGGGGTAACAAGAAATGCCCATGGTTTGCCCCTGCCTTCCGTTGAAGGTTGACTGGCATGCTTATTGCTGTTCCCAACGGCCAGTGATGTGTTAACAGTGGATAGAGGGACAATGATGATGTTACACCTATTGACGGCGAAAAGCCCTACACAAGACCTGGAAAACTAACCCGGTCAATAAATGCTCAAAGACATTGAATTTATCAGCTGAAAGGTGCAAATATCACAGCTCTGGTATAAATTGACACATCACAGTTACATCCAAAACAAAAAAACATCAGGCGAATGATGAAGAAGAAGAATTACACCAGCTGATTTATAAAAATATGGGGCTAGCACCTTATACCCAATGTGCCTCAATGCTTTTACAAGATTTCTTAAATTTTTTATGTTAAGTATTTATGTAATTCCTTTTCTCTGTTTGTTTCTTTACTAGCAAGGTAGAAGTAGAAAGTAAGACCTTGTGTTTATGTAGATTTGGCATAGAGATAGTTTTGGCTTGCCAGATTCAGCAGATGTTACATGTAAAATGTCAAGATTGTCTCATGGCATATATTGCCATTGGGTTATGAAATGTTTAGTTTTCACATAATCTTGCCTCTGGCCTAATGAGGTGTGGTGATCAGTTTCTCTTCCTTGACATCTTTCTCCCCAAACAATTGCCAGAAATTTCTAAAAATGTTTGGTACCCATTTTGTGATGCTAGGTCAACAACCCAATGAAGAAGTAATCCTACCACCGCTGGAGATTCAACCCGGATCTATGTCTTGGCAGTCCCTCATGGAGATGGTACTTTGGTACTGGGTCAGCAGGATATTCTGTACACTAACCTCACTCCGATAGATGAAGCACCTTTTAGGGCTTCAAATGACATGAACATTAATGCCCATACTTAAAACAATGAAAACTGAGTCTTCCAGAGTATTTACAGCCAAGCCAAAACCAACAGTTCCTAATGATGGCAGCATTTATTTCCAAAGAACAGGAACAGGAAGGGTCTTAGGCGTGAGGATTGACTTCATTGCACTAGGTTTTACTCCATATGGCACGGTCTCTCTCCACACAATGGCAAACTGCCTGCTTAGTGCATCACATAAAGCACAAAGCACAAACTCCGTAGCTCCAGCGGTGACCGGTCTCAGGAGAGATGGCACTTTGGCCAAAAACAAACCCACACTATTCAGAGCAGGAGACAGATGGTTTGAGCACTTCATCACAGAGACTGCAGCCTGGCTGTGGGGTCATCCCAGTCTCATGAAATGAGCATGCTTAGAATTATTTTGGAAAGTTAGGGTCATTTTAATATCTTGGGTGATTCATTACCAACAGTGATGACACAAAGTAAGAAATTAAAAGACGAATATCTATTGCACTTCAAGAAATAAAACAACTTAATAAATTGTGGTGTGGGACAGACAGACTTACAAAAATTAGATTTTTAAGAGCATCCATCTTTCCCATTGCAACATATGCCTGTGAGACCTGGACACTTACTAAACAAGCTGAACAGCACATAAATGCCTTTGAATATAAATTTTATAGACGAGTTCTAAGAATATCTTGGATACAGAAAAGAACAAATGCTTTCATACAACAAGATCTGAATATTTAAGAAGATTGGCTATTAAAGATGATAAAATAAAGAAAATTGAAATATTTTGGTCGTTTGAAATGTCATGAAAGTTTGGAGAGAACAGTAATGGAGGGGTATATGCCCGGGAAGGATGGATGGGTGGATGGATGGATGGATGGATGAATGAATGAATGAATGAATGAATGAGGGTCATTATCATTATCAAGACATGCCTGGCCAGCTGGTGTAGACATTCATGTCTTTCCACAGATCTTGGTCATTGGTGTTCTAGACAGTTGGGATTTAAATACAGTATACCCATCTGCCATTCAAGCAGAGACAGTATTGGCTCATCACATTGTTATCAGTGTGCTTTGGTAGCATGTGAATGGGTACATTACCTTTTCTTACATTTCTTTGTCGATCACATACACACTTCGTGCAATAGACACTTCATATTTTGCTATGTCTATTTTTTTCACTTTGGTTTGCAGATATGCAGGCATCCTTTCAGCCTATGGCATGGCACTTGCTGATGTTGTTAATGAGGCACAAGAGCCTTGTGCTTTAACATACGGTCCAGGTAATAAGAATCCACTCCCTCTCCCCTCCTCCTTTCCTCCCTTCCTTTTAAAAAAATAAGACACTAACATGTCTTGTATTGTTTGCCTTTTCTTTTTCTCTTGTCATATGTAGATTCCAGCTATCATTGCCTGTTGCCTGCTTTCTCTTATCATATGTAGAGTCTATCATTGCCTGTTGTCTGCTTTCTCTTGTCATATGTAGGTTCCATCTTTGCCTATTGTCTGCTTTCTCTTGTCATATGTAGATTCCAGCTATCATTGCCTGGTGTCTGCTTTCTCTTGTCATATGTAGATTCCAGCTATCATTGTCTGTTGTCTGTTTTCTCTTGTCATATGTAGATTCTATCATTCCTGTTGTCTGCTTTTTCTTGTCATATGTAGATTCCAGCTATCATTGCCTGTTGTCTGCTTTCTCTTGTCATATGTAGATTCTATCATTGCCTGTTGTCTGCTTTCTCTTGTCATATGTAGTTTCTATCATTGCCTGTTGTCTGCTTTCTCTTGTCATATGTAGATTCTATCATTGCTTTTTTATGCCTTCTCTTATCATATGTAGATTCTAACTATCATTGCCTGTTGTCTGCTTTCTCTTGTCATATGTAGATTCTATCATTGCCTGTTGTCTGCTTTCTCTTGTCATATGTAGATTCTATCATTACCTGTTGACTGCTTTCTCTTGTCATATGTAGATGCTATCATTGCCTGTTGTCTGCTTTCTCTTGCCATATGTAGATTCGATCATTGCCTGTTGTCTGCTTTCTTTTGTCATATGTAGATTCCAGCTATCATTGCCTGTTGTCTGCTTTCTCTTGTCATATATAGATTATATCATTGCTCGTTGTCTGCTTTCTCTTGTCATATGTAGATTCTATCATTGCCTGTTGTCTGCTTTCTCTTGTCATATGTAGATTCTAACTATCATTGCCTGTTTTATGTCTTCTCTTGTCATATGTAGATTCTGTCATTGCCTGTTCTCTGCTTTCTCTTGTCATATGTAGATTCTATCATTGCCTGTTGTCTGCTTTCTCTTGTCATATGTAGATTCTATCATTGCCTGTTGTCTACTTTCTCTTATCATATGTTCTTTCTATCATTGCCATTTGTCTGCTTTCTCTTGTCATATGTAGATTCTAACTATCATTGCCTGTTTTATGTCTTCTCTTGTCATATGTAGATTCTGTCATTGCCTGTTCTCTGCTTTCTCTTGTCATATGTAGATTCTGTCATTGCCTGTTCTCTGCTTTCTCTTGTCATATGTAGATTCTATCATTGCCTGTTGTCTATTTTCCCTTATCATATGTAGATTCCAGCTATCATTGCCTATTGTCTGCTTTCTCTTGTCATATGTAGATTCTATCATTGCCTGTTGTCTATTTTCCCTTGTCATATGTAGATTCCAGCTATCATTGCCTATTGTCTGCTTTCTCTTGTCATATGTAGATTCCAGCTATCATTGCCTGTTGTCTGCTTTCTCTTGTCAAATGTAGATTCTATCATTGCCTGTTGTCTGCTTTCTCTTGTCATATATAGATTCTATCATTGACTGTTGTCTGCTTTCTCTTGTCATATGTAGATTCTAACTATCATTGCCTTTTTTTATGTCTTCTCTTGTCATATGTAGATTCAGAAAGCAATGACAAACCACGAAACTAAAATTGCCTAGTAAATCTCAACGGCCAATAAATGCTGGGGTTGGCTGCGTCGTTTAGTAAGGGACATGCAAGTAATTTTCCAACAAGGGAGGGGTGTATGAGGGGATGAATTTGATGTGCCTCTGACCAATGTGTTACTGGAATGAGCAACATCTACACCTTGCAACATTTGCTGAGGGATATGAATCAACGATGAGTTTGTCATGAATGCTATGATGCTGATTCTTAGAAACCAAGATGAGATTAAGACATCACAGCTGTTGTGTTATTTTATTATGTTATGAGTATGTAATTTATATGTATTTTCAGAAAACTTTGAGCAAATTGATACCAGAATTTCAGCGCTGCAAGAGGAATGTCAAACACAGCTCATTAAACAAGGTTTTGACAGGTGATTATGTTTCATACCTGTGTTTTTCTTTTAATTACTCCTTCATACGGTAAATACCCTTACATTGCAATATAATGGGAAATGATAAAAAGTAGATTGACTAGTTAAACAAGAAACAAAAGAATCCCAAATTATTAAGACAAATGAAAAATGAAGAAACAATTCTAAAAGAGATCAAAGTATATTGTACATTAGTTCAGAATGATTGACTAGCTAACCAAGAAACAAAAGAATCCCAAATTATGAAGACAAAAAAAAAATAAATGAACATATCTACAAAGAGATCAAAGTATACTGTACATTAGTTTAGAATCTCTCATCTCATCATGTTCCTCTTGTACCTTGCGGTGTCGAGGTGAAGTATAAACATCGTGAGAGTGCCCGATTATGGGCTTCATATATTGATATTCCCATGGACTCTGCTATTCCCTCAATCCAACGTTTACGTGGTCAGCCTCTTCCTCTGTTTCCATCTGGTCTGTATATCATTGCTTTTTGTAGTCCATCAACATTGCCAGGTCGATATCTGTTTGGGTCAGTCCGTTTATACTTCTTAGTTTTTCTACGAGCAGTATGAAGATCCCCTGCTGGCTTGCTAGGCCAGTCGCAGGTTTAGGACACAAATCTGACCACAGGGAGTCCATCCCCTATGGCGAGCCATAGCCCCGTTAGCCCATGACCTCGCGGTCATGGTTGCCTGGTCTGCACCACGTGGAGGTGGAGGTTGACTTGTGTAGACTGCGGGTCATCGGCAGGCTACTAATTTTCACTTTTTCACCCCTCCTAGGAGAGGCTAGCCGATCCTAACCCTGCTGGCTGCAGGGCCAGGCGCATTCCTCACCTTGCAGACCACCGACAGTTGGAAATACCTGGAAACAAAGCGGACAAATAATCGTATCCAGACTTGGGCCAGGACAAGCTTCGAGTAGAATGGCAGGCTTCCATTCAACAATCAAAAATAGAGAGAAGCTGTTGGATTTTTTCCCCAGGACATGATGGTGTGGTGGTAAACAAGCAGGCAGACAGACTGGCAGCGTCTCTAGATAGGGTATTGGTGCACGGTAAGGCAGATGTGGTCTGAACCCATTGGAATCATGTGTATAGTGCAAAAGAATAGGTCAGAGAGCATCATACTGCAGGAAGTGACCAGAGGATCTGGCCGACTCTCAGAACTCCAAGGAAAGGCCAGGTGGATATGTAATATAGACTGCTGCTGGCACCATTAGTATTGGGATTCTTCGCTGACCATTGTACATGAGAGTGCAGCACGTATAGGAATGTCCCTAGTGCTGTGATGACAGTTCTTGACTCAACTCAACTCAGCTGAACTCAAACTCAACACAACTCAACTCAGACCAGAACAGTGCAAACTTCAAGACCACCCACACTGTAAGTTCAAAGTTTGGCCGGGGCGTGAATGTGTGTGTAGACTATCTGTGATGACTGCAGGACATATCTGACAGGAGTGTCATCTACACAAAACTCTCCATGCACAGTTGTGGTCCCCAGAAACCTTAATTAAAGATAAACTATGCAGAGATATCAATGTGCTCAAAAATTACATGTAAGTTCATATTCAAAACTGGGATCGAAATCTGAGACAGAATGCAGGAAGGAGAACAAAACAATCTTTCATTAAGAAATTGGTTAACAGAAATGAATTCTCTGTTGTGCCGAGCTTCATGCATACTTTATTCATGTTATTTCTACTCAAATTCACATGTTCATGTCAGTGATCTGAGAGTAAACAAGACAGATATGGGTGTAGAAAGTACTGTGAGAGAATGTTTAGTATTGTAGGCTCAAAGTATAATAAATTAAAATGTATTAAGTGAGATTACCAATTCCTTTTCATATCCAAAGACATATTTAACAGGTGTGTGGTCTACACAGAACTCTGTTGAGTACTGTTCTGATTTCCAAGAACCTCAGTTAAACATTACCTACAAAGACATATCACTGGTGTTTTTCTTTTTGTGTGTTTCGTTTGGTTTTTGAATTTCGGACACTTTCTATGTGGCTTCAAAGAATGTGATAGTTGACTTTAATTGAATATGAGATCTTATTCTGTTCTCCAGCAAACATATTGAGACGCAGCCATTCCTCCACCTTCGTTACGCAGGCACTGACTGTGCATTGATGTGCTCAGCCCAACTCGTATCCACAGCAGACACACCTGCTCATGGGGATTTTTATGCTGCATTCATCACAAGGTCATTGGCTTTATACATGTGTACATGGTTTTGTAATATGTATGTTATTTTTATTTTTGATTGTAATGATGTGTATGTTGCATTATAACAGGATCTGGGGCTTAGGTGATAGTGAGATGCGCAATTTCATAATTCCATATGGAAGCAAACCACTCTGCATTGATTATGATTGTATGTGGCATCACCACATATTCCCATTGTCAGTCAGGTCTTAGTCAGATATGACTGAGCTACCGTATAACAGTAGACGGTACTACCTGGTTTCTGTTAGCGCCGATCGTTGGGCGGCACTTACCAAACCCGACACCCCACATTGTGCCAACGGCTTCGGGCGGAAGAGCGCAATTGGAAGGGTACAAGCCTTACCCTGGTGCGAGGAAATGCAAGCTAAAGACAAAATTGTCATGGCAGGGCAGACCAGGCCCTAAGCCTTGGTTGGCAACTGGTCTAGGATCGAAGCTCCGACAGGCGGACAGTTAGAGCATTGCTTTGCTGATCCGGCAGCTTCTGCAGCTTGTCTTGTTCCAGATGTAGGGGTGTTACCTTTCCTCTGGAGTGAACTAGGCAGGCCGAGAGAGGGATCATGCTGCATGGGCAACACATGATCTCTATATTTTAGCCCAGGCTTTGTGCTATGGAGAGGCAATAACTCCATCCCTGGTCTTAACTGGTCTCGGAATCAAAGCGAGAGGCAACTGTTACGGGTTATAAGTCCTTGTCAGTTGGCGTAGACATGGGGCGCCACGCGTTGCCTCTGACGGTGGGAGACACCTATAGGTGTCACTGATCAGCTACCGCCCGCCTCAAGCTGGGCAGCCCCCAGCCAATTGGGTGCTGATCCGCCACAGCCTGCCTGCTTCAATGGGGTGCTTGGGGCTAGGACAAAATCTGAATCGCAGGCTGTAAAACCAATGCACCAGGTACAAACAAAAATAAAAATAGAAACCTCAAGCTACGGCTTGCAACCTGGAACGTGAGAACCATGTGTCCAGGATTTTCCACTGACTTGACCAATATTGACGATGTGAGAAAAACGGCTGTGATTGATGCCGAACTCAATCGTCTTAACATTGATATTGCTGGCCTGCAGGAGACTCGCCTCGCTGAGGAAGGGTCACTCAGGGAAAACAACTACACCTTTTTCTGGAAGGGTAGAGGGCAGGCAGAAAAAAGGCAACACGGTGTGGGCTTTGCAGTGAAGAATTCGCTACTGGGAATGATTGAAATTCCAGCAGGAGGAAATGAAAGACTATTGTCCCTGCGCTTGGCAACCTCTTGTGGGTTTGCCACCATTATTACTGCATATGCACCGACACTCGATTCCTCTGATGATGTGAAGGATGTGTTCTATGAGGAGTTAGACTCCGTGATCAAGGCAGTTCCAAAATCTGACTACATTTATATGCTCAGTGATTTCAGTGCTCGTGTGGGCAAGGACTCGAGTTCATGGCCAGTGTGCCTTGGAAAATACAACATCGGTCGCATGAATGAAAATGGGCAAAGGCTGCTGGAGCATTGCACCAGTAATGACCTATGTATTACAAACTCTTTTTTTAAAACAAAAGAGATGCATAAGGTCACATGGAAACATCCAAGATCCGGCCATTGGCACCAGCTGGACTTCATCATCACACGGAGACAACATCTGAACCATATATCATTGACTCGTAGTTACCACAGTGCTGACTGTGATACGGATCATTCTTTGGTTGCTGCAAGGGTTAGACTTAGACCAAAGAGAATCTACACAGCTAAACACAAATCTAGCCCCAGGATTAATATTATTAACACTCATGATCCTGAAAAGTGCTTTCAGTTTCAACAGCAACTTGAAGACGCTTTCACTGATACACCAGAAAATTGTACAGTAAATGAAAAGTGGGGTCAAATTAAGGAAACTCGTTATAAAACTGCCGTAGGGGTTTACGGCACTGTGGATCATAAGAGGCAGGACTGGTTTGCGGCCAACAGCGAGACTCTGCAGCCCTTGATTGATAAGAAGAAGAAAGCTCTCTTAAGAAACAAGGAAAGACCAATGCGTGAGCTAAGGCAAGCTAGGAAGGATGTGCAAAAGGCTGCCAGGCAGTGTGCAAATGATTATTGGATCAAGTTATGTGAGTCCATTCAAATCGCAAGTGATAAGGGAGACATAAGAAGCATGTATGAAGGAATAAAGAAAGCCTGTGGTCCAGTGATCAAAAGAAGTGCACCATTGAAAACCTTGACTGGGGAAATCATCACTGACAAGAAACGGCAGATGGACAGATGGGTAGAGCACTATTTGGAGCTTTACTCAAGTGAGACCAAACTAGCGGATGATGCCCTCAACGCCATAGAGGCTCTACCAACTCTTGACCACCTGGACACACTTCCCACCATAACAGAAGTTAAGTGTGCTATAAATGAACTTGCATCTGGCAAGGCTCCAGGTAAGGATGGGATTCCAATAGAGGTTATCAGGAGTGGGCAAGACACACTCACTATACAGATCCACCAGCTAATAGAGCTATGCTGGCGTGAAGGACAAGTCCCACCGGATTTCAAAGATTCAAGCATCATAACACTGTACAAGAACAAGGGCGATCGGAGCGACTGCAACAACTATAGGGGTATCTCACTTCTGTGTATTGTTGGAAAAGTATTTGCCAGAATTGTTCTGCGCAGACTTCAAGTCCTAGGAGATCAAGTCTACCCTGAATCACAGTGTGGCTTTCGACAGAACCGGTCTACCACTGATATTCTCATTGCAACAAATGCAAGAAAAATGCTGTGAACAGAATCAACCACTGTTTATTGCCTTCATCGACCCCACAAAGGCATTTGATTTGGTCAGTCGTGAGGGTCTGTTCAAGGCACTAAAGAAGATTGGCTGCCCACCAACTCTTCTGTCCATTGTGGAATCGTTCCACACAGGCATGAACGGTATAATCAAGTTTGATGGTGCAACTTCTGAAGAATTTGAAATCAAGAATGGAGTTAAGCAAGGTTGTGTACTAGCTCCCACCCTCTTTGGGATATACTTTTCACTTCTACTGAAATATGCATTTCGTGATCAGGATGGTGGTGTATACATTCACTCACGCTCAGATGGCGGCCTCTACAATGCTCAGAGATTGAAGGCTAAGACCAAAATTAGGAGGGTACTGATCAGAGAGTTGCTTTTTGCAGATGATGCTGCAGTTACGACCCACTCTGAGGAAGAATTGCAATGTCTACTATCTGCATTCTCCAATGCTTGTTCTGAATTTGGTTTAACAATTAGCAAAAAGAAGACACAGATTATGTCACAAGGTGCACATGGGGTACCATCAATCTTTATTGACAACGCCGAACTAGAGATAGTAGACCATTTTACATATCTAGGATCAGTGGTAAATAGCAAATTATCCCTAGATCAGGAAATCAACATCCGGATTGGTAAGGCAGCAACAACAATGAACAGGTTAAGAAAAAGAGTCTGGGAGAACAGGAAGCTTACTGCCAAAACAAAAGTCCTTGTCTATCAAGCCTGTGTCCTTAGTACTCTTCTCTATGGCAGTGAAACCTGGACAACTTACTCACACCAAGAGAACAATTTAAACAGCTTTCATATGCGGTGTCTGCGAAGAATTCTTGGTATTAAGTGGCAAGACAAAATCACAAATACTGAAGTATTGGAAAGATCAGGTTGTGTGACAGTTTATTCCATGCTCAGTCTTCGTAGACTTAGATGGATAGGACATCTTAGGAGGATGGATGATGGTAGAATACCAAAGGATATCTTTTTTGGTGAATTACAGATGGGTAAGAGATCTCAGGGTCGGCCTCTACTACGATACAAAGATGTGTGTAAGCGGGACATGATTGATACAGGCATTGATAATGCACAATTGGAGCAAGTCGTCGCTGAACGCGTTGCATGGAGGGCAAATATCAGAAATGGAATAAAGTCAAAGGAGAAAATTATTGCAGAAAAGTCACACACCAAGCGTTTGAGACGTAAGATGGTGCATGATGGTGGAATTGACCACGTGTTCACATGCACCCACTGTGAACGGACATTTACAGCGCAAATTGGCCTTATCAGTCACACTCGCTACCGCCATAGTTAAAAGTTATTATGCCTTTTTAAAGCACAAACTATCGTCTGTCAAGACGGCAAGGTGCCAATGGCATCACCATTCAGAAAGCAATGGCAAACTACTGAACTGGCATGCCTAATAAATCACAAAAATCCAGTAAATCTCCCGTAGATAGGATGAGTTGGTTGAAGACCTTTGCCTTAGTAGGGGGTACAGTATTGTCCGACATGTAGGACGCGTGAGTTTCTCCAGATTCATCTTTATCATCATAATCATTATTTATATGATCATATGCGTGCTGTTTATTTTCTCCCCACGTTTCTATATCTGTCAGATAGATATGCATGAATATTATATCAGGCATTCTCGTCCATGACTTGGGGACATTAATTACAAGTACCTCTGGAGTTGGAGTGGTTTTGCTTGATGGCGAGGGACACTGTTAATAGGGAAAGCTAATCCACATGCAAAATTCAGTCCATCACTACTATAAAATAGTGTATGGACTACGCTTGAGTTCAAAACGAGCGAGTGCCAAATAAAAATATCAGGCATTCAGAGCGTGAATTATTTACCCACAGAAAGTATTAGAATCACAAGTATATAGGATTCATCATAATTATAATCAGTAGGTAGGAGCTGGATGGTAGAGGTGGATTTAAAACCATTGTTCTGGGCTTCCAGGTACCTAGAACAGGTACCAGAAAATGTCTTGGGAAATGGTGACTGGTGTGCATTGACCATGTCACACTCGAGTGCCATATTGTCTGAAAGAAATCTGGTGCTAGCAACGTATGCTCTACACACCTCAAGTTGTGTAAAGAGTGTCCTTTACTTGTTTTTTTGTGTGTGTGTGTGGCCAACTGGTGATTACAATCATATTTGGAATATATGTAATCAGAATTGAGAGTTTGATATAATGATACTGTAGAGGTAAGTTGATAATTATATTATACATTGTCAACATAAATACAAATTAATGGTAGAAATGGAAGTTTTACAATAAAACATGTTTAGAAAAGTTAGTGGCTATATTATGAATAATTTCCAAAGATAAATGCAGACAAATGGTAACATAGCAGGTTAACAGGGGGGTTTAATGAAACCAATAATTATATTTAGATTTCAATGCTGCGTAAGATGATACAAATATGTTTATTTTTGACAATTGTAGGTACAAAACAGAGTTTGGCTTTACATTGAAGGACCGTCAGATTTACGTCGACGACATTCGAGTCAGAGGTGTGGGTAAATCTCAGGCTGCATCACATTCTGAGATACCAAAAGCTTCAGAGCCACCAAAAAAAGAGAAGGTGAGTTTTAAACACAGAAGCAACAAAAAGTAGGCTGCACAATTTATTGCCTGATTTATTTAACTATATCTCGTCAGGTGCATCATATATCATATATATATGAATAGAAAAGGTGAATATTTTGGCCAAAATACATAACACATATAGTCACTGATATTGTTTGAATGTGGACATTTCTCACTCTGCATATAAATATACTACACATTCCGAAGCCTAGGATTGACTTATACAAAACCAGCCATACTCTGCAGATTAGCTGTGGAACAATTTTCCACAAGAAATCAAAGACATCACCAATCCATATACAAATAATCACAAATTATTTGAACACTATCTCAGTATGGATTAGCTTCCCTCTTAATAATAGAAATAATAATAATAATAAACCCCTAGTATAACAGCCAGCCCCCTTTTGGTAGACCAGATTATTCCAAATATCTAATAACAAGTGCCACACCAATATTTAATATTACTGAGTCGTGTAGTACCGATGTTTGCATTTTGCCCTTGCCTTTATAATGCATATATTTCATATTGTTGCTCTTCTCAGTTAGCCTTGAATAATGTGTGAATGAAATAATGTATGAAAGAGAGTTATAGAAGGGTAGAATGTTAGACAGGCCTGTGTGCCCAATTCTTAACCCTTTGAAAATAAAGTATGTTCGTTCGTTCGTTCGTATGCACCTTTCGAGATGCAGTAAAATGTGCTAAGATGTGTTCTATGTTTTTCAAGCCTTTGCACCTGAATCTCTTATACCTTGACTCCTGAGTGAAAAGCCTCATCATTTTAGCTTTATTTGTCATTTGTGATCTCTATTAATGAACTCCAAAAGAGTACAGCAGAATCTGAAATGTCTGAAGAACTTCACCTTAGAGAAGCATTCTTCTTTTTCTTCTTCTTCTTCAGCTTTCCGAGCCATTGAGGTTCTTTGCTGCAAATACAATCCGTCTCCATTCATCTCTCTGGTGGACCTTCTCTTGCCAGTCGTTGATTCCAAGTGCTTGTAGGTCTGTACATGTATTATCTCTCCATCGTCTTCTTGGTCTACCTCGGGGTCTACGGTCATTTATTTCCTGAGTGTAAGCGAGTTTTGTTTCCCTATTATCTTCCATTCTTTCTATATGCCCCAGCCATTGTAGTCTATTAGCCTTCATGATACCAGTGATTAGCAGGGACTTAAACAGATCATAAATGTCTTTGTTACTTCTTCTTTTCCACTCTCCACTTTGTGTATCCCTAATGGGTCCAAAGATGTCTTAAAATTTTGTTCTCAAAGGTTTGTAACAAGGCTTCGTCTCCTTTCGTTGTACTCCAGGTTTCAGAGCCATACAGCACAACTGGTCTGATCAGTGTTTTGTATATTGTGATTTTGGTGTTACGAGATAGCGCCTTTGATTTTAGTAGATGTTGTAGTGCATAGTATATCTTATTTCCAGAGTTGATTCTAGTTTGTATTTCTTCCCTTATGATGTTGGAGCAGTTGAAGATTGTACCCAGGTATTTGTATGTTTCCGTTCTTTTAATGGTCATATTATCTATTTGTATGTGGCCAGAGTTTCTAGCCATTCCGTCTCTTGAAATTACCATATATTCTGTCTTATCTTGGTTGATAACCAGCCCCATCTGTTGGGCTTTTTCCTTTAAGTGAGTCAATATTTCCAATGTCTTTTGTTCACTTTGCCCTATAATATCTATATAATCTGCATAACCAAGCAGCTTGCATGTTCCTCCAATATCACATTCCTCCTTTATCTTCCTTACAACTTTCTCTAGAGCCAGATTGAAGAGTAGCGGCGATAGTGCATCACCCTGTTTCAAGCCAGATGTTATTTGGAAGGGGTCTGATTTCCTGCCTTTATATGTTACTATATTATAAGTATCTTCCATGCATAGTCTGGTCATGTTGATTAACTTCCTTGGTTTTCCAAATTCCTGCATAGCATTCCATAGACTATTCCTATGGACACTATCATAAGCCTTTTTAAAATCCACAAAAATGTTATGGAGATCTCTTTTATATTCCCAATGTTTCTCGGCTATTTGTCGTAAGATAAATATCTGATCTTTTGTTGATCTGTTTTGTCTAAAACCTGCCTGGTAGTCACCTAATATGTCTTCTGAATATGGTTTTAGTCTATTTAGTAATACTGCAGATAGTATCTTATCCAGGATGTGGATGATCAATGGGAAATGTTAAAGAATTCAATCAATATGGCTGCAGAAACAACTATTCCAAAATTAAAGAAGGTGGGTCGTAAGAAATGGATGACTGAGGAAATTTTACACTTAATGGAAACAAGAAGACTCAACAAAAATAATCCTGCCAAATATGAAGAAATTCACAGACAAGTCAGAATATTATGTAGGAAGGCAAAAGAATCATGGCTTGAGGAAAAGTGCTTAGAAATTGAAAAACAACACAACAGTCAAAATACCAAATTAGTGCACAAAAGGATTCAGGAACTTACTAATAAAAGAACAAGTACATCAACAGGCTGTCTAAGAACTAAAGATGGCAAAATCATAATAGAAAAAGATCAGATTCTACATGTATGGACAGATTATGTGAAAGACCTGTATAATGATAACAGAGAGGAACAGTATGCTATTAGATTTAATAATGAAGGACCAGCAATTTTAAAGATGGAGGTTCAAAATGTTCTTAAGCATATGAAAGCTGGCAAGGCCCCCGGTGCAGATAACATCACAACAGAAATGATTAAAGCTTTAGAAGAATTTGGACTAGAGCAAGTCACTAGACTGCTGAACACATTATATGATACTGGAGATATACCTTCTGAATTATGTAATTCTGTATTTATTGCAATCCCAAAGAAATCAGGAACCTTAGAATGTGATCAACATAGAACAATTAGTATAATGAGTCACATCACAAAGATTTTGTTACGAATTATCATGCAAAGAGTGAGGAAGAAAATACAACCTGAAATAGGGGAAGAACAATGTGGTTTTGTAGAAGGAAAGGGTACAGTAAATGCTGTGTATATGCTGCGAACAGTTATTGAACGTGCTTTAGAAGTAAATAAGGATATACATCTTTGCTTTATTGACTACACAAAGGCTTTTGATAGAGTAAGACATGTCAACATTGTGGATATGCTGGCAGATCTACAAATTGATGGGAAAGACATTAGACTTATAAAAAACATATATTGGAAACAACAAGCTGCCATAAGAATTGATAATGAAGTAGGACAATACCAACCTATTAAGAGAGGTGTTAGGCAGGGATGTGTAATGTCTCCAGATCTTTTTTCCTTATACAGTGAAAATATTTTCAGAAATGTAGAAGACCTAAATGGAATCAGCATTGGAGGACGAAACATAAATAACATTAGATATGCAGATGATACAGTATTGATTGCAGACAATGCACAGGATCTGCAACAATTAGTAGACGCTGTGGTTGTACACAGTGAGCAGCTGGGGTTGGAATTTAATTGTAGGAAGACACAGGTTATGGTCGTCACTAGGAAGAACGAAGTACCACAATGTAATATACAAGTAAATGGGAATATTCTTCAGCAAGTGAATCGGTTCAATTATCTCGGAACAGTCATAACATCTGATGGCAGATGCCTTGAAGAGATTAGAACAAGAATCGCCATTGCGAAGATAGCCTTTAGCAAGATGAAAAACATTCTGAGCAATAAAATGATGTCAATTGGAACGAGAAAAAGAGTGTTGAGGGGATACATAGAGCCTGTTCTTTTGTATGGATGTGAAACTTGGACAATGTGCAGTCAAGCTGAAAAACATCTGATGGCTGCAGAAATGTGGTTTCTGAGGAAAATGCAAAGAATACCATGGACAGATAGAAAAACCAATGACCAAGTACTACAAGAGACAAATGAAAATCGTAGATTGATTAGAGAAATTAGACGTAGACAGTCACAATTTTTTGGACATGTTATGAGAAGAAATGGACTGGAGAACTTGATGACAGCTGGCAAGATCGAGGGGAACAGACCAAGAGGAAGACCGAGAGGAAAATACCTGGATGGCTTGGCCACATGGCATGGACGAGACAGGAACACTGAGCTGATCCACGACTCTGGTGATCGAGTGAAATGGCGAATCATGACCGCCCACGCTTTCCGGCATGGCACATGATTGATTGATTGAGTATCTTATAGCTTGTGGACAGTAGTGATATTCCTCTATAATTTCCACATTGGAACTTGTCTCCTTTCTTAAAGATAGGTATCAATAATGACTCTTTCCAGTCATGGGGTAATTCTTCTGTCCTCCAGATTTTTATTATTAGTTCGTATAGCTTTAGATGTAATGCATGGCCACCTGCCTTTATAAATTCAGCAGCAATTCCATCAGTCCCAGTTGCCTATTGTTTTTAAGTCGTGTGATTACATATAGGATTTCTTGAAATGTAGGTTCTTCAATTTGTGGTTCGCATGTTAGAACCTCTTCCTGTGGGAAAATGTTACTTGGAGCTTCACAATTTAGTAATTCAATAAAATATTCTTTCCATGTGTTGCACATTTCCTCATTGGTATTTATCATATTCCCATTTTTGTCTTTTAAACCATATGTGTTTTGTTGGTGCCCTCGTTTCATTGACTTCAGTTCTTTAAAAACTTTTCTGGATTCATTTTTCTGGTGATTAGTTTCCATATCTTTGATTATATTACTCATATATTCTCGCTTCTGCTGTCTGACTATTTTTGTAGCCTCTTTACATTCATTTCTATAATGCTCTTCCTTTTGGATGTTATTGATGTCATTTAACCATACATGTCTGGCATTCTTCTTCCTAATGACTGCTTCTACACATTTTTGATTGAACCATCTGTTCTTTCTATGCGTGGTTAACACACCGAGACATTCTTCTGCGGTAGATTGAATTGTATTCTTGATGTTCAACCAAGTTTGGTCAACGCTTTCCTCCGAAGGGTTTTGCAGAGTTTCAAGTTTACATTTTATTTCATCTGTAAATTTCTCTTTGACTGTAATGTCTTGTAGTTTTTCTCTGTTATATGTTGGGTGTAATCTTTGTAATTTAGTATAGAAAGCTCTCTTAAGTTTTATTTTAAATTTTGCTCCAACGAGGAAGTGGTCACTGTGGCACTCAGCTCCTCTATAACTTCTGACTTGCTGTATGTTTGATACATTTCTGTTGTTAATTAAAATGTGATCTATTTGATTATAGGTTCTCTTGTCACATGATTTCCAAGTTTGTTTGTGTATATCCTTTCTTTGTAGTCTGGTACTGCTAATCTGCAGTCCTTTGGCTTCTGCCAGGTTGATGACTCTCCATCCATTATCATTTGAAGTTGTATGTAGGCTTTCCATACCGGCCACTTTTTTATTAGTTTGCTCTCTACCTATTTTTGCATTGAAGTCTCCCAGCACAATCAGGATGTCCTGTTTGGGGGTTTCTTCTATGACATCTTCCAGATCATTATAAAAGTCTTCTTTAATATCATCTTCTTTCTCTTCAGTAGGTGCATGTACATTAATCATCGTTATATTTTTCCATTTACCTTTTATTCGTAATTTACTAATCCTGTCATTAAAAGCTTTAAAGTTTAAAACGTTCCCCCATAACTCTTTTTTGATGACAAATCCTGTTCCTAACTCATGTTTATTTTGGGTGTTTCCTCCATATATTATAATCATTCCATTTTGCTCTAAAGTACCCTCTCCTGGCCACCTTATTTCTTGAATTGCTGTTATATCCATTTGATATTCAACCAGCTCCCGGGTTAATTCTTCGGCCGCTCCAGCTCGATATAGTGTCCGTACATTCCATGTTCCAAATCTCAAAAGTCCTTTAACGTTCCAAGGTCGTTGTCCAGATAAGTTAGTCCGATATCGAGGCTCATGTATTTGTTTCGTAACAAAGAAAGGTTTTTATAAAGGTGGGGATGTTAACCCTACGCTTCAACCCCCAACCTGTAGGACCAGGGTGTTTCTCTTTGTCTGTTCTCTACCCTTTGACCTGTCCTGCTTGGGAGGCCCTGCTGGTAGCTACGCTACCGCCAGCATAGCTCTCAGGGTCATTGAGAAACTCAAGCTCCCCCACCACGACAAGGTGGAAACACCATCGGGGGAGTTAGAGAAGCATGAATCCAAATATATGCAGGTGGATCTGCAACTAGAGCAATGAAGAACAGCGGCATAGGAGCATATGTAGTCTTCTTGTGCTGCCTATCATATCCCAATAAAATATAGGCCCTGAACCAACTCAGGCCAAACCCTTTGTAGACTTGTTAATGATTGTTTACATTGTGCAACTAAAGTGTTCTATGGGATAAGGTAGACAGTCCCGTGCCAACTCTCCTTAGTTGCCTCTTACAAACATGCATGGTAGGTTAGTGTGTTACTATTCTTTGCTCCCCTCATGGCCCCAGTAACTTACGGGTGCCAATATGACTAAATCGTATGTAAATTAGAAGTCAGCATAGCTGAGAGGTTTAACTCACTTAAACTGTCTCTTCTGAAGGGTGGAAATATCACAATGTACCTGTAAACTGGCTTTGTGGCGAAGGTGTTTCGATTGCACTTCGTAATCTTGCATATTGTGTTCAAAACACAGCTGCGGGTGATTTGGAAGTAGACCGCCTTGCGTTGGTTTCCATATAATGGTATAAGTCCTGGTCATTCAGAAAGTAATGGCAAACTACTGAACGTAAACTTGCCCATGGATCACAAACTGCCAAAAAATGCTGGAGTTGACTGCAACGTCCTGTAAAGTTTATGCAACTAACTTTTTTAAGCAGTAAACAAACACAACACTATTGACATCCTTATAGCAAAGGCCAGAGAAAATAATCCTGATTGGGCAAAATAAGTGAATTGTAATCATGTAACTGTTATTGTATTTCTTGATTTGAGTAGTCTAATTTAAACAGCTTAATGTATATGTCTTTCTCTAACAGACTGTTAAAACGCATTTTGAAGAAGGCATGCTGGATACAGATGTATATCTGCTAGATGATTTATGTGCCGGCCATACCGTGACTGGGCCTGCAATTATCATTGATAACAACAGGTAACATTATTACCACAGCACTAGTGCTAGTTGCAGTGAGAAAAAGAGTGTTACAGTTCTATACATAACCTAAGCTGTTGTATTCATGTGAAACATGCATAATAAGTAGACGTGCTGAGAAACATCCGGTGGCAGTTGAAATGTGGCTTCTGAAGAAAATGAAAAGAAATACTATATTCTGCCAGAAAAAAAAATAAATGGGTCATTCCTTCAAGAATCAAATGAAAACCAAACGTTGATTAGAGAAATTAGATCTAGACAGTCAAGATATTTTGGGCATGTTAAGAGGATAAATGAACTTGTAAACTTAGTGGCATCTAGCAAACGTGATGGGAAAAGAGCAAGGGGAAGGAATAGGAGATGAATATCTGGGTGGCTAGGCCACATGGCATGCTAGGGATGAGAGCACAGACCTGACCCAAGATTGGTGATTGAATGAAATGACATGATTGCCCATGTCTACTGGCATAGCCCATGATGATGATGCCTTTCTTATATTTTAATCAGGTTAGATCACTTGTCATCTTCACATCACATGTTGGCTGCAGTGGATCTCCAGAATTTTCTGTCTCCTGCCTTGACAGTAGTCTGTTGTCCTTGTTGTCTTTCTCTTACTTTAACTATAGTGCAGTGGCTGGCACTCTTGCCTGCCAACCCAGGGGTCATGTCGAGGCTGGGATTATTTCATTGATTTGGACTCCCAGTTTAGAATGGAGGACAGGACATTTTCTGGGAAGTAAAGGTGGTCGACACGATATTGACCAAAATACCCGCGGAGAGTCAGTTTAGGCTAAAAATATGAGGTTAGCACCATATACCCATCAGGCTTCATAGCGGGAGAAGAGCTCCATGCTTTTTTTAAACTTTAATTCCTCTTATATGCTCACCTTCCATAATTCCTCATATTTGCTCACCTTTCATCTTATAATATTTTGAAACAGCATGAGAAATTAATACATAGATATTGATTGGCACTCACAGAGGATAAAGGAAAGAAAAATAAGAAGACATGCCAACAGCAGAAAAAAAAGTGAAAGCTATAAGCATACTAGAATATAAATCTGTCACCTTCTATTGATGATAGCACCTTGCTCACTGTATACTTGTACTACAAGTGAAAGGTTAAAGGTGAGAGGATCGACTTCATTGTACCGAGTTTGATCCCATCTGGCTTGGTCATTCTCTACAGACTGGCAAGCCGCCTACTGTGAAAATCGTACAAAGCACATACTTCATAGCTCCAGCGATGGGACCCAGGTGGATTCTGGAAAGTTGCATTCATGATCTGAATGGCACAGTCTGAAAGTGAATCTAAGGCCTCCAGGGCTGAAGTAGACAAGTTGACCAATTTGTTAAATATTGCCAGCAAGACATCCCTAAAAGGTGTCATCACTAGCCAGGTCTGTCACTTACCTGAACCTACAACAGTGAAATATGGATATAATTCATACCCAGCCATTTCTACAAGACTGTATTTCACATGTACTTCTATTAGCCAAGCATATGTAATGGTTGTGGTGATGACACTAATTCACAAACTGCTAGAGTTGATGACATGACTGTTATGTCCTTTTCACAGGTTTACTTTAATATCTTTGCTCTTATGGTCCACTTTCACAGGGATAAATCATGGGCAGGTTTAGATACTGGCATCTATCTGTAATGCATTTTGTGTTACTGTTTCAGCCACATGCAGTATTCTTGGCTATCATTATTGCATTTGTTATTTGTAAAGTATCTGCACAGAATAGAACGACTAAACTGATATAACAGAAAATGTGGACCTGAGAGAGAGAGAGAGATAGAGAGAGAGAACGAACAAACGAACGGACAAACTTTATTTTCGAAGGGTAACAAATTGGGCACGCAGGCCCGTCTTACATTCGGCCCTTCCAATCACTCATCTTTTGTTCATCACAGTGCATAGTGCATTCACATAGGACAAAAAACATTGTCAAATGAATGTTGTAAGCATAAACAATGCATGTTACCATGTTATGAGACAAATCCCCCACACACCCATCTCCTGTCCATCCGCGTGTCCCCCACACACACTTCCACCACCCAACCACACACATACCCACAGGCACATACATGACCCCATCCATCCACGCATCCCCCAACCAACACATCCCAAACACACCCCCACATACATCATCTCCCTACCCACACACACACAGCTCCCATCAACCACACATTCCCCACCCACCCACACACCTAGGCACACATGCATGCAACCACCCATCCATACCCACCCACACGCACACATCCTCCACCCATCCCATAATCTACCAACACTCACCCACCCACATATCCTCCACCACCCACCCACACACCCCCAAACACTCAGCCAAACACACATCCCCCAACCATATTTCCAACACCCCCACACACATATTCCCGCCAAATCACATATCCTGCACTTACCCACACACAAAACCCAAACCCACCCACACATCCCCCTTGCACACATATCACCCACCACACAATCTCCCCCACCCACACCTCCTGCACCCACACATCCCCTCCCACCCCCAACCTACACACACTCACCCTCCCACACATCCTCCATCCACCCACTCGCCAACCATCCCACCCCGATCTCCAAACCCCAATCACACATCCCTTAACTACACATCTCATCACCCATCAACACATTCCTCATCCAAAAACACACACCAACCACCCACACACACCCCACCACCCACATATACGCATCCCCCCACACACACATCCCCCCACATGCATTCCCCATACACATCTCTCACCCACACACAGACATCTCTCCACCCACCCACACATCCCCCACCTACAAACATCCTCACCGGCCACACATACATCCTCCACCCACTCACATTTATCCCATCCACACTCACACTCTCAGACCCACACAGACATATCCCACTCACAGACACACCCCACACCCATCCCCCACACCCATCGCCCACACCCATCTGCAACCCACACACATCTCCCACACACCCATTCACCACCCAAATACACATTCTCTACCCACACCCCCAAGAGAGAGAGAGTGTGCTAGACTGATTCCTGTGTATCAAGAGGCGAGGAAAGACTCTGGTGCTGGATAGAACACGCGTTAAGAATACCTGTTAATAATATAACTAGATAGTCCTTCTTCTGGAACACACTGGGCAAATGAAATAAGAGCGAGACTTACAAATTCATGGAGAAGAGAATTAGCGTTGAACAGCAGGAGATAGCAAAAGATATGAAGGTTTGGCATGATTTGCTTGAGTGCCAATGCTGCAATGGAAGATAAAGGCAGAAGAAGAACTTTTAAATGACTGAGATATAATTTTATTGATATTTTAAAATAATTATATGTTTTGTAGTTTTTAAAGTGCATCAGTTGTGAAGATACTTCCACTGATTTACTCATGAGTTTTAGTTTTTGCATATCAGTCGTTGGTCACGGTTCCAACTTCATGGCAAAGGCTCACCCCATATTGCTCCTTTCCTGTACTAGTGTATATCACACAAAATGCTCCTCACTGTCCTGTGTGATAAGTGGACCAGACGGAAAATCCAACAAATGAATAGCACACTTAGGCATACATGCATAAGGCCGCTGCCAGAATGCCAACACAACAGTCCACCACTAAAATTACAGGTCATCGTCAATGGAAGCGGCAGTCACTAGAAAATCAGTAGTTGCACACACATTACTGCACGAGGCAAAACAAGTAAGTTCAGCAACTGACCATCCACCATTTTTCTGAACAGGCAGTTCAGAATACAAACAACCGTGAATAGATGCAAAAGCATTCCACATGAAATCCACAGCTCTCAGTGTCACTCCACACACATAACTCAGCAACTGGGAAATGAAACCATGTACTACCATTCCAACATGAGGACAATGCATAAGCAAATCATAGCCAGAAGCAAAATCACTCCAGAGGCCTTAACAGCTCAATAGCCTATATGCCTTACTGGACCAGAAGCAGTCCATTTTGCATGTATCTTCATAGAACTAAGAATACTTGGAAATGAGAATAAGAGACAGGGGAGGATACTGAGGGAGCTGCAGGAGGTAGCAAAAGAAAGGAGGCTTGGCATGAGTTAGTTGAGGGCCTGTGTTCCTTTGGGGGATAATAGATAGTAGAACAAGAGGATTTTATCTTGATAATGTTTTACTGTTTGTGCAATTGTATTTTTATTTTGTATAGTTTTTGTATTTTTTATCTTTATTATTATAAAAATGCATTAATTTGCCTGAGAGAATTTTGCTATTCAGTTTAGGATTTTAGTTTTGTTTTCATTTTTTTGTAGTGCATGTGTTTTTAAATTAAACTTATCTGTTTATTTGATACACAGAACTATCAGTTGTTATGGCCATTGAAATAGCACAAGAAATAAATTCACAGATATTGAGTAGCACTCATAGAAATAGAGGTCAGAAGTAGAAATTATAGGTCACACTAGGTTGTATAATCGACCAAAAGCGTGCGACTCTGACCAGACATGTGAAACCACAACAAGGATGAAACGAATACACAGACAACCAATCAGAATCCAGGTAGCAGAAATATGTACTCCTATCTACACAAGCAGAGAAAGGAACACCATATGGGCCCCAATTATAATCGACCGAAAATTTGGCGGTTGAACGGGGCTGGAACATTTTGTTTCAAACAAGCAAGCAAGGCAGTATAAAACTTGGAAGCTGTAGTGACCACACAGGGATTCGAACTTGCTATCTCCAAATGATGACAGCACCTCACAGAAAAAACATCTAGTTGGCCTTTTGTGGAAGTACACCTGCTCCTTCATTGAGGCGTTGTTGACATATGTAGATGGCATGTGGGATATCCCAGTATAGTCACTATAACTTTCAATTGTTGTAATGTTTAGACTGTCCTCTAATCTCTACTTCTGTCTTCTATTTCTGTTTGTGCCGATTAATACCTGTAAATTTATTTATCTGTTTATGTTTTACTATTTGCTTTGTTTAAATACCTATCTTCATGATGTAATGTTTCTTCTTGGTGGCTTTACTTTGAAATATCAACTTGCAGCACAATCCTTGTTGAACCGAACTGTGTCGCAGAGATCAGTCGACATGGCGATGTCCGCATCAAAGTTGGCAGTGCCAATAAGAAAGTGATTGGAACAGACCTTGATGCCATACAGCTTTCCATCTTTTCTCACAGGTTTATGAGCACTGCCGAACAAATGGGCAGGTAATGTTGACTAGCCAGATTAAGTTTTTTCCTACAATATTTTCTTTATTAATTATTAGCAGATTTATTTGTTGTTGAAAAAAAAAAAAAAATAACAAATCACCAATAAAACAGAAATGTATACCACATTGTATGCACTCTAGTTTTATGTTAGTTGGGTGGTGCTATTAGTGCAACCTATAACTGATTAAGTGCCATGGGATGATTAAATGTCTTAAGCAGCTTCCCATTTCTGCCATGGAATTATGTACAGTAGTTTTCCCTATGCAACCCCCTTTAATTTGATATATAATACAACATGTCTACTACCATATAAACACTGTTAAGTCATAACTGTGACACACCCCTATATCCTATTTTCCACCATCCATTATTGTTAGGTCGACACCTACTTTTGTTTGGCACTGAATCTTACGTGTGTTTCTGACAATACTTAGATATGTATACTTATGGAACTGTGATACCAGTGGCTTTATTTCTGACATTCTTTTGTACATCATGCTTGCCTGCTGATGGTCATGTGTTTGAGTCCCTGTATAGGCTGGAATTTTTAAAAATTGACCTGGGCTTCCAGGTCAACCCTGCTTAAAATGGGTACCAGGAAATGTATTGGAAAGTAAAGGAAGCAGACGTGATATTGACCACATGACCCTTTGAGTGCTGATTGCTGTATAAAATATGGGGCTAGCACCATTTACCCAGTAGGTGTCGAGGCATGTTATGGGACAGAAATGGAATAAGCCTGCAAACAAAGCTGAAAGTCTATAAAGCAGTTGTATTATTCACACTGTTATATGCTTGTGAAACATGGACTGTTTATCAGCGACATGCTAGGAAATTAAACTACTTCCACATAGTCTGCCTTAGGAAACTATTGAAGATTAAATGGCAAGGCAAGATCCCAGACACTGAAGTTCTAGAAAGAGCGTTCATGCCCAGTATCCACTCTCTACTAATGAAAAATCAGATTCGCTGGGCGGGTCACTTAACTCGTATGCCAGATCACAGGCTCCCGAAACAAATTTTTTACGGCGAGCTGCGTTGTGATAAACGCTCCCAAGGCGTCCAGAGGAAGCGCTTTAAAGATACTCTGAAAATCTCACTGAAAGCTTTTGGAATTCATCTTGACACTTGGGAGACTGCTGCTAAAGACTGCTGTGTGGTGTACATCATTACATAAGGGTGCAGTCACTTGTGAAGTAACCAGGACTGCAAGAGCTGTGAAGAAAAGGCTGGACAGAAAAACCACTACAGGAGATCCTCCCCCTGGAACATCAAGCATTCTTTGCCCGCATTCTTTGCCCACATTCTTTGCCCGCATTGTCAAAGAACATATCGAGCCAAAATAGGCCTTATCAGCCATCTTAGAACTCATGGCTCCATACCCTCAACCCCACTGGATGAAATTAATGGTCATCATCATTCTTGATGGACAAACAACAACATCAAGGCATGTAGAGGGGTCATTTATGTTTTTCTTTTACCATATACCCAGTATGTCTCAAGGCGTGGACAAATGGTCCTCTTACTTTTTTCTCTCACATTCCTTGTCTGTCTCACATAATCTGTCTCACATGCTTACTCTTTCTTTCATTCTCTGTCTCATTATTATACATTTTCTCACACTCTCTGTCTCACATAATCTCAGTCTCACATGCTCACTCTTTCTTTCATTCTCTGTCTCATTACCACACACTCTCTCACACAATCTCAGTGTCACATACGCACTCTTTCTTTCATTCTCTGTCTCATTATCACACACTCTCTCACACTCCCTATCTGTCTCACTCAGTTTCAATTTCACATGCTTAGTCTCTCTTTACATCCTCTGTCTGATTATGACTGTCTTTTATACTCCCTTGACACTTCCAGACTGAAATAGACAGCAATGTTTACCAGACCTTGTACTGACCAGACCTCAGTTTTGTTGCGTGTACTTTACGATTCCTGAAGTCATTGATAATACAGTGAACAAACCTTGCCTATATGTCCTCACTGTTTTGAGTCTTTATTGAGTGTTTGTGTTTCTGTTTATTAAAATAAAAATTTACAAACGGTATGAACTTTTATCAACAGGGTTTTACAAAGGACATCAATATCAACAAACATTAAGGTAATAACTTTGATTCTTATCTGAGTGACACGGTATGAGTACTGCAGTTTCTCTTAACAGTTTTATTTGCTTTCAGAATAAAAATACCATTGCAGTTTTCTTTGCTGTCAGTATCATGTGCTGTTAACAGACTGTCTTTTCAGCTTCTGTGCTGCCAGCAGAATAAATGTTTATGTTATCAGAAAAAAATATGATATTGCCATGCTTTCTACTAAAATAAGGATGAAATTAATTAATGATTTCTTCTGTTTCATCTTATACTATTTCTCCTTCTTTCATCCCTGTTCCTTCTCTTCCTCTTTTTCCTTGGTTTTCTTTTTCATCCCACATTGCGCTCTTGTTTGACTTCCCCGCTCTTGACTTGATGCTCTTGCAGTCTGGTCAAGGTTACAGATTCGCAGTCGTCACTTAATTTGTTTAATCGCCCTGCCTCTTTGGTGGCATTCACTATTCAGCTGGTCCATTGCTAGTCCACTTTCCACAATAGCCTAACTTGCAAGCCTAACAGCTTGTTCATTTTCTCTTACACCCATGAGGCCTGGCACAAAATTAAACCTGGTTTGTGTCAGGCTTTACCTCCTAAGAGACTCCACCTACTGTCTTTAAGCCCAGCACAACCGATCTTCCTGAGCATACTCATCAAGTCACCAAGAAAGCATACCTCTATGAAAGTCTCTGTCTCCAGCCAGGCTATTGGTCATCAGTTCTGTTAGGTTCTAGTATCACTTTGACAGATGCCAACAGCGCCGTTTACCTTTACTTCTGGATAGCAGGACAAAGAACAGCAGAAAGTGTTGTTGTTGATCCCAAAGCTGATGAATTGTCTACTCAAGGCGGCTCCCCAGCAGAAACACACCATAAGAATTTCATCATTTATTAACCTAAATAAAAATTATTTCTTTAAAATGTATTTACAGAGCCAGTCCAATATCCCCATCATAATGAGCAATGCCTTGTCTTAGTCATGTCCAGATATGCATTGACCCAGGCTAAGGCTTATTTAAGGGTCACAAATGGTTTTGGACATTCCCTACATAGGAACGTAACTGACAGCAATAGGCAAAACTCAAGAGAGAAATGTCAATGGATGGCATAGGTAAAGAAAACAATCATGCAAGTAATATGGATTGGCGATTTCCCCAAAAGAGAGGAATGGATTCACACATGGGAGACAGGGAAAAATATCCATGAAGTCCCTATAATCCTTTGTAGAGAATGTAGAACGTGCTATAGTGTGAGAGCTCATAAGACTGCTGTCGAATGATATAATTGGGGTGGATAATTTATTAGTATATACTGATGGATGATTGCAATGAGGAGAGAAATCTGGGTAGTTCTTCATATTTATATGAAGGAGCTAGATCATCACAGAGCAGAGTGGAGCATTTTCCCTCATGAGAATGGAAATTTATGTGGTCATTGCCACTCTAAGATGGCTTTCTGAGACTTCATTCAATAAGGCAGTTGATACTAACATAAAGAAATGTGGTGGGTGATGAAGCAGAGGCTAATGTAATCAACTGGTCATTGGAGCTATAAGTATCCATACCCTTTGACATCTTGTGAAGGAGACAGAGGATATATGGACATGTCCCAAGTGTTGTGACATTAATGCTGGATGACAGCTTCCAACAATTTCAATTTGTGACCACATGGCAACAGACAAAGGTGGCAGGGATTCATAGGAAAGAGTTCATCACACATCACACATCATGTGAAAAACATCTTAATCACATGTCACCCAATTCTCAAGTCAGAGTGGGTTTGCCTGATGGCGAGGGACACTGGTAAGGGAAAGCTAATCAACACGCAAAAGTCAGTCCAGTGTACTAGAAGTAGTAACATGTGTATGGACTATGCTTGAGTTAAAGCAAGCGAGCACCCAAAAATAAAACATATCACACATTAGATGTCACACGTAACACATCACTTGTTGTGTGGGACTGCTATAGATTAATGTGTATATTTACTGTAGTGTGGTAACTTCAGCTACAGGCACAGGGAAAGTTAGGCCCTTGTGCTATTTTTGTTGTTGATGCTCGCTTGCTTTAACTCAATCGTAGTCCATACACACTACTTCTGGTAGTGCTGGACTGAATTTTGCGTGTGGATTAGCTTTCCCTATTAACAGTGTCCCTCGACATCAAGCGAACCCAATATGACTTCAGAGGTACTTGTAATTTACGTCCCCAAGTCAAGGACGAAAGTCAACATTTTAGTCCACCACTATTCGATGCAGGGGTTGAACCCCTTACCTCGGCATCAGCACATTGGATGTTTAAGAACACACTTCTTATCCATTCGGCCAATCTGACCTACAGGCTCTTGTGTTATTTAAAAGGCACCAGCTGACTGTGCTGGTTTTACAGAACTCCATGCAAGAATTCTGCCATTCAACATCATCATACACCTGGATAAATCACCCTTCATAGACTTGAACTGACTGGCAGGGAATCTCAGAGTTGACGGCCTGTAGAGGTGCAATGTCCAGAAATCATGATGTGCAAAAGCCTATGACACTCCCAAATCATAGGTAAATGATGTCCATTGAAGTTGTGCTCTACTACTTTGACAAATGTGTTCTAATGTCCACTAAGTCTGATTCCTACTAACTGATTAAGTGCTGTGGGATGATTAATTATCTTCAGTGACTTCCTGTATCTGCCATGGGCTTATATATCACAGACATGTTGTCATTGCGTTATATTACAACATGCCTGCTACCATACTAACAACTTTTAAGTCATACTTGTGACTCACCCCTACTTCTCAATTCCGTCATTCATTTTTGTTTGGTCCAAACCTACCTTTTGTTTGGCACAAACAATTAAATTCAAGTGTCCATTGAACGAGAATTACTGATTGTATACGACCTCACAAGATATTATCTCCTAACTTTAACTCGTATTTAATAAATAAATGCATGACATTTGACCCTTGACAACTGTGATCCTGCATTCTGAAACGTTGGGATATATTTGTGCTCAAGCTAAATCAATCTGGTGATTTGCAGGAACGTCTAGATTTTAGCTGTGCCATGTTTGGTCCAGACGGTGGTCTGGTGGCCAATGCTCCTCACATCCCAGTTCATCTTGGAGCCATGCAAGAGACTATCCAGTATCAGGTGAGAAATAGTTTCCTCTCAATTTAAGCAGATGCTTTCTCCTGGCAGCTGGCTTTGTGTCGAAAGGGTTACGGACGCAGTTCATAATCCCGCATACCACGTTTGAAACACAGCTGCAGGCGATTTGGCAGAAGACCATCTTGCATTGGTTTTTTATGAAAATGGTATGGGTGCTGGTCATTCAGAAAGTAGTGGCAAATTATTGAATGTAAACTTGTCCAGGAATCATGAACAGCCAAAAAATGCTGGGGTTAACTGCTACATTCTGTAAATGATATGCAACTTACTTTTTGTTTCTTCTGGCAAGACATGGACATCTACTTCTGCCCCCTTCTTGTGATTGGGGACCAGTCAATACATATGAATTTATTCATTTTCATACTCACTTCAGCCAAAACACATATGGCAAGCACATACATGCACATAGGCATGCAGAGATAATGAGAGAGGGAGTGAGTGAGAGAGATAAATACATTAGGAGAGAGAGAGAGAGTGTGTACAATAAAGGTAGCAACAGTAAAATATAAAACAATTGTATTTGCCATTAAGGCATCTTGACAAGTAAAGGATCCCTTTTCATGTCAGGGGGCATATTGGGTGTATTGTGCTGGCCCCACATATTTAGATCTTTCAGGACTCAATGGGTCACCCCAATGTGTTACCAGGCCCATAAGGGAAGCAGAGAATAGTATCACTAGCCAACCATGCATGTCACCAGAGGTGTCTAAGCAGGGTTGACATGGAATTGGGTTCTCCATCCTGCAGGATACTGCAAAGTTCAACACCGACCCCTTTACATACCACAAGTTAAACAAATCTATGGTGAGTGTTACACAGGCTCCTCTACAAACCAAAAATTAAACAGAAAAACGATGGTGAGTATTTCATTGGCTCTTTTAACCCTTTACAGGGCAGACGCTTGTCCATTTTCTAGCCCTGAATGGGCAAGATTTTTTCAGGTTCGGTAAAATTTCGGGTCGCGTTAAGGTCACAAATAAGGTGTTAGTCAACCGATTTTAGTTAAATAAACAACACAATGAAGGGAAAAGCATGCAGAATATGTTACTCACGTGATTGTTGTCGGTAATCCATATATGAACACAAATATTTACGAAATATGGCATGTTGTTTGTGATTTTCCGTCATCTATAAGGCAATTTACAAACACATTTTCAGAATCATAATCACTTTCTTTAAAGTCCGACTCAGACTGCTAATGCAAAGTAACGCTTTGCACTGATATCTAGCTCCGATTAATAGTCAACTTCATGCCCTTTAATGTCATTTAAATTGAACAGAGCGAAATCTCGGCTATCACTTGAAGAATCGCCGAAATCCATTTTGAAAAACAGCGTAAAAATCCCGAAAACTATCAAAAATTGTCCGTAAAAGTCCGTTCAAATTTATACTATCGCGTTTACAAATGGTGGCCATGTTGTCAAGCTGTCGGTGAAAGCGAAAGTAGCCGTCGGAAGTGTCGGAAAGCCGAGAGATCGCGTTTTTACAATGCATAATAGTATCGGCCGGAATCGGACGCTACGATCGTTTTATGGCATCGGCCGGAATTGGCCGCTGTGACCTGTAAAGGGTTAAGAACCAGAAATATAAAAACACCAGTGGTCAGTATTACACTAGTAGCCCCTAGTTGGGGCACTATCAGGCTATGCTGGTGAAGACAAATCCAACAGCCACAGAGAATTGGATACAGTCCAGTGTGTTATGATGATGAGTGCATTCAAAATTACTCTACATAGACCGGAGTACGTAAACACCAGAAACACTTCATTGCTTCAGCACACAAATATTTATAAACATATATAAAGTAGTTTGAAGAGGACATGATGTGTGAACTTGCATTGGTTTATCTTCTTACAGATGAGAACTTTGGGTGATAATTTTAAAGAAGGAGATGTCATTCTAAGTAATCACCCAGAAGCTGGGGGAAGTCACTTGCCTGACCTCACTGTCATTACACCAGTGAGTGCTGTCCTCTTTGTTTCCATATGACAGAATAATTATATTTATTATTTGCTTGTTGCAGAATTTTTCTCAAATTTAGCGTGACATTATCTATTTTAATGTCTTGTTTTTGTGACATTGGTATAGAATTTACACTTTACAGATCATAATTTGTGTTAAGTTTTGCAGAACGGTTGTGCTTTCGTGCTGGTAGATTTGTTTTTATTCATCGCCGTTGTGTTCAACTTCCCAGAATTCTCCATCCTATTATGCTGCTAGAGGTTAGAGGTTAAGAGTACTTGTTCTTTAAGTTTCTGTGTGCTGGTGGTGGGGTAGTGGGTTAATTCCTTACACCTGCCAGTTGGACCTAAACGTTGACTTGTTGTTCAGAAAGTAATGACAAACTACTGAACATAAAATTGCCAATAAAATAAATCTGGAGTTGATCATAGTGTCCTGCAAAGGATATGCATCATTCTTTTTAATTACACTGCTAAATTTATATTTATATTTGAATTCTTGATATTGTTTTCAGTTGTTTTTTTGTTTGTTGTTGTTGTTGTTGTGTGTGTGAGGGGAGGGGGAAAGCTGTGGCATGTCTGATTCACATTTAGAAAATACCGGGTTAAATCACAGCATGGGACTGGAAATGTTTCCATACTCATTGGTATCCAATGATACCAAACAATTCCCCTGATCCCTTGGGTTGTGAGATTGCACACCTAGCCTACTTAGAAAAGGGTGAAAAACAGGAGGTCCCCTGGCCAAGTTTCACACGAAAAATAATCTCATGACCGTTGGAAATTGCAAAGAGTAGGCCATATGGTCACTGCCCTGGCATAATTGTTAGGAAAGAAATTCTATCCATGGTTAGATAAAGCTCATGACCTTGGGTGGAATCTGTCTAGAGGAAGGAAACCTGACATGAATGCACATGAAGTAGTGCACACAGTCCTTTGTGATTTTCTATACAATTTTATGTTTAGTAGTTTGTCATTACTTTCTGAAAGGCTGACACTCATACTGTTGGGAAAATGTGTGAAAAGTAGTCTGCTTCCAAACTGCCTGTGACTGACTTCTAACTTGGTGCTCACGATACAGAAAATCAATTTGATCATGTCAGTAGTAACAAGAAAGTTAGATCATCTCTACATCATGTAACAGTTTTCAGAAGTGCAGATGTAATTATCTACCGATAAGTAAAATTAAGTTGAATCTCAGAAGATATATGAGTAAACATGAATAATAATCAAATTTAGAATTATCAACAGAGCATACGACCACACCTGGAACACGGGTCAACTGCATGGTGTTCAGCAGCAAAAACCACACTACAAGAGCTGGACAAAGTGCAAAATCAAGCTCTTAGAGTCATCACAGGAGGGATGAAATCAACCCCTATAGTAGCAATGGAGAAAATGGGGAGGACACAAGCTTTAAGAGAACGCAGAGATACAAAAACACTAATACAAGCAGAAAAGTTTCTCAGCTTGCCAGGCCACCCTATGAAGAACAGATTTGAAAACTTAGCGATGGGGCGGTTGAAAAGAAGTAGTTTCATCCACCAGGCCAAACAACTCTGCAGAGAAACCATCGATCTTCCCACAGTTGGTATCCCCCTGACAACTATTCCAGAGCGAACCCCGTGGAAAGATGAACATAGAATATCGCTACAAATCCAGTCAAAAGTGAGAGGAATATTTGACAAGGAAGAACAGAACAGTGTACAGCGCAGAACAGCCACTCTCAGCTTCCTTGATGACGAATACCCACAGGACCTCTGGATCCGAGTCTACACAGATGGGTCAGCACAAAATGCTGTTCGAAATGGAGGAGCGGGAGTGTATATAGAATACCCAAATAACACTAGAGACACGGCCAGAATTCCAACGGGAAAGTACTGCCATAATTATGATGCTGAAATTGAGGCAATCAAGATAGCCACAGAGAAATTGCAAAATACCAGCCATGGTACACAACCTGTGGTGATATTGACAGATGCAAAATCCGTAATAGAGGCGCTCCTGTCTGGGAAATTGCCAGTTCTGAGGACACTACTTTCTGAACTTAGCAGTCATCGTAAGATCACCATACAGTGGATACCATCCCACTGTGGAATCCCCGGAAACGACAGAGCTGATCGATTGGCTAAGGAAGGAGCACAAGAAGAACAACCAGATGTGCCTATTACATACCACCAAAAGAAAAGAATGATCAAATCAGTCAGAAGGCCACCAAACCTTATTCAAGACGACTACCACGTTATGGACAGACCAGAACAGGTCATTCTTCTGCGCCTCAGAACAGGACACAATAGATTACGCAACCACATGTATACAAAATTCAAGATTGGTGACTCAGCCATGTGCACATGTGGTTTGGCGTCGCAGACAGCAGAGCACATACTCCAGGATTGCCCAAACTACAACATATCCAGGCGAACCTTCTGGCCTAGAGAGACAACAGTGGAAGATAAACTCTATGGACCGCTGAATGAACTAAAAAAGACTGTTAGATTCATACAAGAGACAACATTGCAGTTATAAACATAATTTAGGCGAACGAAAGAAGAAGAAGAAGGATATCATTAAATCAATAAACACATAGAGAAGAGAATTAGAGACAGATTACTAATGTGGAGAGGACGCGAATGGAGCTGTGGGTGATGGAAAAGATAGGAGGGCTTGGAATAAGTTGGTTGGGGTCTCATGCACTGTTGGGGGATAAAAGGCAGCAGCAGAAGAAGACACTAAAGGGTTTTATCTTATATCTGCATGGTTAGAAGCTCTGATAGGTGTGCAGTTAGAGCACTGCTTTGTTGATCCGGCAGCTTCTCCAGCTTATTGTTCCAGATGTATTGGTGATACCTTTCCTCTGGAGTAAACTAGGCAGGTCGAGAGAGGGATCATGCAGCATATGGTCTCTACAATTCAGCCCAAGCTTTATGCTGTAGATAGTTATATAACTCCATCCTTGGTCCCCACAATGGGTTGTCGTTATTGTACCTTTTTTGAAGCACAATATAACAAACTATTATCTGCCAAGATGGTAAATTGCCAGTATAGTATGGTTAGAACAAAAACATCAACATACGTCGTGTCTTTTTTCTAATTTGCCTTGTAGGTGTTTTTCAAAGGACAACCAAGACCTGTCTTCTTTGTAGCCAGCAGAGGGCACCATGCAGACATTGGTGGGATAACTCCAGGCTCAATGCCCCCTCATTCCACTTCTATTTTCCAGGAGGGAGCTGTGTTCAAATCTTTCAAGTTGGTAGAGGGAGGAGAGTTTAGAGAAAAAGGTTTGTATTGGGATGTAAGCTATTTTGTATTACTGTCTTTCAGGGTTTGTTTTTTTTTCAAATATGAAAATCACTGGAAAAATATTCCAAATGAATGGGACAAAAAATGTCTCAGATGTTTTTATTTATTAAGCATTCTTAACATTTTAAATAACAATAATGAAAATAATGGAAAAGTAGGAGTGACTAATGGTAAATCCCTGAATGTACAGTTGCCTAGTAAATCAGCCTGGAGTTGGGGTTGATGGCAATGTCCTAAAAGGGCATGCAAAGTTACAAGGTGAGAAGAAAGAAATATAAAATGAACTGGTTAATTTAAGAGTAAAGGAAAATAATAATCATCAAGTTAAAATTAAGTGATAGGTTAAAATCATAGTTAGACAAATACAATCTCTTGGACACACATATCTCAGATAATTCCCTAAGAAAGATCCATGTAAAGGGAAATATGGACAGCAAATGTGCAAAAGGAAGAAAATGGTTTAAATGGGAAGATACCATAAAGAAATGGACATGAAAAGAAGATGCTGGAGTACCATTTGTTTTCAAGATGTACTGAATGTTGGCAGTTAGTTGCAGTTGGTCTTTGTTGTCAAGATGGCAATGGTCATTGTTGTAAAGATGGCAATGGTTTTGTTGTCAAGATGGCAATGGTCTTTGTTGTCAAGATGGCAGTGGTCTTTGTTGTCAAGATGGCAGTGGTCTTTGTTGTCATGATGGCAATGGTCTTTGTTGTCAAGATGGCAATGGTCTTTGTTGTCAAGATGGCAATGGTCTTTGTTGTCAAGATGACAATGGTCTTTGTTGTCAAGGTGGCAATGGTCTTTGTTGTCAAGATGGCAATGGTCTTTGTTGTCAAGATGGCAATGGTCTTTGTTGTCAAGATGGCAATGGCCTTTGTTGTCAAGATGGCAATGGTCTTTGTTGTCAAGATGGCAATGGTCTTTGTTGTCAAGATGGCAATGGTCTTTGTTGTCAAGATGGCAATGGCCTTTGTGGTCTTTGTTGTCAAGATGGCAATGGTCTTTGTTGTCAAGATGGCAATGGTCTTTGTTGTCAAGATGGCAATGGTCTTTGTTGTCAAGATGGCAATGGCCTTTGTGGTCTTTGTTGTCAAGATGGCAGTGGTCTTTGTTGACAAGATGGCAATGGTCTTTGTTGTCAAGATGGCAATGGTCTTTGTTGTCAAGATGGCAATGGCCTTTGTGGTCTTTGTTGTCAAGATGGCAGTGGTCTTTGTTGTCAAGATGGCAGTGGTCTTTGTTGTCAAGATGGCAATGGTCTTTGTTGTCAAGATGGTAATGGCCTTTGTGGTCTTTGTGTCAAGATGGCAATGGTCTTTGTTGTCAAGATGGCAATGGTCTTTGTTGTCAAGATGGCAATGGTCTTTGTTGTCAAGATGGCAATGGTCTTTGTTGTCAAGATGGCAATGGCCTTTGTGGTCTTTGTTGTCAAGATGGCAATGGTCTTTGTTGTCAAGATGGCAATGGTCTTTGTTGTCAAGATGGCAATGGCCTTTGTGGTCTTTGTTGTCAAGATGGCAGTGGTCTTTGTTGACAAGATGGCAATGGTCTTTGTTGTCAAGATGGCAATGGTCTTTGTTGTCAAGATGGCAATGGCCTTTGTGGTCTTTGTTGTCAAGATGGCAGTGGCCTTTGTGGTCTTTGTTGTCAAGATGGCAATGGTCTTTGTTGTCAAGATGGCAATGGTCTTTGTTGTCAAGATGGCAATGGTCTTTGTTGTCAAGATGGCAATGGCCTTTGTGGTCTTTGTTGTCAAGATGGCAATGGTCTTTTTTGTCAAGATGGCAGTGGTCTTTGTTGTCAAGATGGCAATGGTCTTTGTTGTGAAGATGGCAATGGTCTTTGTTGTCAAGATGACAATGGTCTTTGTTGTCAAGATGGCAATGGTCTTTGTTGTCAAGATGAAAATGGTCTTTTTTGTCAAGATGGCAGTGGTATTTGTTGTCAAGATGGCAATGATCTTTATTGTCAAGATGGCAGTGGTATTTGTTCTCAAGATGGCAATGGTCTTTGTTGTCAAGATGGCAATGGACTTTGTTGTCAAGATGGACAATTATCAAGGTGGACAATTGTTTTTATTTTCAAGATGTACAGAATGCTGGCAGTCAGTTGCAGTTGGTCTTTGTTGTCAAAATGGCAATGGTCTTTGTTGTCAAGATGGCAATGGTCTTTTTTGTCTGTTTGTACAGAATGCAGGCAATAAGTTAAGTTGGTCTTTGTTGCGAAGATGGCAACTCATCAATGATCTGATCTGATGGGTTAAAATAAAGTATACATTCCTTCTAGATATTGGGCTGGAGTCTCTTGACAATGAAATCCTGAGGAAATGTTACCAACCGGGGCCTAATCCCTACCAGTCCATGTGTGCAGTGCTGCATCATAACCTAGTTACATCCTCATAATCCTCTCTGCAGATGTGAAGATCTAATACTGGTCTTGCACACCTCAATTGTTTCTGAGTTTGGAGAGGGAAAGGACAGTTTTACAACACAGTCCCCATTGAGATGGTACTTTGGTACCGGGTCAGGTCAAACATCTCAACACCAACCTCACTCTGGCAGATGTAGGTCCTTTTCAGGATTACCTGATCACCAGTGCATCAGATTTAAGAACCCCAGAAACCCATAGATAGACCCCACTACTACTCATTGTTTGCCATATTGGAGTTCGTTGTAAGGTATGTACACTATGTCTGTATTTATTATCGCTAACTTTTTTTGCAGGAGTTACACATACCTAATTGTTTTTATTTCCTTCTACTACTCGCTTTAAAAAGTTGCTTAAAAATTGATAAGGTCGACTTCATTGCACCAGTCTTTTATCTCATATGGCTCAGTCTCTTGCCGCAGTGCAGATAGCGCCGCACAAAACATGAACTCCGTAGCTGCAGTGATGACTGACAGGAGTCTCCAAAAATATGCACTCATAAACTGAAGGATGCGGCCCAGAATCGAACCCACAACCTTCGGAGCCTGAGTCAGACGGTTTGACCACTTCGCCACAGAGACTCTACTGCTCATTATTATCCGCCCATTTTTTATTATATAAATGATGTCATCATATTGTTATTTAATATTAATTTGTTTTCTGGGTCATTATGTTCAGAGCTGATTCAAGCATTCAATGATCCAGCCAAGTACCCAGGAAGCAGTGGGACCAGAAACTTGCATGATAATCTCAGTGACTTGAAGGCTCAGGTAGCAGCTAACCATAAGGTTGGTTTCTGATTCTACATCCACAAATCTTGATATTATTCCAGATACTGATTTCTGCTTTTGTTATCATCTAAGCTTGGTAGATTTTGGTTTCAAGCCTGGAGTCTGGTTATATTATCATCATCATGTGCCTTGCCAACTTGCATAGGCTTTCATGCTTCTCCACATATCTTGGTCTCTGGTGTTCTGAACTAATTCTGTTGATGGTATTTCTCCATGGCACTGACTTACTCCATCAAGCATCATTTCTCTGTCTGCCGCTGCCTCTTCTACAACTGATGTTTCTAGTCATCTCACTATTTTTTCAATGCCTCTCTTCTCAACCAAAGAACATTGTCTCCTTCTTACATTTGTAAACACTGTTATACTTTAATTAGCCATTTCCAGGCACTGTTGTTAGTTACTCTGGCAGTACAGTGATACCTCGGTTTTCATTGACAATCTGTCAGAAAACAATCGGCGAAATCCGAAACCAAAGAAAACCATATGAATCAATGTCCCATGATGGAGCTAAAAGGAAAGGGTTAACTAATTAGCAAGTGATGCTAACACAATGAGAAACAATGCCAGACTGAGCAGAAAATTTGTAAATAAGTTAAAGATATCTAAACGATCTGCCTACCCGTCTACCATCTGTCTGTTTATCTCTCACTTTCTAACTCTTCCTCCCAGTCTCTCTCACTCTGTGCTCTTCATTCCCTGTCATGAACTTTAGTGGCTTGCTTTGGTCAACTAAGGGTATAATCGTGTATATGAGGTGTCATTGCACAACTTCAGGAACAGATCTGAACACCAGTGGTACATCATTCATCATCATCATCATCATCATCTTCCACTTCTGCCGTCAAGCGTCGTGGGGAGGAATAATTTGCGTTCCAGTGCCCGGTGGACGGCACTGGATAGTGTCATTCCGTGAGGTTGTACAATGTCTCTGATGTCGTCAATCCATTTTCTTCTTGGACGTCCTCGTGGTCTCGTCGCAGATGATCTTTGATGTAAGGCCAGTGATGGTAGTTGTTGATGTTGCATTCTAATGACATGGCCAAACCACTTGATCTTCTGTCTGTCAATAAATGTGGCACAAGGTGTTGATCCCACAGTCTGTCTGATAGTAGCATTTCTTACTCGGTCTCGGATTGTTAAGTTGGCAGCTCTCCTCAGGCATCTCATTTCGCAGGTGTTGATTTTGCGAAGGTGTAATTTGGATAAAGTCCAGGTTTGAGATTGGTAGCATAGGGTTGGTGTGAATATGCTGTTTATTATCTGTCGTTTTGCGGACATGGGTATGTTTGGATGTTTCAGTAAGGGTGATAGTTGATATGTAAGTGCACTAGCTTTTTGACATCTGATTTCAATTTCTCTGTCCAATCTGCCATCTTCTGTGATCATACTTCCAAGGTATTTGAATTCTTTAACTTGTTTCAGAGGTGTGTTATTTATCTGTATATTTAGTGGGCCTGGCGATCTGCTAACTTGCATTACTTCGGTTTTGGCTGTGTTTATACTCATATTGTACCTGCTGCAGGTTGAACTCAGATTAGTAATATGATTTTGTAGTCTGCCCTCATCGCTATAAAACAGGCACTGATCATCTGCAAATAGAAGTTCATTTATTCCCTGTGGGTCAGTTGTTTCATCTGGAGTAAGGAGTTCTAAATTTTCTGAATCTGGTCTGTCGAGACTTGCTTCTTTGGAAATTCTGTCCATGTAGATATTGAATAGCAGGGGAGAGAGCACACATCCCTGCCTCACTCCTGTATTGACTGTGAACATATCTGATATACCTTCCTGTGTTCTTACTGCACTTTGGCTCGAGTGGTACATGGCTATGATATTTTCTAGCAGTTGCCCTTCTATCCCATAGTCTTCAAGGATGGTCCATAATTTGTATCTGTCTACTCTATCAAAAGCCTTTTCCTGATCTACAAACACAATATTCTGCTGGTCACTATATTCAATAGTTTTTTCACAAATTTGTCTAAGTGTAAATAATGCATCAGTGCAACTTTTACCTTTCCGAAAACCGAATTGTGCTTTGCTTAACTGTTGTTCAACTATTGGTCTAGCTCTTTGTTCCAAAAGTTTTGCATACATTTTCCCTATATGGCTTAGGAGTGATATACCTCTGTATGTTTCGCACTCTCTCATATTGCCTTTCTTTTTCCATATTGGTACTATTATTGCCTGTTGCCAATCATCTGGGACTTTTCTTTCTTCCCATGCTATATTAAAAAGTCTTGTTAGCCATTTAACTCCTGTTTCCCCACAGGCCTGAATAGCTTCTGTGGTTATTCCATCTGGACCTGGTGATTTGTTCTTAGGACTTTTCTGTATAACTGCTTTGACTTCTGCATGTATGAAATTTGGTTTTTGCTGTCCCTGGCGTTTAGGCACAAAAGTGAGGTTTCCTATGTTATGTGTGGGGTTAAGTAGTTCTTGAAAGTATTCTGCCCATCTTGCTAGTCTTTGTTGTGGATTAAATATTGGTATACCTCTTTTGCTGTTTATGATGGTGGTTGGGTTGTAACATGCATCTCTGTTTCTCATTGTGGTGACACGTTTGTAAAATTCCCTTGGGCAGTCTTTGCTAAGGGTCGCCATCTGTTCACCGTATATTCTCCAGGATTCATCTTTAGATGCTCTAATTGTTCGTTTGGCATTACGTCGTGCTATTCTATAAGTAATATAGTCCTGTTCAGATTTCGTTGTGATCCACTTTTTGAATGCTACCTTCTTTTTGAATATGCTATCTTTAACTTCGTTGTTCCACCAGGCTGTTCTTAATCTTTTGTCTTGCCCTACTTTCTTTGTTCCACATTTATTTTTCAGTGTGTCGAGCATGGCAGCCTTGAAACATGTCCATTCCTTATCTACGCTTGAGTGGTCATCAGGGATGTTCTTATGTAGGTTTTGGATTTCTTGATTGAATTCGTCTTTAACTGTATTTTCCTGCAGCCTCCTATAATTGATGACATGTGTTGTTACTTTTTTGTTTCTTATTCTCCTGTGTGGTGAAATCTTTTTTATTATGACTGGTTTGTGATCAGTATCAACATCTGTATTTGGGAGTGCTCTTGAATCTAATAGTAGCCTTCTGTCTGATTTCCTAATTAGAATAAAGTCAATTTGGGATGCTTGGTTTATGTCATTCCATTTATACCAGGTTTTGGTGTGGCTACGACGATGTTGAAAAAAACTATTTGCTATTATTAGTCCATGTTCCGAACATATGTTGAGTAGATGTTGACCATTGCTGTTACAATCAGTCTCTGTGTCGCTGAATGGCCCCATGCAATCCTCCCACGGTGTTCTTCGTGTGCCTATTCGTCCGTTAAAATCACCCATCACAACTAGTTCATCTGTCTCCTTGACATTATTTAACGTGTCTGCAAGTTTATCAAAATATTCGTCTTTGTCTTCGTCGCTGTAAGTGTCATTACATGGGGCGTATGTTTGTATAAAAGTTGTTGTTCTATTTCCTTCTTTGATCTGTACTAGTATTATCCTTTCTGATATAAATTTAGTGTTGATAATGGCTTTCGCTTTGTCTGGATGCAACAAAAAACCCACTCCATGTTTAGCTGTAGCTCGCTGATCGACGCCACTCCATATAAGGACGTAACCTTCATGTGTTTGTTTCGTGTTCTGCCCCTTTTTCCTAGTGTCTGCGAGTCCTAATAATTGAATATTTGATTGTTTCATAAACTCTACAAGAGCTGGTTCCTTATATCAAAAATCTCCTTTCTATTTGAAGTGTGTCGAAATTTAGCGGTTGTCGTCGTTAGTCGTTTGTTGTGACGCTTCGGTGTGTAGTTTCCGGCGTGAACGCTGATAGAGCTGCGTTTTTCTCTCAATTTCCTCCATAATTCGCGAGCAATAGTTCTTGAACAAATAAATTCCCTACCGGTTTGCTGGACCTGTCGTAGGTTCATCCTTATTTGAACAAATTGATGTTAAGAAACATGCACAGAACACATAATTAATCTCCGAATCGAGTGACGCGGTTTACACCGCCATCTTGGAACACTAACCATCATTAAAGTGCTTTAAAGTACATCATTAAAGTACATCATTAAGTACATCATTAAGTACATCATTAAAGTGCTTTAAAGAAAATTGATCTCTAAATTATGTGAAGTCCACCAATCAATCTTCCCAAGACTCTCCTGCTGAGTCTTAAACCACTCTAGCCTGCACCATCATCTCCTACACAGCTCAGACTCTGGTGGTCTCTAATGCTCCTCTGTGACCTTAGTTTAGTTATTACACAAAGATTACCACCTTGATGGCAGTTCCTTCACAGGACATTAACTGATTAAATGCCATGGGATTTTAAATCATCTTATTCAAACTTCCCATAACTGCCATAGGCTTATAAATCAAACTAGTTAAAATATCAATACAGTACTTTTCTCGATACAGCCCCTTTTAATTTTATATATAATACAACATGTCTACTACCATATTAACAACTTTTAAGTCAAAAATGTGACAACTCTACTTCCTATTTTCTGCCATCCATTTTTGTTTGATCAAAACCTACTTTTTGTTCGGCAATCAATCTGTTAACAGCATGTGCCTTTCACTCTCCTTGTTAGATATACCAAGTCTGTTTCCTATAATGCGGAGACAGCACCGCTGTAACATCACTTATTCAAAAATTAATAGCTCTTGAATAGCTCTTTACACTCATAATGGGTAGCTGCCTATAAAGAAGTACAGGGTGTATTTTTAATGACTGTGCAGTGTTTGAACATATTGCCGGTCCAAGTTTTGTATTTACCTATTATGTTGCATGAACGTTACAGAGGGTGAATAAAAAACTTGGACCGGCAATATTTTTAAACACCACACAGTCATTAAAAATACACCCTGTACTTGTCTTGTCTTGTCGATCGTCTTCTTTCAAACTTTAGAAAAATGACTAAAATCTTTATCATTCACTATTCTCTCGCAATAAGATGTCACTACAAATATTTTTAGACTTACCACTCACGTCTGTTCCCTCTCATAACTTAACACTGAAGTCCCAGACTTTGTGCTGTGATTTGGAATGACAGTTCCCCCGTATTTCACCAGTGGCTGACCTGAACCTTTAGTTGACTAATGTTGGTCCTCAATACACTATGATTAACCCTTATCTGACCTGTCACCAGTGACTGACCTGAACCTTTAACCTTTTGTTGACTAATGTTGGTCCTTAAAACACTATGATTAACCCTTATCTGACCTGTCACCAGTGACTGACCTGAACCTTTAACCTTTTGTTGACTAATGTTGGTCCTTAAAACACTATGATTAACCCTTATCTGACCTGTTACCAGTGACTGACCTGAACCTTGAACCTTTTTTTGACTAATGTTGGTCCTTAAAACACTATGATTAACCCTCTGTCACTTGTATCGCTATACCAATCTATGAACTCTTACTCTATTTTATATTTAACTCATAATATATACAGTTGTCTGTCATACATTCAAACACTCACAATTACTTAAACATTCACACATATATTAAGGTATGTAAAATTTCTCCTTCCTCCCCTTCTCTCCGTCCCTCCCCTTCTCTCCCTAATCCAGACCTTAAACAAAACCCTTATCCCTTGTATGTCAAAGCCTAACACATAATACCCCACTGGCAGATGAAATATCTGTAGTGACTGAACAGGCCAACATTCTTTATATTTAGTTATGCTGCATTGTCATTCATTTTAAGGTAAATTATTTGGACTTCAGACTCGTGTGTATTGGTGCATTATAGGTAGTTGACTTCAGAAATCTGTTGTTATGCTTTCATACAGGGCATCAAGTTGATCACAGAGCTGATTACTGAATATGGTCTGGATGTGGTGCAGGCTTATATGAAGTATATTCAGGTAAGTAGATACTGTTTGGATGATAAACTCAACTCCAGTAGATGGAGTAGCACATGAAAATGTTATGGTAGCTGTCATTGTTAAGTATCATCCTTTTCCTAGCATAGAGTAAGTGAAGACAGGTAAAACGTTTGATAATAATTGTTGTTCAAAGTATCACATTTTTCTTGGTATAGAGTAAGTGAAGATAGGTAAAACATTTAATAATAGTTTTTGTTCAAGGTATTACTTTTTTCTTGGTATAGAGTAAGTGAGAAAAGATTGATATTAATCATTCAAAGTATTTATCAATTTCTGAATAGAGTAAGTGGAGAAAGGTCAAATATTTGATAATAGTTGTAGTTCAAAGTATCATTCTTTCCTTGATATATAAAGTGAAAAAGGTTGAAAGGTTTTATAATGGTTGCTTTTCAATGTACAGTGTGTCAGATGTCACTGAACTGCCGTATGACAGTAGTTGGTACTACCTGCTTTCTGTCAGCGCTGAATGTAGGGCTGTCACCAAACTTGACATCCCACATTGTACCAATGGCTTTGGGTGGAGGAGCGCAATTGGGAGGGTTCAAGCCTTATCCTAGTGTGAGGAAATGCAACCTTAAGATGAAGTATCATGGCAGGGCAGACTAGGCCCTAAGCCTTGTTCGGTAACTGGTCTAGGATGGAAGATCTGACAGGTGGACAGTTAGAGCATTGCTTTGCTGATCCTGCAACTTCTGCAGTTTGTTTTGTTCCAGATGTATTAGTGTAACCTTTCCTCTGGAATAAACTAGGCAGGCCGAGAGAGGGATCATGCTGCATGGTCAACAATGGTCTCTACAATTCAGCCCAGGCTTTGTGCTTTGGAGAGGTATAACTCTGGTCTTACCGTCATGGGGTGTAGTTGTTATACCTTTTTTGTAGCACAATGTAACAAACTAATGTCTGTCAAAACTGCAAAGTGCCAGTGATGTGTTCTTTCATGTAAAATGAGTAACTTTTTTCAATATATGATGAGCTCAGCTGCCATTTGATCCCTGTTAGTTTACTTTTTTCTTTGAAGGAAAATGCTGAGGTGGCAGTGAAAGACATGCTGAGAGAGATTGCTAGGAAAACCAAAGCTCGCTCCGGGAACACAAAATTATATGCTGAAGATTTTATGGATCATGGAACTAAGATCTGCTTGCATGTCAATATAGATGAAACAGAGGTAAGGATTTTATACATACTCGTACTTAAATCAGAGGTAAGGATTTTATACATGCTCGTACTTAAACAGAGGTAAGGATTTTAGACATACTCGTACTTAAATAAAGATAAGGATTTTAGACATATTCATACTTAAACAGAGGTAAGGATGCTAGATGTAGATGAAACAAAGGTGAGAATTGTAGATATGGATTAAACAAAGGTAAGGACTTTTATACATACTTGTAAATAAAACAGGTGAAGATTTTAAACATAGATGAAACAGAGGTGAAGATTTTAGACATGGAGCAATTAGGATTTAGACCTAGATAAACGGGGGTAACGAATTTAGACAGACAGATGAAGATTTTAGACATGGATGAAGCAGCAGTTATTATTTAGGCATAGATAAACAGGGGTAAGGATTTTAGACAAAGATGAAAAAGAGCTGAAGTTTGTTGACACAGACAAAACATGTAAACATGTTAGAAAGTTGAAGCAGGCACATATTTTAAACAGATAAAATATCAGTAAAAATTGTAGGCAGAAATGATGCCGATGTAAACATTTTAGACAGATAATACAGAAGTCAAGATTTTAGACAGAGAAACATGCAGTTTTTAGACACATTTAAACTACAGTAGACAGAAATAGTTCATATGAATATATATTCAAGATTAAGTGATTCAATACTTAATTATGTTACACTGTTGTCAGAATTAACTGACACATTAGTGAAATCGCTATGACGCTATGCTGATCATGTCATGGCTGCTGTCAGTAAGTGTTTAATGCCTGCATTCGTGGTAAACTAAGAAACACTGGCCACCTATTCCTCAAGGCATTCAGACTCAAAATGTGATGGTCCAGGCACATCACAGACCCAGGTTCCTGCTTCGGGTTTTGGTCGTCGGAATTATTGATCAAACCTGAAAAACCAAAAGCAATATAATTGTTCATTAGATAAAGCTGAATGATGGGTACATTTTAATGTATTATACAGGGTGTTTCTAAAGTCTCACTACACTATGCATGTAGAACACGTTTGATGCAATATGCAGCGAATGGCTGTTGTCTGCTGGAGTAATCTTTGCACTACAAACAAAATGGTGTTATCAACGGAAGAAAGAATTTTTTTTGGTTGAACAAGTGTTTCGAAATGGCGGTTGATACATATGGAAATAACAACAGACACGTTCCAGAAGGTATTTGACATATGAACAGAAGCGTACAGTCATGTCTTGAAGCCTGTTGTGGACATTTCCAACACCTGTTATAATGAATACTTCATTGGAACTTTCACGCTTCCCCAAAATAGCGTTAGACCATAGCAGTGACTATTGTAACTAATTTAATTAATTTTGTAACACATTTTTTGATGACGTAACGTGCTTCATTTTTCAAATTTGTTCTGCATGCAAAGTGTAGTGAGACTTTACAAACACTCTGTACAACAAATTAAATGGAAGTGAATGTGTATTGCAGATTGATTGTTTTAGAATGGTTTTTGTTTAGTTAGTGTTTCTTTCAGAAATATGAGTTGAGTCAAGAATTGAGATCACAGCACTCGGGTTATTTCCATAAGAACTCCCTCTTCATCTTCAACAACCAGTGAAGAGTCCAATACTAACGGTACCAGCTGCATTCTGGTTATGTGTGCGTCTGTCCTTTCCTCAGGGTACTGAGTCTCAGCCATAATCCTCTGGTCACTCCTGCTGCACCATTCTCTTCAGGCCATGGTAGATCATCATGTTGGATTCTGCAGTTGACATTTTCTATGGGATGAGGTATCCAATTGCAGCCCAACCTTCTTTTGTTGCCCCTTGTACCCCAGCATACATGATAGGTTACAGTGTTACTATTCTTTCCATCCCTTAGGGCTTAGGTAAGACATGGGCGAATTAGTTGGTTACAAGCTAGTCAGCCATAAGTAATTATAATTCCTCTTACCTGCAGAATTGTGACCATTTTGGCGGTTTCACACACATCACACATAAACAATAATGAACAAATGAAGCCACTGTGTGTGGTAATGCTTACACAAAGAGTGAAGCTTTAGTTTAACTTTGTATTCATGATTAAGTTACAGCCTTCTGTCTGTCTGTCTGGCATGTTAATGTAATGGTTAAGAAGTTACACTGACATTGACATGTGCGTGGTCAGATGAGGGTCCAATGCCAGCTCTAGATGTATGCTGCAGGAGGAAAGACTGACCATCTATTTCTCTCTACACTCAGGCCTAAGAAATGTGTTGGTCCTAACCCTTCACATACTCACTGTAGGTTCCTGCTCTGGGGCTTGATTTTTTTTTAAAAGTTGTATATCTTTCTTTAGGAAATGATGATGGGGTTACTTCTGTCTTAGGCATGTGAAAGTCTTTTACTTTTTAAAGTTGTATATCTTTCTTTAGGAAATGATGATGGAGTAACTTCTGTCTTAGGCATGTGAAAGTCTTTTACTTTTTAAAATTGTACAAGGGTAAGTTAATAAGTAAGTCACAAATGGCTGTAGAAAAATAACTAAATATGATAACAACTTGAAACTAGTTTATTTTTATACATACATTGTCCCTTTATTTCTCAACATAATCTACACAAACATTGATGCACTTATCCCATCATTTTATCAGTTCTCCCAAACCGGCTGCATAGAACTGCGTGCCCTGTTTTCTAAACCACATTTTCACTTCACATTCAACTTCGGCGTCATTCATTAAATGTCTCCCGCCAAGGTGGATTTTCAATGGACTTAGCCCCTAGCTAAGTAAAGCTGTGCATAGTTGGGTAGAAAAAGTTACACGGGCGAGTCAATAAGTAAGTCACAGTTCTGTTTGATGGTAGGCAAATGAGAACAGGGCATGCAGATTTATGCAGTCGGTTTGGGAGAACTGATAAAACTATGGGATAAGTGCATCAATGTTGGTGAAAATTATGTTGAGAAACAAAGGAACAATGTATGTATATAAATAAATTTGTTTCAAGTTGTTATCATATATAGTTACTTTTCTACAACCATTTGAGACTTACTTATTAACTTACCCTCGTACATCTTTCTGTTTTTTGTTTTTTTTTTAAATTCATATATCCTTTTACAGGACATCACTGTCAACAGCAGCATCTTTCAGCTGTCTGTTGATTTCTTGGCAAGATTACGCTCAGTAGTTTGCCATTGATTTCTGAGCGGCCGGCTCAGTTATCCCGGAAGTCACCAGCGGGGGACGAACCGACATCTTTCTATAGGAAATTATAATGAAGTAACTTTTGTCTTACTCATGTGGAAGGGTCTTTTACTTTTTAAAATTATATATCGTTTTGTAGGAAATGATGATGAAGTAACTTCTGTCTTAGGCATGTAAAAGGGTCGTTACTTTTTTTAAATTGTATATCTTTCCGTAGGAAATGATGATGAAGTAACTTCTGTCTTAAGCGTGTGAAAAAGTCTTTTAAGTTTTAAAATTGTATATCTTTCTGTAGAAAATTATGATGAAGTAACTTCTGTCTTGAGCGTGTGACAGTCTTTTAAGTTTTAAAATTGTATATCTTTCTTTAGGAAATGATGATGAAGTAAATTCTGTCTTAGGCATATAAAAGAGTCTTTAACGTTTTAAAATGGTGTCTTCCTGCAGGGTACAGCAGTGTTTGACTTCACTGGGACAGGCTATCAGGTTCATGGCAACACAAACGCACCTCGAGCTATCACTCTATCTGCCATTATTTACTGCATGAGGTGCATGGTGGGGCATGATGTGCCTTTGAATCAGGTTAGTGTTTAAGAGTCTCTTCATTGGGTAAGTTAACATTAATATTTTAATTTAAGCATGTATTTTGTTTAAATGTTTATTTCCTTTCTGAACGTTTCGTCAAGCTGAACATGATATGTGTTGCTAGCTATAATTACTTTCACAGAGCTGAAATGACACACCTATCTGGGTAGCAGTGCAGACAAAGATGGGGGAACAGATAGAGATATTACAATAAGAATTCATTAATTCATTCAGTAGCATGTCCTTTGCAGAACCTCACTCCCATAACAACCTTCCGGAAAATCTCTTGATCATATGCAAGATGTCCCACATCCGACACACCTATCTGGAATCCATCCGCCACATCCTACATCCATCTTCTCTTGGCCTTCCTCTTCCTCTCTTCCCAGGCATATACCCCTCCATTATTGTTCTCGTTAAACTTTCATGATGTTTTTAGTGACCAAAATATTTCAATTTTCTTTGTGTTATCGTCTTTAATAGCCAACCTTCTTCAATATTCAGCTCGTGAAGTATGGATGCATTTGTTCTTTTCTTTACCCAAGATATTCTTAGAACCCGTCTGTAACATTTATATTCAAAGGCATGCATGCTCTGTTCAGCTTATTTAGTAAGTGTCCAGGTCTCACAGGTGTATGTTGCAATGGGAAAGATTTATGCATGCTCTTAAAAATCTTAAGTTTTGTAGTTCTATCTGTCCCACTCAACAATTTATTCAGATGAATAAATAATAAGAAAACAAATGACAAAAGGAGCTTTCATAACACTAGAGAACGTGTGGAAGTCAAAAGAAATTAGACTTAGCACCAAACTTAGAATATTCAATTATAACATTGTCAGTTAAATCTAAACTGCAAACATTGACTGAAATTGAGGCGTGGTAGTGTAGCTAGCAGCTAGACACTCGCTTGCCGTACCAATGGTCTTGGGTTTGATCTGCATCTGGGCCATTTCAAATTTTAAAAATGGACCTGGACTCTCAGATCGACACGGCCTAAAATTGTATCAGCAAATGTCTTGGAGAGTAAAGGCGGCCAGTGTGATACCAACCACATCGCCCACTGAGTGCCATTTGGTCTATAAATATATAGGCCTACCTCTATATGCGCAGTGTACCTTAGGTGGGTAGAAGAGTGAATGGCGTCTGTGGAAATAGAAGGAATAGAACGGTATGACAGAATCTCCAATGGGGAGCTCATGGAAAGAACTAGGCAAATGCCAGTGAACCAAGCAGTAGAGAAAAGACGCTAACGCTGGATAAGACATACATTGGGAAAACCTGAGAATAGTATAACTAGAGATCCTTTGTCTAAAATCTACAAGGTTAAAGAAATAGAGAAATACCTAAAACACCTGGAGAATAGAAGTAGAAACAGAAATGAATAATTTGGGTAAGACATCGATGGAGCTGCATAGAATATCTAAGGGTAGGGGGGGCTTGGGGTGAGTTGGTTGAGGGATATACCCCAATGGGGGATAATAAGGTGAAAGATAAAAATAAGATGAAAATATATGTTTTTGGTTTATTGGTAAGTATAATTCAATGAGGTTTTTATGTGTAACTTAAAAATTTGATTTGGTGGTTGAAAAGTAAGTAACATGACATTAATGTGGAGTAGTCATTCTTTTCTGAGTTCGTTCCTCATGCATTTAACTTTCTCCCTGTAGGGCTGCTTAGCTCCCATTAAGGTTATCATGCCTAAGGGTAGCATCATCGACCCATCAGAACAAGCTGCAGTAGTTGGAGGCAATGTGCTCACATCTCAGAGGCTTGTTGATGTTGTCTTCAAGGCTTTTGAAGTTTGTGCTGCTTCTCAGGTATGTTGCTTATAGTGTTGCTCTCTGTATTGTTTTTTTTATTTTTTTGTAAATTATCATTATGAGAAGAAATAAATTGAAGAACTTGGTGACAATTGGCAAGATTGGGGGGAAAAGAACAAGGGGAAGGCAGAAAAGTAAATACCCGGATGGCTTGGCCACGTAGTATGGTTGAGACAAGAACACTGAGCTGACCCACGAATCTGGTGATCGTGTTAGATGTGAAACATGACCGCACAAGCTTATCGGCATGGTACATGATAAAGGATGATGAAATTATCTCACAGCATGAACATGCATGAGTCTGGGGAACTGGTGGAGGATTGGGACCCAGATGAGAATGACATTTTGCAAAGGACCTATCACATCATGATGATAATGAAATTATCTCATGTGTGCTCCTTGTTATTCTTCTTTATGATTGATTGATTGATTGGTTTAGGAACCGACATCACAGCATTCAGAGCATTCCCATAAGCGCTCTGTCCCCATGCTCTTCTTTAATGTTACACTTTAGCTGAGTGTCTAAGTCAGCAGGTCAGTAACAGTATGCCTGAGGTTTTCACCAGTCCCCCACAATTGCCAGTGTGGTGAGAAACAAGCAGGTGGACAGATTGGCTGGATCTGCACCCATTGGTGGGATTTTGGTGCATGATAAGGCAGATGTGGTTGTGGCCCTTTGGAATCATGTGTATAATGCAAAAGAACGAGTAGATCATCATGGTTTAGAGAGAATGGTGTTGCAGGGAGAGACCAGAGGATCTAGTCGACATTCAAAACTCGGAGGAAAGGCCAGACAGACACATAATCAGACTGCTACTGGTACATTAGTATTGGGACTCTTCGCTGGCTGTTGCAGATGAGGACGAGCACATATGGGAATGTCCTGTGATGACAGTTCTTGATTCAACTCAACTCTGGTCTTGTAAGCTTTCTTCATTGGTGAGATCTCCATTATCTGTCTGACAAAATCTGAGCATTTGATTTTGGTGTTTGCTTGAGTACCCCACAATTGTTCTATTTGGTGGTGGTGTCTGTGGTAGTCAGTTCTGATTAGTAGGCAAGTGTTGTTGCCAATGTGGCTCAACAGATGAGGGTCACACAGTTAATCTCTCTGTGTGTTCGGATATTGATTATTGTATAGGGCCTTACAGACTGTTTTTATCAGATACTTGCTATCTGCTTGTTTCTAGTTTTTGGTTATTATTCATTATTAATACGACCTCCACGACGCTGGTGATCGAGTGAAATGGCGAGTTATGACCGCCCACGCTTTCCGGCATGGCACATGATTGATTGAATATGACCTATTTGCAGAATATAATTTGACAAAGAAGTTAATTAAGGCATGTATTTTAGTATTGAGCCAGTCTCCCTGGCGAAGAGGTTAACGACTTTCTCCATAACCCCGTATATTCATGTGGGGAACACAGCTGCACAAGATTCGGTAGCAGATTGCATCATGTTGGTTATTTAGGGGGGTATGTGAGCCGGTCACTCAGAAAGCAATGGCAAACTACAGAGCGTAATCTTGCCAAGAACATCAACAGCAGCTGAAAAATGCTGGTGTTGACTGCAATGTCCTCTGAGGGGTATGCAACTTTAAAAAAAAAAGATTGTTAGTATTCTTGCATGTTTGTGGGTACTGATGTAAAACTTTTATGAAAATAGTAATCTTGAATCTTTGTTTTGTAAATATTATGGAAATAATTTATTACATTATCATGGAACTAATTCTTTCAGTTAAAAATTATGTGCATGTCCTTTGGAGGATGTTTCAATCAACCCCTGTCCTTGTTGGCTGTTTGTGATTTTACTAGGCAATTTTACATTTGGCAGTTTGCATGTCTTTCTGAAGGAGAAGTCAATATTTAAATCCAACTAACCGGCATGTGAAATGAACCCACTACATAGCCATAAGAAGAAAACGTGTAGGCATTTAAACCTCTGAGTCATGCCAACCTCTGTATTTTAAACTATTGTTATGTGAATATGTTCATACTGCTATGAATTCAGTTTTAATATTGCTGTAAAATTGATGTATTTTGCATTGTTATAACAGTAGGTTTTTCTCCCATTGCTGTGAAAGTATTTTTTCTCTGCTAAATTAATAATTTTGTTTCATCCACAGTAACTCATACATGATTGTATGTTTTACCTCATTTTCTTTAATGTATCTTTTAATGGTTTTATGTTTGTGTTTTAATGTTAGAAGTTAACATTTCCTACAGACTTATTTGTAGCTGTGCTTTATTTCAGGGCTGTATGAATAATGTGACTTTTGGAGATGAGAAAATTGGTTACTATGAGACAGTGGCCGGAGGAGCTGGAGCTGTGAGTACTTTATAGCAATGTTTGCAATAAACTCAATTAACTTCTTCTTCTTTCCTTCGCTGCTCAATTAACTGTTCATATGGAGGTCAGCATGGCTGAATGGATAAGAGTGCTTGTTCTTAAAAACTTCCGGTGTGCTGATGTCGAGGTTGAGGGTTCAACCCCTACTCCGGTCAATTTGACTAGGATGTGACATCTCATTTTTGTCTTGGGGACATACATTACAAGTACCTCTAAAGTCAGAGTGGGTTTGCCTGGTGGTGAGGGACACTGGTAATAGGGAGTACTAATTCACATGCAAAAATCAGTCCAGTGCTCTAGAAGTAGTTGCACAGGTACAGACTACGCTTGAGTTCAAAACATTCATTCATTCATTCATTCATTCATTCATTATGTGCCATGCCGATAAGCGTTGGCGGTCATGTTTTGTCTTTTCACTCGATCACCAGAGTCGTGGATCAGCTCCATGTTTCTGTCTCGACCATGCCACATGGCCAAACCATCCAGGTATTTACTTCTCGGTCTTCCCCTTGCTCTCTTCCCTTCGATCTTGCCAGTTGTCACCAAGTTCTCCAATTCATTTCTTCTCATAACATGCCCAAACAATTTTGACTGTCTACGTCTAATGTCTCTAATCAGTTTACGATCTTCATTTGTTTCTTAAAGGACTTGTTCATTGGTCCAAAACAAACAAACATAAAATAAAATGTTCATATAAGGATGAAAATAAGATTCTTCATAGGTCTGTTTCAAAGGTCCACCAACAACAAGACAACTTTTACTACATAAATAGGGCCTCGGTAGATGTTTGCCCACTGTACATGTGGTCTTCCGTTCCATCCGCATCAAGGCAGTTTCACATTTTAATATTTACCTGGACTGGCAGGTCAGTCCCGGCTCAAATTGGGACCAGGAAATGTCTAAGGAAGTAAAAGCAGTCAGTGTGATACAGACCATATCACCCACTGAGTGCCATTTGGTTTATAAATATATGGATGTAGCTTCATATTCCCAGTGCTCTTTAAACGTGTAATACACATATTTTCTGTTACAGGTGTTAGAGTAGGGACTTAGCTATGGAATTGTTCAATATGACCTCAGATGAGGATGTTTCTGGTATGTGACAAACTATATTGCAACAGAAACAATCAGCATCCATGCTTTGTGACCTCTACTGAAAGAGATTTAACACTAAGTCTTGTCCCAATTGCAGCGATATCAATTTGTTATCATAATCACAATCCAGTGATATTCATTAATATTGTTGTCTTCCACTACCAAGGGTCCAACTTGGAATGGCAGGAGTGGAGTACACACACATATGACCAATACAAGAATCACTGATCCAGAGATCATAGAGAAGAGGTAACAACTGCATTAGCTACTTCTCTCTTAGCCAACTGTTACATTATCTATTCAATGTCAACTATTTCTCTAATTCCTCCTCTCTCACTCAACCGTTACATATATCTACTCAATGTCAACTATTTCTTTAACTCCTCTCTCACTCAACCATTGCATGTATCTACTCAGTGCCAACTATTTCTTTAACTCCTGCCCCAGCTTACTGTTACATTGCTACAGCAGATGAGCATCTAACCACTTCATTTGTAATAATGTGCACACATGTTAGGTCTGGCTTGATGGGGAAAACCCAGTGAATCTAGAGATGACAGACAGACACTGGTGCTGAACAGGACACACATTGAGAAAACCTGTTAATAGTATAACTATAAAGTCCTTTCTGTGGAAACCACAGGGTAAAAAGAAATAGAGGCAGCCCATAAAAATACATGGAGATGAGAATTGGAGACAGAGATGAATAATATGGGAAGGACAATCTTCCTACCAACTCTATGCTACAATGCCAAAACTGGACAATGACTGAAAAAGAGAAAAGAAAAATTACAATGGAATTGAGATTCCTGAGAAGAAGAAAAATTACAATGGAATTGAGATTCCTGAGAAGAATACTCAAAGTATCAAAAAGAGAGAAGATCAGAAATGAAGAAATCAGGAATAAAGTGGGGGTTTTAGCAGCACTAGATTGCATTAGAAAACAGCAAGTTAAGTGGTTTGGCTATATAACTAGGCTACCAACTAACAGTATACCACAAGCAATGATGTACAGACCAGAGGGAACCAGTTGAAGAGGCCGACCATGTAAACGATAGATAGAGGGAATAACAGAGTCCATGGGAATTTTGATAAATGAAGCTGTTTATGCTTCACCTTGACACCGCAAGGTACAAGAGGAACGAGATGAGTTGGGAACTACAGAGAATGGCAAAAGATATGAGGGCTTGGCTGAGTTAGTTAAAGGTCTATGTTCCATTGTGGCATAACAAGCGGAAGCAGGTAAAGAAGGTGGAAATGTATAAATATAAGCTTATAATCTGCAAAATTAGACTGGTTAAACTGTTGATATTCTATGGCCAGGTACCCAGTTATTCTTCAGTGTTTCAAACTCAATCATGGGACTGGAGGTCAAGGTCGTTTCAGAGGTGGTGATGGTGTTGTCAGAGAACTTCTCTTTAGGCGTACTTTTACTTTGTCACTTCTCACAGAGAGGAGAGTATTTGCTCCATATGGATTAGAAGGTGAGTTGGCAATCATGTCGTCTGAATATAGCAACAAAGGTTTTCTTTATTTCAAACAAGTGCTCGTAGAATGAATGTTGAGTTAGTTGAGCTAAGAACCTACATCACTGCACTCAGGACATTACCATTCGCGCTCTGTCCTCTCATTCAACAGCCAGTGAAGAGTCATACTACTAATCGTTCCCACCACCATAAAGTTCTCATGGTCTTCTCTCTCAGGTTTTAGATTCTTCAAGAACCCCTGCTAATCACCCGCAGGAACACCTTCTGCGTGAAACCCTGGACACAGGTAAAGGTCATAGGCTAATAAGAGGAAAATCATATTTGGCTCAGGCAGAGGGCACAGTCAGAGAAGTGTGTATGCTCAAAAACATTTGAGAGAGGAAAGGAGTGGGTCAGAATCCCAGAAGAAATATCAAACCCGTCTAGGATCACACTGGCTTGATAGTGTTGAAATTGGTCAGCAGGCAGCCCTGCAACAATTGATACACGACGATTCACGCCCGGATTATGTCATTATCTACACTAGGCTCCGTGCTTAGAGGCAAAAGAAGTGCCTGGAGTTCATAGTGAAAGTTAATGGAAAGTAAATTTTACTGGAGAGACTGGCATATGATACCACAACATTTAGTCTGAGAATGGAGATGGAGGCAGTCACTATGGTATTCCACTGGCTGGAAGATAAACAGCACACATATGATTGTCATCTTAATTGTAACGGACTGGCAGAGTATGCTGTGCAGGGTAGAGAGAGGAATGTTTCACGCAGAGTGGCATGCTTCAATTAAAAAATCTAAGATAAGGAGCATCCATCGTATCTTTTCCTCTGGATATGCTGGTATGTTGAGAAATGAGCAGGCAGACAAACTGGCTTGATCTGCACCTCTGTATGACGTATTGGTGCACAGTAAGGCAGATGCAGTCAAGGTCCTTTGGGATCTTGTGTATAATGTAGAAGAACAGATACATCATCAATGTCTGGAGAGAATAGTGCAGCATGGAGAGACCAGAGAATCTGACAGATACTCAGTTCTCCTGGGAAAGACCAGACAGACACATAGTCAGATTTCAGCTGCTGTCATTAGTATTGGGACTCTTTGATGGTTGTTGAAGATGAGAACGGAGCACATACGAGAATGTCCCAAGTGCTGTTATATCGGTTCTTGGCTTAACTCACCTCAGCTCCGACAAGTGCTTAATCCTAGGTTGCACAACAGCAAGTACCATCATTGAAAATAGATTCTGCTAGAGTCAAGATAATGTTCCTTACTCTCTTCCAGTAATTCGTCGCAACCTTAATGATCAACAACAATTATGAAGTGTAAATATTGAGCACAACCCACTACTGGCAACGCTGATCGTATTCTGGTATGAACCTAAGGCCTATCCACGTCAATATGGAAGCACTATACTCGAGTTTCGCTCTCGTTTGAGCTCGTCAGTAGTGCATATCCCTGACCGGATCCGGAAACAAGCCCCGGATCACTGGCGTGTGAAGCGGGTGTGTAACCACGCGGCACACGCTGGACACACCAAATCACCATAACAGAATATTACAACGTAGACCATCGTAGGCCATTATGAAGTGACAACCTGGCAGAAAGGAGTCACAGTATTGCACTGGCTAGCATGCTTGTGTGCGTCCCGCTGTTTATGGATTCTCATTCACATTGAGGCAGATTGTACAAATTGACCTGGGCTTCGAGATCAACCCAGCCTGAAATGGGTACCAGAAAATGCACGGGGAAGTCAGGGTGGCTGGCAGGGCATTGACCACATCACCCCTGGAGGGAGTGTCTATTGGTCTATTAAAAATATGAGGTTAGCTCCAAATGTTCACTATGTCTCAAGGTGTGTAAACAGGGGATGTTTACTTACATTACCTTTTTTTAATATTTATTTTATGAGGAAACAGAAAATGTTGGAGAATATTTTAATCTTATGTTTTTAAAGTAATGCATTAATGTCCTTCTGTTGCATGTCCTTCGCAGGATGTTGCGATCAGCCCCAGGTTGATTCAACATTTATTAAAGATATAAAAGGAATTGGCAGGCAAGTGCAGTAGCCACTGTGCTACCACACCTTCATTCATGTTGTACTAGGTATTAACTTTTTGTTCACCAATTACAATTTTAAAAAAGTAGTGAATTACTACATACTTGTACATTTACTTATGACATACTAGGAAGTGTTTAGAAACAAGTGAAATAATTACTAGGTGACCACAGAATCAGCGTAATGTTGTTTCTCCTATCAACAGGAGGGGAACCAGGAAAATGCGGACGCAATTTGGTTTTTTATGCTGATGGAAGAATTGTCGATCTCGGAGGCAAAAACTCTGTGAGCATGGGTCCTGGGGTAAGTTACTGATTTCTTTTAGCATCCTTTCTCCCTCTTCTTCTGCCTCTTGTCCCCCAAGGGAGCATAGATCTTCAATCAACTCATGCCAGCCCCTCCGATCTGTTGCAGTCTCCCGCAGGTCTCTTCATATCCTCCCCATATTATTTATCTGTCTCTAATTCTCTTCTTCATGTGTTGTTAAGTGTCTATCTCTTTATTTCTTCTGCCCTGCTGATTCCAGAGAAAGGGTTTTCTAGTTATACTATTAACAGGTTTTCTCAATGTGTCTTTTCCATTCCAGCATCTTTTCCTCAACTCTTGATTCACTGGTATTTGTTTATTTCTCTCCATAAACTGAGCTTAGTGACTCTGTCCTACTATTTTAGCCCATCCACGTACGGCCACCAGTTAATCAATGTTTGCCACTTCTGCCTCCTCTGCTTGTGCATTTAAATTTGCATTTTATCCACCCTTATCTGCATTATAATTTCTGTATTATGAGGGGAAGTCAATAAGTAAGTCATAAATGGCTGTAGAAAAATAACTAAATATGATAACAATTTGAAACCAGTTTATTTTTATACATACATTGTCCCTTTATTTCTCAACATATTTCCACCAACATTGATGCACTTATCCAATCGTTTTATCAGTCCCCCCAAACCGGCTGCATAGAACTGCGTGCTTTGTTTTCTAAACCACGTTTTCACTTCACATTTGGACACAAGGCAAGGAAGGATGTTTCCATTGCATTGAAGCACGCTTTCATTCTGGCTGGTAGTGATGCACCCATGATTCGTCCCCAGTAACAGTCCTGTTCAGCATGTCTTCTCCTTCATCTTCGTATCAACAGAGATGATGCAAGGACAAATTGGTTCATTTTGTGTTCCTCCTTCAATTGTCTGGGTACCCACCTTGAGCACACTTTCTTAAATTTCAATCGATCATGCATTATGCTGTATGCTGAACCATGTGAGCACCCTATTGCAGATGCTACAAAGTATTGTTACTCGCCTGTCACCTCTAATCATCTCCTCCACCCGCTGCATGAATGCTTCTGTTGTAATCTCAACAGGACGACCAGTTTGCATTTCATCAACAAAGTAGAGCGTCCTTGAGAAAATGTTTCTACCAAGCTATGCACCGCTTTATGGGACAAACATCTGTCAGCATAAGCAGGAAGCATTTCCTTATGAATTTCCTTTGCAGACAGTCCTTTTGCCCTCACAAAAACGCACAACAACATGTTGCTCTTTGGTTGTACACTCCGTAAGTACAGTCGTCATTTTGTTTATGCACTGCGCATGCGCATGAGACACTTAGCGCCACCTGACAAACGGGAATATAAAGTTCGATGTTGCTGTCACCTAATGACACCTATAGAAAACACCAGCTACATTTACCTGCCATCCCACTGAACTGTGTGACTTACTTATTGTCTCGCCTTGTAGCTTCCATGTATTTTTCAAGGGCTCTGGCTTCGGAAGCTCTGCTTTTTTTTTTTATTTAAATCAACTTAAACATATTTTCCCTTCCTTCTATATGTTTTTTTTTTTTCTATATGTTAATGGCTTTCGAGGTTATCTAAGATTTTCATTCACTTTCCAAGGACTTAAATATATGATTTGTTTCAAATGCTTTGAATCTGCAGCTAGCAATTTTCCATATTCACTTTATCTGTTAACTGTTCAAGTACCAGGAACTTGAGTAGAGAGGGTAACCATATTTTGTTTCTTAGTTTCTTGACTTCTGAGGTATTGTACATTGTATTGATCTTCATGTTTTTAGATATTTATGTCTTGAATTTCAACTTAAATGTATCTGAACCTCTAAAAATTTAAATTATATAAAGGTAATCTAAATTTCTTGTTAATACGGATATGATCAATTTGATTTTCTGTTTTGTGATCTGGTGATACGTATGTTGCTTTATGTATTATTTTATCTGGAAAAACACTTCCTTCTAGGGCATGTAGATATAGGTAAATAATTATGTTTTTTTTCATTATTCCCTATGATCTCTTCATAACCTGTGTTGTATGAATACTTATATGTGTGTGTCGTAAATATATATTCAGATAATCAAGGACCACTTTTGTCAGGAGTGAAACATTGAAAGCTTACCTGGGCTTGTCACTTGTCATGACATTTTCTCAAAGGTAATCAAACAGGAAACAGTTGAGAGTACATGGTGAAATGAAGATAAAGGCAGAACTGAACTCACAACATTAAAGAAAATGTGTCATCTTCATGAAAACATTAAAGAGTGGACAGGATGTAGTATTTCCACACGTGTGTGCGTTGCAGAGGGTGGAGAGCTGTGAAGGACAATAATTGCTGATACTTCCATCGTGACACCACTAAAACACAGGGTCAGGGTTATGGGATGAGATGATGATGATATGTGTAAATTGTAATGGTTTGTAATTTACAAACAAACATAATTCATCATTCAGACAAGGCTAGAGAAACAACAGTGGCTGATAAACTCTTTGGACCACTGAGTGCACTAAAAAGACAGTTAAATTCATACAACAGACAACATTGCAGTTATAGACAAATTTCAAGCGAACGAAAGAAGAAGAAATCATTCAGGCCAGAGCACTGTTTTAACACTCCTATTTCTCACAAGCAGTCAGTAAATTTTACATTACTTTTATAATTATATAATTAAAAATTAAAATTACATAATTTATTGTGTGCTTTTCTTTCAGATATTTTACATTTTCTTACAACAACATTGTAATTATTCTCAGTGACATATTAACTATTCATTGACAGGATGTTTACCACATGGAGACACCAGGCGGCGGTGGATATGGCCAGGCTGAAACAGAAGGCGATTGTACTAGTCCACCTTTAAACAAACGAAGAAAAACTGGTGCGCAGATTGTTCTACAGTCAGGCAGTTTGTTCTCATACAAACTGCTGCAAGAATCTGCTTGAAGATTTGATGTCATCTGAAGCTGTGTGTAGGAAAATTCTGGCCTATTCTGTTATGATAAAGTAAAGTAAATATCAATGGACAAAGCTGGCCTCCATTTGATGAATAAGTCACAACTGTGTACAATGATGATTCTTATGTGTGGGTGCATGAGTGTGCATGTGCACCTCCACCTATTAAGAAGATAAGAACTTCCTTGAAAAGTTGTTAGCATTTTGTTATTGGGTGTAAGAATTTACATCATAACATGTCAGACAAACCCATGGATGCCTCAACTCCGTCAGCAAATGTCATAAAGTCTAGATGCTGATGCTTGCAGGAACACATTGAACGTAAACACATTGGCTTAGTCTCCATATATGTCCCTCTCAGCTGGGACCACACTTAACTCCAAAATTCTGCACCCTTAAATGTGTTTTTTCATCTGTTAATGTGTCTTTAGCCAGCAGCCATTTCTAGATCATCGTCATGTGACAGGTCCTTGGCAGGATGTTGTTCTCATCACGGCCATCTGAACAGATTCTCAGTCATTTTTCAATTCTTCTACCTCCTGCATTTTCATGCCTAAGGTGTCTCCAATATCCTGTGTTCATCTTCATGATGATTCGAAGGATGATTGTGTTAGTTAATCGACAAATCATCCTCATTGTACATTGAACCATTCAGTCCATAAGGGCTTTGATCCACTCCTCGGTAAATCTTGCAGCGTGTAGCAGCTCACAACACCATTTCTATGCTGGTTTATTAATTTTCTTTGGCTTCCTGCATAATGTTCTTGTCTGGCCACACCTCTTTTAACTTGTTAGCATGACTTACTAGTGCAGTAGTATGATACATTCATGAGTAGTCTTCAAAATATCTCCCTTGTCCATTGTGAGCATGCCAACCACTGATGCTCTTGAAACTAAGAGATCTTTTTTTCTTATTGCCTCACATTCCAGTATATCTAATGTTAGCTAGTTATAAAATTATCCTCACTGCACATTGAACCATTCAGTTCACAGGTGCCCTGATTCCCTCAGTACCTCCCTCAGCTTGTAGTGGTCCACAACACCAGTTCAATGTTGGTTGGCTTTGCTTCTTTGGCACTCCTGCATAGTCTGACTTCACCCCTTGTCACTTTATGTTCTTGCAGTCTGGTCAAGATGGCAGATTCGTAGTCTACATAACAACATGAGACCTTGTACAAGAGAAGTGTCTATACCACATGTGTCCATTTTGAACTTTATTTTCATTTACTTTATTTCATTGTGACCGGAAAGGTCTCAATTGTCTTATACATATCTAATAACACAATCAGTATCCTTTTGTAATCAGATGTTTTCTGAAGCTGCTGTTATTGAACACAGGTTGTACCTATTCCCAGATCCAATATTTTAAGTCTGAATTTCTAATTGAATTTCCACATATGAATTTGGTTAGAATGGATATGTGGTTGTTTTAGAGGTATTGTATATCATTTTTGAAGAATTTATTGTGTAGATAAACAGTTCCCATGTGTTCCCAAAAGTGGCAGAAGATTCAAAGACAGTCCAGAAGTTAAAGATGCTAAAATACATTTTCAAGGCTAAAATAGCTTTGAAGGTCATTTCCTAGTTATATATTATTTACTTATTGTTTATCTTATTACGTGTCTCATGGCCGTGCTGTGAAGCAGGAGGCAGAGTGGCTTATGGGTATGATGCCCACCTCTAACTGGAGAAGACGGGATACAAATCACTGCTTTGTTAAAAGGGTTATAGGTGAGAGGATCAATTTAATTGCGCTGAGTTTTACGCCATCTGGCTTGATCTCTCTCTCTCTCTCTCGCCCACTCTCTCTCTCTATCTATCTATCTGTCTGGAGTATGGCAAGCTGCCTGCTAAGAACATTGCACAAAGCACATACTCTGTAGCTCCAGTAATGGCATTGTGGGATATCTGGAAAAACTACACTTAAAGTACCAGTTCCACAGGGACTTTATTGCAGAGCCCATCCTCCCTTCTCCAAGCTCAGAAACTTCATATATGCTTATAGATTAAAGGGAGCATATATAAACACCATAGAGAAACAATAATAAAACTGTTAAATGATGCCAACACATGGCCATTGTTTTGGTTATGGTGATACTTTGTCAGGCTCAACACAAATACTATTAATAAAAACCTAATATTACACCAAAAGACAACAGAAATACATAATGAATCCAGAACTGATTCAGAAACAAGACAATAAAGACTTTAATAAACCTGCTTGGGATCTGTAGTTCATCAGTTTAGGGAAGCTTGGTACATTAATACCATAATGGGAAGGTGTAGATGTAAGTATTCATGATATAATAAATGATGGAATAGAAATGTGGGACAAGTGACTAAAATGGAAAACAGAATGCCACTTCAGAAAGGTGTAGCAAGTATGTTACTTGGAGGCATCTTGTTGGATGGACACAGCCCATAGTTGTAATGATATGGCATAATTGAATTTTTTTTAATGTTGCATATCCCTTGCAGGACGTTGCAGTCAACATCAGCATTTTTCAGCTGCTGTTGATGTACTAGGCAAGTTTTTACGTTCAGTAGTTTGCCATTGCTTTCTGAACGACCGGCTCCCATACCAACATGTTATAACACAACGCGACATGGTCTGCTGCACAGTTTCGAACGCCTGATAATTGGCTCATAAGCCGCGTTCGCAGGTCTTTGGCAACGGAGACCGGTATTACGTTTACAATATGTATTGTAAATGACAATCTATATTGTAATATATATTACATAGTTACTATATATATATATATATGTGTGAGTAAAATAAAGGTGTCTTTTACATGCCTAAGGTGCATAGGGTGTATAGAGCTAGACCCATACGTTAATAGACCAAACAGCACTCAGTGGGTGACATGGTCGATATCATGCCGACCACCTTTACTTCCCCCCCCCCCCCACCTCCCCCATGGAGTCTCCGTGGTGAGGTGGTTTAACTTCCTGCGTCATGCTCCGAAGGTTGTGGGTTCAATTCTGGGCCATGTTGTTCGGTTCACGAGTGCAATTTTCTTGGAGACTTCTGGAGATGCGGAGTTTGTGCTTTGTGCGACGCTTTCAGCACGACGCCCTGTGGAAATATACTGATTCATGTGGGATAAAACCCGGTGCAATGAAGTCTGTCCTCTCACCTTTTAAAACCACCTTCGCTCCCCAAGACATCCACATACCCATTTTAGACTGGTCGACTTGGGAGCCTAGGTCAGTTGTAAAATTTAGAAATCGCCGTGATGAAGATCGAGCTCAATAACAGCGGTACGACAGACGAGTGTCTAGCTGCTACGCTACCATGGCTTGGATTGGCCAAAATAAACGGAAGCTTTTAAGTTACTTTATACCCCAGGGATGCGACAACATACTAAACTAATGAGAGAAGTTTAAGTACAAATATCAAGCATACTTTAACCAGACTTTATTATCTGTTATTTGTTTCTGTATTTTAACATTGCCAATAAGCTCAAGTTTTTATAGACTTTACGTATATGTTCTTTGTGTTATTAAAATGTGGTGTTTCATACATGAAACATCCACAGGTATTCAATGCTGTTTTGTATATGTTAATAATGTTGGTTACATGCAATTGTTTTGGGTAAATAGATGTATTAATATTAGTTTCATGAGAATATATGGTATATAAATGTATTAATGTTAGTTTGCAGAGAATATATATGGTATATAAATGTATTCATGTTAGTTTGATGAAAATATATATGATATAAAAGTAAGTTGATATTATTTTGGTCATGTAACTAGATTATCAACTAACTGTATGCCACAACAAGCAATAATGTACAGACCAAATGGAAGCAGAGGAAGAGACAGGCCATGTAAACGATGGACAGAGGGAATAGCAGAGTCCATGGGAATCTTGATACATGAAGCCCATAAACGAGCACTCTCCCGCTGTTTATGCTTCACCTTGACACCGCAAGATTCAAGATAAGATGATGAGATGGTATCATCATCTTGTGCCCTGTCAAATGGCATAGACACCCTTATACCTCCACAGATCTCAGTCCTTAGTATTCTGTTGATGAGAATATATTTGGTATTATCTTCATGTAACAGGTCCTATGTTGCTCTGATCATGGGTGAACAGATTCTGGATCTTTTTCCAGTTCCCCTGCATTTTCATGCCCAGAGTGTTTTTAAAGTCCTTTGTCTATTTTCATGTCAGTTGACCACAGGAAGCATCTTTTCCAGGAAGCATCTTTTCCATTATGTCATTTCTAAGTCACAGTGATGTTTAACATGGTCAGAGTGGTAATTAACATGGTCGGAGTGATGTTTAACATGGTCAGAGTGATGTTTAATATGGTCAGAGTGATGTTTAACATGGTCAGGGTGATGTTTAACATGGTCAGGGTGATGTTTAACATGGTCACAGTGATGTTTAACATGGTCACAGTGATGTTTAACATGGTCACAGTGATGTTTAACATGGTCAGGGTGATGTTTAACATGGTCAGAGTGATGTTTAACATGGTCAGGGTGATGTTTAACATGGTCAGGGTGATGTTTAACATGGTCAGAGTGATGTTTAACATGGTCAGGGTGATGTTTAACGTGGTCAGGGTGATGTTTAACATGGTCAGGGTGATGTTTAACATGGTCAGGGTGATGTTTAACATGGTCAGAGTCATGATTAACATGGTCAGAGTGATGTTTAACATGGTCAGGGTGATGTTTAACATGGTCAGAGTGATGTTTAACATAGTCAGGGTGATGTTTAACATGGTCAGAGTCATGATTAATGTGGTCAGGGTGATGTTTAACATGGTCACAGTGATGTTTAACATGGTCAGGGTGATATTTAACATGGTCAGGGTGATGTTTAACATGGTCAGGGTGATGTTTAACATGGTCAGAGTGATGTTTAACATGGTCAGAGTGATGATTAACGTGGTCAGGGTGATGTTTAACATGGTCACAGTGATGTTTAACATGGTCAGGGTGATGTTTAACATGGTCAGAGTGATGTTTAACATGGTCAGTGTGATGTTTAACATGGTCAGGGTGATGTTTAACATGGTCAGGGTGATGTTTAACATGGTCAGGGTGATGTTTAACATGGTCAGGGTGATGTTTAACATGGTCAGAGTCATGATTAACGTGGTCAGGGTGATGTTTAACATGGTCAGGGTGATGTTTAACATGGTCAGGGTGATGTTTAACATGGTCAGGGTGATGTTTAACATGGTCAGGGTCATGATTAACATGGTCACAGTGATGTTTAACATGGTCAGAGTGATGTTTAACATGGTCAGAGTGATTCCGTTTCTGAGACATGATGCAGTTCGTGACCCAGTTCTCTTCTATGTTCAGAGTTTGTAGAATGTCAGTATTTTAAAAATTCTTGATCCGTGGTATTCTATACACTTTTCTGTATTTGGGGATTGCAAAATGGTCAGTGATTTACATCCATATATTGCCATTGGAAAGATGCATGTTCTCAACACTTTACCTTTTGTTTGTTTGTTGGTGTTATGTCATAGGTTCTAAATGTTGTTTAACCTCTGTATTGCTGTGACCAGCCTCCTTCTGATTTCTTTGGAACATTATATGGATGTATTAATGTTAGTTCAATCAGCGTTATGGTAAGTTGACATATTAATGTTAGTTCGATGAAAATGTATATAGTTAGTTGACATATTAATGTTAGTTCAATGAAAGTATATATGCTAAGTGGACGTATTAATGTTAGTTCAATGAAAATATTTATGGTAATTAGATGTATTAATGTTAGTCCAGGGATAATATATATGGTAATTAGATGTATTAATGTTATTTAGATGAGAATATATATGGTAAAAAGATGTATTAATGTTAGTTTGATTAAAATATATGTATATGGTAGACATAAATTGATAAGAAGCAGTTACAGAATCAAGTGGGAATCAAAGCATCCAGGCCACCAGAAAGCTGAAGCATATTACCATACCACCCCCACAGAAGAGAGCAAGTAACAGTTTTCAACAAAAATGTAAACGGAATTGTGTTAAGCTTTGCAAGAACACAATCAGAAGTGATAGGATGAATGTTGTGGCTAAAAAGCCTTCATCAGCACACACAAACAAAAATACACTATACAGCTACATTAAGCATACTTTATAAGAAAGTAATTTATCTAAAGTTCTGGAGTCATTTGAAAATCACACTAAATCATAAGCCACAAAATCTAATTTCTCTTGTGTGATTTTTAAAAATGAAGTTGTATCAGTGTCTTGTTTTGTGTGTGTGTACTAACCAAGGCTTGCTAGCCACAACATTGATTCGTTCAAGTGTTATTGTGTTCTTGTTAAGCTAATTAATTCTACTGTCGATTTTTCTTAATTTACTTCATGTCCAGTACCACTATAACTAACATTCAAGTTGATGAATGTGTTATATCTTGTGACTATACATTTTTAATTGTTTATTTACAAACTGCTGTCAATTTCTCAGGTAATAATTTTTAACAGATGTGTAGAATCATTTTGTTATTGCGTATTTATTGGTAAATAATGCTTGTTTGTTTGTCTGTCTGTTGTAATGTCTTTTAGAATCTTTATGTGTGCGTCAGATTTGGCAATCTAGTTCAGTCTCTCCTAATTATTGAGTAAGATCAAATGGATTGAACTGTGGAAAAGCTGTAAAAATACAGTGATTAAATCAACATGAACATACAGTAGAAACGGTCAGCTTTACAAGAAAATGATCACAAATGACACAACATACAATGTAACTGGTATTGTTCATCAAGAATGATGATAACCATTCATTTCATCCAGTGGGGTTGAAAGTTAGGAATAGTGAGCTCTAAGGTGGCTGATAAAGCCATTTTGGCTCAAAATTTTCTTTGACAATGTTGGTTAAGAATGCTTGACGTTCCAGGAGGAGGATCTCCTGTGGTGGTTTTTTTGTGCAGCCATTTTTTTTTTCAAGCTCTTGCTGTCCTGTTTGCTTCACAGGTGACTACACCCTTGCATAGATGAATAATGACTTGCGCGATGAATTAGATTAAAGTGATGAAGTGTTGCACAATTCGTTGACCACACTCTCTTGCCTGAGTCCATCTGAGTCCAGTGGCAAGACAAGTCAAGACTGGAGACGAATACAGGTGCAGTGGATGACCAGGGCGCTCTACGTGCCTTGCCGTGCTCATTATGTTTCACAATGCTTAGCAGGTAAATGCCACCTTGCCCGTTAAATCAATGATTTCTTCCGCGCAGTCTACTGAATTCTGTCTTCACATGGTTTGATGCCGAATTGGTCACCCTCACCTGGTTTTGCCGGCCTGTCACAGCAAGTCATCTTCTGGGGGGGGGGGGGGGGGTGGCCGCTGACGCATGCTGACAACTTCTAGGAGCCAAAGGTGTGAGCTGGATGTCAGGCTTGGACCTGTGGGGAATCGACCCTGAAAAGGGCATGACAGCCTTCTTTACCATAGGTGCTACCAATGCCTGTCATCCTATACCCCCACAAATGTAACTAGAAAGCATTCAGTAGCAACAAAACAGCACTAATGCAGCTATATTAAATTTGTTTATTTTTTTTTTTAAATGGCTTTTTTCTTCTTTTTCTTCTCTACTGCTGCCATTCATCTCCCAATGAAGCAGAGTCCATCAACCAACTCACACTAAACCCTTTGTAGACTTGCTCATGGTTGGCTGGATTTTGCAGCTGCAGTTGTCTACAGGTTGAGGTAGCCAGTCTCGTGATGACCCTCCTTTGTCCCCTCTCATGCTTGTATGATACGTTACAGTATCACTATTCTTTGCTTCCCTTACGAGTGAATGTAGCTGTAACTGTCTTTTTTGTTTTGTTTGCTGATGGTATCATGGCTGTTTGTAGCATTCTTCCTGTCACTTGTGATTCTGTTATTGTGAAACTGACCATTATCACTTTCCATGTTGTTGATTTAACCATTGATATCGGCATAAACTATGATGAAAACTATTATGAGGGCAAGAGATTTATAAGTTGCAATTATAGAACCAAATGGGAATCAGAGCTTCCAGGCCACCAAGAAAGATGATGCATGTTACCAACTCAACCAAAGACAACGAGTAATAATCGTCAAGACTCCGTACAGGACCAACAGACCGAACTAACACATGTTTAACAGACTAAATATAGAAGATACCAATGAATGTAATTGTGGGACAGATCAAATGACAGCTAATCATTTCTTGCAGAAATTATACAGTAACATATGCAGAACTGAAAAAAAAAAACTATTTTATCTTACATCCACTTTTTTTTAAAGATATACTCTGTGAAGATATCGGTAAGCTCAAATTGACTGCTGCTTTCTATTCATACTGACGTATAAAGGTCAGAGAAGAAGATGAAGATATTTTCTTGATAGACATAAGTTAAGTATCATTGTTGTGTTCCTCATAATCTTCCTCTAGTCTTCATTAGTGATAAAAACTCCGCCATGGAGCAAACGTGACAGGAGGATTTTGATCATCAGATGAAACCCCCCCCCCCCCCTTTTCCCAGAATATTTCACCCCTTTTACCTTGACACTCTCTGTGGGCGGGTCTGCCCGGGTCATGACTCTGGGTGTCTTTCCCCTGTTGTGTATTTGAGACCTTCTGTCTTTTATGTTATCCTTGCGTTATTCCATGTTTATCGGAATATTATTATATCTGTGTGTATTTTGTCCACCTTCACTTTTTTTCTGCTCTTTCTTATTTCATTATTATAAATTAATTTACTGTTCCCAAGTTCAAAATTGATTATTTATATCCTCATCATCAAGTGCCTTGCGATTTGTAGTGAGAAATCAGATCCGTCCTGAGTTTCTGTTTTTTGCATCATGTATCAGTTCATGTGCTCATATCTTTCTATGACATGGCTCAAGGCTGCTCAGAATGTATCCTCACTGTCTTCCTCTTTCTGTTTCTTTCATTAATCCTACCAGTTGTCACAGTATGTTCCAAATGTTCTGTCTTCATGGTGTGGTTAACACCGAGAGCTGCTTCCTTCTTATGTCGCAATGAGTGTCTTTTGAGTATTGGACTCTTTCAAAACATTTAGATAACTGATTCTGGCTGTTCCCATGATGTTTAACATTCTTGTGTAAAAAAAGTTAATGTCTGTGGTTGACATTTTCATAATCCTAACAAAAATGGATGTAGGGGTGTCACACTTCTGACATTAAAGTTGTTAATATGCTAGCAGACATGTTGTATTATATATCAAACTAAAGAGGGTTGCTTAGGGAAAACTACTGTATATAAGCCCATGGCAGATGTAGGAAGTTGCCTCAGGGGATTGATCATCCCATGGCACTTAATCAGTTAACTATTTTTACCTCCCATTCTGGTATGTGTTTAGTTACTCGATTTGCTAATTGTTATTCCATTCTGCCTATCAATCCCTTGGCACTCACACTGGAATTGATAAATAGAATTTGATTTAGTGGACAGTGGCAATGGTTCTTTCTCAGATGTAGCAGGTATTGGGGTGGTTTTATATCCGATGATTGGTTCAACAGCAAATAATTGTTGTTTACTGCTGGTTTAAGTTGACCGGGTATATGTTTCATTACATCAACACTCCTACGTGTTAGCGGAAGAAACACTTGAAGTCTGGGAACCAGTATATCTGTTGCAGTTAGTTTTGGTGACTGGCAGTGATGCCTTATGAAACTGGTTGGGTATGAGTTCCATTAGATTGTAAGGTCTGGTTAAGTGTCTAATTCTGTTGCTGGTATGGGCTTCGAACACATCTTTCTAGCTCGTTTGAACAGGGTCCACGCCAGCCTGTGTTTATACTGGACCAGTGCAAATTTGTTGAAGTTAAGGCATTAGCCCAAGCATGTTCCTCTTTGGTAGACTGTTCTTTGGATGGTGCCATTCTCTCAATGTTGGATTAAGATGTCTAAGAATGTTAAAGTGTCATTATGGTAATCTATGGACAAAGACAAGTTCTTATGGGCTTGATTCGTGGAGGCGTGAACTGATTCTGCCTGCTGCCTGTTCTAGGCATTGTTATTTTTTTGTTTTTTATTTGCATATCCTATTTACAGGACATTGTAGTCAAAACAAGTATTTTTCAGCTGCTGTTGATGTCTTGGCAAGTTTTACGTTCAGTAGTTTGCCTTGCTTTCTGAATGACTGCAGGTGTGTTTCGTACGTGAGTATACAGGATTACGAACAGCGTCCTTAACACCTTCACCAGGGAGACCGGCAGGCATTGATTAGAATAGTATAGTTTATATTCCACATACTGGCTGATGTGAACCAGGTCTTTTATATATGACACTCTTTTGTCTTGCCAGATCTGTGGCAAAAGAGTTACGGACGCAGTTACTGAACGTAAACTTGCCCAGGAATCACAAACAGCCAAACAATGATGGAGTTGACTGCTACGTCCTGTAAAGGATAGGCTATGCAGCAACAGCTCTTTTATCTGCCAAGTGCGCAATAAAAATGTCTGCTAGAATGGCACCTAGATGAGACATTATTATACACATTAACATACTGACCAATAAAAAGATGTCAGTGGAAACGAGAAAAAGTGTTGAAGTGCTACATAGAACCTGTACTTTTGTATGGATGTGAAACTTGGACAATGAGCAGTCAAGCTGAAAAACATCTGATGGCTGTAGAAATGTGGTTTCTGGGGAGAATGCAACGAATACCATGGACAGACAGAAAAACCAATGACCAAGTACTACAGGAAACAAATGAAAATCGTAAGTTGATTAGGGAAATTAGACGTAGACAGTCAAAATTTTTTGGGCATGTTATGAAAAGAAATGAATTGGAGAACTTAGTGACAACTGGCAAGATAGAAGGGAACAGACCAAGAGGAAGACCGAGAGGAGAATACCTGGATGGCTTGGCCACATGGCATGATCGAGACAGGAACGCTGAGCTGATCCACGACTTTGGTGATCGAGTGAAATTGCAAGTTATGACCACCCACGCTTTCCGGCATGGCACATGATGCATGGATATCCTTTAGGCCTACAGGACATCGCTGTCAACATCAGCATCTTTCAGCTGATTGTTGATTTCTTGGCAAGATTACGCTCAGTAGTTTGCCATTGCTTTCTGAGCGACCGGCTCACATACCCCTATGTTTTCAACGCGGCGAGAACCGCTACCGATTCTCTCCCAGGTTACGTTCATTACGTGGATATACGGGATTACGGAGAAAGACGTTAACGCCTAGGCCAGGGAGCGGGCAATATTCATGAATGGTAGCGACAAGCACGATCACGACAAGGATAAAGAGTCTTTACCCCGAATGTTTCGGCCCCCTTACAAAACATTCTCATGGGAAATTGCGAAATGGTCCAAGACTCACATCAATTTGCAGCAACAGGAAAGATGCACACTCTCAAAAATTCTATTTTAAGTTAACTTGCTTTTCTTTTTAATTGCTCAAGGTTCCCCAGGGCCAAGAGCCGCCCCATATCAAGTTTCAAGTTCCACTGTGTGTCGTTGGCTTGACCGCCTCTGCTAGTGGCCTAGGCTAGACAGTGCGTGAATATACTATTATACTATACTTAACTATACTACTATCACTATTACTAACTATACTACTATTACTAACTATACTATACTTTTATTTATTGGTTTATTGATAAGAACAGAGACTACATTTTGGTCTTAGCCAAACATTAACTTAAATATAAGTTACTAGCTGACCCTGCCCGGCTTCGCCCAGTCCCTGGTGGGAAGCATCTCATTTAATTCATATAAGTAGTCATATAAGTTCCCGTTCCCGTTACCGACTATCTGTCTGTCTGTCTGTCTGTCTGACCCGGCCCGACATCGCCCAGCTCCTGGTGTGAAGCATCTCATTTAATTTATATAAGTAGTCATATAAGTTCCTGTTCCCGACTGTCTATCTGTCTGTCTGTCTGTCTATCTGTCTGCCTGACCCTGTCCGGCTTCATTAAATTCATACAACAAAAAAAATGTAACTTAAAAGAATGTTCTACCACACACCATCCATTATTTTTAATGAAAACTCTTTCTAATCACCTGCATGACTACAGTAACTTCTTAAGCAAAAAAAGATGAGTTACAATGTTATGCATTGTGCATCATTTTTATGAAAACTTTGAAAATGCCTTACAGATTGTATCATTATTTATTATAACTCATATGCCGGTACATAACTATGTACAAAGAGTTTATAAATCTTTGAAAACGATGCCACAATATGACTATAAGTTATACAGAAAAGTTATGCCCCTTGAAATAACATTTACAGAGTTAGGTCCCCTGAGATATATGAAATTATGATGAAAAATGAAAAATGAAATAATACTGAGTAAGCAGGCGATTTCACACTAACAAAATATCACAGTTGACAGCTCTGGAATGAAAGGAAGGCGTGTAGAAAATTTCATCTCAATCGGATGGGCCGTTCGCGAACAAATGAAGGACATACAGAGATACATAAATACATACGCACATCCTAATTTATATATAAGATAACTTGCTTGCTGGTCCTTTGCAAAAGGCCAATTGACAGTTGTCACTGGTTAATCTCTGCCCTGCTATGGCTTGCAATCAGCAAGCGTCTGACTCCTTTTCAAGTCCCCATTGCCGTTGATTATCGAGTCAAGAATCCAAGATTAGATTATAATTATAATTCGATATTTAGTCATTTACAGTATGCGACATGTTCAAATTCTTCACGATTACATTGTGATTTATGAGTTCTTTAGTCTTTGGCTGGCATGTATGTATGTTTTGTCTCTTTTGTCCGTATATATTAATTACTGTTACTTTTATTTTAAATTATTAGGTCATTGAAATAATATACGGAGTAAGTCGTAATTAATTACTTATAATATTCTGTAAATTGTCTTCTAAGTATCAGTCAATTCATTCATTATCTCAAACTATGAAGTGAACCTGTCTGAAGGTTTTATTCATATTCTATACTGGAAAATCCATACCATCGGCTCGTTGGTCTAGGGGTATGATTCTCGCTTAGGGTGCGAGAGGTCCCGGGTTCAAATCCCGGACGAGCCCAAAATTTTTGTCTTCTTTTTTTTTTTTTTTTCATTTTCTAAATTCCATCCTAGAAAATAAGTTTTCATCAATATGTATTTTTTGTAAGTCCCTACATCCCTAAAAGTTAATGACCTGAAATGGTGTGTCGCATTCAGAATAGTCGTTGGATACGAGAGGGGTCACCACTGAGGGACATAACATCAAAAATACAAGATATGCAGATGATAAGCCAGTCTCCCTGGCCTAGGCTTTAACGTCTTTCTCCGTAACCCCGTACATTCTCGTGAGTAACGTAAGCTGCACGAGAATCGGTAGCGGTCGTTCAGAAACCAGTGGCAAACTACTGAACATAAACTTGTCTAGTACATCAACAGCAGCTGAAAAAAGGCTGATGTTGACTGCAACGTCCTGTAAAAAAAGATGATAATTATTGAATGCAGACAACGAACGGGATTGCAGCATTTAGTAGATGAGGTTATTGTACACAGTAAATAACAAGGGTTAGCAGTAAATTTTGAGAAAACATACGGTCGTCTCTAAGAAGAAAGAAATATCACAATGTAATATGCGGGTGAATCGGTACAATTATCTCATAAATCATAACATCTAATGGGAGGAGCCTTGAAGAGATTGGAACAAGAATCGCTATGCAAAGTTTACCTTTTGCAAGATGGAAAACATACTGACCAATAAAAAGATGTAATTTGCGAAGAGAAAAAGAGTGTTAAGTGCTACATAGAACCTGTATTTTTAAATGGATGTGATACGTGGACAATTAGCAGACAAGCTGAAATAACATCTAATGGCAGCGGAAATTTAGTTTTCGAGGAAATTGCAAAGAATGTCATGGAAGACAGAAGAACCAACGAGCAAATCCTACAAGAAACACATGGAAATCGTAAACTGATAGAGAAATTAGACTTATATTTGTTGAGCACGTTATGAGAAGATATAAACTAGAAAACAGTGACAACTGGCAAGAATGAAAGAGGAAAGAACAAGGTGAAGACAGAAGTAAATATTTAGATGGCTGTTCAACTTGGCATAATCGAAACAAGACCTCAGAGTTGATCCACAACTGTGGTGATCCTGTGAGATTGCGAAATATAACCGCCCACGCTTACCGGCATGGCAGATGATGATGATAAGATGTAGGTATTAACAAATTCAAATGTAATACTTTTCAATCCAATCAAGCGTTCCAAAATGTTAAAGCTTTGTACATTATGCTACATTGTAATTGAAAGCTAGAAAGAGAGTTACAAAGAGTTATATACAGTAAATCTGATATATGGAAGTGAATCATAATGAATCGACAGGTTGTTATCAAATCACGTAAAGGCTACTGAGATATAATTCTATATAACACCGCTAAGGACACAATGAACGGATAAAGAACGTCATAAAACATCTTTATGAAAACCAACTCAGAAAGAGAACTGGTTGTTCACATCAGAGATAGACAACTCACATGTTTTTAGTATGCCTTGAGAAGGTGTAGACTGGAAAATATCGTGACAAAGTTGGGGCGTTTAAAACACAAGAAAAGTTATAGAAAGACATGACAAAGCAACTTGAAATGATGGCATGGAGAAACATCAGCGTCGAATGTCCGTTTATAGCCTTCTGTCTGATGTGCTGCCAATAATTTCTGATACTGATGTTCCGCCATGCCATGATATCAAACTGCCCAGCATCTTCTCTATTGGCCTCCTAATGTTTCTCTTCCCCTTCAGCTTTCCCGTTGTGACGACATGCCCAAAGAATGTAGACTGTCTTCGTCTCATGCGAGTACCTATTCTCTCTTAGATGGCGGGATAGGTATATCGCCTTTCAGATGCGAAGTAAGATGCCCCCTTCCCTACGCTAACCTATGGGACACTCCTAGACAAGGTGGAGTACCTGTGATTCTCCAACCAGGGTAACGTGAAGCCATGGGAACAGGTCGTTAGTGAAGCTGAGGATTAGCCGACTGATAATTGATAGCCTCAAGTTTCACCATGGTAGGCAGAGGATCTCTTTATAGAGGCAATGGCTACGGTCACTGACCAGTATGGTCACTGCCAAGAAGAAAAGCAAACTACCTTATTTTCAGATACCTATCATGTCATGTCTGTTCATAATTTATTCAACGTGAATGGCGTAAGCATTTTCGTACTGACCGAGAACGTTCAATCCTGACGTAGACAATTAGCGTGTTTAGAGGTTTAGCTAATCTTGCAAGAGGAGCCTTGCTACGAGGGTGTCGGATCCAGAGTTCAGCTAACACCCATGGAAGGGATAGGTCACTATAACTGGCACGAGGCGAGGGTATATTTTACAGCATTGAGGTGGGACATACCTGAATGCCGCGTTGACTGACAAACACAGATCTCACTGTGAGGGATACATTATTCAGTGTTCAATTATTTGATAACACCAACATGTGATATAACAATAGAAAGGAAAATGCGTAATCAAGCTGATAAATGTAAATACCTAGGAGAAATCGCAACATCAGATGAATACACATAATAAAGTAAGAGCCGAATAAGGCAAGCGAAAGCTGCATTTCAGAACGTGAAGAGTATCTAATGCAATAAATTACTTTAACTGAATCTCAGAAAGAATGAAATGTCTGTTGTGCTCTATCGCATTGAATCACAGAAGTCGAATGAACAAACAGGAAGAGCAACGGAGATGTGGTTCCTGAGAATAATGTTAAAAGTACCGTGGATTGTCAGAGTAACTAACAACGATTGTTTGGAAGGGGCTAATGAAACTAGAGTATCATATTGTATATTATATGAGACAAAAATGTCATTGGTCATACGATGAAAAGAAAGGCATCAGAAAACATCATGACCACTGGAGAAATCAATGGGAGAGCAGACGGGAACAGACCGACACAAATAATGCTGGGTGGACTGAGAGGGTCGCATAGAGAAATATCATTAGCAGAGTTGATCCTGAACACAATTGACCAATATCTGTGGAGAGACATGCAAGCCTACGCCAGCTGACAGTGAACATGATGATGAGCAAGATCATCCACGAGGGACGTTACATTTCGAAGATGGAGAAGCTGTAATCCGGAAGTTTTCGTTGAGATAATGTAATGGTTATGCTGCAAATAGCATGGCCAGTAAAATGTGTGAATGTGCACTATATAGGACGATCAAACAGAACAGAATCACCACCACCCCAACATCTGGTAAGTAAATAAACTGTGGCGTCTGATTAGAAGAGATGGTCGCCTGTTTTTAATTATTTTATTTCAAGTTTCAGAACTCAACAGTTGGTTAAATACCTACACAACCTCTTATATTTATAGTACAGGTTACCATGACAACGAAGACTCAACCTCTCACCCAATAGACGATTGAACCTCTCATTCAACAATGGTACGAGGACAAGCAATAAATTTACGTTCATTGACCGGCTCTTGTGGGGCTACGGACACAATTTGTAATCCCGCATACCGTGTTTGAAACACAGCTGCGGGCGATTTGACAGCAGACTGCCTTGCGTTGGTTTTCATGCAATTATATGAGTGCTGGTCGTTCAAGAAGCAATGGCAAACTGAACGTAAACTTGCCCAAAAAAAAATATATGAGTGCTGGTCGTTCAAGAAGCAATGGCAAACTGAACGTAAACTTGCCAAAAAAAATCACAAACAGCCAAATTTAATATAGTAAATTTATATGACTGCCAATCATTACCCATGCATGCATGTCTTATACGATTCCATATGCTTCAAGTGTTACCAAGCAGTTGATATTTCAAATATTATTTGTTTGTATTACACAAAACACACATTGTATTCATTACGGACTCACTGAGTGTGCTTAGTAAGGCGGAGAACGGAATGTTTGTGTAGAATGGTTTGCTTCGCTTAAGAGGTCACAGATTGTGAGAATTGTATGGATTTTCTGCCCTGGTCATGCGGGAGTGCGGAGGAATGAACAGGATGATAGGCTGGCAGGGAATGCAACTCTCGGTGGTAGATTACCTATGCGCAAGGGAGAGTTGGTCAGGCGCTTGTAGGACCATGTGGAGAAAGCTGTGGAACAGGCTGAACACCCATATGTGGAGAAAATGATATGGCGGGGGATCGGCAGGGCTTCTGGACGAATCTCAAAAGTGAGATGGAAGACCAGTAGAACCTATCGATCAGATGGCATTTGAAACGAATAGTAGCATGACTCTTCTCTGGCTGTTGAACGAGGGGACGGAACGCATGTGGTAATGTCCTAAGTGAAGTTATATCGTTTCTTAGTCCAGCTCAACTCAATTTTACATATAACAAGCGCTGACAGTGAAAATGCAAACTTGACCAGACTGCAAAAGCAAGTAGTCGTAAGGGGTGAAGCCAGACCGACAATATAGGATTAAATAGGAGACCAAAGAAGAATAGTCAATCAACACGGAACTAGTATCGTCAGCCGCTACACGCTGAGGGAGATAACAGGAGGGGATCCGAGCACATGGACCGAATGATTCGATGTGCAGTGAGGATAGTCTGATTTTCGATGATATCGCAGAACATAATTTAATCTCACGTTATGAGAAGAAATAAATTGGAGAACTTGGTGACAACTGGCAAGATCGAGGGGAAGAGAACAAGGGGAAGACAGAGAAGTAAATACATGGATGTCTTGGCCACGATGTATGGTCGAGACGAACACTGAGCTGATCCACGACTCTGGTGATCGAGTGAGATGGCAAAACATGACCACCCATGCTTATCGGCATGGCACATGATGATGATTGTCGTGTCCTCCTTTAAAGTGTCGTCCCTGGAGTGAAGAGAGTCAACACCCACATTATAATATTTTTTTCCCTTATCAATATCCTGGAGAATCCACCAGCTTCCGTCCAACACACTCCATCAGCCCATGGACACCTTTTCCTATCACTCTCTCACTGTCGTACTATGCCCCCTCTCATACTTCCCCAACGCAACATACTCAACAACTCTTGCTTCTAAAAATTAATAAAGATTAATTTATTAAAAGAAAAGTGTAACGTATATGAGACGTGTATGCGAAGAAAATGTGTGACGTGTTCTATAAAGTGTGTAGAATCGGACTCTCAGACAACAACCCAGTCAGCTCATCCTAGCAAGGCTAGACCACAGCACGTTACATCAGAACAGGTACATCTCACCCAGTGCCGAAACCATCTTGCCGGATACTGACTTGCCTCTGTAGACCTCTGGTAATCCCATTTCATGATCATCCGAAATAGACACCGGTGGTAATAACAGTTAATCATGGACCGGTTGCACCCTACACAATGTACGTTCCTATCGTTCCTAAAGAATGCACAAGTCCTTTGTAGTGTGTACACAGTTATTAATGTTAATTGTTAATGTACTTGATCCTAACTCGTGTCTATCTAGCCTCAAGTATCATGTCTTGTGTTCTATTACACGAGATTATATCACACTATGTAACTATTATAATTAATGTTCTCGGTTAGTTACTACTGTCTGATGCTGTGTGGTGCATCAGCAATCATCACCCGTCTTTGGTGAATCATCTTCCTTCTAGCTTTAGTTACGTTCTGTACGAAACTTTACTGACTGTTCAACTGGTGTTCTTCCGAATGGGATTTGAACCTTTCCTAAAACCTTGTTGAGTTTCCTCGGATCTGGTAGGGAACCTAGGATAGAAACAACACATCTGGTGATAGTACTAGTCACTGATCCTACCGGCTGAGTGTAAGCCTATTGCCTTGCTCAGTGATCTTTAGCAACTAAACTCTATCATAGAGTAGATTAGCTACCCACCTAGGGCCGAATCAGGCTATGACAAGGAAAGACCCATACAGAGTGCAAAACCCCAGCGGCAATATCCCCGTCTCCCAATTATCCATCATTACTCTATTCTTAACTAGCATAGCTTATCACCAATACACTACTCTATTCTTAACTAGCATAGCTTATCACCACTACACTACTCTATTCTTAACTAGCAGAGCTTATCCTCACAATCTAGTCTAACACGGCTACTGCCTAAATTAATTAGAACGAATATTATAATAGGTTATACCTTACGGCACTGCAGTTTACACTAAATTACATCTAATGGTAGCCATTCAGGCTCGTGTAAACTAAATCAAATATCTCCTTCACACGTTAGATGTTCTAACTGCTGCAGTGACAAGCATGTCTGCCTAGATCCACATTTTCAAGTTCCCCTAGTTGGTCCCAACTCGGGTTTATATGGCAAACTCCCAAAGTTGGCCACGTGACATTTTCCTTTATGCCCACACAGGTGGCATATTGGGCAGACCCACCCTTGTCAGGGATCCATCCTCCCTGGCTCCATTAATGTTAGATTTGTCATCACTGGTTTTGACATCCAAAACAATCTAGAGAGTTACTGTACAGTTCCAACAAAGGGTTTCGATACCAAGCTGCCAATCAGGGTTTTCCAAATTCCATTGTGCACGTGACGTTGTTGATGTCCTGCAGGTGTTCCACTGTTTCCAATAACAAGCCCTCAACTTTCTGTCATGTGGTGACAGTCAAAACCGCCATTCCGTCTGATGTCCGGAACTATAGATGACAGACGGAACTATTCCATATCCTGAGCGGGCAAGGCTATGTGATTCTAACTGTTTATGAACTGCCAACGCGGTGTATCCATTCCTCTCACTCACCACCAAATGTGTATATGTGCTGACCCGATGTAACCCGTGCAGCTGTGTTTACTCTGTTAGTACGACTGTTGTGGCCTAGAAAATATACGCCAAGCAAACGTCGGTATTATCATTATCTGGTTAACTCATGGCGATCTCGTGACAATGATGATGATGATGATGAGGATTGTCTGACGACTAACTAACCAACCAGCTAAGTAAATTAACTAACTAACTAAATTAATTAGCTAACTACATTAGTTAACTAACTAACCAACTAACTAAATTAACTAATAACCAACCAACTAAATTAAGTTATTAACCAACTAACCAACTAAATAACTAACTTATAATGAAATCATCAGCATGTGCCTTTTCTGCATAGTAGGTCGGCGGTAATAAGTTTCTATCACCCTATGTCATGTGTCTTCATGGTACACTCACACAGCCTTCTTCCAGGCCATTTCTAGCTTTTGTCCACCCAGCCGTAACTTTGTCTTCTTGCACACTGCCTCTTCCCTGTCCACCCCGCACATTCTTTAACAAGGAGCTATCTTTTTATATGCCAAACTACGAGGGGGCTTTAAATGAAAACCTTAAAAATGTGATAGAAATTACAACAGCCATGCCATTGTCTTGTAACCTGTCAACATTGTTGGTAAGGGTTCTAACCACGTGACATCATGATGCAGACGACCACGGTGACGTCATAAGGACAGTTTAAAGATGGCCGCTCTATTTTCGAAATGAACTAAACTTCTGTTATCCTTTTTTTTTTTAAAAATCAGTGAAAGGGTGACACCCGTAGAAATGCATCGGCGAATCGAACGCTATGCATGCCTGTAAGTCCAGCAAGTGTATGAGTACAGTAGGAAATTTTAAAATGGTGAGACTTCTGTCAGGCACATTGAGTAATGACCCCAGAGTGGTTATGTTATACACGCGACCAAGATAATTTTTTTTTTTTCTATAGGAGTCGAAGCACTTCATCGGTGCTAGAGGACTTGCATTGAAGGCAATTGTGACTACATTGAAAAATGATACATTTGTTCTTTACTTGTTCAGAATATATTCACAAGAAGGGGGGGGGGGGGGCCATTAAAGGTTTTCGTATGAAGTCCCCACGTACCTTAATTCTGAAGCGTAATCTCACCGATTTCCGTTTCTTCTATCCCAATTTTTAATATCATTTTGGAACCAACCAGTCATATGTCATGTTTCAGTAATCATCATCGTTATCATATCTTGTTCCTCTTGTATCTGTCAGTGTAGAGGTGAAGTACAATGCAAAAATGATAAGGTGAACTCACCTGAGACCCAAGAAATAGTTCTTTTTATCAGAAATTCCTCTTATAAGAATTCAGTCATATAGTAATGTATTTCCAACGAACAATACAATATTGTTCTTCGTAACAGAAATTCCGAGATCGCCGTGAGCGGTTTGCTCTGCAAACAGCGGGTGAGTGCCCGTTTATGGGTTTTATATATCGAGATTCCCAAGGACTCTGTTATTTCTTCTGTCTATCGTTTATATAGTCGGTCTCTTCTTCTGGTTCCATTTGATCTGTACATCATTGCTTATGATATACCGTCAGCTTGTAACCTAGTTATGTGGCGGAACCTATTTCACTTGCTGTTTTCTAATGAAATCAAGCGCTGCTATTAACTCCACTTTAGCCCTGATGTCAATCATTTCTACTTTCTCTATTCTTGATAGGTTGAGTATTTTTCACGGGAATCTCATTTCCGTTGTGTTATCTCTCCTTTCCTGTCATTGTCCAGGTGTGGATGTCTGTAATACATTGCCGGTCCAATGTTTTTGCTATCTGATCTGCAGTAGGCATTGATTGGCATATATAGAAATAGAAGAAAGAAGTAGAGATTAGAGGACGCACTAGATAGTATAACAACTGAAAGCCAGTACCGTGCGGTAGATTTTCTCAGTATGATAAAAGTCTTCGAAATGCAGCCCCTTACATGTTTTTTTTTTCTTTTTCTTTTAAAATGTCGACCTCTTGTGAAGCCCCCTTACGGTGCCGCCTGATGCGGCCGCCTCTCTGTATCATAGCAACGCATGACCCTGCTGAAAGCTATAGTAATCACCCCTTAATTGGAACCTCTTGCCTCCATGTGACATCACCTTTTTGAAGGAATCGTGATCCGACACTTCGTAGCTAAAGCGCTAGTTGTCAGTGCGTCTACAGTAAAAGATTCTACACACACCGTGAGGCGTGTTGAGCACGAGAAGCCTTGTATTTTTTTTCTAGACTGATCACCATTCTATATGTGATGTCTTTACTATCCAGGTCATACTCTGGTACCAATTTTAGCCTTTTTTTTGGGGGGGGAAGGGGGGGGGGCAACGCTCGCTTTGAACTCAAGCGTAATCCATACACTATCTATATTAGTGATGGACTGCATTTTGCGTGTGGGTTAGCTTTCCCTATAACCAGTGTCTCTCGCCATCAGGCATCCCACTCCGACTTCAGAGGTACTTGTAATTTACGTCCCCAAGACAAGGATGAGAATCAACATTTGAGTCAAACTGTCCAATGAAGGGGTTGAACCCGCTACCTCGGCATCAGCACACCGGATCTAGATCGTGATTTGAACACATGGCCACTGGGTCTGAATGAAGGGTTACTAGGCACTGCGCTAGAGCGGCTCACATATGGCTGATGTGCCATCGATACAGAGATAACATCGAAAAACAAAGAGAGAAGAGAAAAATAACAAATATATGAACAAGATAAGAACAATCGAGAGGAAAGAGAAAGAGAAACAATGTGGACCGTACAGATAAAGATACATAATAGTTTTTCATCTATCAATTAATCCATTCATTCGTCTGTCTGTTTGTTTGTCTATCGACCGACCGATTGATCTGTCTACTTACCTACCCACCTACCTACCTGTCTAAATACATGCGTACCTACCTACCTAATTGCGTGCCTACCTACTTCTCTGTTGGTCTGGTGTTTATCTCTGCATCGTCCTTCGTCTTTCTGTCTGTTTAAATGATTGTCTCTCTAGCTTGCTCCGTGGCGAAGAGGTTACGTTCGCAGTTCGTAATCCCGCATACCACGTTAGAAACACAGCTTCGGGCGATTTGGCAGCAGACTGCCTTGTTTTGGTTTTTATAAAATAGTATGAGTGCCGGTAGTTCAGAAATCAATGGCAAACTACTGAACATAAACTTACCCAAAAAATCATTGATAACCAAACATGCTGGGGTTGACTGCGACGTCCTGTAAAGGATATACAAACTAACTAACTAGCTATTTGTCTTTCCGTCCTTCTGTATGTCTATATTTTGCTCGCATTCCCTCAATAAATAAATTTAACACGCACACGCGCGCACATACACACACACTCGCGAGTCATATAAACATGGCTGCTGGTCGAAACAGAGAAGGGGGAAAGACAATAAACGCTGGTGTGTTTGTGGTTACACCATATCCTCGCAACCAGTCTGTTGTTTGGGTGTGGTTTTGTTTCCATGTTCGATTTTAAACATATAGTTTCCAAGCAGCTTCCACATTCACTCCCGTTAGCCGTTTGTTCATGATTATTTTTCTTCCCTCTCATACATCAGCTAATACAGGAAAACAGTTAAAAAGCTTCACCAATCGCCTCCCGCGACACTCATGCGGCCAACGTGTTTGGCCAGTTCTCGGGTTATTAATCCCATTCAACATCGGCGTTTTTGCGAAAGGCAGCCGGCGTCATTCGGATAGTTATGTGCTATTGATGTCTATGCAAGGATTGTGTAGGGACATTATGTTGTTGCCTTACAATGTTATGTTATTTTATTGGCCTTCTAAGAAATATTTCGTGACGGATTAAACGAATGTGAGGACCGAGTTTGCAGCGGTTGCCCTTTCTCAGTTCGTGGTGACGTTTGAAATTTGACTTCTGCAGGAAATTATCACACAGGGAGTTTACAATGCCAGAGGATTCGTAAGTATTTGGTTGCCGTCAGTAGTGCGAACTTGTTGAAGTAAAATAGTTAAACTCATTCTGCACCATGTTACTTTTCGTTCGTTGATTACACGTTTCTGACTTTCCTTAACTCATTCAGTTCCAGGTCTGGGTTAATCAATCATATGCCGCCTAACAATGAAGGTTGGCTGCTATAGATCTCCAACACCCTCTTCTTGAGCCCTTGTTTTACACTCCGGCAGACTCTATTTCTTGACTGCTATTCTCCTAATTGTATTGCTGCTTACCTTTTTATTTTTTGCACTCAAAGCTCCCCTAGAACCTCTAGGCATCTGTATTTGATTGTTTTTGTTTTCGTGACATGTGACCTATTCTTCTGGGAATCCACGTCTAAAGAGCTTCACTTTGACTTTCCAACTGCTTGTTCGTTGTCCAGGTTTCTGTTAGTCAGTCAGTCAGTCAATCAGTCAGTCAGTCAGTCAGTCAGTCAGTCAGTCGAGGTTCCAACTTCACGGCAACGGGTCGTCCCCATGATGATCCATTCCTGTGCCAGTGAATATCACACAAAATACTCCCCACTGTCCAATGTGAAAAGTGGAATAGACAGGAGTCTCGGCAATCCAACAGCCCGCAAAGGTTTTTTTTTTTTTTTTTGCATATCCTTTACAGGACATCGCTGTCAACACCAGCATCTTTCAGCTGTATGTTGATTTCTTGGCAAGATTACGCTCAGTAATTTGCCATTGCTTTCTGAGCGGCCGGCTCACATACCCCGTAAGTTACCGATACGATTCGAACCACTGCTGATTCTAACCATCATCACGTTACCGACGAGAGTATACGAGATTACGAAGAAATGTCATAACCTCTAAGCCACGAAGCTGGCGCCCGTACAGGTACACTGTGCATAATGCCACCGCCAGAATGCCAACACAAAATTCATCCACGAAAACCACAGCTGATATTCGATATAGTAATGATATAGTGATTATATTATATTATATATATATATATATATATATATATATATATATATATATATATATATATATATATATATATATATATATAACATTTGACAATTTCTACCAAAAGCTGTATGTATAGGCGTGAAATAATCGTCTTTCACAGAAGGAGGTTAATCACTAACTGTCTGGACAAACTCTCTCTTTCTCTCTCTCTCTCTCTCTCTCTCTCTCTCTCTCTCTCTCTCTCTCTTCCCCTCTCTCTGCCTTTCTCTTTTTCCTCTGTATCTCCCTCCGTCTCTGTCTGTCTATCTCCCTCCCGCCCGTCTCTCTCCCCTCCGTCGGTCTGTCTGAATATCTCTCTCAAGTCCGTCTCTCTCCCCTCCGTCTCTGTCTGTCTGTCTGTCTGTCTGTCTGTCTGTCTGTCTGTCTGTCTGTCTGTCTGTCTGTCTGTCTGTCTCCCGTCCGTCTCTCTTCCCTCCGTCTTTGTCTGTGTGACTAATTTGTCTGTCTAATATGTCTGTCTGTCTGTCTGTCTGTCTGGAAAAAGTAGTGAAAGTGTTGATCACACTAGACAACAGCAAAGAAATTCAAGTATAGATATACCACATATTTATACATATGTGATTGCCAGCAAGGCATTCCTTCAGAATGTGTTCTGCCACAGACAGTTGTTAAATGTACCCTCATATATTCAAGTAACTTAAAAAAAAAAAAAGTCGCTTAAAAGTCGACAGGGTCGACTTCATTGCTCCGGGTTTTTATCCCATATGGCTCGGTCTCTTTCCGCAGCACGGAAAGCGTCGCACAAAGCACGAACTCCGTAGCTTTTAGCGACGACCCATGGGAGTCTCCGAAACATTTAACTCGCAAACCGAAGGACACGGCCTGGAATCGAACCCACAACCTTCGGCTCACGAGTCAAACGTCAAACGGCTTGACCACTTCGCCACAGAGACTCCCAATTCAAGTAACTAATTTAACCCTTTTGTCTCAGATAGATTCAGAGTAGTCCCACACTCTTTGAGTTATTACCTGATTTAGTGGCAAACAAAAAGTAAGGTTGGACCAAACATTGCACACAATCTAATGAACAAGTATTTTAATGAACGTCCGTTTATTGACCATTGAAATTGCGGAAGGTACACGAAACAAAACAAATAACAAGACGACCCTAGTATTTGGCGATACGTTATCCTTCGACACTGAATCAGTTAATTATATCGTCTGGCGCAGACAGATGTCAAATTAACCTCGTTCTGTTCAAGTAATTAATTACCTCGTCTGGCGCAGACAGATGTTATATTAATCCCGTTCTGTTCAAGTAATTAATTACTTCTTCTGGCGCAGACAGATGTCAAATTAACCCCGATCTGTTCAAGTAATTAATTACCTCTTCTGCGCAGACAGATGTTACATTAACACCGTTCTGTTCAAGTAAGTAATTACTTCGTCTGGCGCAGACAGATGTCAAATTAACCCCGTTCTGTTGAAGTAATTAATTACTTCGTCTGGCGCAGACAGATGTTACATTAACCCCGTTCTGTTGAAGTAATTAATTACTTCGTCTGGCGCAGACAAATGTCAAATTAACCCCGTTCTCATCAAGTAATTAATTACTTCATCTGGTGCATACAGATGTAAAATTAACCCCGTTCTGTTCAAGTAATTAATGACCCCACCTGGCTAGGCGTGAAGTGGTTGATGGCATCTGCCCCGATGGGGGATACACGGCAACAGGAAAAAAAAAAAAGAATAACACTTCACGTCTGCAGGGCATCAATTATACAAATGAAATTGTTTTTGAGTATCCACGATGTACAATCGAACCCATGACCACCGTGTCAGCAGGGGGGAGTCTTGCCACTGCACCAATGCAGGTTTCACAGAAATATCAATTAGAAAAGTAATACTCCTTTGGCTTTGCTGAATTTCAACACAAGTTAATTGAGATCTACGTATGTACTCCTTTCTACTCTGTATTTATTGCAATCCCAAAGAAATCAGGAGCCTTAGAATGTGATCAACATAGAACAATTAGTATAATGAGTCACATCACAAAGATTTTGTTACGAATTATCATGCAAAGAGTGAGGAAGAAAATACAACCTGAAATAGGGGAAGAACAATGTGGGTTTGTAGAAGGAAAGGGTACAGTAAATGTGTATATGCTGCGAACAGTTATTGAACGTGCTTTAGAAGTAAACAAGGATATACATCTTTGCTTTATTGACTACACAAAGGCTTTTGATAGAGTTAGACATGTCAACATTGTGGATATGCTTGCAGATCTACAAATTGATGGGAAAGACATTAGACTTATAAAAAACATATATTGGAAACAACAAGCTGCCATAAGGATTGATAATGAAGTAGGACAATATCAACCTATTAAGAGAGGTGTTAGGCAGGGATGTGTAATGTCTCCAGATCTTTTTTCCCTATGCAGTGAAAATATTTTCAGAAATGTAGAAGACCTAAATGGAATCAGCATTGGAGGACGAAACATAAATAACATTAGATATGCAGATGATACAGTATTGATTGCAGACAATGCACAGGATCTGCAACAATTAGTAGACGCTGTTGTTGTACACAGTGAGCAGCTGGGGTTGGAATTAAATTGTAGGAAGACACAGGTTATGGTCGTCACTAGGAAGAACGAAGTACCACAATGTAATATACAAGTAAATGGGAATATTCTTCAACAAGTGAATCGGTTCAATTATCTCGGAACAGTCATAACATCTGATGGGAGATGCCTTGAAGAGATTAGAACAAGAATCGCCATTGCGAAAGTAGCCTTTAGCAAGATGAAAAACATTCTGACCAATAAAATGATGTCAGTTGAAACGAGAAAAAGAGTGTTGAGGGGATACATAGAGCCTGTTCTTTTGTATGGGTGTGAAACTTGGACAATGTGCAATCAAGCTGAAAAACATCTGATGGCTGCAGAAATGTGGTTTCTGAGGAAAATGCAAAGAATACCATGGACAGATAGAAAAACCAATGACCAAGTACTACAAGAGACAAATGAAAATCGTAGATTGATTAGAGAAATTAGACGTAGACAGTCAAAATTTTTTGGACATGTTATGAGAAGAAATGGACTGGAGAACTTAGTGACAGCTGGCAAGATCGAAGGGAACAGACCAAGAGGAAGACAGAGAGGAAAATACCTGGATGGCTTGGCCGCATGGCATGGACGAGACAGGAATACTGAGCTGATCCACGACTCTGGTGATCGAGTGAAATGGCGAATCATGACCGCCCACGCTTTCCGGCATGGCACATGATTGATTGACTCCTTTCTTCTGGATCGCTTCTTTGAAAGTCACTGCTCCCCATGCGCACCAACTGATACCCATTGTTGGAGATGACAATATGTGGAAAAGCATGGTCACCGACGCCAGTCAGCAAGACACTTGAAGATGATGATGATGATTTTGTATTTGCTATTTTTATCTTCACAGGGTAAAAGTTGCTGTCAGGGTTCGCCCCTTCAACCAAAGGTTAGTAATATTAAATGTTTCACTACTTATGCTTTCGTTAGCTTGAAATGTATCTATAGCTGTATTGTTGTTTCTTGTATGAATTTAACTTGTTTTTTTTTGTTTTTTTTTTAGTTCACTCCGTGTTCCATAGTTTTTTCTTCCACTATTGTTTCTCTAGGCCAGAAGATTTGCCTAGATATGTCGTATTTTCGCAGTCTTGGAGTTTGTGCTCTGCTCTCTGTCGAACCAATCTATATGTGCACATGGCTAATTCGCCAAACTTGAATTTTATATACTCGTGGTTGCGTAATCTTTTGTGTCCTGTTGTGAGGCGCAGAGTAATGATTTCTTCTGGTCTGTACATAATGTGGTAATCGTCTTGAGTTGGTGTTGGTGGCTTTGTGACAGATTTGATCATTCTTTTCTTTTGGTGGTAGGTAACAGGTACATCAGGTTGTTCTTCTATTGCTCCCTCCTTAGCTAGTCAATCAACTCTTTCGTTTCTGGGTACTCCACAGTGAGATAGTATCCAGTGTATGGTAACTTTACGCTGGCTGCCTAGTTCATAAAGTAGTGTCCGTAGCACCGGCAATGTCCCAGATAGGAGCGCCTCAAGTACTATTTTGCATCTGTTAATATCACCACAAATGGTACCATGGTTGTTATTTAATAATTTCTCTGTAGCTGTCTTGTTTTCCTGGATTGTTGTATCATAGCTATGGCAGTACTTTCCTGTTGGTAATCTTTCCGTATCCCTAGTATTATTTTGGTATTCTATGTACATTTCATTACTTAACTAAATACATTTATGTTGTTATACTTGTTATACCCTGACAACATTGCGTGCCTGCCCACTCAATGGTCATATGTTCAAAACTCCCCAGCGAGACGAAATTTAAAATGTAGCCAGACTCCCAGGTCGACCTAGTCTCAAAAGGTCACCAGGAAATCACCTGGGAAGTAAATGCGACCGGTGTGTTGTTGACCGAGCCCCCCCCCCCCCCCCCCCCAACGAGCGCTGATTGGTCTATACAAATGTGTGGCTAGCACCATATAGCACATGCACCTTAAGACGTGTAAAAATGTCCGTTAATTTGTTTTTTATTCAATCATCATGTGCCATGCCGATGAGCGTGGGCGGCCATGTTTTGCCATCTCACTCGATCACCAGAGTCGCGGATCAGCTCAGTGTTCTTGTCTCGACCATGCCACGTGACCAAGCCATCCGGGTATTTACTTCTATGCCTTTCCAGTGTTCTCGATCTTGCCAGTTGACATCCAAGTTCTCCAATTATTTTTATACCCTTTCACAAGAAACTGTCTCTATATACGTTTGTGGCCGTAATATACCGTAGGATATTCTTCTTCTTCGTCTTTTGTCCTTGCGATTTTAGTGGAGTAGAGTCCCACAACCACGCAACCCAAACTATTTTTAGGTCAGTTCATGATTTGTTGTTTGTTGGCTGATTTTTTTTTCTACCATGTAAGATAGCCAACTAACTTTAGTGGCCTTTCATGAAGTGCACAGGATGCTTACATTGCTACTGTTCTTTACTCCCCATCGAAGGCACTGGTAACATACGGGTGACTATGATATGGTTAGTTAGTCGCGGTTCCAACTTCACAGAAACAGGTCTTCCCCATTATGCTCCGTTCCTGTGTCAGTGAATATCACACAAAATACTCCTCCGTGTCCCATGTGAAAAGTGAAACATACAGGAGTTTCGACAAACCAACAGCCCGCACAGGTATACTATGCATAAGGCCGCTGCCAGAATGCCAACACAAAAGTCCGCCACGAAATATACAGTTCATTGTCGATGGAAGTGGCAGTCACTAGAAAACAAGCAGCCACACATGTCTGCATTCGGCCACCTAGCTAGTTCAGCGACAGGCCGTGCACCCTTTTTCCGAACATGCAGATCGCTCTACAAACAACCGCGGACAAATGTAAAAGCACTTCACACGAAATTCACAGCTCACTGTGTCGCTCCACGCACTCAACTGAGTAGCAAGGCGACGGAACCATGCACCACCATTCCAGCATGAGGGAAATTATTTATGCAAACCGTAACCACAAGCATAAATACTACAGAGGCTTAAACAGTTCTAACCGCCTATCCTCCATCTTGGGGACCGGAAATTTTATGATACACAAGCACCAATTGTATTTTGACATTACTCGGATTAATGAACCAATCGGTGTCTAGCTGTAGGCTTATTACAAAGTTATGAGATTACAGATTTCACCAGTTCGATGTTCTTAATCTTCTTCTTTCGTTCGCTTTGCCTATATCTGCAATAATGTCTGTTGTATGAACTTCACTGTCTTTGTAATTTTTTAGTTCACTCATTGGTATACACAGTTTATCTTCCACTGTTGTTTCTCAAAGACAACAGGTTTGCATGGATGTGTCTCTTTCGGGGCAGATCCGCTGCCGGTGGGGCAAATTCACATGTGCACGAGGCTGATTTGCCGGCCGCAGAAATCAATGGCAAACAACTGAGCGTAATTTTGCCAAGAAATCAACAATCAGCTGAAAAATGCTGTTGACAGCGATGTCATGTAAAGAATATGCGAACCACACACAAAAAAAATTAATAAAAAATACACGTGGTTGCTTAGTCGACTGTGTACTGTTCTGAGGTGCAGAATAATTATGGCAGTTTAGTGTTATAATTGAAAGGGGACGAGAAATGCATTTTAAAACATTAACACATTATTTTTCAGGGAGAAGGACCGGCAAGCCAAACTCATTATCAAAATGCAGGACAATATGACAACAATAAGCAACCGAGATAACCCGAGTAAGCTTTTCAACGACTCTCATTCTCTCTCTCTCTCTCTCTCTCTCTCTCTCTCTCTCTCTCTCTCTCTCTCTCTCTCTCTCTCTCTCTCTCTCTGTATGTGTGTGTTTCTCCCTCCCTCCATTTAACTCTCTCCTCTCCCCCACTCTCTCTTCCGCCCACTCTTACTCCTTTCCCCTTCTTCCTTTTACCCACTCTTTGAAGCATTGACCCTCAACCAACCCACGCCAAGCAGTACTATCTTTTGCTGTCTCATGCAACTCCCTTCATGTTCTCCCAGTATTATTCATTTCCGTAATTCTCTTCTCCGTGTGTATTTAGGTCTCCGGTGATTTAGTTTGACTTAAGGGTCCCAAACCAGAGAATGTCAAGCTATACTATCCCCAGGTTTTCTCAGTGTGTGTCCTATCCAGTGCCATCATTTCCTGATCTCTTGTTTTACTGGGATTTGTTTAGTTCCCCCCATGAGCTGTACATTGACGGTCCTGCCATACGATTTTATTCCCACTATTCTGCCTAGGAAGTACTTAGTGAATAATTGTACTTTCCCGATTTTTCTGACGATTAAACCCGGACTACTGGTTTGGTGTTAGTCAGGTCTTAGTCAGATATGACTGGGTTACCGTATGACCGTGACGGTACTACCTGCTTTCTGTCAGCACCGAATGTTGGGCAGCGCTCACCAAACCAACATTACTATTGACTTCGGGCGGAGGAGAGAAATTTGAAGGGTACAAACATTACCCTGGTGCGAAGAAATGCAACCTAAAGCCTAAATCAGGGGTGGCCAACCTTTTCAGCGGGCGGGCCAAAATTCAGAAATAATATTTTCTGCCGGGCCACGCACCTAACTTTTTTGGTTAAATTAAAGTAAACAAGCATGCATGCTACGGCTTCGACCACATCGCCGTTTCCCACTCCGTGGGCCGCAACATGACTACTAGGGGGGGGGGGGAAGCGCATGCGGCCCGCGGGCCTCGTGTTGGCCACCCCTGGCCTAAATATTATGGCTTTGCAGACCAAGCCCTCAGCCGTGGTCGGTAACTGGTCTAGAATCGAAGCACCGAAAGGCGGACAGTTAGAGCATTGCTTTGCTGATCCGACAGCTTCTGCAATTTATCTTGTTCCAGATGTATTGGTATTGCTTTTCCTCTTGAGTAAATTAGGCAGGGAAAGAGATGGATCATGCTGTAGGGGCAAAACATGGTCTCTACAATTCAGTCCTGGCTTTGTGCTATGAAGGATTATTATGCTCTATTTTTTTTTAAATAAAGCATAATAACTATCGTCTGTCAAGACAACAAGGTGCCAGTACAGCAGTTTTGTGTCGGTTGGCAAACATACTGTGGTATAATAAAACGTCCTTACCCTTTCCTATTTATGGACTCCCTTAAAAATAAACAAACCCTTACAATTACTGTTTAAGTAACTTACTTAATGTAGGAGAAAATAAAACAGCGATAGACTGACCGTGGCACAGCTAAATTTATTTTGGCTTGTTTTCTCTCCCTTATCTGGCCAATCCTGGCGAGGGGGAAAACAAAGACTGAAGCGGCCATTTCTAGTCAAGACACCACGCAAGAAAGTCGACCTTTCCCTTCGGGGAGAAGGTATTTTGCCTTAAAAACATGATTCTCTTCAAGCTATTGGTATGTTATCTACATTATTAAGATATATTTATGTATTACATTGACCAGTATGTTTAATTAAGAATTAGTTACAATTCTCTTAAACCAGGCTGGATGATGTTTACTAAGGAAACACAGGTGGGCGCCACGCTGTAATTTTTCCTATGTCTTCAAATCCCTATGTTAATATCTTTTATAGGCATTATGAACTTATATCTAACTAAATAGTGTTTATAACCTATGAATAGTATGTGTACTGTAGTACATAGAGTATCAACTCTCATGTCAGAAACTCTTTTCAATTTAGGAAAGACTCCTGATTCATACTTCAGAGAAGAAAACTCGTTTCTGCCAATTTCATAGTCCTATGAAAAATAACTTCTATGCAATGGAACTATATATCCCTATCAATGCTTAGAAATCTGCAAATAATTTATGTACTGTAGAGATTGGACTTTAAAGAAACATTTTCTCAATGTAGGAGCAGACTCTTGATTTCATACTGCACAAGTAGAGAACTGGTGTCTGCCACCTTCAAATATCCTATGTAGTGTAAATGCACTGGTAAGGATGTCTCTGAACTTGTTTTATCCATGCGGGGACATACAAATGATTACGCATATTCCTGACTCTTACTTAGTCAGGGGATAAAATATTTTGCCACATTATAATCTGTAACTTGGAAATATAGTGCTAAATTTTAGTACCATTCTTTTGTTAACAGATTAGTAACCACTCCATATGAGGGTGAACATATAATCATTTCATAAAATAGTGTTAGGGACAGGCCATGGGTGAATATAAATTCATGAACAATTAAACGCGTGATGTAAGTGCATGTTCGGATAGGATTCACTCCGCATCGCCTCACCGTAGTAGAAACAGAAGCGAAGATTGATGTGAATAAATTGCTTGCAATATTCAGAAGACTGGACCATGCGGCATAAGTTATTCTTATAAATACCCTCCGAATAATAGCAGTCATTGGCAAAACATATCACAGCGATTACTATCCTCATGTGCTGTACGCAGTGGGGGAAAACAATGGATGTTTTAGTTCATGAAGATAATTCAAAAACCTAGGCTCCCTGCATCATCATTATGATTATTATGTATGATTATCATGTACTTAATATCAGAGAAATGTACATGTATGTTTTTTTTTGGTATGAGAGTTTTCTCTGTTCTGATTGTTGCTTTTTACTGTGGGAATATACATTTTAATGTTGCACCTTGGGATTAGAGGATGTTGATGTAAGAATCCATGTGTTTGTCAGTACTTTAAGAAGCCAAGGTTGAATAGTCTTGACCTAATGATGATTATAGTGCCGAAAGGAAGACGCGGCATTAGAAACCACAGGGATTCTGTATAGGCTATTCTCTTCAAGTAATGAGAGAGACAATATCAACATGTTGGATGGACAGAGTGACTTCACCCATCTAATAGTCCCAGTAACAACAGAACAAAATATAAGTGAGAAAATATCTTACTCACTATGAAGAGTCAGAATGGCTCAACTCAGCAATGAGGGACAGTGGAACATGGACACCCACTCCTTTCCCCTTCTCCCCTTGTTGTTTTGTATTTGTGTTTGTAATTGTGTTGTAAACCTTTTACCATAACACAGTAGGTTAATGCTAGTGTTGTATTCTTGTCATCCCTTTTCTATAGAAGAGAAGCAGGTGGTGGTTGAATTTGGTGGGACTATATCACTAACACTGGATCCTGGGTCAACAGCCATAAAGTGAATGTCCAAACCATAGTCTGGATCTAGCAATACCTCAATGTTTACTGCAGCACTCAATAGCTCCATAGCGAGCAACAGATAAATTAGAAGACAACTGACTGGGTGAGTGATTAAGTCCTATTTTAGTAGGAATATCCTGGATGGACTTCAAGATCTAATAATCTACAAAGATGAAGATCATCAGAGTACTGACAACAGTGTATCGTTTGCGTTACTTCTGAGAAGTATCACCAATGGCCTCATCATTCAACCAAGTCAGTGAAACTGGGACAATCCTTCTTCAAGTTACTAAAACTAACAACAGTGAGTAACCTTCAACTGTTGGTTGGATTACCAAGTTAATATCCACAATGGATAAGTCTTCGAAAGAACATCTCACAGCTGCAAAAGTCAAACATAAGGTTCCAGCCATGCAACACCAAGTTCTAGCTATGAACACCAACTCAAACAAATGGGAAGAGACACTGAAACAACATTATAGCCAATACAAACAAAGGTGCCAACTGAAAACCATACCTACACCAGATTACCTCAAGGTTCCCAAACCTGAACACATAAAAAAAAAGACCACATGAAAGCAGCTAGCGGAGTAAATGCTTCTACGCCTGCAACCACAGGAATCACCTGATGGCTTGCATCCCTGGATATGTGGTGGAGTAATATTCTTAAGTTCCATGCCTGCAGCAGAATCTTCAGATGAAACCCAATGAATGACTCACCATGGTATGTTCTACACAGAAATGGAATGAATCAGAACTCTATGCTGGTCCCATGTCGGCCTAACTGCCCCATCATCAAGTGTGGGATGGCCTATCAACATGAACCGGGTGTGTGACAAAGCCTTTTGAACTAAATTGGGAAACGGTTAACATAAACCGAGCTGTTGGACAGTCGTCATCTTTTCATCGATAAGATGAGATAGGGAAGAACCTTCTGCAGAGCTTAAGTTGCATCTCCTGAAAGTATGATAGACCTAGGCATCAATTTCAATTGGATCACAGCCCAAATGGCAACAGAGTATTCTTAAATTCAGTCTCATGGAGAGAATATGTGCTTATGTATAATTCTATTCTTGGATTATGGATTAGAAACATTCGCCAGCCAACTTCGGTGGACATACTGTGAGTAGAAAATGACTGAGTATAATTCTGCACTGATAATTATGGACATTAACTGCTTTGCACTGGAGAGGAATACCCATCCGCAATGCCTAAATGAACACTATAATTAATTAATTTAATTATTAGTATCAACTGTTTTCATGTGTGTGTTTTTTTCTTCTATGACATATAAAGAGTGTTATTGTGTAATGAGGTAGAACCAATGATGGTTAAGGTAAATAGTATTTTGACATCAACTCATTATTTTTAAATATGATAATTGTACATGGTGTCAGAAACAATATATATATATGTTGGTTTCTGCACCTATACCAATGTGATTTTATCTAGGTACAATGAGTCAAGTTAGCAGAACCAATTTGTGGTTGTTGTGTTGTTTGTAATAACCTTGTTTTTTCTGGGGTCACTGGGTACTATATTGTATTAATGCAAGAATTCCCATGCCTGTCTGAAAATACATAGTGTTTATTACACATATATATATATATATGTAAATGCAGATCTTGAGTTAATACCTGAACTGTTTGTCCAAAAGTGGTGTGTACATCAAGTAAATGTGGTGTCACATAAGTGGTTGTTTATATGTTGTGAGCAATCAATATCCTTCTAGCATCTATAGTTAATTTAAAGGGTGAAGAAGTGGGAAGGGAAACCTACACACAGATGCCATTGTTTCAAGGATTGAGCTCTTTCTTCCTGGGATTTGTGGTAAATATCCCTGATCACCATGCATTCTTACCAGTGACCAGAGAATCAATAATACCCCCTAGACATTTTAACGAATTATTCTCAGGAATTAAAATCCACATCCCACACATACTACCATCCTTGCCATCGCGTCTTCTGTATAATTATAGATCGCTCGTTTTATAGTTCCACGCATCTGTGTGCTTTGTTATTCGCATTATGAAATTCTTCATTCCTTTCTTATACCTTTGTTGTTTTCTAGTTAGATGTTTGTTGACTCTGGTGTTATTATGTGGTCACCCTCTCTCACAGTTCCTCTCATTTATTAACCCGCACTCTCTCTCACTGACTTACACAATCTATCTTTCCTACTCAGCTACACTCTCTTACTCTCATTCTCTCACTAACCCATTCCCTTTAT
>OY992889.1:88572027-88577027 GCA_963921405.1 Cepaea hortensis | reverse complement strand
CTTTATGGCATTGATCCATACCGTCGGAGATCGCAATTTGTGGAGAAGCTTGGTCGCCCACATCAGCCAGCCAGCAAGGCAATTGATGATGATCATGATGATGATGATGAAGATAATGATGATGATTTATTGTATTTGTTATCTGTGACTATAGACTTCATGTTTCATTATTTTCAGGGTGAATTCCGTATTCAGTATAGCTGCTTGTTGGTAGTCAGTTTGTGGTTTTGTCTTGTCGGAATAATAGGTTACACGTATAAATGTAATTGGTTAACTGATTAAGCTGTGAAAAGTAAACAATTGAATACCATGAATTGCAGGGCAACTTTACAGAGTACATTTACAACCACAGAGGACGATGAGGCGACAAACCTTCATTAGCAAACTACACCAAGAAAAGGTCACACGCACACACACACACACACGCACACACGCACGCACGCATGCACACGCACGCACACACAAACACACACATGCAAACACACACATACAAACAAACACACACACACACACACACGACTTAGATGAAACATGAATAACTATATTACGGATCTTGTTTCATTAATTTTCCTGATGTCTTATGGCATGAAATCAAATTTCCGGAGAATTCGAAAGTATCTTATAAAACATGAAAATAACTAGTCAGAGACTTTACACACAGAAACCACTAGTAACAGGCTGCACGATTTATTGCCTGGCATATCTCGCTGCATCTCATCGGGTGCGTACTGCAGATTTATATATCATTTGAAGTGATTAAATGAATTATACAAGAAGGCTACAAATGAAAACCTTACAAGTGTGATAGAATTTACAATAACCATGTTATTGTCTTGTAACCTGTCAATATTGTTGTTAAGAATATCAAAAGGGTTACGCGCGTGACATCACGGTGCATACGACATACGGTGACGTCATAAGGACAGTTTAAAATTTAACCGCCCTATTTGTGACATGCATCAGATTTTCAATAAAAACCTTAAATCTCTCCCCCCCCCCCCCCCCTCCCACCCTCCTCCCCCGTGAATATTTTCTAAAAAGGTAAAAAACAAATCTATCAATCTATCATTTTTCGATGTAGTCACCACTGCGTTCAGTGCAAGTCCCCCGGCGCCGATAAAATGCTTGGATTCCTGTAGAAAAAAAAATTTCTTGGTCGCGTGTGTAACCACTCGTGCACCACCTGCTGTACATCTTCATCGTACCGACGAGTTTTGAAACCTCATACTCTAAAAAAAATTATGCTATAAAAAAAGGACACCAAACATACGCGTGAGACAGAAAGCAGGTAAAAGAAGAAACGTGTTGCTTGCTTTAATCCAGAGGATCTGATGTGATAGTCATCCTTTTCGACTTTCAAATTGTATGACAACATTGTATATTATTGCAAATTCACATGGTATGTATTTACTAATACGGGGTTTTGATTTCTCGTTTCAGTTTTCATTTGATTATTCTTATTGGTAAGTCTAATTTTCTTTTTGTATTTTTCATTAAAGTGAATTTCATTTTGATTACCTGTATAAGAATGTTTTATATCAGAAAGAGAGAGAGAGAGAGAGAGAGAGAGAGAGAGAGAGAGAGAGAGAGAGAGAGAGAGAGAGAGAGAGAGAGATGAAAGAAAGTGAGTGTGTGAGTGAAAAGAGTCAGAGAGAATATGTGAGATAAAAATGTAAGGAAGAAAGTGTGTAAGAGAGAAATAGTTAGCGAGAGAGAGAGAGAGAGAGAGAGAGAGAGAGAGAGAGAGAGAGAGAGAGAGAGAGAGAGAGAGAGAGAGAGAGAGAGAGAGAGAGAGAGAGAGAGATAAAGAGAGAGGAAGCGAGAGAGAGAGTGAGAGAGAGATTTTGGAAGGAATAAGAATTCATGTCTTTATAATCACATGAAAGAAAACAACACGGAACATTGCCACCAAAGAAGCCTGGTCTCCACCACACGAACCAAGCATGCACTGACATCTGAAGACGAAGACACATTCAACTAAAAAGTTAGTTTAATACCTTTACAAGACGTTGTAATCGATCCCAGCATTTATTGACTGTAATTTACTAGGCAATGTTAGTTCAGTAGTTTGCCATACATTTCTGAACAGCAAACGCCGCATGCCATTGAAATCAACGCAAAGAGATCTGCTTCCTAACCGTCCGCAGCTGATTTCGAACCCTCAACTCAGTATGACGGGGAATTGTTAAACTGCACTCCTCACTATCCCATCAACCAAAGTGCTGGGTACGCTTGCTGCTACTGAATCATACTTACTATTGCTATTTTGTATCCCTGTATATCAGGAGGGGGGAACAACCATGTTTTTCTACCAGGTCAGTTTTTGATATTTATGACATCATTTACATGCCGTACATAATTATCAGCTTAAAAAGGAACCTGCTATTTTTTAGTCAAACATTTAAAAACCTCACCCTTAATTACACTATGGAACACACCCCGAACTGCTTCTAGTTAGCAAGGTGAGTGATGTTAGCTAGTATTGATGATGTTGGTACAAAATTTTATTAATTATGTGTTTTTATAAAGCTCATAGATTGGTTGAATTTCCAGTCCCGCCTGCCGTTGCCATGACTGGACCAGACCAAATGATTTCGCGGGCCTTGTACGGCCCGTGTTCCGGACGTTCCCCACCCGTACTGTGTATGAAGATAATAACCAATATCCAATCATTTGAACTTAGGTCTCATGATGGATTCAGCATCGGAAGTGATGGTGTCATGGATGCTAAGCCAGGAACCAAGTATGCCAGCCAGTTTAAAGTGTTTCAGGACCTAGGACAGGGCGTGCTTAGAAATGCTTTTGAAGGTGAGTACACAGTTGCAAAATTACATGCATGTGTGTGAGCATGATTTCTTTGTTGATAACAGATTCAGTGACCAACAAAACATAAGTTTGAACCGAACAAAAATGGATGGCGGAAAATGGGAAGTGCGACAGTTGTGACCATAAAGTTATTAATATTGTAGCAGACATGTTGTGTTATACATATCAAATTAAAGGAGGTTGCTTCGGGAAAAACTACCGTATTGATATTTTAACTGAGACAACGTTTTGCAATGACAACATTTCGACGATATATAAGCCCATGGCAGATAGGGAAGTTGTTTAAGACGATTAATTATCCCATGGCACTTAATCTTTTATATATAGTAATGACGATGTCCAGACTAGAATTATTGTTTTATATACAACTAGCTGACCCGGCCCGGCTTCGCCCAGTCCTTGGTGGGGAGATCTCATTTAATTCATATAAGTAGTCATATAAGCTCACGTTCCCGTTACCGACTGTCTGTCTGTCTGTCTGTCTGTCTGTCTGTCTGACCCGGCATCGCCCAGTCCTTGGTGGGGAGCATCTCATTTAATTCATATAAGTAGTCATATAAGTTCCCGTTCCCGTTACCGACTGTCTGTCTGTCTGTCTGTCTGTCTGTCTGTCCGTCCGTCCCTCTCTGTCTGCCTGTCTGTCTAATCATTTATTGGTTGCAGTTAGAACAACCTTAGATAAACGAAGACCAACTTACAAAAAGCATTAGAAAGAGCACTTGAAAGATCTTTACATCTTCCCCCAACAATTAACTTGGGTAAATGGAGCGGCGGCAGCAGCATCAGCAGAAGAAGGAAAAGGAGGAGTAGACAACTGCAGCGAAAAGGTGGGTCTGTCTATCTATCTGACCCGGCGTGACTTCGCCCAGCTCCTGGCGGGTAGCGTCTCATTAAATTCATACAATAAAAAAAAGTAACTTAAAAAAATGCCCTTCCACACACCATCCATTATTTTTAATGAAAACGCTTTCTAATCACCTGCATGACTACAGTAACTTCTTAAGCAAAAAAAGATGAGTTACAATGTTATGCATTGTGCATTATTTTTATGAAAACTTTGAAAATACCTTACAGATTGTATCATTATTTATTATAACTCATATGCCGGTACATAACTATGGACAAAGAGTTTATAAATCTTTGAAAACGATGCCACAATATGACTATAAGTTATACAGAAAAGTTATGCCCCTTGAAATAACTTTTATAGAGTTAGGTCCCCTGAGATATATGAAATTACAATGAAAAATGAAAAATGAAATAATACTGGGTAAGCAGGCGATTTCACACTAAAAAAATATTACAGTTGGCAGCTCTGGAATGAAAGAAAGGCGTGTAGAAAATTTCATCTCAATCGGATGGGCCGTTCGCGAGCGCATAAAGGACAGACGGACATACAGACAGACAGACAGACGGAGATCCTAATTTATATATAAGAAGATTTGGTCCCGAAGTAGTTTGCTGCTACGAGTCTGTGTTATGATAGTATTGATAGCGACACACCATTTTATAGGCCTGAGAACAAGGAGGAACAGGTGGCCAATCTTTCTCTAACTTTGACAAGTAACGAGCCCATGCGTCGAACCCCTCCTGACCCTGTTCATGGCATAACCGGGGGGGGGGGGGGGGGGTGGGGTTACATTCCATGCTAGGAATGTTGAATTGTGGGCCATATAGTTAAAAAAAAAAAAAAAGAACATGAAATAAGAGACACACACTTCAATAAAAAGACAGTCAAAAACAAACAGACTCACACAACGACACACATGACACACATATCATAAAATAATACATGTTGAACGAGTATGTGAAGTTATAAAAATATAAAAAAGATACATGGCTCCGTTAAATGAACACATTAATTAACGAATATCTGTCTACACGATATATGCTATACACAGGTTACAACTGCTCACTGTTTGCTTATGGCCAGACGGGATCTGGGAAGTCATATTCTATGGTTGGCTATGGACCAAACAAGTAAGTTGTAGTTTCAGGTTTACCTTTCTTTGGTTGCGTTTTGTTCACATATTTAGGGTGATGGTTTTCTCTTGTCTTCCGCATAATATTTTCCTCTTGACAAACAAATTGCCTAGATCAGTGGTTCTCAACCTTTTTTGGCCCGTGCCCCCTTTCACCATATTTTCAGAACGTCATTCCCCCCCCCCTCCCCC
>OY992889.1:88559527-88567027 GCA_963921405.1 Cepaea hortensis | reverse complement strand
GCCAGATCCCCTCGTCACACCTCGCTGTCTCATTCTTACCAGACTATGGTGATCCATCTGCTCCTCCGAGGTGTACACGTGCTCCCACAAGGCCGCAACCACGTCTGCCTTGTCATGCATCAATACTCCACCAAGTTTTGCCGAGCCAGCCAATCTGTCCGCCTGTTCATTCCCCAGCACACCGGCATGCCCAGGAGAAAAGATCCAGGTGATGCTTGCTACCCGTGACCTCCGAAGCGAAGCAAGCTACTCTGCAAGAAGCTTGCCTGTTCTCACCCTTCTCAGCATGCTTTCTGAGTCAGTTACAATCATAATGTGTGTATGTATCGTGTTTTCTATCCAGCGGAAAGCTGCACTGACCGCCTTCACCTCCATTCTTAAGCTAGATGTAGTAACTAACTATTTCTTTTGCATTTTCAATTCCAGACAAAAGAGTGTCCGGTTATACTATCCTCAAGCTTTCCCAGTGTATGTCCGGTCTAAGACTAGAGTCTTTTCCTCAGCCACTCATCCACTGGTCTAGCTTCATCTCCCCCCCCCCCACCCCACCTTTCCCCATTATAACGACATTGGTGATTTTGTCACACAACTTCAGGCCCTCTATTCTGCGTTTCCTAAGCAAACTACTTTAATTTGATATATAATACAACATGCGGACTATAATATTAACACCTTTTAAGTAATAACTGTAACGTACCCTTACTTCATTTTCTGCCATCAAATTTTGTTCAGTCCATACCTACGTTTTATTTGGCACTGAATATTTTAACAAATAACTGTTATATTATACACTTGTTACCTCGCTCAGGCACTTCCAACAGAACTGTTGCCTCAACAAACATGAACGCCACCAGCAGTCGAGCTCACACAGTTGTCACTATAGTGTTCGACCAGATCATCAAGAACCCCAATGGAGAAGAGACCAAGAAGAGCAGCACCATGAACCTGGTGGACCTGGCCGGATCCGAGAGGGCTGATTCTACGGGAGCAACGGGGGATCGGCTGAAAGAGGGAGCCAACATAAACAGATCCCTCTCTGCTTTAGGCAATGTTATTTCTGTAAGTGATGGACATATATTCTATTAGAAATCCGTATATATTCTATCAGAACTCCATTTATATTCTATCAGAATTCTATATTATATCAGAAGTCCGATTATAGTCTATCAGAACTCCATTTATATGCTATCAGAACTCCATTTATATTCTGTTAGAACTCCATTTATATTTTGTTAGAACTCTATTTTAGCATTGTGAATTTTGCCCATGTGTTACCGGGGCTCACAAAGGAAATAACAATCAGTAATGCTGTAACTTACCATGAGAGAAGGCTACGGAGGGTCACTCATGTCCTACACAATTTAGCCCCAAAATTCAGCCAATCAGGAACAAGTCTACAAAGGGCTTGGCGTGAGTTGGTTGAGGGTATGTGCTTCATTAGGGGGACGAACAGGAGAAGATGATGATGATGATGAATTGTTAATTTGTTGACGCTGTCTATAGGCAGATGACAAAATGTGGATAGAACTAAATTAACCTGGTCCTACCATGTCTCCCATGTCTGTAGATATTTCATCATATTTCACAATGTCTCCCATCTCTCATGAAGTTTCATCATGTCTCTCGATATTCCATCACGTCCCATCATCTCCTAATCTGTCTCACTATACGTCATCATGTTACAATATCTCAGCATGCCTCACCTTGTCTCATCATAGACTGAACATGCTTAAAATCATTCTACAGATTCTCAATATTTGACTCAATACGCATCATATCTCGCCATGTCTCACCACTAACTAATGAGATCTTAACGAGCTTCACATCATATCTCGCATGTCTCGTCACTGACTAAAGAGAACTGAAAGTGCTTCAAATATATTGCCTTATTCTAAATGTTTAACTCATTGTTAGGCTCTGGCAGATGCTTCAGATAAGAAGAAGGTGGTAGTGCCCTACAGAGATTCAGTGTTGACGAAACTTCTACAGAATGCTTTAGGAGGAAACAGGTATGTGGATTTGTCTCAGATTCATATAATTTAATCAACTTATTATTGTTGACTAAATAGCTCAGATAACTGGTGAGCGCAAAATCATAACAGCAGAGATGAGCTTCCTTAGAAGAGCTACGGAAGTAACCAAGAGGGATCGAATTAGGAATGAGGAAATTAGAAGACGACTATTTCTTAAAACCAGTCGTACCCTTCATTAAAGAACAACAGATTACATGGTTCCACCTCACAAGAATACCCTGGTACCATCTGCCACAAAGAGCCACATGAAAAAAAAATATAATTGATATAGAAAAAGATTGTTAACATTGACATAGGGCTACCATGTTGGCCCAGTCTAAAATCGGTAGCAATACATGTCTTAGATAGTAAAGGCGACCGTTGTGATACTAGTCACATCACCCACCGAGTGTCTTTTTGGTCTATGAAGTATTGGTTTTAGCACCATACACCTTATCTCGTGTAAAAGGCTCCTTTCCTTACTTGTTTTCAAAAATTATTTTAAGTAACAATAGTATATCACCCAAAGATCACATCACCATCACATTGGAGCATCAAAACAACAAAAATGACCTTAATGTCAGATAATAATAACAACAAATCATCATTGCAGCATTGCATCTCACCTTCATGGTCTCATTCATCCAATCATCGCCACCTTACACCCTCATTCTCAAGTTTGTGTTTGACTTTTGACGTTACCTATCCCGCCATTCAGCAAAACTGTGATGATTGCAGCGCTGTCCCCAGCTGACATCAACTACGATGAGACACTGTCTACTCTCCGCTATGCTGACAGAGCCAAGAAGATCAAGAATAAAGCTGTCATCAATGAAAATCCCCTTGATAAAATGCTCCGAGAACTCAAGGTGATTTGTTAATTTTCACTGTGGATTTGTTGTTTGTTATTATTCTTTTTATTGGTCACTGTGCCATTATTGTTTGTCCATATTCCTTTCATTGCTACCAGGAAGAAATTTGATGGCCTTGTTATGTGGATAAAAGGTAAGGATAAGTTTGGGTTCATTATTGGGAGATCGTGTTTTCTTAATGAAAGACATTTGTCGCGCGATATCTGTGTTATACGATTTAAAAAAAAAAAAAGATGTTATACAACATTCTGACAAACCCGTCTCTAACCATTTCAAGCCTGATCACAATGGAGTCGACGATGTATGGATAACAGCATTAAAGCTATGTAACCCTAATAGCTTAATTAGGCTTAAAATTGAGAGCCAGCTAATCAACTCTTTGGGATGCACCCGTCCAGCGGCAATCAATACTGTTATATGTGCCACTGTATACCTATATTGACCCCTTCCATATATCCAGATCTAACTGTTTCACACTTCGGCTTCACATTTTCTTTTGTGGCAACTTTAACAACTGTACTTCTGCGCAGCCTTCCTAGAAACGGAGAATGTGCAGTGACCCAACAACGTTTGATACCATACTTTTTCAGTTCACGTTTTAATTTTAATTTAAATTTTCTAATTTCATGTTTTTCTTATGATCTGTTTGAATTGTTTCTCATGAAGATCATTCAGATCGAAAAGTAGATCCATTGTGTTGCGCTGTAACTTATTCTTATCTTATTTTTGCGATTATTATTATCATATTTATTTTTACCCAGTGATTTCCGTTTGCCGGATTTGCGTTCGTTGCAAAGTTTAGTTTAATTTAGTTTAGTCGACGGATCAACATCACGGCACACAGGTGTAACCCATAAGTGCTCCGTTCTACTCCTAACTCAAGCCTGAGTCCGGAGAATCTCAGCTCAGTGCACGAACTCCGTAAATAATCTCTCCTTCTCTCTCTTTTTTTCGCAGTCACATATACCTAACTCTTTTCATTTTGTATTTTTACTTGTGTACAACAGAGCTATGATATTTGCGCCTTGCTATCAAAGTGACTTAACTTGTTTAATATATGTATGTCTGTCTTTATGTCTGTGTGTCTGTAGTTGTATTCCTGTAAACAAAAATTTTTTAATTTTGCCCCTAGGAAGAAAATGAAAAGTTGCGGAAAGCACTTGATGTCGGTGGAGTGGCACCAGTGGAAGGGAAGAGTATGAGTCCTGAAGGTAACAGTCTCTCATTTAATTAGCTTTGGGAGTCATGGCTGCGAAGTGGCTAACAGCCTAACACGCTTGCCTGCCGGTTAACTTTTTTAAAACATGTTCACGTTAGTTAGGTTTAAATCTTTCTGTCCCAGTCAACGCACTGTATGATTTGCCTGTCTTCTTTTGTCCCAACTAACGTATCATGTGAGATTGCACTTCTTACACTGATTTAGAGTGCACCAGAGATGCTTGAAAATATATTTGCTTTTTTTAAAATAAGGTATGAATGTTTGGCCTTTGTGTAATGTGAAATTTTATTGTAATTTTATTGTTGTCTTTATATCTTTTCCCGCTCCCCCTTTTTAGCAGCTGGTCTGAGCTTCAGGGACATTTAAAAATGATAAGAAGCATATGTAATGTGTTATCACTAGTAATATGTTATACTTGTAATGTGTTATCACTTGCAATGTGTTATCACTAGTAATATGCTATACTTGTAATATGTTATAACTTGTAATGTGTTATCACTTGTAATCTGTTATTGCTTCTTTCTTCTTCGTGTCTTTTTTGTGTCCCTTGAGACTCACAGTGGAGTACACAACCACGCAAGCCAAGACTGTTGTAGAACAGGTCATGGCTGGTTGGTAGTTGGCTGATATTTTTGTTTCTACGATATGAGATATATGTCAACCCAACCCTCTTTAGTCGCCTTTTATGACATGCTCAGCAGGGCCACACTGTTGCCATTCTTTGCTTCACGAATGTGTGTATGTAGGCATGTGTGCGTGTCTGTGTGTTTATGTCTGTATGCCTGTCTACCTGTCTCATATCATGGTAATATGTGTTGTTTATGTTCACAACAGTCAGTTGACAATGTTTTTTCTATGTGAATATGATTGATTTAGGAACCGACACCACAGCATTCGAGGCATTCCCATAAGCGCTCCGTCCCCTATCTCAGCAGCCAGCGAAGGGTTCCAACACCAATAGTACCAGTAGCCATATGATTATATGTCCGTCTCGCCTTTTCTCTGAGCTTCGAGTGTCGGCTAGATCCCCTCGTCACTCCTTGCTGCCTCATTCTTGCCAGATCTTGGTGATCCATTAGCTCCTTCGAGGTGTACACGTGTGCTTCCACCAGGCCGCAACCACGTCCGCTTTGTCATGCATCAATACTCCACCAAGTTTTGCAGAGCCAGCCAATCTGTCCGCCTGTTCATTCCCCAGCACACCTGCATGTCCCGGAAAAAAGATCCAGGCGGTGCTTGCCACCCGTGACCTCCGAAGCGAAGCAAGCCACTCTGCCCGAAGCTTGCCTGTCCTTGGCCTGTGAATATAACATGCACAATATATAATTTATGTATGAAAGATGAGTGGTTGAAAGGGCCGCATGTAAGACGGGTCTGCTTACCGAATGTGTACCGCTTTGTAAATAAACTTCGTTCGTTCGTTCACCTTTGCATCTCCAGTAGTACATGGTTGGTGTTGTTATTTGGTCAGCTCAAATTTCCTTCTGGCATTTCTTGTGTTTCAAATACATTGTTTAGTTTATTATATACATTCATTTATGTGTATTGTTATTGCCTTTTTGTACAGAAATGGAAGCTATGAGAAAGGAAATGGAAGAGAAAATAAGAGCACAGTTGATGGCCAATCAACAATTGATAGGTGAAAGTGAAAAGTCATGGGATGAAAAGGTGAGCACAACAACCCACGTGAGACGGTTGTTGACATGCGTAATAAATCAGAAGAGTAGACAACAAATATTGGCAATATTTGATAGATGACAGCTCCATAAATATGTCCTCTGTGTTATCGTAATATGTACTAGACTTACTGTTTATATCACACATTGTCAGTGTAAGAGTTAATTTATTGTCAGTGTGTGCCTGAGAGTTAATATATGGTCAGTTTCGAATGCGTTTTATTTTTAAATTTTATGCATATCCCTTACAGGACGTAGCAGTCAACCCCGGCATTTTTTTCGTTGTTCTTGAATCCTGGGCAAGTTTACGTTCAGTAGTTTGCATTTGCCTTATGAACGACTGGTACCCTAACCATTTCATAAAAAAACCAACACAGCTGTGTTTCGAACGTGGGTATGCTGGATTAGGAACTGCGTCTTTAGATAATAGAGATGATAGCAATGAGTTATCGAGACTGTTTATCTGACATGGATAAAGCGATAGATGACATAAATTCATGTCATCGCCGCGGGTATTCGTGGCCAGCTTTGGAAACAGGTCTGAGCTTTCGCGTGTTTATGAAGTTTTTGAAAAATGAATCAGTCAGTTAAGAAATAAAAGGCGACAAAGAAAACAACACAAAGTCTCAAAGAACTGGACTTAAGCATATCTGGCTAATATTTGGAAGCCGTTGTGGTGGTAGAACAGTGTGGCAGTGAAGTATCGTGTCTATTTCTGGACATGTACCAGCGCTTTCCGACATAAATACCAGTCAAAGTTATTCTCGCGGGTATTCCTGGCCAGCTATGGAAACGGGCCACAGCTTTCATATGTTTAGGAAGTTTTTGGAAGATTAATTAGTTAGTTACAGAAAAAAACTTACAAAATAAACTAAAGTGAAATTTAGCAGTTTAGGAAACAAACGCGCGCGCGCGCGCACACACACACACACACATACACGGGCAAACATAACACATACACACAGATAAAGAGGGAGAGGAAGCGAGAGAGAGAGAGAGAGAGAGAGAGAGTTGAGATAGAAAGAGGGTTGAGATAGAAAGAGAATGGAATTGAAAGATAGCGAGAGAGAATATGAGCGAATGAGAGAGTGCAAAAGACAGTGGGAGAGAGTGTATGAGGGAGAATGAAAGATAGTGTGATAGAAATTGAGAAAGTAAGCAAATAAGAGTGACAGAGAGAGAGAGAGAGAGAGAGAGAGAGAGAGAGAGAGAGAGAGAGAGAGAGAGAGAGAGTTAAAGAGTGAGAGTAACTCATAGAAAGAGATACCGAGAGAGCGAAAGATAGTGAAAGAGAGTGTGTACAAGAGATTGAAAAAGAGAGAAAGTGAAAGGGTGAGAGTCTGAGAGAGCAAGAGAGTAAAGGAGAGTGAGAGATGATATATGAGAAAGAAAGAGAGAGAGAGAGAGAGAGAGAGAGAGAGAGAGAGAGAGAGAGAGAGAGAGAGAGAGAGAGAGAGAGAGAGAGAGAGAGAGAGAGAGAGAAATCATGCATCCAGCATGAGAAAGTCTTACATCTGTCATCTTACCTTATCTAATGTGTATGATGAGTAACCTACTTACTGAATCGTCATTAAAAGTTATCACCAATTTTTTATTTATAACTCAAGGAAGCAGTCGTTCTCGGTTAATTATTTACCTACCCATCCAAGGAAATATTAATTTAAGAAGCTTAGTCTTATAATTCAAGGAATCGGTGGTTCTCGGGGAGTTACCCGCCTACC
>OY992889.1:88477027-88554527 GCA_963921405.1 Cepaea hortensis | reverse complement strand
CCACTCCCATACGAATCCGAATACGCCTTTGTGTGTCATCAGAATTTGCAGGTCTCCCATTACCGTAAAAATAACTTTGTTAGCAAGAAATCACTAGTTTTTCAGCAAAACATCAAAGGAATGTTGCCGCTTTCAATGATTTAAGTTGTTTTTGGACCTATCAAAGACATATTCCTTGGGTGGGGGTAAATATAAGACGGCTGGAACAATTTCATAACGATGCAACAGACAGTTTTCAAAATAATTGATCGTGAATGAAGGCAAACAAATGTGGACATACTATAACTGGGTTGTCTAGTTTGTTCATTTTTTGTGTTGCCTAGTTTGTTCACGTTTTGTGCTGCCTAGTTTGTTCACGTTTTGTGTTGCCTAGTTTGTTCACGTTTTGTGTTGCCTAGTTTGTTCGTTTTGTGCTGCCTAGTTTGTTCACGTTTTGTGTTGCCTAGTTTGTTCACGTTTTGTGCTGCCTAGTTTGTTCGCTTTTTGTGTTGTTTATTGGTATGCATCCTGTAACCAAGGCTTTGTGCAGTATAGTTTGCTACATATTGATCATAAAGCAAATGACTTATATTTTTTTACATACCTCGAGACGTAATGGGTAAATGGTATGAAACCCATATTTCCATAGACTAATTGGCACCCGATGGGTGATGTAGTCAATATAATGACGGCCGCCTTAACTTTCCACGACATTTTCTGGTCCCTTTTAGGCTGGGTCGATCTGAGAGCTCCGGCCAAGATTTTAAATTTAAGAAATCTGTTTCCCTGGGTATTGGAACAAATAACTACCTGTTATCAGGCAAGCATGCCAGACACTGCTCCATCGCAGCAGCTTCTGGCTGATGTAATATGAGAATATTCTTAAACAAGTGATTCGGTACAGCTATCTCGGAACAGTCATAACGTCTGATAGAAAAGGTTAGAACTAGAATCGCCTTGGCGAAGGTTGCCTTTTGCAAGATGGAAAACATACTGATCAATAAAAGGTGTCAGTTGCAACGAAAAAAGAGTGTTGAAGTGTAACACAGAACCTGTACTTTTGTATGGACGTGAAGCGTGGACAATCAGCAGACAAGCTGAAAAACATCTACTGGCAGTGGAAATGTGGTTTCTAATGAGAATGCAAAGAATACCATGGACTGATAGAAAAAGAAAACAATGAGCAAGTCCTACAAGAAACACATGAAAACCTTAAAATGATTCGAGAAATTCAACGTAGAGAGTCTCACATTTTGGACACGTTATGAAAAGAAATAAATTAAAGAACTTGGTGACAACTGGCACGATTGATAGGAAAAGAACAGGGGGGGGGGGGGCAAAGAATTAAACACCTGGATGGCTTGTTATGTATATGACCGAGACAAGAACACAGAGCTGATCCACGACTCTGGTGATCGTGATCGTGTAAGATGGTGAAACATGACCGCCCACGCTTTTCGGCATGGCAAATGATGTGTTGATGATAATGATGATGAATTTATAGTAAACATCAGAATCAACAACGAGAAAGAACACCTAACAAATGTCTCATATATTCATCATCATCATCGTCATTATGTGACATGCCGTTAAGCGTGGCAGGTCATGGTTGGCCATCTCACTAGATTACCAGAGTCGAGGATCAGCTCTGTGCTCTTGTTCCGATTATGCCATGTGGCCTAGCCATCCAGGTATTTATCTCTTTGTCTTCATCTTGCTCATTTCCCATCAATTTTTCCAGTTGTCACTAAGATTTCTCACCCCAGGAAGATAAAGGGCCGAAACATTCGGGAAGAGAGGGCTGCTTCTGACGACCAGAAGCCCACTGTCGTGTTTGCTCCGCGTCGGAGTCGTTATCACTGTTAGTAACCTTGTTGTCAATAATAAATATAAGATGTTTATCTTCACTGGCAGGGTCCAATCACGTATATTATTTTGTCAACCCTTTGAAGCCAACTGCACCAGAAGACACTCCTCAAGAGATCACGTGGGAATATGCCCAGAAGGAGGTGGCTGAAGCCAAAGGTTTTGCAATAGGGTTAACTGGACTCACAAAAGGTAAAACTAGAACAATATTCTAACCATATTTGTTATACATGCAATTGTAGAGTTATGTCAGGTCTAAGTCAAATATGACTCAGTTACTGTATGCAAGTAGACGGTACTACCTGCTTTCTGTTAGCGCCGAATGTTGAGCGGCGCCTACCAAACTCAACACTCATATTGTGCGAACGGCTTCGGTCGGAGGAGTGCAATTGGGAGGGTATACGCCTTATCCTTGCGCGAGGAAATGCAAACTTAAGACAAAATGGTCATGGCAGGGCAGACACGGTCCTAAGCCTTGGTTGGAAACTGGTCTAGGATCGAAGCTCCGACAGGCGGACAGTTAGAACATTGCTTTCCTGATATGGCAGCTTCTGCAGCTTGTCTTGTTCCAGATGTATTGATGTTACTTTTCCTATGGAGTAAACTAGGCTGCATGGGCAAAACATGGTCTCTACAATTCAGCTCAGGCTTTGTGCTATGGAGAGGTGTAACTCCTTCCTTTGTCTACCGCCATGGGATGTAGTTATTGTGCCTTTTTTATGCACAATGTAACACTGTTGTCTATCAAGACGGCAAGGTGCCAGTAAGTCTTTATTGTAGAGTACGTCATTTTCTGAAAACGTCACTCATTCTGAAAATATCATCCATATACATTTAGCGGGACTCACAACAGATACAACTGAAAACAGGGTCTGTCTTCTTGTCCCTATTATATTATTTGGGCAAGCCATCAAGGTATTATTCTTTTGTCTTCCTCCTGCTTTCCCCCCATCAAATGTGTCAGTTGTCACTAAGCATGTTAAAAGATAGATAACCTTTAAAACAAATCTTGAATGTCTGCAGAAACTGTTTAGATGTTTCAAAGACAACCAAGAATTTGTTTTACAGTATATTTTTCTTTTGAACGAAAAGTAAACAACACACGTTATGTCACATATCTAATAATAATGTATACATTCTACATTTTAATGCTTATGTTTTTAATACCAAGAATGTTAGATGGAAGCCTATCTTTCAAATTAAATACAAATACTTGTAAGTCATAGGCCATTACGCAATTACCCCAGTACAAAATTGGGACTTTTGAGCTTGCATGTTACAGAAAGGAGGTCAGCATTGCGGAATGGATAAGAACGTGCCTTCTTAAAAATCCAGTATGCTGATAACGAGGTAAGGGGTTCAACCCCTACACCGGACAGTTTGACTAAAATGTTGACTCCTCGTCCTTGACTTGTGGGCGTAAATTACGAGTACCTCTGAAGTTGGAATGGGTTCATCTGAGGGACACTGGTAATAATGAAAACTAATCCACATACAAAATTCAGTCCAGTGCGACCATAAGTAGTGTGTATGGTCTACGCTTGAACTAAAAGCGAGAGAGCACAAAAAATAAAATTCGTACAAAAAAGTTCTTAGAATACCGTGGATTAAACAAATCCAAAAATTCTGACATTCCGCAAGATCTGAAAACCGGCTTACGAACACCACCGTGTCTCAGAAACTGACACACTTTGACCGTGCTAAACGTCACGATGGTTTGGAGAGAACAGTGATGACATGAAAGACTCCGTGGGCATAAAGCAGGAGGGGTAGCAAGAGACTAAGAGACTGTACCACGGACCGGGCTGAGAGCCACGTCCTACAAGTTACCTGCCACATGATGATGATGATAACTAGTGGGTAGAATACTTTGAGACAACATTATCCCAAACTAAGGAGTCTCCGTGGCGAAGTGATCCAGCCGTCCGCCTCGCGCTCCGAAAGTTGTGGATTCGATTCCAGGCTACGTCTTTTGTTTCACGAGTGTATTTTTCTCGGAGGCTCCTGGGGATCGTCGCTGGAGCTACGGAGTTCTTGCTTTGTGCGATGTTTCTGCAGGTCACCCCACGGAAAGAGACCGAGCCATCTGGGATTAAACCCAGGGCAATAAAGTCGATACTCTAGACTTTTAAGACATTTATTAAACTCTAAGACTGGCCATATTTCAGGCGTCGTCTCCCCGAAACATCGGATTATATATATATATATATATATATATATATATATATATATATATATATATATATATATATATATATATATATATATATATATATATATATAGAGAGAGAGAGAGAGAGAGAGAGAGAGAGAGAGAGATGATAATGTCAGCAGTGTTGCTCTGTGATAATCACCATGTTCAATGAGTTGTCTCTGAAGCTTGCCAGCTTTACTTCCAGAACAACAGATAGTCCAGGAGCAGATACTGGAGATCCTGCCCATGGTCTCCGAGGTGAATGCCGTGTCTGAAGAACTGAACAAGCACAAGTCTTTCGAAGTGGTTCTTGTTCCATCAGCGGTGCAAGCCAGCAACAGCGGCAAGCCTGACACTGGGGCTCAGTGAGTGTGGTCTTTGGTTCTCTGTGTATATAGCATAGCATAGCATAGCGCACCGCAGTATAGTGCGGTACAGTACAATACAGTACAGTACAGTATAGTATAGTATAGTATAGTACAGTACAGTACAGTATAGTATAGTATAGTATAATATAGTACAGTACAGTATAGTATAGTAATAGGACAGTTGTACGTGCCTTGGGGTGCTCTGAGTATATGTTGCAAGTCGCGTATATTTACTTCGCCGCTCGGCGTGTGAGAGCAGCTCTGTCCCGTTGGTTAGCGCGCCTACCTGTCGGCCCAGTGGTAATCTGTTCCCATCCCCATGAAGGAAATCCACCACATCATCCAGCCAGGCAGAGATTCTGTACCAAAATTGACCTGGGTCAAACTAGGTACCAGGAAATGGTCAGGGAAATAAAGACGGTGGACGTGATTTTGACCTCATCACCCATTGAATGCCGATTGATCTACAAAACTATGGGATTTGTGCCATATACCCAACAGGCCTCAAGAGCCCTTGACTTTGTATAATTATTTACTGAGATTATTCTGAAATGTTACGTTGCAAATATTGAGATTATTCTGAAATATTACATTGCAAATATTGAGATTATTCTGAAATGTTACATTGCAAATATTGAGATTATTCTTAAGTGTTACGTTGCAAACACTGAGATTATTTTAAAAGTTACATTGTAAACACTGAGATTATTCTGAAATGTTACATTGCAAACGCAGAGATTATTCTGAAATGTTACATTGCAAACACAGCGATTGTTCTGAAATGTTACACTGCAAACACTGAGATTATTCTGAAATGTTACATTGCAAACACATAGATTATTCTTAAATGTTACATTGCAAACACAGAGATTATTCTTTAATGTCTCTCAGATTATACTTAAATGTTATGTTGCAAACACACAGATTATACTTACATGTTACATTGCAAACACACAGACTATACTTACATGTTACATGTCAAACACACAGAGTATACTTACATGTTACATTGCAAACACACAGGTTATACTTATATGTTACATTGCAAACACACAGGTTATACTTAAATGTTACATGGCAAATACACAGGTTATACTTACATTTTACATTGCAAACACGCAGGTTATACTTACATGTTACATTGCAAACACACAGGTTATACTTACATGTTACATTGCAAACACACAGATTATACTTAAATGTTACATTGCAAACACACAGATTATACTTAAATGTTACATTGCAAACACACAGACTATACTTACATGTTACATGTCAAACACACAGAGTATACTTACATGTTACATTGCAAACACACAGGTTATACTTAAATGTTACATGGCAAATACACAGGTTATACTTACATTTTACATTGCAAACACGCAGGTTATACTTACATGTTACATTGCAAACACACAGGTTATACTTACATGTTACATTGCAAACACACAGGTTATACTTACATGTTACATTGCAAACACACAGATTATACTTAAACGTTACATTGCAAACACACAGATTATACTTAAACGTTACATTGCAAACACACAGGTTATACTTACACGTTACATTGCAAACACACAGGTTATACTTAAATGTTACGTTGCAAACCTGACTGTGAAGAACCTATTCCTGTCTAATTCACAGAGTGATGGTCAAGATGAAGGATCTCTTGAACGGAAACACCTGGCTATGGGAACATGGCAAATTTATGAACCGAAGATACCTGATTCAGGTGAGCGCTCAATTCAAAGCATGTTTTTGTAGGTTGTCCATCGGTATGAATATTTTATCTATATTCATACCTTTTTGTTTAACTAACTATGATTAGTTATGTTTTTTGTGTGTTTTACTAACTATGATAAGTTAGTTACATTATATCAAATGAAGAAAGCTTTGTGCAATAAGTTATTGTCCTTGAAAGTTATAAAGAGAGTTCTTGCATGTTACATAGAACTAATTTTAACATGCGACTGCGAATTCTGGACAATTAGTAAACAGACGATAAAATCCATGGAAGCCTTGGAGATCTGGTTTTATAGAAAAATGCAGAAAATTAATTGGACAGCCTAAATGAGCAATCCGGACATTTTGAGAGAAGCTAAGTCGCAAAGACAACTTATCACAAACTTCAGAAAGAGATAGTCATCGTCTTCTGGCCACGTTATGAGAAGACAAAAGCTGTGACAACCGGAAAGATTTGAGGAAAGAGAGCATAAGAAGATTCTAGACCAGTGGTTCTCAACCGGTGGGGAATTCCCCCCCAGGGGGGAATTTGAGGGTTTCCAGGGGGGGAATGAAGACATTGTCAAATTGGCTTCAGGACCACACAAAACATGATCGGGATATTAAGCGTCCTCGTGACGTTAAATCCCCCGATTATTTCAAGATCGCATTAATACAAGAACCGATTATTTGATATTGTTTTCCCTCCATAATATACTGTTCTTTTCCTTCTACCTAGCCTCTATGATTTAGGTTGCCGTATTTTACCAGAGATTTTTTTTGCGGTAACTTACATTTTTTTGTTATTGCTTCTCCATTTTAATGAGGTTTAGAGTACTCATCATGTTAAATTTCCCGATTATTTCAAGATCGCATTAAAACAGAAACTGATTACCGAGATCCCTCCATTGTTTACGAATCTACACTTCTCAGCTTTTCAAATTATTATTTTTGCGGAGGTAAGGAGACTGTCTTTTTAAGATGCAAGTTGACTCGTGGATATATATATATATATATATATATATATATATATATATATATATATATATATATATATATATATATATATATATATATATATATATATATATATATTGCATATCCTATTTACAGGGCATTGCAGTCAACACCAGCATTTTACAGCTGCTGTTGATGTCTTGGCAAGTTTTATGTTCAGTGGTTTGCTATTGCTTTCTGAACGTCCGGCTCACATACTTTTCCATAAGAAACTGATGCAACGCGATCCGCTGGCGAATCTCGCGCAGCTGCGTTTCGTACCTGGGTATACGGGATTATGAACAGCGTCCTTAACTCCTTCATCAGGGAGACTGGCATATATATATATATATATATATATATATATATATATATATATATATATATATATATATATATATATATATATATATATATATGACCGTCTCCGTGGCCTAAAGGCTTGCCAGCGGTGACTGATTTAACAGCAGACCACATTGTGCTGGGGTTTTAGCGTGTTGGTATTGGAGCCGGTCGTTCAGAAATCAAAGACAAACTACTGAACGTAAAACTTGCCCAGACATCAACAACAGCAGTAAAATGCTGGTGTTGACAATGATGTACTGTAAATAGGATATGCAATATAATTGTGTGTGTGTGTACGTATATATGTGCGTGTGGGTGTGTATACACGTCTGTGGGTGTTTATGTGTTTTAATCTTGACTTTATCGTTTTATATTTATAGAATCTGAAGCCCATGATGAGTGTCAAGAAACGAAAGTATGACATGTCTTATTTGAATTATGGATTCACAAATATTGTCATCAACGGAGAAGAACGACCTCAGTGTGTTACTTGTAGTAAAAGTTTGTCAAATGATTCTATGAAACCGACACAGCTGAGGAATCATTTGTTGAATGTTCATCCTCAATACAAGGACAAGGACAAAACCTATTTTGAACGTCTTGGGAATGCTGTCAAAAGGATGAGACAGGATTTAACAGGGGTATTCCAAGAAACAAACCAAAAGGTTACTGAAGCTTCATATGTCGTAGCACTGGAGATAGCGAAGCAGAAAAAAACCACATACAATCGGGGAATCTTTGATCAAACCTTGTTGTCTCAAGATGGTGGAAATTGTGTTGGGAAATGAATCAGAGAAAAAACTTGCAGCGGTTTCACTATCAAACGACACTGTTCAAAGGAGGATCAGCGATATGGCAGATGACATCAAGGATCAAGTTGTGCAAGAGATCAAGTCTGCAGCATTTGGGCTCTATTCAATTCAAATTGATGAATCGACTGATGTGGCATCGTGTTCTCAGTTTATAGTGTTTGCAAGGTATGTGCATTCAGGATCATTTAAAGAAGAACTTCTTTTTTGTTCTCCTCTTGAAACAACTACCATGGCCTCTGATATTTTGGAAAAGGTTTCATCTTTCCTTGAATCAGAAAATCTTTTATGAGATAATATGTGTGGGTGCTGTACAGATGGAGCACCAGCTATGTTGGGGACCAAAGAAACGTGCCCCAAAAGTGAAAGGCATTCATTGCATGATCCATCGTCAAGCACTGGCCTCCAAAACACTTCCAGCTCCTTTGGGGAAGGTTTTGGATCAAACCGTTCAGATAGTGAATTTTATCAAAGGAGGAGCTCTCAACTCACGGCTTTTTAAGAAGTTATGCGTTAACATGGATGCAGGCCACCATTTGCTTCTTTTCCACACAAATGTTCGATGGCTGTCAAGAGGAAATGTAACTGCGCGAGTATATGAGCTGAGAGACGAGCTCAAATTATTTTTTGAAGTTCAGGGTAAGATAGACTTTTTCGCCTGGCTGGATGATGAGGAATGGATCATGCGCCTTGCCTATTTAGTTGATATTTTTGAGCAGTTGAATAAACTCAATCTTCAGATGCAAGGAAGGAATACAAATATCATACAATTTGTGGATGCCTTGAGAGCTTTTATGAGCAAGCTGGAAAACTGGAAAAGAAAAAATGTTTTTCATCCGTTCTCGTTGTTGATGGTAAAGACCAAGTACTTCCACAATTTGCAAAAAATGAAATTGTGCAGCATTTGACAGCGCTAGAAAATGAATTTGAGCGATATTTTCCTGAACTTAGTGATGATGAGCTGGATTTGGTGCAAAACCCATTCAAATTATCAGTTGAAAAAGTTTCTGATGATTGTCAAGATGAATTTCTGGAGCTGAAAAATGATTCGGGGGCAAGGAATGTGTTCAGTGAGAAACCAATCATGGAATTTTGGCCTTTAATGTGCGGTTCATACCCAAAAGTGGCAGAAAAAGCAATCCGTGCATTGCTTCCATTTGCGTCAACATATCTTTGTGAGTCAGGCTTTTCAGCTCTGCTAGAAATTAAAACGAAACGACGCAACAGATTAGATGTTGAAAACGATCTCCGTTGTGCCCTTTCAAGCACTCCTCCGCGTATTTCAGAATTGCTGCGGGAAAAACAATCACAGTGTTCTCATTGATTACAATTTTCATTTAAATTACGAATCTACAATATCCAGGTTTTGTAATGAGCGTTTTGTTTGATGAAGCACAATTTTCTGGCATCCTGGTGTCGTATATTAAGCTACAATTCTTTGACGTTTTAACAGTTTGTTTGTTGTAGTATGATTAATGTGGTGTTTTAATAAAATATTGCGAATGTAAAAATGCTTCTATTTAAGTTTTAATAGCCATCAGCATATTCATTTGCTATTAACTGTAGAAAACTACACTATAAAATGTATCTTTACATGTGAAGGTTATGTACAACTATGGAAGAAAATAAGTATTTTCACTATTATAGGCATGTTTTTGGAAAGTTGGGGGGGGGGGATGACGTCCTGAAAATATGGTGAAGGGGGGAACGGGCCAAAAAAGGTTGAGAACCACTGTTCTAGACAGTCTTGTGTCATGGCACGGAAGGGAATCAGCACACGAATAGATCCATGACGTCGAAGATCGTAATTTGTGGAGAGGCATGATTGCCAACGCCAGCCGGCAATGCATTGGATGATGCTGATGATATTCACATCCTCAATTACATTAAAACCATAAACGAACAGATAACAAATTTAATGAAAATATCTTGAAAGGAGCTAAATAAAAAAACTGATTAATCGCATCTGAAGAAGCACATCCGCTTTCCTTGGGCACGTCATTTTAAGGGACAAGCGGGGCATAGAGATGCCAAGGATGTTGCGTGGCTGAGTGGTTTAACGTTCTACATTCTCTCTTCTGACTGCGGCTAAGTAAGTTCGTTCCACACGCCGATCAGTTTGTTTCAAATGTTGTCTTCTCGTTCAAAAAGCAGTGGCAAACGACTGAGCGTATAATTGCCTAGTTAGCCAAATAAACAGTCAAAAGAGGCTGGATGTGGCTGCACCGTCTTGCATAGGACAGGGGGATCTCTTCTGTTGACGCGTGACATACATTTCATTTGTCTCTTCCTCAAATTTACTGCTGCTTTCTTTAAAGGTTGACATCTGAAGGTATACAAAGAAGAAGAAGAAGATGTCTTTCCTGATGGTTTTGGATTGTATTACCGCTACTTTGACCTTTGCCAACAGGAAATGTATCAGAGGTACCTGGACGGAGAGAACATGTCTTCTATACCAAAAGAGAAGGATCCATTCTGGGAGCCTGCAGAAGATGTCCTTATTGGAACAGCCAATGTCTTTCTTCAGGTAAACCTGTACCTGTGTTTACATTAACACATGATGAGAGATGTGACATGACACTTTGTTCACGGCAGTAAGAAGGTAAATCTATGTAACTGTGTTTACGACAAGGTAAGAGATGTGACATGACACTTTGTTCACGGCAGTAAAGAAAAGACCCGTTTACACCCCTTGGGGTGTATTTAGGTATATGGTACCAACCTCTTTCGTTGAATAGATCACTCGGCACTGGATGTGATGTGGTCATGCATGCCGCCTTTATTTCCCAAAGCCAACTCCTGTTAAGTATTATTGACTGGCAGCTTATGTCAATTCAAACATTCGCGTAGATACGAATGTGAGCCGAGGACCAGCGGGCCAGCTGCAAGCGAGCTACCCACTGCTCTACTACGGCTCACACAGCGGTAAGGTTGTGTGTTAATGCTAATTTTTGCACATCTGTTGTTTAATTGTCCTACCCATATGTGATACCTGTCAGGATGTTATTCGGCTGGTTAGTACTTGGAAAACGCTCCCAACGCGGCCAGAGGAAACGCTTTAAAGACACACTGACGATTTTGCTCAAAGCTTTTGGAATTCATCACGACACATAGAAGACTGCTGGCAAAGACCGAAATCCATGGCTACATCATTACGCAAGGGTGTAGTCACTTGCGAAGCAAACAGGTCTGTGAGAACTGAGAGCTGTTGGGGGGGGGGGGGGAGAGAGAGAGAGAAGCAGACTGGACAAAAAACCACCGCGGGAGATCCTTTTCATGGAACGTCGCGCATTCTGTGCCTTCATTGTCAAAGAACATTTCGAGCCAAAATAGCCAAAATACCAGCCATCTTAGAACTCACAGCTCAAAACTGTCAAGCCTCGCTGGATAAAATGAATGGTCAAACACCAACCAGTTAGATAACCAAGAGCGTTATTCTTGGCCTTTCACTGTTTGTGAATGTGGTGTCTACTTCTTTTGGCCACATTAGTTAGTTAGTTAGTTAGTTAGTCACGGTTCCAACCTCACAGCAACGGGTCGTCCCCATTTTGCTCCATTCCTGTGCCATTGCCAGTTAATATCACACAAAAACGCCTCCCACTGCCCAATGTGAAAAGTGGAAAAGACAGGAGTCTTGACAAACAACAGCCCGCACAGATACACTGTGCATAATGCCGCCGCCAGAATGTCAACACAATAGTCCCCCACGAAACATCCAGTTCATCTCTGATGGAATCGGCAGTCTGGATGTTTCCTAGATGTTCACCCACATTAAACGTCACATTGGCTTGGGAAGATCATCGACGGAAGGTGTGATAGAGAATGTGGTCACATTAAAGGTCAAAATGGCTTGGGAAGATCAACGATGGAAGACGTGGTAGAGAATGTGGTGTCTACTTGTATTGGCCACATATATAAACGTCACATTGGCTCGGGAAGATCATCGACGGAAGGTGTAGTTGCTAGGAGAAGATGCAGAGTTTCACTAGCACGAGGATAGTCAAAGGACATTGCAGACATCTTGGGAATGAGAGTCCATGAGAAAGAAAACTAGCTCTCCACGGACCTGCTGCACAATGATGTCTTGTAACAAATGCCCTCCTGCAGCTGATGGCGCAGGTGTTCAACGGTCAAAGGATTATGAACAACTGGAAGATTAAAGTCAAAATTACAGATCTTTATATTAGAAATAAGAGAAACAAAATGGAGGTCAGCCTGGTCGAATTGACAGGAGCGCTCGTTCTTCAATATTCTGTGCGCTGATGTCGAAGCATCTGGTTTAACCCCTACACCGGTCAGTGGGAATAAAATGTTGGCTTCTCGTCCTTGACTTGGGAACGTAAGTCACAAGTACCTCTGAAGTCATAGTGGGTTGGCCTGATGGTGTGAGACACTGGTAATGAGGAAAGACAATCCACATGCAAAATTAAGTCCTGTGGAGTAGAAGTAGTAGCATGTGTGTGGACTACGATTGGGTTCAAAGCGATCGAACGCAGAATAATAATAATAATAATAATAATAATAATAATAATAATAATAATAATAATAATAATAATAATAATAATAACAAATGGCAGATATAAAATACCAAGACTTCGGCAATGTTTATTTCTATGTAGTCCTTGTCGTACGCTCTGGACTTTGCGGATGAGCTCTCGGTGACCGATTACAAAGGTCTGGAGGAGGGAAAGTTGATGATCAGCATCAACCCTTGTGACCAGTCTGGGCTGACACTGAATGATGACAACTTTGTTGAAGATCCCAAGGATCTACTGGATAAGCCATTTCATTTTAAGGTAAGTTTTATCAAATATCAAATGGTTTTAATGTAGGACATGTGCAGAAATTCAAGTATTCGGGTACATGAATGAGATCAGACAAGAGATGGGAGGTCAGCGTGGCGGAATAGATAAGATCACTCGCTCTTAAATTTTCGGTTTGCTGATGCCGAAGTGGCGGGTTCAACTCCTTCACCGGTAAGTTGGACTAAAATGTTGACTTCTTGTCCTTAACTTGGGGGAGTAAATTACAAGTACTTTAGAAGATGGAATGGATTCTCATGACGGCGAGGGACACTGGTAATAGGGAAAGCTAATCCACACGTATATATGGACTACTCTTGAGTTAAAAGCGAGAGATAGCGAAAAACTTGATATATCACAGACAAAAAGAACATACTTCTCCTTCTTGTTTATGCCGTGTGACATTGGTTATCTATGCCTGTCCAAAGCCTTCTGTCTCGTGTAGCGCCATCGATTTCCGATACAGAGAGAGAGAGAGAGAGAGAGAGAGAGAGAGAGAGAGAGAGAGAGAGAGAGAGAGAGAGAGAGAGAGAGAGAGAGAGAGAGAGAGAGAGAGAGGCAGATGAGTAATATGGGGAAGACACGAAAAGAGGTACAAGACATAGCAAAGTTAGTTAGTTGGGAGCTTATGTTCAAATGGAGCATTTGATGCATACGATGAGAAGATGAAGACACGGTCGATGTAGCTGATGGTTACACTTATGATATGGTAGTACTTATGTTGTTGTTGTTGTTGTTGTTGTTGTTGTTGTTGTTGTTGTTGTTGTTGTTGTTGTTGTTGTTGTTGTTGTTGTTGTTGTTGTTGTTGTTGTTGTTGTTGTTGTTGTTGTTGTTGTTGTTGTTGTTGTTGTTGTTGTTGTTGTTGTTGTTGTTGTTGTTGTTGTTGTTGTTGTTGTTGTTGTTGTTGTTGTTGTTGTTGTTGTTGTTGTTGTTGTTGTTGTTGTTGTTGTCTTCCACTGATGTAGTTAGGCGTCGTGGGCAGGGGTTATTAAAGTTCTAGCGCCTGTGACTAGCGCCTTTCATCCATGATCCATGAACATACATTTTTATGAGATGAAGTAAATTCTCCACCGGTTTGCTGGACCTGTCATAGGTCCCTTACCTACTTAATCTTTGTATACTTGCTACCACAACCATGTCACACATGCAATCCTCCTTACGCCACGCCCTGAGGAAAATTGTTCCTTAAGATTGTGTAAATTCCTTGCCGATTTTCTAGATCTGCCTTGGGATTTCTATTTTATTTACTTAAACCCCTTTTCGCATCGATTTCCCCGTTACTCCTTACAAAGATGGTAGGCAGGTTTAAAGTGTAATCATTTCAATTACGGGGCGTCGATAGAGTCCTGTATAGTGCATATATTAATAAATGTAAACTATCACATACCACAATAATTAAACCGACTACCGCGGTAATTTGGAACGGATTTTCGTGTCTTTTTGTTTACACAACAAAGGCTTAGTAATTCGGATCACAGCTGCTTCAGCGTATCTTAACGTTCATCCTGTGTGTAAATTAAATCACAATGCTTATTGTGTGTTGTATAATTCAGCTCTAAGGACTCATTGTTTGCTTCATTTAATGTTGAGTGAGCCGGTCTCCCTGGCCTAGGTGTGAGTAACGTAATATGCGCGAGATTCTGTAGCGGTTCTCGCCGCGTTGGTAACTTACGGTGTATGTGAGCCGGTCGCTCAGAAAGCAATGGCAAACTACTGAGCGTAATCTTGCCTAGTACATCAACGGCAGCTGAAAAATGCTGATGTTGACTGCAACGTCCTATAAGGGATATGCAAAAAAGAATGTTGAGTGACGAGGTGCAGCTTAATATGCTAGGCAATAAAATATATAACCTATTGTTTGTGTCTTCATCATTTACATCGAAAATAGAAACCATTGTTTCAAATTATTAACTATTTTGAGTAATGATTTGTCAGATTAGCATACGCACAGCAGAAATCTACAAGACTCGTTACTCCAAGGGCATTAAAGTGAAGTACCGGCTCTTGAATGACACAGATTTTACAGAAACCAAAATGTTGACGGGAACTCTGACGCCAGAATTTTGCCACAACAGGTATGTCAGATAGAAACATCATTCATATTTTACATAACTTCTGAAGTCGGAGTGGGTTCCTGGTAATAGGGAAAGCTAGTTCATATGCAAAAATGAGTCCAGTGCACTAGACGTAGTAGCACGTGAGCAATCTACTCTTGAGTTCTAGTGAACTAAACCCCTAACAATATTTTACATAGCCATATTGTAGGCTGTTATGTAGGTGATTGTAGGCTGTTATGTAGGTGATTGTAGGCTGTTATGTAGGTGATTGTAGGCTGTTATGTAGGTGATTGTAGGCTGTTATGTAGGTGATTGTAGGCTGTTATGTAGGTGATTGTAGGCTGTTATGTAGGTGATTGTAGGCTGTTATGTAGGTGATTGTAGGCTGTTATGTAGGTGATTGTAGGCTGTTATGTAGGTGATTGTAGGCTGTTATGTAGGTGATTGTAGGCTGTTATGTAGGTGATTGTACGCTGTTATGTAGGTGATTGTACGCTGTTATGTAGGTGATTGTAGGCTGTTATGTAAGTGATTGTAGGCTGTTATGTAGGTGATTGTAGGCTGTTATGTAGGTGATTGTAGGCTGTTATGTAGGTGATTGTAGGCTGTTATGTAGGTGATTGTAGGCTGTTATGTAGGTGATTGTAGGCTGTTATGTAGGTGATTGTAGGCTGTTATGTAGGTGATTGTAGACTGTTATGTAGGTGATTGTAGGCTGTTATGTAGGTGATTGTAGGCTGTTATGTAGGTGATTGTAGGCTGTTATGTAGGTGATTGTAGGCTGTTATGTAGGTGATTGTAGGCTGTTATGTAGGTGATTGTAGGCTGTTATGTAGGTGATTGTAGGCTGTTATGTAGGTGATTGTAGGCTGTTATGTAAGTGATTGTAGGCTGTTATGTAGGTGATTGTAGGCTGTTATGTAGGTGATTGTAGGCTGTTATGTAGGTGATTGTAGGCTGTTATGTAGGTGATTGTAGGCTGTTATGTAGGTGATTGTAGGCTGTTATGTAGGTGATTGTAGGCTGTTATGTAAGTGATTGTAGGCTGTTATGTAGGTGATTGTAGGCTGTTATGTAGGTGATTGTACGCTGTTATGTAGGTGATTGTACGCTGTTATGTAGGTGATTGTACGCTGTTATGTAGGTGACTGGTTGCTTGTGAATCCCCTAGAAGGCTGGAGGGTTGCAACTCTTAAGTTGGATGCATTGGCGTTCATGTAATGTGAGCTGTGAGAAGGGTGAAAGATTTTGAATGTTTTCTTCTGGATCCCGTGTTCAGCTGTTCTGGTCTTTTATAACATCCTCACTGCCCATATGTGCTGTTAATGTTGCTATTAACTGTCTACTATGATATATACACATACATATACACATACACTCACATTTAGACAATAAACAGAGCCACATGCATGCACATGGAGACACAAACACACATATAGATATGCAGATACACAAACATACATAGACACACAGAGAAAGACACACAAATAAGATATGCACTCAGAAAACACACAATAAATTAAACACAAAGGTACATACATGCACACACACAGATAGTCTCACAGAAAGTACACACATACACACACGGAGAGAGAGCGAGAGAGAGAGAGAGAGAGAGAGAGAGAGAGAGAGAGAGAGAGAGAAATTAATGTTAAATTCAAAATCACACTAGAGAAATTAGAAGAGAATATACATAAAGACGGGAAACAGTACATAATTAATAGAATAACTATCTCCAGTTGTAGGAAAGATGGAGATAAATTTAACGAACATAACAGGCAATTTCAGACTAGCATCACGTGTAATAATTGATATAAATGGCAATATTGTTACAGAAAATAAAGATATGTTAGAAAGATGGAAGGGTTCGTGTGGAGACATATATAAAGATATGGGAAAGAAGCCAAATAAAATCACTGAAACTGATAAGAGAGAACCAGATTGATTGCTAGAGGAAACATAATTAGCAATTCAAAAGCACAATACTGTCGATGACAATTGACAGTTCAACCGTTTAGTTTGTTAGTTATGCAAGAGAAGCCCTGCTGTGAGGAGGCCGGTTTTAGTGTTCAGTGTTATTCCGGTGTTAGAAACCTTTGGGAGGTTTATATCACTAAGACTGGCATGAAGACTGGGTTCTAAGGTACTGCATTCAGTAGGATAATATTTAATGATGCATTAACAAGAAAGAACGTCTCACTGCGAATACACCCCCTGAATGTTGATGCCTTCACTATAGAACTTCTTCGACCCATTGAATGTTTAAGCCTCCACTTCAGCACCTCTACAACCCCCTGAATGTTGATGCCTCCACTAGAGCACCTCTAGTACCCCCTGAATGTTGATGCCTCCACTAGAGCACCTCTAGTACCCCCTGAATGTTGATGCCTCCACTAGAGCACCTCTAGTACCCCCTGATTGTTGATGCCTCCACTAGAGCACCTCTATGACCCCCTGTATGTTGATGCCTCCACTGTAGCACCCCTACGACCCACAACTCTGGTTACACGTTAATCTCATCAGATCAGGATATGCTTCCACTTCTACCTTTCTTCTTCCAATGAAGCACAGGCCCTCAACCAACTGACGCCAAACCTTTCGTAGACTTGTTCATGATTGGTTGGGTTCTGCAGCTACAGTTTTCTACTGGATGAGATAGCCGGTCTCAGACCAACCCTCCTTGGTCGTCACTAACAACATGGGTGGTAGGTTCATCATGTGCCATGCCGGTAAGCGTGGGCGGTCATGTCTCGCCATCTCACTCGATCACCAGAGTAGTGGATCAGCTCAGTGTTCTTGTCTCGGCCATACCACGTGACCAAGCCAACCAGGTATTTACTTCTGTGCCTCCCCTTGTTCTTTTCCCTTCGATCTTGCCAGTTGTCACTAAGTTCTCCAACTTATTTCTTCTCATAACGTGACCAAAATATTGTGACTGTCTACGTCTAATGTCTCTAATCAGTTTACGATTTTCATTTGTTTCTTGTAGGACTTGGTCATTGGTTTATCTGACTGTCCAAGGTATTCTTTGCAATTTTCTCAGAAACCACATCTCCACAGCCATCAGATAACAGGTTACAGTACGACTATTCTCTGCTTCCCGTATAGACCCCGGCAACATACGGGTGTACATGGATATTAACTGATTCAGTGCCAAACAAAACGTACGTTTGGGCTAGGCATCGTACACAATCAAATGGACAAGTATATAATGTAAATTTCCGTTCACTGAGCATTGAAATTGCGGAAGATCCACAAAACAAAACAAATATCATGATGACCCAAGTGTGGCAATATATCGTCACATTTGGCGATATATTATCTTTTGTTATTGAATCAGTTAATAATATATACACTGTTTATTGTTTTCAGAGTTGTGACGATCCCAAAACTGAAACCAGAGCACTTGGAATTCTTCGAGAATAACAGCATCACGTTTCTGGTCTATGGAAGGCAGGAAGATTCGGCTGCAGATCACAAGTTCTCAAAGTTAACTACAAAGGTAACATGTTCCACATTCGAACAATACCTGGGACTATATGTTTAATTGTTTCAGCTAAAGTTTCATTCATTTATTCACTTAATATTCTGCAGTATGCAACTGACGAGATGCAGCGAACTATGCCAGGCAATAAACCGTGCAACATATTGTTTATGGCTTCTGTGTTTGAGCTACATGGGTGTCTATTTGTATCTTGTTTCCCATAAGTCACACATGATGCAGCAGTGGAAAAAGCACAGCAAGGTAGTAGTATCCTCTATCAAAGTAAAAGTAAGGCTCCCCCTTCCTTCCACTAGCCCACGGGACACCCTTGGGAAAGGCAGAGTGCCCGTTCAACTCCCCGACCAGGGTAACGTGAAACTATGCATGCAGGTGGTGGATGGAGCTGGAGAGCAGTAGACAGTAGTTGCTGGTGATATTCGCAAGTTTGTAACGACAGACAGGGGATATTTTTATAGAGACAATGGCTACAGTAGCAGATCAGTATAGTCTGTGCCAAAAGGGAAAGCTACATTCTGTGCATATGGCTGACAGAGAAGTTGCTGGACAGTTTGACATGCCATGGGGGAATATCTGTAACAGAAACGATTGGCAGTTTACGAGACAGAAGAATGTGCACAGACACCAATACCACATGGCATAGACTACAAGGCAAAGATAAAAAAAATCATCATCATCATCATTCCCATTCACTGGGGGTTACCGTGGCCATGTGGGTAAGCCGCCGGACTTGCGCTTCGAAAGTCGTAGGTTTCGGTTCCAGAATGCAGTTCACGAATGTAGTTTTGTTTTATTCATGAATGGTTAGATTTTGCAAATAAAGTTTTCTACGGGATAAGGTTGTCAGTCTCAGGCCAACCCTTTTTAGACGCCTCTTATGACATGCATGAGAGATTACAGCGTTGCGATTCTTGGCTTTCCTTGAGACCCAGGGTGATCATTCTATTAATTTGTTTCTTATTTTAAAGATTCAGAAAAGCTTAGTATCCTTGACAGCATCCTTGTCAGACATAAATATAAATATCGTCTTCTGACAGTGTCAGGGGGAGGAGGGAGGGGGGAGGGAGATGAGAGTTTATGGTATCAGCCTCGGTCTCAAAAGGGAACATTTTCGATCCTTGGCCATTTTTTTAAAGAGTCATTGGTAGCTAATAGTATCACACGCCCCCGGGGCCTTTGAGTAGGCAGATCGGACACTAGTCTTCTCGAAAAGGACGAAAAACAGGAGGTCTCGGTGCAAATTGTGCACTTTAAAAATCCCAGAGCAGTTGGAAATCGCCTGTCTAGAGCAGTGGTTCTCAACCGGTTGGGGGAAGGGGGTAAGATTATTTCAAGATCGCGTTAATACAAGAACCAGTTACTCGATATTGTTTTTCCCTTCATACTGTACGGTTCTGTACGTCTCATCCTTTCTAAAATTCAATTTATAAAGTAAGTAGACCCACAAATCATGTTATATGTGGACGTCTAGACTTGTTTTAGTATGTGCTATTAAATTTAGCTTCCATTATTACGTATACTGTGTAGGGGCGAGGCGGGATTTTAAGGTAGGAAATACGAAAGGGGGGAATGGCGTTCTGAAAATATGATGAAGGGGGTGGGGGGCGCGGGCCAAAAAAGGTTGAGAACCACTGGTATAGAGGAAGTAAATACGGTTTTGATTTTTAAAATTTTAAATTGACCAAGGCTCCCAGCACGACTAAAATAAGTGCCAGGACATATTTTGGAAAGTAATGGCGGCCGGCGGGGTACCGACTACATGACAGACACTGAGTGCCGTTTGGTGTATAGAAATATATGTCTAGCTCCATATGGCCAGTACAGCTTAGCGTGTAATAGGGGCCTTTTCTTTACTGTCTATACCGAAGGACATCTTGTTCGGTGAATCAGTTGTGTAACAGATCTCGGGGTCGGTCTCTACTACGATACAAAGATGTGTATAAGCGGGGCATGACTGATACAGGACAGGTATTGATACTGCACATTGGGAGCTAGTCGAAATCGGCGAAATTGAATAAAGACAAAGGAGAAAATTATTGCTGATAGGTCACACACCGAGCGTATGAGACGTCACATGGTGCTTAATGGTTGAAATGACCATGGGTTCACATAAATCTGTTGAGGACGATCAGAATTGATGTATTAGTCACATTCCCTACTGATATGTGTTATAGTTATTATGCCTTTTTTTAAAGCGCAATGTAACAAACTATCCTCTTTCAAAACGACCAGGTGTCAGTTAATTTACTAGTTCTCTAAATGTGAAATGTATTGCCAGGAGTTGCGCCAAATGGAGCAGATGGGATCTGTCGCTGAGGCGGGACGGCGGAAGTCTGTCTTTATTCATGATACTACCGTTTCTGACAACTCCCATTTAAAAACTGAGTTTGTTTTGATACAACGCAAGTACGAGCGCCTGGCACAGAAGGAGAAGAGAATGATGGTAGGTGGCCAAATTAGACTTTTCTTGTTATTAATATTTTATACATATTGGGTACCGGAGATTTTTTTTTTTTTTTGACCTGCGCTTTCAGATAACCCAACCTAAAACGTGTGCAATGAAATATGGGATATAACGCTAGCCAACGTGATTTTTACTTCAACATCATCCATCGAATGCAAAAATTACCATGGGTAGACAAAAAAAAACAACCAATGAACAAGTGCTACACGAAGCAGTGGTATGAGGAGAAATAAGTTGCAGAACTTGGTGACAACTGGCAAGATTGAGGGGAAAGGAATAAGGGGAAGGCAGGGAAGTAAATATCTGGATGGTTTGGCTGCATGGCATGGTCGAGACAAGAATACAAAGCCGATCCACGACTCTGGTGATCGTATGAGATGGCAAAACATGATTTTCACCGTGTATCGGCATGGCGCATGATGATGATTGTGTGTTGATTAATCTATGCTTATGAGGCTAGCACCATATGGCCAGTGTACTTCAAGGCGTGGAACAGGGTGGCTTGTTTTACTTACAGATTGTGTATAAGTACATGTCATTGCTATAGTTTACATTGGTTTCATTGATATAGTTTATATTGATTTCATCGATATAGTTTACATTGGTTTCATTGATATAGTTTATATTGATTTCATCGATATAGTTTATATTGATTTCATCGATGTAGTTTAAATTTATGTCATTGATGTAGTTTACACTACCAAGAATAATATTAGAGAACACACGCGAATTGTTCAAAACTGGGGTAGTGGATATAGGGGCGAAGATATTTCAGATTGTGTATACCATCGGTGAGGCCCACCTGTGAAGTAATTCTTGAAACGCAGTTGTTTGTACAATCTTGTTAAACAGAGCTCTCTGTGGCGGAGTGGTTATATGTCGTCTGCTGCGTGCTCGAAAAAAAAAAAGGTCGTGGATTTATCATTGGATTCCTTCATTTGGTTCTCGGGTGCAGTTTGGAGACCCTTGTGTGTTGCCTTTTAATATTATTTTATCTCGTTTATTAAATATGCCGGTCTCCCTGGTGAAAGAGTTACGGACACGGTTCGTAATCCCGTATACCCGCGTTCAAAACACAGCTGCGTGTGATTTGGCAGCATACCGCGTTGCGCTGGTTTTTTACGAAATGGTATGGGTGTCGGTCGTTCAGAAAGCAATGGCAAACTACTGAACGTAAACTTGCCAAGACATCAACAACAGCAAAAAATTCTGGTGTTGACCGCAAACGCCCTGTAAAGAAGAATATGCAACGAAATGTTCCCCCCATTAAATGTCGTAGCCTGCATTCTAGTTCGTTATCTGAATTGTGATAGTGTTTGGTCATCAATGTATTCATCAACATCACACCCCAGAAATTGAGTGACATGTTGGTCATGAACAACACTGATGACAACCGTAACACTTGACATAGACAACGTAACACTTGACATAGATAACCGTAACACTTGACATAGACAACGTAACACTTGATATAGATAACCGTAACACTTCACATAGACAACGTAACACTTGATATAGATAACCGTAACACTTCACATAGACAACGTAACACTTGATATAGATAACCGTAACACTTGACATAGACAACGTAACACTTGATATAGATAACCGTAACACTTTACATAGATAACGTAACACTTGATATAGATAACCGTAACACTTGACATAGACAACGTAACACTTGATATAGATAACCGTAACACATGACATAGACAACGTAACACTTGATATAGATAACCGTAACACTTTACATAGATAACGTAACACTTGATATAGATAACGTAACACTTGATATAGACAACGTAATTGAAGGCCGGCATGGCTGAATGGATAATAGCGTTCGATCTTAATCTTCCCGTGTGCTGATGCCAAGGTAGCGGGTTCAACCTTTAACCGTTCAGTTGGACTAAAATGTTGACTTCTCGTCCTTGATGTTAATTACAAGTACCTCTGAAATCAGAGTGGGTTCGCCTGATGGCGAGGACACTGGTAATAGTAAATGCTAATCCTTACGCAAAGATCACTTCAGTGCACTAGAGGTAGTAACACATGTATGAACGACGCTTGAGTTTAAAGCGAACGAACACACACAAAAAGAAACAGCTCATTATTGTTATACCACTGTTTATTAGTGTTTGTATTATCTTCGGCTCTGTGACGAAGGAGTTACGTACGCAATTCGTAATCCTGCATACCGCGTTTGAAATACGGCTGCGGGCTATTTGGAAGCAAATCGCCTTGCTTAGTTTCCCATACAAAGGTATGAGTGCCTATCGTTCAGAAATCAATCGCACACTACTGAACGTAAATTTGCCAAGAAATCACGAACAGCCAAAAAATGCTCGAGTTGACTGCAACGTCGTGTAAAAGATATGCAACAAACTTTGTTTTTAATTATCTCTATATTGTAATTGTCATTCAGCAGCAAGTGTGCACTGAGTGGTCGAGGAAACCAATGTGTGATGATGTATTGATGAACATAAAACAGTCCAGTATTGTTATACCACTGTATCATCTCCATATTATAACTGTTTCACGGCAGCAAGTGTGCACTGAGTGGTCGAGGAAACCAATGTGTGATGATGTATTGATGAACATAAAACAGTCCAGTATTGTTATACCACTGTATCATCTCCATATTATAACTGTCCCTCTGCAGCAAGTGTGCACTGAGTGGTCGAGGAAACCAATGTGTGATGATGTATTGATGAACATAAAACAGTCCAGTATTGTTATACCACTGTATCATCTCTATATTATAACTGTTTCACGGCAGCAAGTGTGCACTGAGTGGTCGAGGAAACCAATGTGTGATGATGTATTTATGAACATAAAACAATCCAGTATTGTTATACCACTGTATCATCTCTATATTATAACTGTTTCACGGCAGCAAGTGTGCACTGAGTGGTCGAGGAAACCAATGTGTGATGATGTATTGATAAACATAAAACAATCCAGTATTGTTATACCACTGTATCATCTCTATATTATAACTGTTTCACGGCAGCAAGTGTGCACTGAGTGGTCGAGGAAACCAATGTGTGATGATGTATTGATAAACATAAAACAATCCAGTATTGTTATACCACTGTGTCATCTCCATATTATAACTGTTTCACGGCAGCAAGTGTGCACTGAGTGGTCGAGGAAACCAATGTGTGATGATGTATTGATGAACATAAAACAGTCCAGTATTGTTATACCACTGTATCATCTCCATATTATAACTGTTTCACGGCAGCAAGTGTGCACTGAGTGGTCGAGGAAACCAATGTGTGATGATGTATTGATGAACATAAAACAGTCCAGTATTGTTATACCACTGTATCATCTCCATATTATAACTGTCCCTCTGCAGCAAGTGTGCACTGAGTGGTCGAGGAAACCAGAAGCAGAGCAGCAGTTCCAGTCTTTCTACCAGGCGGTGGCAGCAGTAGTATACAGTAGTGGCACCAGGCTCAAGACTCGAGTCCAGGTCGTGAACCAGGTAATGATGCACACTCATACAATGCCATCAGCTGAAAGGATGAGTGCCAGGGCAGTTTTTCTAATAACAGGTGGAGATTTGTACCCATTCAGACTCAGAACATGAACGTGTGGCCGAGGAGTTAAGCATCCCTTCTCTACATAAAGACACTCCTGGTTTTAGCCCCTGATTAGGACAGGGATGTGCATCCATTGTTGGTCTTCTTCTTCTTGTCTTTCTTTTTCTTCTTGTCTTTCTTTTTCTTCTCCTCTTTCTTTTTCTTCTTCTCTTTCGTTTTCTTCTTCTCCTCCTCATTTACCTCAGTGAAGTTGTTGTTTTTATTTGGTGGGGAGGGGGGAAGTTAAGATCATTTATGTGCTCTTTCTAATGGTCTCTGTAAGTTGGTATTCATTTCTCTAAGGTTGATCTTGATACCATTATTTCATCTTTTAGGCGGTCTCCACCTTACTCGGTATCCATTATATTTCTTCAGTGTGGCTCTTTGTGGCAGATGGTACCAGGGTATTTTTGTGAGGTGACCAAACCATTTAACTTACTGTTCTTTAATGAAGTGCATGACTTATTTCAGACCTAGTCGTCTTCTAATTTACTCATTCCTAATTCTATCTCTCATGGTTACTCCAGCAGCTCTTCTAAGACATCTCACTACTATTGTTATCATTTTGCGCTCATCAGTTGCAGTATACTCCATGTTTGACATTGGTAGTAATTTCGGCAAAAAGTAGTTCTTATGAGATTTGCTTTAGTACTTATCTTTCTATGCAACACAATTGGCGCTAGTTGTCCCAGTCCCTGATTTGCCTTTGCATAACGTGTGTTAATTTCTCTATCCACTCATCCATTTTAAGTGAAAATTGATCATAGATATTTAAATTCGCTGGTTTATGTTAATTCCGCGTTCTTGGTTTTACTTCATTGTAGGTAAAACATATTTCGAGCCTGAAAACTGTAAAGCGACTATTTGGAAAAGTGGCCTTTATTTCTGTAGTTCTTATTTAAACTTCTTGGCATACACCAGCAAAGGCATACACACTTAATCAATTGAAGGGCAGTAAGGAAAACTATAGGGCCCTTTTCCACGCGTAGAAGCGTATTTGGTATCTGGTGCTAACTCCATATTTTGAATTGACAAATCAGATCTCAGTCTATAATGTGGTCAGTGTTACATCGGCCATCTTTACTTCCCAGAAAATTCTCTGGTGCCTATATTAAACCTAGTCGACCTTTGAGCTCAGTTCAATTTTGCTACAATCCCCACTCAATTGGGATCCCAACACAAGACCACCGGGCCCACGGGCAAGTACGCTAGCAACTGCGGCAGACATCGCTGCTGTCAAAGCAGTATGTAACATTTGTTTCGCTCAATTCCAGTTATACTTTTTTAAGTATTCCATTTATATCCATCAACATAGTTGTGAACACTCCATGAATAATCACTAACATATACGTTAAACAGTATGATCATGTTTACAGAAACGAAACAATTATGAACCAAAATAGACACTCTCGAGTCTTTTCAGAGTTTAGTGCCAACTGTTGAATGTTTACCTGAGGTACAAACTGGACATTATCTAGCTGGTGCTTGATAAAAATGTGCAACTGTTGAATGTTTACCTGAGGTACAAACTGGATATTATCTAGCTGGTGCTTGATAAAAATGTGCAACTGTTGAATGTTTACCGAAGTTACAAACTGGGGCATTGCCCAGCTGTGCAAAAATGTGCAACTGTTGAATGTTTACTGAAGTTTACACAGTATCATGATGCTGTCTTGACTTCCCAAGACATTTCATGGTACACATATGAGCCCGGGTCAACCAGAAAACCCAGGTCAATTTAAAACATTCATCTGAATGTTAATTCCAATCTTTGACCGTCGGGCCAGCAGGTACGCTTGCTAACTATTGCGACATCACAGATTTTGTTTTCTTGGAAATGAAGCAACACAATTCCAGGTGTCTGTCATAAATAAAAAGAAGCTGGGCCGCTGAGAGTGCAAAGCTAGGATACACACGGGCACAGATCGTGGAGCACCTCGGCACTAATCCACAGATTAGTTCCTCGGGCTGGCCAACCTTTCAAGGCTTGCCACATCTTCCCACAAACATGAAGTTCTAGTGAGGGCCTTGCACATCCTGCAGATGTTTTAGCTTGTAGAGGGAATGGAGAACTCTGGTACAAAGTTATCATGGTGATGGCACTTTGTACCGGTTTTGGGAGGAATTCTCTACACCCACGTCATCTTGATAGATGTGTGCCCCTTTAGGGTTCATACGACCTGGACGTCAACGGAAAAGATTCAAGTGTTAAAATTCAGACTTTTAGAGCATTCTCACATTTCTAAGCTAATAAATTAATACATTTCATTTACCTAATGAGGCGATCTACTTCCCTTCTTAAAATAATTCGCAGTGTAACGAGTAATTTGCTTTGTCAGCTTTAAAACCATCTAATATGAATCACGATAAAGTTACCCTCTAATATGCGTCTTCATCAGAAGGTTACCATCTAATATGTGTCATCATAAAATTACTCTCTAATATATCTTTTATGTTGCATATCCTCTACAAGACGTTGCAGTCAACACCAGAATTTTTCAGCTGCTGTTGATGTACTAGGCAAGATTACGCTCAGTAGTTTGTCATTGCTTTCTGAGCGACCGGCTCACATACCCCGTAAGTTACCAACGCGGCGAGAACCGCTGCCGATTCTCGCGCAGGTTACGTTACTCACGAGAATAGACGGGATTATGGAGAAAGACATTAACGCCAAGGAGACCGGTATCCTCTAATATATGTCATCATAAAGTTACCTTCTAATATGTGTCATCATAAAGTTACCCTCTAATATGTGTAATAAAGTTACCCTCTAATATGTGTCATCATAAAGATACCCTCTAATATGTGTAATAAAGTTACCCTCTAATATGTGTCATCATAAAGATACCCTCTAATATGTGTAATAAAGTTACCCTCTAATATGTGTCATCATAAAGGTACCCTCTAATATGTGTCATCATATACTCGTAGTTACCCTTTAGTATATCTCATCATAAAGTTACCCTCTAATATGTGTCATCATAAAGTTACCCTCTAATATGTGTCATCATAAAGTTACCCTCTAATATGTGTCCTCATAAAGTTACCCTCTAATATGTGTCCTCATAAAGTTACCCTCTAATATGTGTCATCATAAAGTTACCCTCTAATATGTGTCATCATAAAGTTACCCTATAATATGTGTCATCATAAAGTTACCCTATAATATGTGTCATCATAAAGGTACCCTCTAATATGTGTCATCATAAAGGTACCCTCTAATATGTGTCATCATAAAGTTACCCTATAATATGTGTCATCATATACTCGTAGTTACCCTTTAGTATATCTCATCATAAAGTTACCCTCTAATATGTGTCATCATAAAGTTACCCTATAATATGTGTCATCATATACTCGTAGTTACCCTTTAGTATATCTCATCATAAAGTTACCCTCTAATATGTGTCATCATAAAGTTACCCTCTAATATGTGTCATCATATACTCGTAGTTACCCTTTAGTATATCTCATCATAAAGTTACCCTCTAATATGTGTCATCATATACTCGTAGTTACCCTTTAGTATTTCTCATCATAAAGTTACCCTCTAATATGTGTCATCATAAAGTTATCCTCTAATATGTGTCATCATAAAGTTACCCTCTAATATGTGTCCTCATATACTCGTAGTTACCCTTTAGTATATCTCATCATAAAGTTACCCTCTAATATGTGTCATCATATACTCGTAGTTACCCTTTAGTATTTCTCATCATAAAGTTACCCTCTAATATGTGTCATCATAAAGTTATTCTCTAATATGTGTCATCATAAAGTTACCCTCTAATATGTGTCATCATATACTCGTAGTTACCCTTTAGTATATCTCATCATAAAGTTACCCTCTAATATGTGTCATCATATACTCGTAGTTACCCTTTAGTATTTCTCATCATAAAGTTACCCTCTAATATGTGTCATCATAAAGTTACCCTCTAATATGTGTCATCATAAAGTTACCCTCTAATATGAGTCCTCATAAAGTTACCCTCTAATATGTGTCCTCATAAAGTTACCCTCTAATATGTGTCATCATAAAGTTACCCTCTAATATGTGTCATCATAAAGTTACCCTCTAATATGTGTCATCATAAAGTTACCCTCTAATATGTGTCCTCATAAAGTTACCCTCTAATATGTGTCTTCATAAAGTTACCCTCTAATATGTGTCATTATAAAGTTACCCTCTAATATGTGTCCTCATAAAGTTACCCTCTAATATGTGTCATCATAAAGTTACCCTCTAATATGTGTCATCATAAAGTTACCCTCTAATATGTGTCATCATAAAGTTACCCTCTAATATGTGTCATCATAAAGTTACCCTCTAATATGTGTCCTCATAAAGTTACCCTCTAATATGTGTCCTCATAAAGTTACCCTCTAATATGTGTCATCATAAAGTTACCCTCTAATATGTGTCATCATAAAGTTACCCTATAATATGTGTCATCATATACTCGTAGTTACCCTTTAGTATTTCTCATCATAAAGTTACCCTCTAATATGTGTCATCATAAAGTTATCCTCTAATATGTGTCATCATAAAGTTACCCTCTAATATGTGTCATCATAAAGTTATCCTCTAATATGTGTCATCATAAAGTTACCCTCTAATATGTGTCATCATATACTCGTAGTTACCCTTTAGTATATCTCATCATAAAGTTACCCTCTAATATGTGTCATCATATACTCGTAGTTACCCTTTAGTATTTCTCATCATAAAGTTACCCTCTAATATGTGTCATCATAAAGTTACCCTCTAATATGTGTCATCATAAAGTTACCCTCTAATATGTGTCCTCATAAAGTTACCCTCTAATATGTGTCATCATAAAGTTACCCTCTAATATGTGTCATCATAAAGTTACCCTCTAATATGTGTCATCATATACTCGTAGTTACCCTTTAGTATATCTCATCATAAAGTTACCCTCTAATATGTGTCATCATATACTCGTAGTTACCCTTTAGTATATCTCATCATAAAGTTACCCTCTAATATGTGTCATCATATACTCGTAGTTACCCTTTAGTATATCTCATAATAAATTTACCCTCTAATAAGTGTCATCATACAGTTACCCTCCTATATGTGTCATTATAAAGTTACCCTCTAATATGAATGATGGTGAAGTTACCCTTCTGGCAATAGATGATACCTAACTGAAACTGAAATTTCCATATAAACGTTTTGTAAGAAAATTCAAACTGCACTGTAGAAATTGCATGAATCCACACAATGTATTCATTTATACTTTATTTACTGTTTTACATCTGCATGTTATACAGGTAGTGATATCTATATAATATTTCCAAGTGCCATTTCCTTTGATATGGAGCGACACGTACAAGTTCTTAGAGACTGATTCCCAACGTATTTGTCTTAGTTGCACCTACCTTCTAATGCAGCTTTGTCTTCGCCTCTGGGAAATATGTTTACTTTGTTTTAGTCTCATTAAGTTTCCGAGAGGTCAAGCTGATATATTTGATTACTTGTACTATTTCATAATCCATATAATTTTCAAAATAATGTCTTCTAATAATATATATTTTGCTTAAATTTACGTTCACATATACAATTATTTAAATGTTCTAATATTTAATTTTTTAAAATTATGTTTTCTAATATCTGTGTAATGTAATTTTGGTTGTTCCAACTCTAAATCCCTCCGTAACTGAAAAGTGGCACTGGCTCTTCTTTACTGCAGTACAGCGCTATGTCTGGCATTGTGTGTAGAGCGCTGATTGGTTTATAAAATTATGAGGCTAGCACCAAACCCTCCTCGCCTCAAGGCGATGTACAACAATATAAGGGGGACAACACTGCACATACAACATTATAAGGGGGACCAAACTGCACGTACAGCGTTACAAGGGAGACCAAACTGCATGCACAGCGTTACAAGGGAGACCAAACTGCACGTACAGCGTTACAAGGGAGACCAAACTGCACGTACAACATTACAAGGGAGACCAAACTGCACGTACAACATTACCAAGGGGAGAAAATATTATTTGGTTATATGGGATCCTCCGTGATGAAGTGGTTACACCGCCTGCCTCATGCTCCAAAGGTTGTGGGTTCGATTCCCGGCGACGTCTTTCGGTTCTCGGGTGCAATTTTCTCGGAGGCGCCCGGGAGTTTTCGCTAGAGCTACGGAGTTCGTGCTTTGTGCGACGCTTTCGGCAGGTCGTCTGCCGGAAAGAGATGGAGCCATATGGGATAAAACAGGGTGCAATAAAGTCGATCATCTTGACTTTTACAACCCCCTTCTTAAACTGTCTCTAGCACCTTGCGGGTAGCTCGGGGAGGAGGTGGGGGAGAGGGGGGGGGTCTTGTTTCTGAATAATTAAAGCCGCCTGACTAGTGCAGTTGCTGTACAGGTTAGGGATTTATTTTTGCCCCCCGACAGAAAAAAATGCCATTACCTTACCGAGGATTCAATGATAAATAAAAATATTGGTCTCAACACGCAAGCCCAATAAGCCTTAAGACTAGTAAAGGAGTCCTTCACTTTCTACTCAATATATGAGTTTATATGTGTTGCTTCTTCTGCGGATCTCGACATACCGTTTTGATTCACATTATTCTTAGTGCACATATTTGAAAAGCATATGTGCATCACGTGACACTAATCTGTGCAAGATCTTTCTTACAGGTGATAGCAATCCAAAAACATAAAGAAGCCACTAACCCAAAGCAGAAAGTAACATTTGAAGGGTTGCAAAAAGTGGGTTTCCCTTTCAATTTGAAATTTAAATATGTTGTCTTGTTTTTTTCCCCCTCTTTTGAGCTGTAGCTGTTTTATAATTATTTTAATTTGCGTGCTTTGAAAAATATAAAAGTAATGATGGAAATAAATACATAATGAATAAACTAACATAAACTGGATGATGGGTAAAAATACATAAGACATAATCCAACACAAACTGGGTGATGGATATAAGTGCATAATAGATAAGCCAGTATTAACTTGATAATGGATATAAGAAATAAGCACCGCACTAGATTTGTAATATATATAACATACATAATTAGATAAGGCAGTATACAATTTATGATGGATGTAAAATATACAATTTTAGATAAGTTTTTGTAGGTGTCTTCATAATTAGTTGGGTTTCCAGCTACATTTTCTACAAGATAAATGAGACAGTTCCATGCTAACCTTCAATAGTCGCCTCTTATGATGTGCATGGTAGGTTACAGTGTTACTATTCTTACACTTCCCTAAAATAAAAGAAGCCTTAAAAGTCGAGAGGATCGATTTCATTGTACCGGGTTTATCCCATATGGCTCGGTCTATTTCCTCAAGTCGACCTGCCGAAAGCGTCGCACAAAGCACGAACTTCAGGAGTCTCCGAGTAAAATGCACTCGTGAGCCGAAAGACGTAGCCCGGAATCGAACCCACAACATTTCAGAGCGCGAGGCAGCCGGCTTGACCACTTCGCCAAAGAGACTCCATTACATTTCCCTTGTTGGACCCCAGTAGCAGGTGGGCATATCCAACTGTACAATATATGCTCACTAACGTTTCGAAACAGGGTACGAATTACGCCAGGAGAAACACACCCGGAGTTATGACTCGGGTAGGCCCGCCTCCAGATAGCGTCAAAAAGGTAAAGGGCCGAAACATTCGAGGAAGGGGAACTATTTCTGACGATCGGAAACATCCTGTCGTGTTTGCTCCGCGACGGGGTTTTTAAACACTAAATATTCTGTTGTTAGTAGGTCTTCTAATTGTGAATGTTTGCATCGAGGCGAATTATTTCAATGGTCTTGTGACGTAAAAGCGTGGTATTGATAAGATCATTCCTCGAGTGCTGATTGGTTAATACAAATAAGAGACTAGTACTTAAGGCGTGTATAGAATGATTCCTTACTAGCGCATTTTTTAACACTAACAGAAAATGCGCCAACTGCCTCGGCAATCACGGCGCCAGGTACCTCGGCTGCCCCTGCCACCAAGACAGCAAGGAAGCCATGAAATCGCCATCAAAACTAACCTGCCCTATAAAGAGGCTAGGAGGCAGTACGAGGCCACCAGTCGACTCACAGAAAGCGACAAAGCACAACTGGAAGGCCAACTGAAGGACCTGAGATCAAAGTTCAAAAGCATGGATGAAGAAAAGGACAAGACGCAAGAAACACAGATAACGGCCGCTCTGCGCAACCTGGACGAACTGAAGCAAGTTCAGCAGAAGATTGAGCAGGATGTCACTCGAATGGCTGCTGTAAAGACTGAGACTGACGAAAAGCTATCAAAAATACATCAAGCAAGAGACAAAACAGAAGGAACTCTATACAACGGATAATAGACCTGTTCAAGACCGATAAAGAAACACCGAACCAGAAGATGCAAGAACACAGACAGATGAAGAAGGCTACCCAGACCAAGACCTAAGATTGGGAGGTCTTGGAACGATATCGCTCCCCACCAAGATATAACTGGCAAACACCTAGAAGATTCGAAGACAAGCCAAGAAGGGGAAATAGGAGGAACACCAGAAGAGACGACAACTGGTAAAGCTCCCTGGGGGAAACAGCACCATATGACGGGGTGGGATCACAACAACTCCAGGCCTCAACAAGTGCACGACTCTGGCCAGACACGAAAAACCTACCAATCAACCCATCAGAAAACGGGAAGCTAACAACAAGCAGCCCAATGTATGAAAGATAAACTGCAAGCTACACCATAAATACCTCAATTATAGCCAAGTCGAAAACTCGAAGGCTGAAAGGGGGTATTCGTACAACAAATTGGATTGGATTGAATCCCTTACTTACTTAACTTACAACATCAGTATGACTTTTGAAAACCTGAGAAATAATTACCCCGTGCTCGTCATCTCGCTAAGTGAGTGAAAGACCAACCACCCATTCCTCCGTGAACTCAGGCCTACACAATGTGACGACCCTATCACATCATAGACCCATAGCCGGGCTCCAGCCTGGGGACATGTTGTTGCTCTTTTATCTATTACACCTACCTTGTTCAACCTCAGAAGAGAAGTTATAATTAGGGTCCATCCCAGGCTTAGATTAACAATTCCATGACCGAATCACATGTCGGATATTAATTTGAAAATGATTGTTGTTCAAAGAGGGTAACAAACATTCGGGATATGGTATAAATCTTTAAGTAATTTAACAATCAAGGAGAAAAAGTATGCACAAATCTACAATACCTCAAAGAGTTAAGTTTTCTATTATTAGTATAAGACATTACATTCTTGCCCTCAATGACCGACTAAAGAGGGAAATTGTGCTCGCACTAACATACACAGATTTCGGGATCAAGGGTTGAATTAGCATTCAAGTGTTGTTTCCCCTCCCGACAATGGGATGGCTTGATTGCATCTATATGTTGTATACGTTCAATACTATGCGTTTTTTTACATTTATATACATTTTTGGTACACTTATTTGCCTAACATCCAAACTGTTACTCACAAGATTTGTTAATTTGTACGTTTATCTCCACGCTTGCAACTATATTTCTAGTAGTTTGTAACAGGCTTATTATTTCTGCAGATGGATAATGGCTGCTTTCAAAGTTAATGTGCTATGTATGTTTTGTAACGTTTGCTCCCTTTCAACTCAAACGTAGCCATCCCTGGCTCAGATTAATATGGGCAACAAACATATAGAAGGAAGTACAAGAGACAGTACACGATCCTTGAGTTTGGCATCAGATGGTCGAAATTTCAGACTCCGTATAGCGTCAACTTTGGTTAGCGTTCGCTCGCTTTAAACTCAACCGTAGTACTTCTAGAGCACTGGACTGATTTTTGCGAGTGGATTAGCTTTCTCTATTACCAGTGTCCCTAGCTATCAGCGAGAACGCACCCCGACTTCTGGGGTACTTGTAATTTACGTCCACAAGTCAAGGGCTATACGTCAACATTTTAGTCCAACTGACGGTGTAGGGGTTGAACCGGCAACTTTGACAGCAGCACACCGGAAGTTTACGAGCGTGCGCTTTTATCCATTCGGCCATGCTGGCAGCCATATTAATTCATTTGGTGGATTTTTGCTTGTTTGCTTATGTTCTTCAGATAGTTATCAGATTCGTATTTTATTGTCACTCTTGCATACAATATTTTGGTTGTCTGACGACGTCTGCATTTCGTTCGCTAGGAATCTACAAATATTAGTAATGTTGTTTCTTGCAGGCTTATGTAGGTCGGTCTCCCTGGCTTAGGAGTTAACGTCTTTCTCCGTAATCCCGTATATTCTCGTGAGTAACGTGACCTGCGCGAGAATCGGCAGCGGTTCTCGCCGCGTTGGTAACTTAGGGGTATGTGAGCCGGTCGCTCAGAAAGCAAAGGCAAACTACTGAGCGTAATCTTGCCTAGTACATCAACAGCAGCTGGAAAATGCTGGTGTCGACTGCAACGTCCTGTAAGGGATATGCAACATAAAAAAGGCTTATGTAGAGCTTAACATCAAGGGTTGTTTCCCCCTGCAATTGAAAAACACCCTTTCTGAGCTGTAGTCGGTAGTGTTGTGTTCAGAGTCGGCTCTGTGGCGATGGGTTTACAGATGCAAATCGTAATCCCGCATACAGCGTTCAAAAAACAGCTGCAGGAGATTTGGCAGCAGGTCGCCTTGCATTGGTTTTCATACAATGGTACGTCATTCAGAAAGTAGATGGTCAACTACTGAACGCAAACTTGCCCAGAAATCACAAACAGCCAAGAAATTATGGGGTTGGCTGCGACGTCCTGTAAAGGATATACAACTAGCTGTACTTAGTCCTTTGACTGGAACCCACAGGCAAATGGAATATTAAGTCAATGCAAAGGGCCCACATTAGAGGTCTAAACATATTTGTTACAGGCCTAGACGTATTTGTTACAGACCGAGACGTATTTGTTACAGACCTAGACGTTTTATTACAGGTCTAAACATATTTGTTACAGGCCTAGACGTTTTTGTTACAGGCCGAGACGTATTTGTTACAGGCCTAGACGTTTTGTTATAGGCCTAGACATATTTATTACAGGCCTAGACGTTTTGTTACAGACCTAAACGTATTTATTACAGGCCTAGACGTTTTGTTACAGGCCTAAACATATTTGTTACAGGTCTAGACGTATTTGTTACAGGTCTAAACATGTTTGTTACAGGCCTAGACGTATTTGTTACAGGCCGAGACGTATTTGTTACAGGCCTAGACGTATTTGTTACAGGCCGAGACGTATTTGTTACAGACCTAGACGTATTTGTTACAGGTCTAAACATATTTGTTACAGGCCTAGACGTATTTGTTACAGGCCGAGACGTATTTGTTACAGGTCTAAACATATTTGTTACAGGCCTAGACGTATTTATTACAGGCCTAGAGATGTACTGGCAATATGTAGCTAGCTCCATTCTCATATAGACCAATCTACACTAGACATACGATATGGTGAATATCAGCCGTTTTTTCCCCCAGAATATTTCCTGCTTTGCCTGAATGGGGGTTCAAACCTATAACTGCCAGATAAGCTGGCAAACATACTACCCACTGTACCATCACGACTCCAAGGATATAGTGTCTTGTTATTTCATGTCTTGGATGTTTTATGTTGTTCTAACATGCCTTTACTGCTTGATATTGTTTATATTATATCATCATGTCTTTCAGGCAGATGTGACATTCATATTGTGCTGCCCAGTCAAATAACCTTCACTTGTTTGTTTATGTGATGTTTAGTTGTTTAGTTTTTGCTTGCTATAGAATTAGTTAACAAATGTTGGATGCCTTCACTTAATCAGTGCCGATGGATAATATATCGCCACATGTGTCCTCCTATTTCTACAGAAGGATGATATATCGCCAAACTAGTGTCATCGTGTTATTTCTTTTTGTTCCTTGGCATCTTCCGCAAATATCAAGGGAGTCTCCGTGGTGAAGTGGTCAAACCGTCTGCCTTGCACTCCGAAGGCTGTGGGTTCGATTCCGGGCTACGTCTTTCGGTTCCTGCGTACATTTTTCTCGGATACTCCTAGGGGTCGTAACTGGAGCTACGGAGTTTGTGCTTTGTGTGACGCTTTCCGCAGGCCATCCTGCCGACAGAGACTGAGCCATATGGGATAAAACCCGGGGCAATGAAGTCGATCCTCTCGACTTTTCTGACTTTTCAAACTTTTTTCCCGCAAATATCAATGCTCAGTGAATGGAAATTTACATTATAATACTTGTTCATTTGATTGTGCACCTTGTTCTAAACCTACTGTTTGCTTGGCACTGAATCAGTTAATGTTGTAGTTTAGTTCCAATAGCTTTATAGCTATGTAGTGTTTATGGGTGGTTAGCTGTTTTCGGCACTCTTCCGAATTCCGGTCCCAAATAGTTCTGCAGTGAATAATTTTATATAACTAACCCTAACCCTAACCCTAACCCTAATCACTTATTCACTGCAGAACTATTTGGGACCGGAATTCGGAAGAGTGCCCTGTTTTCTAATTCTGAAATGTCTTGAGTGTGTCTTCGGTAATAGAATTTTACCACTAATATAGTCAATGAACCAATGCAAAAAAGACAGTGGAAAACATGTTAATGATAGATAGTACTATAGAACTACAAGACAAGGTTAAGCAATATATCATAAGAAAAAAGTCCACGTATATAAATCACACTTTTAAAGTTAAACGCTAATAATTGTAAGTTTGTGAAAAATTGTATATTGAAATGCAGAAATAGCAAGAATATCTATAATAGTACACATTCCCAATGAAGAAGATGGAAAGCATCGCATGCATATCATAATTATTCAAAAGACATGAACACATGAAACACCAATTGTCTAAGATTATCACAGACATATTATATCCCGTTAGCAATGGTAGCGCAGAGGCTAACAAGCTTGCTTACTGGCCCAGTTATCATGTGTTCAAATCCCAATTTTAAAAAAAAAATTGACCTGGGTACCAGGTCAAGCAAGTCTAATATGAGTACGAGGACGTGCCGTGGGAAGTAAAGGCGTTTTATTGACCACATCACCCACCGAGTCTCCGTGGGTCTATGGAAATATTGGTTCAGCACCATATACCCACTACGGCTCAGGGCGTAGAAAACGGCGCTTTACTTTTACCTCAAAGGAACATCGTACATTTCAACCCAAATATAACCCAGAATGGTTGACAAGATATTTCTTAAACTTACAAAAAGTCTTAAACTGATTATTTTTTTTGTTCGCATATCCTTTACAGGACATCGTTGTCAACATCAGCATCTTTCAGCTGATTGTTGATTTCTTGGCAAGATTACGCTCTGTAGTTTGCCATTGTTTCTGAGCGACCAGCTCACATGCCCCGTAAGTTACTGACGCGGAGAGAACCGCTACCGATTCTCGCGCACGTCACGTTACTCACGAGAGTATACTGGATTACGGAGAAAGTCGTGTAACCCTTAGACCAGGGAGAAACTGATTATACTTGGTATAATTTTTCGTGAACCGTGATGGTATTGTCAGATGTGTCTTCATTGTTTTATTGATATCCGAAGTTCGTGCTTTGTGCGACGCTTTCCGCGCTGCGGAAAGAGACTGAGCCTTATGGGATAAAAACCCGGTGCAATGAAGTCGACCTGTCGACTTTTATGCGACTTTATTGATATCATAGAGCACTCATATTTATCTCTAAAGGACCACAACGGCTTTCCTTGTTTAGTTTTCACTATCTGTCATTTGAATGACATTCAAAGTAATGCTGAAAAAATTTTAAAAAAAGTTCCCATCCTGCACTGGAATCGAAGTTTGAGTAAAAGGCAAAAAGAAGGAGAGGTGGGGGGGGGGGGGGGAGAGAAAAAGGAAGAAGAATGACATAAACAGTGCAGACCTGATAAAGCGAACTCACTTGGGACCCAAGAAATAGTTCTTCTTATCAGAAATATCTCCGATATGAGACAAGAGACAAAGAAGAAAAATTACCGGGGATAAACAAATTGTCCTTCATAACAGAAATTCGCTACATCAGAGATCGCCTTAAGCGGTTTGCTTAAAACTTCACAGTTAAAATGCGTCTCTATAGTTCCACTCCATAGGGACTGTTAGAAAAGAAGTCAGGAGGAGGGTCACTGTAACAATCCAGTGGGTTAACAGTATGGGGAACCTATTTCACAACACAAGCAATACAATAAATGTGTAAAATGTGTGAATGTGCATCTTTCCCTTGGCAACACCTGCATGTGAATAGCAGATCATTTCACAGACAAATTGACTATTTTGATTTGAAATATTAGAGACAAATTCGTTGCATACTGTGGATAGAAAAATTCAGAAATAATGATTTTCTACAAAATCTTAATAAAAAAAATAATGATTTTCTAAAAAATCTTAATTTAAAAAATAATGATTTTTCTACAAAATCTTAATTTTAAAAAATAATGATGTTCTACAAAATCTTAATTAGCTAGATCTACGGAGTTCGTGCTTGGTGCGACGCTTTCCGCTCTGCGGAAAGAGACCGAGCCATATGGGATAAAACCCGGTGCAATTAAGTCGACCCTGTCGACTTTTAAGCGACCGTTTCCTTCAAAATCTTAAAAAAAATAATGATTTTATACAAAATCTTTTTTAAAAATGATTTTCTACAAAATCTTTATTTTAAAAAATAATGATTTTCTACACAATCTTAATTTAAAAAATAATGATTTTCTACAAAATCTTAATAAATAAAGATTTCCTACAAAATCTAAATAAACACACTGGCACATAAACAGTACACTGTCTTGGAAGCTAAAACATGAACACATAAAAAAATCACAAGGAGTTTAGAAAGTACAATAATGGAAGACACGGTTCATGGAAGAAACAGGTGTTGACCAACACATCAGCGGACACCGGACATTAAAGACACCTTGGACATAAGAACGAACGAACTTTATTTTCAAATGGTCACAACTTGGGCACGTAGGCCTGTCTTACATTCAGCCCTTCCTATAACTCATCTTTCGCACACCAGTTATCTATCATGAATGTTACAGTTACATTCAGGGAAATAATGATTGTAAAATCAATACTGTTAAAAAAAAGTTAGTTACATATCCTGTACAGGACGTCGCAGTCAAACCCAGCATTTTTTTACTGTTGTGATCTCTTGGCAAGTTTACGTTCAGTAGTTTGCCATTTATTTCTGAACGACCGGCATCCATACCATTTTCGTAAAAATTCAACGCAAGGAGTTCTGCTACCAAAATCGCCCGCAGTTGTGTTTCGAACGCGGATATGCGGGATTGCGAACTGTATACATAATTCCTTCACCACGAGCAGGCTGTAAACAGTAAACACACACCAAATTTAAACAGTTCATAGATCAACGTTATGTGACAACCAGAGAGAGAGAGAGAGAGAGAGAGAGAGAGAGAGAGAGAGAGGGGGGGCATATATATGCACACTCATATGCATCCTTGCATACATATATTATGTATACATAACACACTTGTATAATAATGCACACGCACATACAGATGCGCGCACACGCAAACATATGTGTTTAGTTTAGTGGACGGATCAACAAAAGGGCACGGGTGTAACCCATAAGTGCTCTGGTCTACTCCTGAGTCCGGAGAATCTCAGCTCAGTGCACGAACTCCGTAGCACCAGCGAGGATCCTGAAATACTTTGGGTAAATTTTTAACTCGAAATTTCGCCCGGGCAGCGCTGTTAGGCTACTCTTTTTCGATTTCCAACTGCCAAGGGATTTTTTACGTGCGCAACAATACACACGGGCGTTCGATCTCACTAACCAGAGTCCAGGGGAAATTCTTTTACCAGAAGTCCACGTGAAAAAATCCCGGCCCTCATCGGGGCTTGAACCCATGACCTCCAGCACTCGAGGCGGACACCATACCTCATGGCCACTCAGCCCTCCCCCTCCCTTTAAACACACATATGTGTGAATACATGAGGCAGGACAACTGATGAAGGATTGAGAGTCTTTATCTTGATAGTCTGCATTGCAAATGATTTTCTACAAGGTTAGTTCCATTTTGTATGCGCAATTGTGTCTTGTATGATGACAAAAATGATGATATGATGACAACAAATGATGATGACTTGTGATCACTCGCTGTCTATCTGGCATAAGCTTAGATCTTTTCCATGTATGAAAGTGATGTGTATAATGTTATGATGACAGTCGGATGTGGTAGGAGCAGTGCATCCCAAATTACATGTATATTGTAAACAGATGTCCTTATTGTTCACTTCAGGAAGATGACGGGGACATTGTCAGTCTCTTTGTCTTTGGTGAAGAAGAGGATGCTTTAGCAAAAGAGGCAGCACAGAGTAATGGTCTGATAGACTACAATAAAGTGAAGGATCACCACTTCCAGACTGACAAATCTTCACATCGGTTCAGTGTCGACGGAATTGTAAGTTTGTCGTATCTGTGCTGATTCTCTTTTTTTTTCTGCACAATTGAGGTTTAGATTGTTTCTGCACAATTGAGGTTAGATTGTTTCTGCACAATTGAGGTTAGATTGTTTCTGCACAATTGAGATATAGATTGTTTCTGCACAATTGAGATATAGATTGTTTCTGCACAATTGAGATTAGATTGTTTCTGCACAATTGAGGTTAGATTGTTTCTGCACAACTGAGATATAGATTGTTTCTGCACAATTGAGATATAGATTGTTTCTGCACAATTGAGGTTAGATTGTTTCTGCACAATTGAGGTTTAGATTGTTTCTGCATATTTGAGGTTTAGATTGTTTCTGCACAACTGAGGTTTAGATTGTTTTGCACAAGTAACATTTCTGAACAGTATATGATTAAGCGGATCCAGGGTGGCGTAGTAGCTAGCACACTTGCCTACTGACCTGATGGTCATGGGTTCAAAGTCCCATTGAGGCAATTTTCTAAAATTGACCTCAGCTCCAAGGTCGGCCCAGCCTAAAATCAGCACCAGGAAGTGTCTTAGACAGTAAAGTTGGCTGGCGTGATACTAATCACATAATCCCTCGGGTGCCGATTGGTCTATAACACACATGGGGCTATCACCACCACCATCAAGTCCTATGCAGGCTGGAGAATGTATTCATTACGAAGCGGCACCGAAAAGCCTCTCGATCGCCTGCCATCTCACCCGTCTCATACACCTTCAATGGGACGCAGAGGTGTTTCCAAGGCACCAGGGCCGGGTTATATACTGGCCAAGACCTATTGACGCGTCCTCGTCGAGCGTCCTGGGCAACGAGCCCCTTGGTCCTGGCTAAAGTCAGTAGGATCGCCGATTCCTCCGAAGTCGGAGAGTGTCTGCCTGTACGGCAAGGAACCACCAGTCTGCACACCAATAAGCCAGACATGGGACAACGGATACTCACGCAAACTTCAGGTCCTGTATGACATCACACTGATGTTGGACAACAGGATGCCTTCATCCGACATACAGGACTTCGCGCTGGAGCTCAAGCCAACGAACACAAGCAAGCAAGCAAGTATACACCTTCAAGCCCAGGGTGTCTGCAATATCCTGTGGCAATCTTCATGCTGGTAGCCCCCCCCCCCCCCCGCCTCTCCTGCCATGATCCGCACATTCCATTTCTGTTCTTCCCAGCCTACTGTGATGTATCATGTGACCAAAGTACGAGGGGGAAGTCAATAAGTAAGTCACAAATGGCTGTAGAAAAATAACTAAATATGATAACAACTTGAAATCAGTTTATTTTTATACATACATTGTCCCTTTATTTCTCAACATAATTTTCACCAACATTAATGCACTTATTCTATCGTTTTATCAGTCCTCCCAAACCCGCTGCGTGGACCTGCGTGCTCTGTTTTCTAAACCACGTTTTCACTTCACATTCAACTTCGGCGTCATTCGCGAAATGTCTCCCGCCAACGTGGGTTTTCAGTGTTTATGCTGACAAATGTTTATCTCGTAAAGCGGTGCATAGCTGGGTAGAAAAAGTTACGAGGGTGAGTCAATAAGTAAGTCACACAGTTCTGTGGGATGGCCGGTAAATGAAAACAGAGCACGCAGTTCCATGCAGCCGGTTTGGGAGGACTGATAAAACGATGGGATAAGTGCATCAATGTTGGTGGAAATTATGTTGAGAAATAAAGGGACAATGTATGTATAAAAATAAACTGGTTTCAAGTTGTTATCATAGTAAGTTATTTTTCTACAGCCATTCGTGACTAACTTATTTACTTCTCCTCGCATATTTCTTTCCGATACATGATACTGGTTAATGAGCCAGTGTTCTCCTATATTCAAGTCTCGTAGAATGTCAGTATTTTCTTCTTCTTGGTCATGATATTTTAAGAATGTGTCTGTAACATTTGAGCGTAACAGAGTCAGTGCCAAACAAAACGAAGATTTGGACCCAATGAAAATGGATTTAGGAAAATGTAAAGTAGGGGTGTGTACACAGTTAAGTTGTTAGTATGGTGGCAGTCATGTTCTATTATATATCAACTTGAAGGGGGTTGCATAGGGAAGACTACTGTACATAAACCCATGGCAGATACGGGAAGTCGCGTAAGACAATTAATCATCCCATGGACTTAATCAGTTCATCATCATCATCATCATCAAGTGCCGTTCCGGCTGGCGTAGGCGTTCATGGCTCTCCATAGATCTCGGTCTTTGATTTTCTGGATCAACTCTGCTGCTGATATTCCTCCATGCCACCGTCTCAACCCATCCAGCGTCATTTCTCTTGGTCTGCCTCTGCCTCTCTTCCCCTCGATCTTTCCAGTTGTTACGATGTTCTCCAATGCCTCTCTTTTCATTACATGACCAAAGAAAGCTGTTTGTCTTTTTCTTATTGTTGTAAATAGTGTTCTAGTTTCATTAGCCTGTTTCAGGCAGTCGTCGTTAGTTACTCTGGCCGTCCAAGGAATTCGCAACATTCGTCTCAGGAACCACATCTCTGTTGCTTCTAATGTGGTTCAGTTAAAAGACCAAATTTAGATGCCTCAACGACATGCAAAATAGGCCTTTAGTTTTAATTTTATAAGGTAATGGAACAACCTAGTAGACGACCAGGCACGTGACATGGCAGCAGTCAGTTCAAAACGTTCAGTATCCAAGCAAAAACTGTAGTTGTCGAAGGTAACTTGTGACATGGGCGTAGTGGACATGGTTGTACAGTTACTGGTTTTTTATACAGCGCATTTTGGGAACAATGAACAAGTCCTACAAGAAACAAATGAAGATCGTAAACTGATTAGAGACATTAGACGTACAAAATTTTTTGGGCATGTTATGAGAAGAAATGAATTGGAGAACTGGGTGACAACTAGCAAGATCGAAGGGAAGAGACCAAGGGAATGGTCAAGAAGTAAATACCTGGATGGCTTGGCCACGTGGCATGGTCGAGACAGAAACACGGAGCTGATCCACGACTCTGATGATCGAATTAAATGACAAAACATGACCGCGCCACGCTTATCGGCATGGCACATGATGGATGGATGGATTTCGAGAACGTTATGAGGCTACGTGATACAGCTAGAGAAAGACCAAAACTTGTAGTTGTCGAAGGTAATTTGTGGCATTAATTATTGGAAGTGGTTGTAGTGTTCATGGTTTTTATACAACAAACGAATATCGGGAGCTTTATGAGGCTACCTCATAAAAAGACCAAAAACTGATGGGTATAATTTTTGCAAACACACTCAACGTAGCCCAAAACAGATATTTGACTTTTCAACATTACATAAAGAACGGCAAATGTGGACCCAAAAAACAAACAAACAAACAGAACATAAAGACTCAGTGTCCATAGTAAACATCATCATCATCATTTTCCACTTTTGACATTAAGCGTCGTGGGGAGGAATAGTTGGCACTACAACATATGATGGGTGGCACTGGATTGTGTCAATGTACAATAACGTTAGAAATAAGATGTGTTAAATTGTGCTATTTGGTTGGTCTATTTCTTACCATTAATCTAACTGAATGAACTAGCAACTAATAATTTGTACTTATTTATTTATTTCTGTTTTGCAGACTGCGAACAGGCAAGGAAAACTACCAAATGGAAGTGATAAAACCAGCTCGACGTGTGAAATCATGTGATCAATCTGAACTTTCTTGGCGTACCTTAGAAGTGACTTTTCCTTTTTGATGCACAAGCACAAATAAGCAAAGATGACTCATTTATTGCTTTCAAGTGGATATTATATTATACTAGCTGCCCGGCCCGGCTTCGCCCAGGCCCTGGCAGATATCTATCTATCTATCTGTCTGCTTGTCTGACCCGGCCCGGCTTCGCCCAGCTCCTGGTGGGGAGCATCTCATTTAATTCATATAAGTAGTCATATAAGATCCCGTTCCCGACTATCTGTCTATCTGTCTGACCCGGCCCGGCTTCACCCAGTCCCTGGTGGGGAGCATCTCATTTAATTCATATAAGTAGTCATATAAGCTCCCGTTCCCGACTATCTATCTGTCTGTCTGACCCGGCTTCGCCCAGACCCTGATGGGGAGCATCTCATTTAATTCATATAAGTAGTCATATAAGTTCCCGTTCCCGACTGTCTGTCTGACCCGGCCCGGCTTCGCCCAGTCCCTGGCGGGGATCTGTCTGTCTGTCTGTCTGTCTGACCCGGCCCGGCTTCACCCAGTCCCTAGTGGGGAGCATCTAATTTAATTCATATAAGTAGTTATATAAGTTCCCGTTCCCGACTGTCTATCTGTCTGACCCGGCCCGGCTTCGCCCAGGCCCTGGCAGGGATCTGTCTATCTGTCTGACCAGGCCCGGCTTCGCCCAGGCCCTGGCGGGGATCTGTCTGTCTGTCTATCTATCTATCTATCTGCCTGCCTGCATGCCAGTCCATCTCTCCCACCCTCTCTATCTACTATAGCCAGGGGACTTAATCTAAGATATAGCAATGCTACTAAAAGTTATGTCCCTTGTGTTATATTTTCTTATGTTCAGTCATGTAATTACAAAATTAAATTGTAGTAAGGTAATAGCTGAAGTACACTAAAAAAAACTATGACAGTTGGTTGCACTGGAATGAGAAGAAGACGTGTAGAAAATTTCATCTCAATTGGATGGACCGTTCGCGAACGCATAACGACGGACCCACATACATCCATACATACATACATACATACATCGCCTTTTATAGATATAGATATAATGTTGAGGTTAACATTTATCATGTTTGTTATTATCTCGGTTTCGTGGCAAATGGCTTACGAATACAATTCGTAATTCCACATACTACGTTCGAAACACAGCTGCAGGCGATTGTGAAGCAGACCGCCGTGAGTTGGTTTGCATACAATGGTGTGAGTGCCGGTCGTTCAGAAATCAATGGCAAACTACTGAACGTAAACTTAGCAAGAAATCACAGCCAAAGATACTGGGGTTTGACTGCGATGCTCTGCAAGGAATATGCAACTAACTTTATTATCTTTGCCCTACTGTTAACTTTCAAACGTCTAATGACAGTGGGAATATGGTTTTTAAGAAAAATGCAAAGAATACCACGGACGGACAGAAATACCTATGAGATAGTTCTCCGGGAAACAAATGAAAACCGTATGGTGATCAGAGATTAGACTTATCCAATCAAGATCTTTGGGCGCTTAATGATGAGAAATAAACTGGAAAACTTAGTGACAACTGGTAAAATCAGTGATAAAAGAGTAAGGGAAAGATAAATAGATAAATACCTTGTGGGCTTGGTCATATGCCATAACCGGTACAAGAACTTGAATCTAACCCAAGACACTTGTTGTCTTGGCAAACCACGACTGCCCACGCTTAGCGGTAAGTCACCTGATGATGATGATAACACTTTAGTCCCAAACAACACCTGGTGTGTTGCTGGCTCATCTCCTTGAAACCTGACAATCGACTAATGGGTTCTGTTATATTTGGTTACAGCATACTAAGGAAATCTGGCCACTCCAATGACTACTACTGTGAAGCTGTGCACTCACGATTTTGCATTAAGGCTTTTTTCTCTCTTGGGTATTCAAAAGTGTCTCTACAACCATGGCCAGACTGCGAGAACAGCAAGTTAAAAGAGGTGTGGCCAGACAAGAACACTACGCATGAAGCCAAAGAAGATTAACAAACCACCACAGAACTGGTGTCGTGAGCAGCTACAGGCTGCGGGATTTACTGAGGAGATCTGTGCAATTATGGACTGAATGGCTCGATGTGCAATGAGGATATGTTGTTTAACTAACAAAATTTAGTATTTAAAATGAACTCTTCTGTGACATAATCATATGACAGGTCCTTTGCAGAATGTTGTTGCTGTTATTTTTTTTTAAGCATTCGCTCGCTTTTGAACTCAAATGCAGCGGTCCGCACGTGAGCTGCTGCCACTGCTACTATTGGTTGCTATTACTAGTGAATGCACTGAACTAACTGTTGCATGATGGTTAGCTTTTTCTTCCAGCTGTAGCCGATTTGGCAGCAGACCGCCTTATGTCGGCATTTTGTGAAATGGTATGGGTGCCGGTTGTTCAGAAAGCAATGGCAAACTACTGAACGTAAACTTGCCCAGGAATCACGAACAGCCAAACAAATGCTGGGGTTGACTGCGACGTACTGTAAAGAATACGAACCTAGCTTTTAGCTTTCTCTATTATGTTGTCCCTCGCCATCAGGTGAACCCTCTACGAGGTATTTGTAATTTACATCCCTCATATATATCAAGGACAAGACGTCAACATTTAAGTCAAACTGACCAGTATGTGTAATGAATTCATTATGCAGCTGTCACCTGAGAAAGTTTCCAGTGCGGGCACGTTAAACCTCACAGCCACGCTGACCTCCAATCATTTTATGCCAAAACCTAATTTTTTTTGAATTTCCATCAAATATGTTTAGTTTATCTTGCACCTTAATGTGCATGTTGGACAAGCGAGCCATGTGATCAGCCACATTGAAATAATAAAGTCCCTCCATTTAATTCCGTTTCTGGTGGTAGAGATTGCTGTCTTCGTAATCCAGTCTATATTTAGTAAGAATAATAAAGATGGCAAAAGGCATGACTCTCGCACTCCAGTTTTGATGTTGACGATGTATCTGTTAGTTTTGACTCGTCCAACTCTTTTTATTTCCGTTAAATTAATGATATTTTGTGGGATTCCGTTGTGCCTCATCAAGTTGTATTCATACTAACAATAGTTCAACCTTTCTAGGTTATATTGGAGATATATTAATTATGATTGCAATTTCGAATAATGGATGTTCATTTTTTTTTTCCAACTTACACTTTTGCTGGTTCATACTGTGTGGATGATACTTGTATAATCATCTTTCAGACAATTCTGAGATTCATGTTGCACTATCCATCTTCACCCCAGATTGTATATTTACAGCTTTTCAACAAGCGGCTTCAATTGTTAGTTTTGATTTAAACAACTGCAACTTCATCCCCCAAGTCTCTGCATCTCTCCTTTGGGACTGGCCTATTCAGGAGTTCCTCAAAGAATTTTGCCTGGCTGTTTATTTGATCATTAATGTTGGTAAGAAGTTTCCTATTACTACTTTGTATCAGTCCACTTGGCTGGTTACATGCCACCTTATCTCATTATGCTTAAAAGTCAACAGGGTTGACTTCATTGCACGGGGTTTTATCCCATACAGCTCAGTCTCATTCCACCGCGTGGAAAGCGTCACACAAAGCACGAACTCCATAGCTCCAGTGACGACCCTCAGGAGTCTCCTGAAAAAAATGCACTCGTGAACCAAAGGACATGGCCCGGAATCGAACCCACAACCTTCGGAGCCCAAGTCAGACGGCTTGATCACTTTGCCACAGAGAATCTCATAAACTCTCATTATGCAATGACCTACATGTAATGCCTAACCCATAACTGCCCAGCATCAGTATCTACCAATGGGATTACCTTTTATAAACACCCATTTATTCTTTTTGCAATCAAATTCAACCAGTAGATAGGTTTGATTTGTAAAAGATCATTTCATTGCACACAGAGATTCTCTTTGTGTGATCTACTGACTACTTAAGTAGGTATCCACATACTATAGAAGTGATCCTGTACAAATGAAACTAAACTATTCAGGGCAGACAGTCGCAAAGAAGGAGACATAAGGACAGCATGTAGCAAGATCTAAAATAACTGAACATTATCATCAAGTTTAGAAAGACATAGAGTAGACACTTCTGGCAGCAAAGAGTCTTGCTTTATCAGATTACAAATACCATCAACTTTGTGATGTCTAAAGTTAGCCTAATTTAATTTGAGCAATATCTACACACAACAAAGCGTGGATGGCCAAGGGGTTAAGCCAGTACTCTCACACTGTGGAACATGGATTCATATCCCTAGTAAGGCAATAGATGTTTATCTACCCAAAGCATACACAAAATACTGGCTGCGTGGCATCTGATTGGGTAAGAGGTTATTACTAAACAAACTTTGAAAACCCCACTGGCTTTCATCTGCAAATAGTACAAATGCTGCAATGAGTTTTCCCCAATTTTACACATACAAATTTTCTTGAAATTCTTAATGTGTGAAATTAGTTTTCAAATAATATGTAAGCCCTGTTTTTTGTTCAATTGCATACATCACAGACAAAAAAGAAAGAATACAGAAAGCGTCGCTGTAGCAGAAATGACTTCACGACAATGAAAGAACATTGGATGTGATTATAATATTTAACAGCTGTGAACATCAGTGAATTAAGTTTGCAAATATGTGAAAATCTGAGTTTTCACATATACAGTATTATTATCATTGTTCATGTATTTTTTTTAAAACATAGGCTTTCTTGTTTATAGGATGAAGAATCGATCGCCTGCCTGTCATGCTCATAAACAAGCATGCTGTGACTCCACCACAGCCACCCCAACTCTTTATTACAAAATAATATGGAACAAAATCAGAGGAGACGGGAGAAATTAAACAAAGACACCAACAAATTTCAGTGAATAAACAAATATATTTGTAACATCTAAACTGTCAGCGTATCTGACCTCCACTACAAGAATATGGCCTGCATTGATCGCACAGCCAGGAGGGAAATATAAGGGAGCCGTGGCAGTGCAGTGGCAACCATTGGCTTCTTTCTCCTCCTCCTCCCGCCTGTAAGTACAGGCCCACAACACAGTATGCCAAGCCAGTTGTAGGCCAGTCCATGGTTGGTGGATGTTGGCTGTCTCCCCCCCCCCCCCCCCCACGGAGAGAAATAACCAAACTCAAGCCAACCCTCTTTAGCCACCTTTTACGACCTGCACAAGAGGCCCAGAGTTACTACCCTTTACTTCCTTTTTGGGGTCCTGGTAACACATGGGCAACAACAATCACTTGCAGTACCAAAATTCTCTGCGTCTCTTTCCCAGCAATAAACCATAACTTATATTAACATTAATATTTCTTTCTTTTAATTTATAATTCTTTTAAACGTTTCACTCACTCTGAACTCTAGCGTAGTCCACACATGTGCAGCTACTTTAGTGCGCTGGGCTGATTTTTATGTGTGGATTAGCTTTCCTTATTACCAGTGTCTCTCGCCATCAGGTGAACCCACTCTGACTTCAGCTTCAGAGGTACTTGTAATTTACATCCCCAAGTCAAGGACGAGAAGTCAACATTTTAGTCCAACTGACCGGTGTAGAGGTTGAACCCACTACCTCGGCATCAGCACACCGGAAGTTTAAGAACGAGTGCTTTTATCTATTCGGCCAAGCTGACCTAATATTAATATAAAACATGAAAACGTGTCACACTACATTATGTACAGGTTATGTGATATATATTATATTCAACTAACTACAAGAATCATGTGAAGACAACAAAACTCAATGTTCCTGAACACAAATTGGCTTTCGTGTGATGACAACAAGACAGTATCGTGAAGCAGGACTTGTGCGCATGTCTAATGGAAGTCCGTGTGTAAAGACAATGATTGTGAACACTTCAATGGCAGGAAACGCTGGGTGAATCAACAGTGACTTAACCAAATGTGCACCAAGCCAGATGCCACGGGTCTACTGGTTTCTTTCTCAATGCATATATTTTTCTTAACTCCTTTTGTTCCAACCAGGTGTTACACTAACCTATTCCATCTTACTAATTCTGTTCCAGGCACATAAACTATCTAATTTATTACTTTAATTCCTTCTGTTCCAGCCACATAAACCTATTATCTCATTTCTTACTTTTACTGTCCCAGCCACATAAATCTATTCTATCTCATTTCTTACTTCCATCTAAATATAAATATGCCTCAAAAAGAATTTGAACCAACAGCCACTGGCAGGCAGGCAAGCATCTAACCATCATTAGGCACACAAACAAATGGAGTAATATTGTACACACTTGGTGCTTATTCAAGGAACACATGCCATTCTCGTTTCCACTATATATATAAATATAAAACTTTCATTATCAACAGACCACCCAAAATACCCACATCCCTCACAGGGTATCACTTTTGTTGAAGACAGTAAATGAGTATTACTAATAGTATTAGTAAAGGCAACCTTTTCTTCTTCTTTCACCCTTTATCCAAATAGGGGATCAGATGGAGAGCAGAGACTCTCAGCTGACTCACTCCAAGATGGCCTGTCCTTAGCTATCCCATACAGCTATTTTTAAACTACTTGTATTATATTTTGTAATATTATAGTATCAACACTACATAATCACAAATAACATACACCTAAAATTCACACGGGTAACATTTCTAATAAAGTGAAAAAGTTAGAAATTTGGTAGGAAATTAAATATTTACAGGATTCTAGAAGTGACCTTTATAGGGCAGGAAATAAAACAAAACACTTGAAAGAATATGTGATGTGCTAAACATAAATGAACTATAATAAGAGGGGAAGTCAATAAGTAAGTCACAAATGGCTGTAGAAAAATAACTAAATATGATAACAACTTGAAACCAGTTTATTTTTATGTATACATTGTCCCTTTATTTCTCAACATAATTTCCACCAACATTGATGCACTTATCCCATCGTTTTATCAGTCCTCCCAAACCGGCTGCATAGAACTGCGTGCTCTGTTTTCTAAACCACGTTTTCACTTCACATTCAACTTCGGCGTCATTCGCAAAATGTCTCCTGCCAAGGTGGGTTTCCAGTGGACCAAAAAGGTGGAAATCGCTAGGGGCTAAGTCGGGGTTGTAAGGTGGATGTCCCAGAACTTCCCACCTTAGTTGCTTAATTTTCGCCTGAGTTTGAAGTGAAAACGTTGTTTAGAAAACAGAGCAGGCAGTTCTATGCAGCCTATTTGGGAGGACTGATAAAACGATGGGATAAGTGCATCAATGTTGGTGGAAATTATGTTGAGAAATAAAGGGACAATGTATGTATAAACATAAACTGGTTTCAAGTTATTATATTTAGTTATTTTTCTACAGCCATTTGTGACTTACTTATTGACTTCCCCTCGTCAAAGTCAATTTTATAATGTACAAAATCTTCAGATTTAAAAAAAAAAAGAAGAGACAAGCAGCATTCTTTTGTCACATAATAAGAGACATTGGAAAACATCATGACAACTAGAAAAAGCAATGGTGGAAGAAGCAGAGCCGTACAGAGAGAAATGATGCTGGATAGCCTGAGATGGTTCACAGAGGAATGTTATCAACATAACATATCCAGAAAACCAGGACTGAAGTGTGTGGAGTGACATGATGAGATAGGACAACTTGGTAGGGGACACAGTATACACAGCAGAAGTAGGTGAAGTCAACTAAAGTCAGACACTTGTAAAACAACAGTTAAATATAAAGAAATTACATTTGTTTAGGTCATAAACAGTCCAAGACCATTTTTAAAAGTCTGAATGCTTTAGAATAAAAATAGTCTGACATAATGCATATACAATGTTACCTGTGATAAGTACAGGAGGAATACAAATATCAATAATAAAGACACAAACAATAGGTTACAGGATTTATTGCCTGGCATGTTTCGCTAAATCTCACCAGGTGCATACTGCAGAAATAACACAAAAACTAAAGCAATAAGATAAGTTGAAATATACATGACGAGATGCAGCGAAATATGCCTGACAATAAATCATGCAATCTATTGCTTGTGTTTCATTATTCAAATTCATTAACTGGAAAATATTGTTTTGAAATAAAAAAATATCACATGACAAACCACAAGAATAATTCTGATACTCTTCTTGCACGTGAAAAGGCACTGGTTGTATTTACAGATCACAAATTCAATCCAAATGTGACAGCGTGAATGTGAAAAAGGGGAATGGTGGTGCGAAAGAATTGATGAGGTGCTAATACAGGGTGTATTTTTAATGACTGTGCACTGTTTAAAAATATTGCCGGTCCAAGTTTTGTATTTACCTATTACGTTGCATGAACTTTACAGAGGGTGAATACAGAACTTGGACTGGCAATATTTTCAAACACTGCACAGTCATTAAAAATACACCCTATATAAAAAAAATTTGAATAAAAGGGAGGGGTCTGTAGGATATTTGTATGCAAAAATGAACTTATCAGATAACTGTAAAATTGTGTGTATAATACGAACACTTTTAACCCATTTCCGCTCGCTAAAACTCAGGTGCTTATTACGTGTGGAGGTACATGTCAGTGCTATGCTGAAGAGGTTACACATGCAATTCACAATCCCACATTCAAAACAACCTGCAAGCAACTTGGAAGCAGGCGGCCTTGCTTTGGTTTTCATACAATGGTATGAGTCCTGGTCGTTCAGAAAGCTATGGCAAACTACTGAATGTAAACTTGCCAAGCGATCACAAACAACCAAAAAAAAATTGCGACAACCAGTAAAAGATATGCAGCTAATGAGAACTAATAAATATTTAATTATCGATATTGAAAGTAAGTTAGATAAGCTTCTTTCTAGTGATGATGAGGGATTTCCCAAAATATAGGTATTGCGTACCGCCTTCTGTTCGTTATTACACTTTCATCATGCTTAGGGGTAGTGAACACACTTTTACAATACCAACATACCTGATTCAAAGTCAGTCACATGCAGTTTGAGAGCAGAATGCTTAAGGCTGATTTTCATAATGGTATAAGCATAGGCTGCTCAGAAAGCAATGGCAAACTACTGAATGTGATTTTACCTTGAAAATCACAAACAGCCATTAAATGCTGGGGTTTACTGCGACATCCTGTTAAGGACATGCAAGTAACTTTTTTATTTATTAAACTTTCAGTTTTTAACAAATGTTTCATAAATTAAAATCTTGAAAAAATATGCTATGTACTATACACAAATTTCCATTTTACCAGACGTGTTGGGCTAAATGAAGCATGTGTATTACTCACAAGTGTGTATTATTCAAAAGTGCGCATTATACCCCAGATTTTATGGTAGGTAAGACTGCAGAAGCCCAATATTTGGCAAAGGATTTGGCAAGTTATAACATGCGTGATGTTTTCTACGAGTATACAATCTGTACAAATACAAAAAAATAATCTAAAGATATAGATTTATAGTTTAACATACATAAAAAGGAAAGAAATGCTTAAGCACAATTATTATACAGGCGACAGTACAAATTGATTTAGAAATGGCTTTATATGGCACTGAATATCTGCCTGGTTTTTCCCCAAAAAAGAAAGAGAAAATGTTTTTCACAGGCACTCCTTGTAAAGGAGAATATTCTTCTATTGGAATTGTTTTTCCCCCCATGATTACAAACACTGAAACAAGATGTGTGATCACAACATGTAAAAACATTAAAATGTTTATGCTATTTAATGACATAACTTTTTCTACACACCTGTATGTGCGTGGGGATGCACAGCCACCTATACAGCAACAACAACTCTCAATAATAATGTTCTATAATTCCTGATTATGATCTAGCTCATGATAAAAAAAAACTAGCCCAATTCCAGTGAAAGGGGAATGTGCAGAAAAGGATACAAGGAAAGAGCTTAAACATTCAGAGAAAACTAAATAAAACCATAAGAAAGATGCTCCAAGTTTTCAACTTAAAATGATAACCGAAATATATAAGAATTTAAAAAGACATAAAGAAGACAAACTGGAAAAAATAAATGAATAAAAACATTACTAATGCTAGAAAGGGAACCGTGGTGGAGTACTGGCTTGCCTGTTGGCCCGGTGGTCATAGCTCTGAATCCACATTGGGGTGGACATTTTAAAAATTACCTGGCCGCCCAGGTCAACTGTACCTAAAATGGGGTAGCAGGAAATGTCTGCTGGGTAAGTAAAGGAGGCCACTGTGCCACTGACCGCATCCCCCCTCGAGTGCCGATTGGTCTTTAAAATAGAATGTGTCAAACACCATAAGCCCAATGTGCCTTACCGTGTGTGAAAGGGTCTTTTATTTTACCTCTTTAATGCTAGAAAGCATGGAAACTTAGTTAAACAATTTGAAAAACAAAACAAAAAACAAAACAAAAACTGGCCAAAATGTGATCTAAATGAAGTCACATAATCCTAAAGAAAAAAAAAGGGTTTAAAAGGGAGAGGATCAACTTCATTGCACATTATTTGATCCCATATGGCTCGGTCTCTTTCCCCAGAGCGATCTGCCAAGAGCTTCGCAATCCGTAGCTGCAGCGACGACCCCCTGGAATATTGCAATCGAGAAGCAAATTAAACCCACAATTTCAGAATGCTGCGCAGGCAGCACAACCATTTCGCCACGGAGTCTCCCATGTATAATCCTTACAGAGGTCAAAGCAAAATTACATGAGAAGAACAATAAGCAATTTGAAGATTATGTCACTATAAGGAATACAAACAAAAAGAACAATCTAGTAATGGAAAGTTCCGGTAGCAATAACACAGCCATTTAAAAACACAACAAGAACAGCAAAAGCAGCAGGTAGGTGAAGGGCCAGAATGTCCATCTCACATATCACTGGTGTTCGGTCCTTAGTAAAGCTCAGGGTATTTTTGTTTAATCTGAGCTTCTCGCTATGTGATGACTGCTTGAACTAATTATTGCCTTTCTTTCTCTGCCCCAACAAAAGCTCTCCTGCCATACAGCAGCAATGGCACAGAGGCCATGATTAAAACAAACAAAACTAGAACAACTAACGTTCAACCCAAAAACAATGTTACAATACAATACAGTTTTCTACCAACAAAGAATACTAACAATGTCTTTCTAAAATAATATAGCATTTGCTAAGATGGCAACAATGAAGCTGAGTAAAAACACAAATGTAACTTTGTCAGTAACATAAATAAAATGGTCTGCTTCCATGGGAAACTGTTCGAGACATGGCCACAAAATATCAATTTGTTCACTAAGTTGAGAGCATGCTAGAAATGTCCACATCAAACAGATCACAGGCGCCTTCAGTATCGTCTAAGTTGAAGTAGTAGTCTCTGCCGCTGGGAGGTGGACTCAGCGACAACAACGGGGTCAGTGCTGGAGAACACATTAAAACAATGTCCATATGAATACAATTATAAGGTGAAGGTCAAATCAGAGGTCAGACCCAAAACAGATACTGCAGTGGAAATGTGTTACAAAAAGAAACAGTAAAGGACACTTTGATATATTTTGAGACATATGGTGCTGGTCCCATGTTTGTGTAGACCAATTGGGACTTGATGAAAGATGCGGTCAATATCACAACAGCTTTTCCTTCCAGAACGGATCATCAGAGAAAGGTATGATCTGCAGGGTACGGGCAGTAGCACACTCTATGCTGACAGGAACTCCCTGAGTACTCTCCAGATTTGAAGACCAGACTTGTTCTCTCTCTACTACCCAGGGCATGTCCTGGTGCCCATGACAGCCCACGTGTAGCCCACGTCAATTTTGTATACAAATCCACCTCGATGTGTATGTCAAAAAGAACTATCCTTGAGACACATAATTTAGAACTGTTATACAATAACTGCTATAGGTCTTGAAAACATCCATGGCACCCAGAGTGACAGACTAAATTAGGAAGAATATGGTGCGAACAGTGCCTGGTCTGGAACAAAAATTGGCGCAGGTTAGCATGGTCGAATGGATAAGAACGCGTGTTCTTAAACATCTGGTGTGTTGATGCCGAGGTTAGTGGTTCAACCCCTACACTGGGAAGCTGGACTAAAATGCTGACCTGTCGTCCTTGACTTGGGGATATAAATTACAAGTACCTCTGTAGGCGAGGGACACTATTAATAGAGAAAGCTAATAATCCACACGCAAAATTCAGTCCATCACTACTATAAATAGTGTGTATGGACTATGCTTGAGTTCAAAGTGAGCGAGCAAGCGCAAAACCAAAAAAAGAACCAAAAAAAAAACCAAACAAACAAACAAACAAAATTGGCAGCATAACTATCCAATCCTCTCTGGCATGTTATTTTGATGGAGGTGATATTATCTGCAGGCTACCAAGTGATAGTGTACCACAAGCAATTATATACATATCAAATGGAACCACAAAAAGAGGCCGACCACATAAATGATCCATCCATCCATCATGTGCCATGCCGGTAAGCGTGGGCGGTCATGTTCTGCCATCTCACTCGATCAACAGAGTCGTGGATCAGTTCCGTGTTTCTGTCTCGACCATGCCACAAGGCCAAGCCATCCAGATACTTGTTTCTAGGTCTTCCCCTTGGTCTGTTCCCCTCGATCTTACCAGTTGTCACCAAGTTCTCCAAATCATTTCTTCTCATAACATGCCCAAAAAATTGTGACTGTCTACGTCTAATGTCTCTGATCAGTTTACGATCTTCATTTGTTTCTTGAAGGACTTGTTCATTGGTCTTTCTGGCTGTCCATGGTATTCTTTGCATTTTCCTCAGAAACCACATTTCTACAGCCATCAGATGTTTTTCAGCCTGGCTGCTCATTGTCCAAGCTTCACATCCATATAAAAGTACAGGTTCTATGTAGCATCTCAACACTCTTTTTCTCGTTTCAATTGACATCTTTTTATTGGTCAGTATGTTTTTCATCTTGCTAAAGGCTACTTTTGCCATGGCGATTCTTGTTCTAATCTCTTCAAGGCATCTCCCATCAGATGTTATTACTGTTCCGAGGTAATTGTACCTATTCACTTGTTGAAGAATATTCCCATTTACTTGTATATTACACTGTGGTATTTCGTTCTTCTTAGTGACGACCATAATCTGTGTCTTTTTACAATTTAATTCTAACCCTAGTTGTTCACTGTGTGTAACAACCGCATCTACTAAATTTTGCAGGTCCTGTTCATTGTCTGCAATCAAGACTGTATCATCTGCATATCTAATGTTATTGATGCATCGTCCCCCAATGTTGATTCCTTCCATATTTTCAATATTTCTGAAAATATTTTCACTGTACAGGGAAAACAGATCTGGAGACATTACACATCCCTGTCTCACACCTCTCTTAATAGGCTGATATTGGCTTACTTCATTATCAACTCTTATGGCAGCTTGTTGTTTCCAATATATGTTTTTTACAAGTCTAAGGTCTTTCCCATCAATTTGTAGATCTTCAAGCATCCTTATCATGTTGACATGTCTCACTTTATCAAAAGCCTTTGTGTAGTTATCGATAAGTGAACACAACATGATTTTCTTGGCATGTGTAAAGAAGGTAGTTTGCCATTGCTTTCCTTCCCAGCAGTGACCATACTGGTCAGTGACCGTAGCCATTGTCTCCTCAAAAAAAGGAGATCCTCTGCCTACCGTCGTGAAGGTGGAGACCATAACCTACAACTATCTGTCGGCTGCTCTCCATCTTCATCCACCACCTGCACCCATGGCTTCACGTAACCCTGATCGGGGGGCTAAACGAGTACTCCACCTTGCCCAAGGGTGTCCCGTAGGCTAGCGGAGGGAAGGAGGCGCCTTACTTCTCCTTTGATAGGGGATACCCCTACCCCGCTACCCCACATAAATGATAGACAGAGAAAATAAGTCCATGGGAATCTCGATATATAAGCCCATACCCAGGCACTCTCCTGCTGTTTATACTTCACCTCGACAATGTAAAGTTCAAGAGGAACAAGATGAGATGAAGCTGTATTATCTATAGCTTTCTACATACTTTTTTATCTCAGCCTCCCTTGCTTTGTATTGTTCCACATAAGACTCATTTCTCTACTCCACCTCATCTGTTGATCTGCCCCATACAGCTCATGTGTATTTTTCATATATGATTTTGATGAGTCATGAAGTAACGCCTGCAGCAGTTGATACCGTACCTCTTCTCAAAAACTTTATAAATATATCAGATGACATAAAGCATCTTCCTGGTCTACTGAATCAACACTAAATTCCAAGCTCTAAAGAAGAACTTCTGGTAAATCTAGAATCATATCACCCAATACAATAATATAAACCAGATTACAAAACAAAATACCTAATGAACTTAAGACTGGTACTTACTATCTACAGACATCAGTTGTTCTAAATCTAGCAACTCCACTGGTAGATCTGTCAGAGAAAAATACAATTGTTCCATCGATATTTGATTACACTAAATGTCAGGGTGGGGTGTGTGTGTTTGCGAGTGCATGTGTGTGTGCATGCATGAGTGTGGCTTTGTTGTTTGTTTGTAAATGCTCAAGTTTATTGCAAACAGACAAAAGTAAGTCAAGGACACATTTACATACATTGTGTGCACTGGTCATATCTAGCTAGATTCATATCTATATAGACCAATCAGTACTCAGGAGGTACTTAAAGGGGCCGAGTGGTCTCAAGATATGGTGTCTGCCTCGAGTGCTGGAAGTTCCTCGAGTGCTGGGATTTTTTTCACGCCCACTTCTTGTAACAAAATTTCCCTTGGTTTCTGGGTAGTGAGATCGGATGCCTGTGTGTATTTTTGTGCACGTAAAAAATCCCTTGGCAGTTGGAAATCGAAAAAGAGTAGCCTAACGGCACTACCCAGGCACAATTTTGAGTTAAAAATCTACCCAAAGTATTTCAGGATCCTCGCCGGTGCTACAGAGTTTTTGCACTTAGCTGAGATTCTCCGGACTCAGGCTTGAGTTAGGAGTAGAACGGAGCACTTATGGTTTACACCCGTGTGCAGTGATGTTGATCCGTCGACTAAACTAAACTCAAGAGGAGATGTGGTCAGTAATGTGACAGCCGCCTTTACTTCTCAAAGCATTTCCGGATACCCATTCCAGGTTGGGTCAACCTAGGGGACCAGATCAATTGTTCTTCACACTTCTGCCTCGGTCGGGATTCAAACATATGACCAGTGAGGTGGTAGGCCAGCATACTACCCACTGCACCACCATGGCTCCCAAAGCAGACAGCAACATTCAGCATTTATGGACATATACAGTAGATATATTTACAAGTTGCAACACTTACCTATATCCCCTTTATCAAACAGCATGTCATTACTGAACATGCCAAGGCCAAAATCTGAGGACACTGGAGTTGTTGATTCTGAGCTTGTGAAAGATGTAGATGCTGAAACCATAACAAATATAAACACATACAACCAAAGCTGAAAGAATAAGTACACTACACAGAAACACATACCAATACGTCTGGTTTCTAAGGATTTAGCTGTTATCACCAGATTTAATCTTATATATAAATTAGGATGTGCGTATGTATCTCTGTATGTATTTATGTATCTCCGTATGTCCTTTATACGCTCGCGAACGGCCCATCCGATTGAGATGAAATTTTCTACACGCCTTCCTTTCATTCCAGAGATGCCAACTGTCGTAGTTTTTTTTTCTTCTTCCTCCTCCTCCCTCCTCCCCCTCCCAAAATACGTACGTCCAGGAAATGGTCTTCTACATAGACACTTCTCTCTGAGGTCCGCGATAACATATTAACCTGGTGGGATGGCAATCAATCATCCTACTACCTCCTCCCTCCTCCTCCCTTCTCCCTCTTCCTCCCTCCGCCTCCTCCCTCCTCCCACTCTCTACTCCTCCTTCCTCCTCCCTCCTTCTCCCTCTTCCTCCCTCTTCCTGCTCCCTCCGCCTCCTCCCTCCGCCTACTCTCTCCTCCTCCTCCCTCCTCCTCCCTCTCCCTCCTCCTACTCCCTTCTCCTCCTCCTCCTCCTCTCTCCTTCTCCCTCTTCCTCCTCCTCCCCCTCCTCCTCCACCCTACTCCTCCCTCCTCTTCCTAATCCCTCCTCCTCCCTCCTATTCCTCCTGTCTCCTCCTCCCTCCTTCTCCCTCCTCCTTCTACCTCTTCCTCCCTCCTCCTTCTCCCTCCACCTCCTCCCTCCTCCTCCCTCCTCCTCCTCCCTCTCCCTCCTCCCTTCTCATCCTCCCCCACCTACGTTCTCCTCCTCCCTCCTCCCTCCTCCTCCCCCTCCCTCCTCCCCCTCCTCCTCCTCCTTCACCCTCCTCCTCCTCCTCCTTCACCATCCTCCCTCCTCGTCCTCCCTCCTCCTCATCCTCCCTCCTCCCTCCTCATCCCTCTTCCTCCTCCTCCTCCCTCCTCCTTCTCCCCTTTCCCCCCTCTTTCTCTTAATCCCTCCTCCTCCCTTCTCCTCCCTCCTATTCATCCCTACTCCTCCTCCTCCCTCCTCCTCCTCTCTCCGCCTATCTCTTCCTCCCTCCTCCTCCCTCCTCTCTCTTCCTCCTCCCTCCTCTCTCTTCCTCCTCCCTCCTCCTCCCTCTTCCTCCTCCTCCTCCCTCCTCCTTCCTCCTGCTCCCTCCTCCTCCTCCCTTCTCCTCCTCCCCCTCCTACCCCTCTCTCCTCCCCCTCATCCGTCTTCCTCCCTCCTCCTTCTTCCTCCCTCCTCCTCCCCCTCCTCCTCCCTCTCCTCCTTATCCCTCCTCCTCCATTCTCCTCCTCCCTCCTCCTCCTCTCTCTACCTCCTCCCTCCTCCTCCCTTCACATTCCTCCTCATCCCTCCTCCTCCTCTATCCTCCTCCCTCCTCCTCCTCCTCCCTCTACCTCCTCCCTCCTCCTCCCTTCACATTCCTCCTCCTCCCTCTTCCTCCTCCTCCCTCCTTCTCCTCCCTCCTCCTTCTCCCTCTTCCTCCCTCTGCCTCCTCCCTCCTCCCGCTCTCTACTCCTCCCTCCTCCTTCTCCTCCCTCTTCCTCCCTCTTCCTGCTCCCTCCGCCTCCTCCCTCCGCCTACTCTCTCCTCCTCCTCCCTCCTCCTCCTCCTCCCTCTCCTCCTCCTGCGATCTCCTCCTCCCTCCTTCTCCCTCCTCCTCCCCCTCCTCCTCCACCCTACTCCTCCCTCTTCCTAATCCCTCCTCCTCCCTCCTATTCCTCCTGTCTCCTCCTCCCTCCTCCTCCCTCCTCTTCCCTCCTCCACCTCCCTCTTCCTCCTCCCTCCTCCATTTACCCAAGACAGACAGACATACAGATAGTCGGGAACGGGATCTTATATGACTACTTATATGATTTAAATGAGATGCTCTCCACCATGGGCTGGGCCGGGTCAGACAGACAGACAGACAGATAGATAGACAGACAGACAGACAGACAGTCGGGAACGGGAGCTTATATGACTACTTATATGAATTAAATGAGATGCTCCCCACCAGAGTCTGGGCGAAGCCGGGCCGTGTCAGCTAGTTAACAATAAAATTAATTTTTCCCGGAACCAGTTTCCTGCTATGCGTCTGTGATGTGATAGTGCCACACATTTTATAGGCCTTAATTTAATGAAAAATGTGAAATTTGCAAATCTTGAACACTGGGATTATGCATCTGTTCTGTGTTCACATATTACGGAAAATCTTTTTATTACCAAATAGTTACAGTGAATGCCAGAACATATGCTATCTCAGGGATAGAACACTAATTTAACTAACCAACCAACCAACTCATTCTCTAACTATCTCTCATTCTGTTATTGTATTCTCTCTCCCTCATTCTTCCTATCTCTCTTTTTCAATCTCTGTCTCTCTATAATTCTCCCTCTCTCTTTTATTCACTCACTCTCTCCTTCTCTCTTTCTCTATCACATTTTCTCTGTCTCTTAATTATTCACTTTTATGGGGGGCTGAGTGGTCTCGAGGTATGGTGTCCGCCCCGAGTGCTGGAGGTCCCGGATTCAAGCCTCGGTGAGGGCATGGATTTTTTCATGTGGACTTCTAGTAACAAGCTTTCCCCTGGTCTCTGGGTAGTGAGATCGGACACCTGTGTGTATTATTGTGCACGCAAAACATCCCTTGGCAGTTGGAAATCGAAAAAGAGTAGCCTAACGGCGCTGCCCAGGCAAAATTTTGAGTTAAAAATCTGCCCAATGTATTTCAGGATCCTCGCAGGTGCTACAGAGTTCATGCACTGAGCTGAGATTCTCTGGACCCAGGCTTGAGTTAGGAGTAGAACGGAGCACTTATGGGTTATACAACACGTGTACCGTGATGTTAACCCATCAACTAAACGAATTATTCACTTTTATTCTCTCTCTCATTCTCTCTCTGCCTCTTTTATTTTCTCTCTTTCTCTCCATAGAAATCGTTCCTTGGTGCCTTGGATCAACTCTACTGATATTTCCATACTGACGTGAAGAAAATACCTTCCTCATTTTTATTTCCTCCAGCAGCATACTTTTATACTGAGTTATACTAGATCTTCCTTGTTTGTCTCCCCCCTCCCTGAATCGAACTCACTCCAGTCTTCTGAACACCCATATTTCATTACATTATAGAAAGTTATATCGCAAATATTACCAAAGAAATAATGCTCAATCTTCTACAAAAAACAAGGCTAAATAAACTATTTCGAAAATAAAATCTACGTATAAGAAACAAGACAAGCAACTAGTGAAACTTACGCTGACTTAACAAAGTATCAGTGGTGTTTTTCCGTGGTGACGATCGTGTTGCCATGCGTGAAGGAGGCTCTATAACAGTCGCAGACTGGGACTGTTTGAGTGGAGTCTTCACAGGCGAACGCTAACGTTGGTAAACAAGAAACAGTAATTACAAGTTTCAAGGCATTACTTAAATTTAGCAAACAGTTGTCACATCATGAATCAACCACAACACATCATGAATTAACCAACACACATCATGAATTAATCACAACACATATGAATTAACCAACACACATCATGAATTAATCACAACACATCATGAATCAACCACAACACATCATGAATTAACCACAACACTTCATGAATTAACCACAACACATCATGAATCTACCATAACAACATCATGAATCAACCACAACACATCATGAATTAACCAACACACATCATGAATTAACCAACACACATCATGAATTAATCACAACACATCATGAATTAATCACAACACATCATGAATTAACCAACACACATCATGAATTAACCAACACACATCATGAATTAACCAACACACATCATGAATCAACCACAACAAAATCATGAATTAACCAACACACATCATGAATTAACCAACACACATCATGAATTAATCACAACACATCATGAATCAACCACCATACATCATTAATTAACCACCATACATAGTGAATCAAACAACACATCATGAATTAACCACCATACATAGTGAATCAACCACCACACATTATGAATTAACCACCATACATAGTGAATCAACCACAACACATCATGAATCAACCACAACACATCATGAATTAACCAAGACACATCATGAATTAATCACAACACATCATGAATCAACCACAACAACATCAGGACTTAACCAACACATATCATGAATCAACCACAACACATCATGAATTAACCACCAAACATCATGAATCAACCACAACACATCATGAATTAACCACCATACATAGTGAATCAACCACAACACATTAATTAACCACCACACATCATGAATTAACAACCGCACATCATGAATCAACTACAACACATCATGAATTAACCACCACACATCATGAATCAACCACAACACATCATGAATTAACCAACACACATCATGAATTAACTACCACGCACCAGGAATCAAGTGTCTCACACATCAACATTCAATAGTACCATAATGAGGATCAATTGTGCAGTTGACCATATATAAGAATTAACTGCACAATATAGCACAAACCAGCTGTACAATTGACATGGTCAGCTGTACAACACATTAGAAATCAACTGTACCTCAGCATAAAAACCTACCACACATCAGGAATGAACCATACAGACATTATTATTAACTGTACAATACATAATGAATAGTAGCCGCGGCAGCTTAGTGGCTAGACACTTGCCTGTCAGAAAGTGGTTAGGGGTTTGAACTCGTATCAAGGCACATTCTGAAAATTCAACTGGGCTCCCAGCATAAAACGGATACCAAGAAATGTTTGGTAGTTTGCCACTGCTTTCTAAAGACTGACACTCATACCAATGATAAAATCAACACTAAGCGGTCTGCTTCCATATCGCCTGCAGCTGATTTCAAACCTGATATGCAGGATTGCGAAACCACTGATGCCGGCTAAAGAGGAATCTACCTCACACACAAAATATCAATCCCAACCACACATCCTGTACCTTCAACACAGCAAAAACAAACTTCACAAACCATCACATATGAAATACACACTACCTTTCCTCTTGTAACTGTTCCACCCTTGTCTGTCTGTTTCACGGGATCAGGGTTCTGGTTCTGGGTATCAGACTGACCGGCTGGCTCAGAACTGGGTGCAGGCTGCATGGGGGGAGGAACCTGTACAACAACCGGCTCAGACTCATCTGTATCCTTGTTCACCAATAGAACGTTGATTGGACCACTCTGGCTCTTCAAGTATACCTGGTAATTTTTCTTGAACCCTGGACCCTAACAATATAAAGATAACAACCATATTAAAAATACATTCAGCGCAAGGTTGTTAAGTGGCTTTTAATTACATTTTTCATACAAGTTCAACATGGGCACTAACTAAAGAAAAAGAAAGAAAACTCACTACTTGCAAAATGAGATGCCTCAGAAAAGCAGTGAAGGGACCATATTAGAAACAAAAAGATCTACAAAACAGTTGGAGCAACACCAGTTATTAAATTAAATGAAAAACAAAGACTTAACTGGTTCGGCCATCTTATTGAGAATTAACCCAATGTCGCCAGCAGCAAGAGCATACAACATGAAAATGGAAACATAAAGAGGCAGGGGAAGGCTACGAAGAAGATAGATTGACGGAGTCACCAAGACCCTAAAACCCTACATCATCTCAGCATACCAGGCGACCGAGCAAGCCCTAGTTAGAAAATCAATCACCAATCAAGTCTGTGATGCCTAGTAAGGCAGTGAAGGACAAAAGAAAGAAGAAAGTATGTGGGTGTGTTGGTGTAATGGTTAGGATGTTGCATTGACAATGGCATGAGAGCGGTCGAGTGAGGGATCGATGTCAGCTCTCAATGTTCACTACAAGAGGGAAAGACTGACCATCTATTCCTCCATGCACTCTAGTCTACAAAATGTGATAGCCCCAATACTTCACATACCCACAACAGGTTTGTGCCATATGACTTTTTTCTCATACACATATGTACAGATGTTTGAGTCATGATAGTACAACAGATGTATGCAAATATAGATCAGTGATTTCTGAAGTGACTTATAGCAAATGCTCACATGTCTTAGAAAGAAGAAAATTACTGCTTAGTATTTAAATATAGGGGGTCTCCGTGGCAAAGTGGTTACGCCACCTGTCTCATGTTTTGAAGGTTGTGGGTTCGATTATAGACTCAGGCATCTGGTTCACAAGTGAAATTTTCTCAGACTCCTGGTGGTCGTCGCTGGAGCTGCAAACTTTGTGCTTTGTGCTACTTGCGGCAGGCTGCCCTGCGGAAAGAGACTGAGCTAAATGCGGTAAAACCTGGTTTAATTATGTTGATCCTCTCGCCCTTAAGATATATATATATATAAATTGTATACAGTGCTGTATTACGCTGCATGGTAGTTTTTAAAAATGCAACTTCTTTGCAATATATTGATTTCCCTGGTTACAAAATGTTTTTCAGTTGCAAAATTTCAAAATGTGTTTATGCAAATAACCACAGAGTCCGGTATACTCACAATTTCTGGAACAGGCACCTCTAGCTGTGTCCCAGACGGTGCCTGGATGGCCAACAGTGTCTCACCCTTGAAACAATGACAGATGTCCTCGTGTGTCACAAAAGCCAATCTGAAAGAACCATTTATGTTACCACAATAAACGTCAGCTGCAATGATCTCCAATATTTTCTGTACCATAACTGTTTCTTCTTCTGCATTTTATCCCCCAATGGAGCTATCATCCCTCAACCACCTCTCACCAAATCTGAAGTTATGATTTTCAAACAATCGGGACCGTCCCATGTTAATAATTATTTGTCTTCTTCTTTCTCATCTTCACAATTCTGTTCATTTATTAAACTCTAACCAAATGTAATTTGTAAGACAATGTATTATGCAATGGTTGGGATTAGCAGGAAAGAGTAAAACACACATTGCTTTGGACTGAATAGAATTAAGTGAAGCGTGAATAAGAAAGACTTTTGAATAATGAAGGTCTGGGTTCAAACCCTAGCAGAAGCTGGATTAATGTTTCCAACTAGTACGGCTCTGGAGTCGACCAACCTCATAAAAATGGCTACCAGACAATTTCCAAAAATATCTGTGAAGGAAAAGTGATGAGAAAGGAAACTGGCCACCCCACCAAATATTCCACAGCCTAGGATATGTGAAGACCTAACACTTCACACTTCAACAGCAGTATCTATTAGTAGACTACCTTCACCTTTTTTTGTTTGTTAACAATTATGACCAGTACCCAGGTATTAGACAAATTAACAAGACCGGGTTTGTAATCGCTGGAAATGCTCATTATTTGCAAAATTCACCAGATCCCCAACTGATATTGGCAAGAAAAGTTCTATAAAGATGGTAAAATTAGTGGTTACTTTAACTTAAGATTACAGCACTCTGTAATAATCTATTTAGTCTCCTCAGCCAAGCAAACACCAAAACACATCCAACAAGACTATCCACATTTTGTCAGAGAAAGAATGGAAATCTGGCCAATGGTCGCCACCCTAGAGTAAAAAATTGTGTGGGTATCGTGAACGTCTAAGGTGGATTGTCTTGTACACGGCTCATGTCAAAACAGACACACAGCAAAAGCTGATTGCTAAAGATGATTTTGACTCAACAAGTCAAAAAACATTATTGTACTTCCGCAACAATTACAGCTATATATAAATAATATTTGCAGCAGAAATAAACAAATTACACTTGGAAGTAAATGACCCTTTGGTCCCAGACAGCTGTTGTATTGACTCACTTTACTCTGGTTATTAACTTAACTTCAGACTCAGAAAATTGTTACTAAACTCTTCTTTCTGACAATTATTATATTAACTCCTTGGGATGCTAACATTTATTATACTAACATGACAACCACCAGAGAGCAAGAGCAAGAGAGAGAGCAAGAGCAAGAGAGAGAGAGAGAGAGAGAGAGAGAGAGAGAGAGAGAGAGAGAGAGAGAGAGAGAGAGAGAGGGGGGGGAGGGAAGGAAGGGAGAGAGAAAGAGAGAGGACGGAGGGAGAAAGAAAGGAAGTGTGAGAGAGATACAGGGGGGGGGGGGGGGGGGGGAAAAGAAACTATGTTTTTTTTCCCCTTGCATATCCTATTTACAGGACATTGCTGATGATGTCTTGGCAAGTTTATGTTTAGTAGCAACACGTTAATACCCAGTGTGACACAGTCTGCTACCAAATTGCCCGCAGCTGTGTTTTGAACGCAGGTAAACTGGCTCACGAATCCCGTCCGCAAGCACTTAGCCACGGAGACTGTTGTGTAATGTATGGAGCAGCCAATGAATGTATTGTGTGCCACTTAGTATAAAAAGAGTTAAATACCAAAACAACTCAACAATGATCATATTGATAGATATGTACACCAAACGTACACTATAAGAAATACTTTGTCTCTATGTATAACCAACAAATCCCGGAGAATTACCTGGTGTTGGAGACCTCGTCTGTGACATTCTTTAAGCTCTGCTGCACCCACTCCTTGTGTTTATCAATTTCCATCTCCTGTTCCTTCAAATTAGCAAGATCATTCTTGAGGGTTGTTAGTCTCTCGGAGATATCCCTCGAATTACTGCCTGGTCCTGAACCTCTTTTGAAAGACATGTTAAAAAATTTACACTATACAGCAACAAAATCTGGCAAGGGTTACGCTTCATTTAAAATAAATTATCCAAAGTATATATGACTAGTTGGAAAATACCAACCACAAGCCAGATTGCTGATAGCAGCATAATTTCTACCACACAACAAGCACAACATGAGGTTTCTGATCATCAGAAGCGGGCCCTTCTATGAATGTTTTTGCCTCTTTGTCATTTTTATACTCCCAGGGGTGGGCCATTACCCTGTATGGCAACTTCAAAACAAATTCATCACTGACTGCAATAATCCCAAAAGTTCGCCAATATAATGTTATCCATGTGCCCAGATACTTGAATATCTATATAATAATAATATAGTGGTTACTCTAAAATAGTGGACTGTAACTATTGCGAGTAAAATATTTAAAAATCTGAGTGTAGTGTCAGGATATTTTTTCTACCACCACAAACCAACATCACTGCAGACCAGTTAAGTATTCAATTTCCCAACCAAGTCTTTACATGCTGATTGTTCCAACAGTCACTGGTTTCTTCTTCTTCTTCTTCTTCTGCATTCATCCAGAGTTTTTTTTTCCGGACGTGATTGCATTGTGCCTGTTTACAGCAGAGCTGCGTTCTTGCGCCGTTAGGCTGAAACATCCGACTTCTGCGAGCATGTGTTGACCGGTTTAACCTTCCTGGGAGTCACTGGTTTAATTCTACATTTAAATGTTCCTTAACAACAGCTTCAAGCTCAACGCCTGACAGTCTGGCAGTGTCCAGTCATCATAAGTCAACAGGTTCAGTGTAAGATATTATTAATATGGAAGCCATGGTATGGGAGTCATGATAGCGTAGTGGCTAGAAGCTTACCTACCAGCCCAGTGCTCAAGGGTTTGAATTCACATTGAGGCGAATTTGGAAAATGAACCTGGACTCCCAGGCTGACCCAGACTAAAATGGCTACCAGAACATGTCTGGGGAAGTAAAGGCAACCAGTGTGATACTGACCACATGTCCCCAGGAGAGCTGATTGGTCTCTACAAATATATGCCTAGCACCTTATGCCCAATACACCATCATGAGTGTGAAATGGTCCTCTAGTTGTTTGCTATTGATATTACTCTCAACCCACTTTAATGCATGTCACTGCATTAAAGGCAAACTAATAGGTGCTCAGTTCTTCCCAGTAGAAGCCAGTATAAAGATGCTGATTGTTCCTGTAGTACTTGATTCTTCCTTTGATATGTTCCTTAACAACCCCAAGCATGAAATCAAATTGAAACTGGGCTGTTTTAATTTGTTAATAGTCAATTCATTCCAGTGGCCACGTGTGGATAGACTGCAGCACTGAAAAAAAGTGCTGAGATATTTGTTGTTGTGAATCCTCTGGAAGAATTCAAATTGTAATTTTTAAGTTCAGTGCAATGACATGCAGATCATCTGAGCCCTGACAAGGGTTTGCATGTATCGCAGTTAGGTTGCTGTAGAGGCTTTTCTCCAAACCCACTTAAACAGTATCATCTCCAGGGGGACTACTGAAGAGCTCACCTTCCCTTTCCTAACCCGCTACCACAGTATCATCCCCAGGGGAACTATTGAAGAGCTCTCCTTCCCTTTCCAAACTGGAAACCAGTGGGACCTGTAAGACTGGCAATGAAATGTAAAATCAGCAGTGAGGCATATTAGGTTGACCAGATCATGATTCAACATATATGGATTGGCAGGGATCAGGTCCAGTTTGGCAATGCTTCCCCTATGGGATTTAGGTATTTCACTGTCAACAGACTCCATCTCAATGCCAGGAGGAAAAACAGTGCCAGGTTTAGATAGTTACTTTTCTGCATGAATGCCTGCACTCATCGTCTGCTAAGAGGTGAAGATTGACTACTATTCCTCTGTGGATTCAGCCTACAAAAAATGATAATCCTAACATATTAGATCCATAACAGGTTTCTGCCTCAAAATTTTTCTTTTATTTCAGTAAGAAAGATAGAATGTTCTTTGGTCATATACCGAGAAGCAAGGCATTGGAGAATATTGTGATGACTGGACAGATCAGCTATAGAAGAGGTAGACCAAGAGAAATGATGCTGGATGGTCTCAGATGATGGTGAGGAGGAATGTCAGCAACAGAATTCTTCTACAACAGCAAGTACCGAGATGTGTGGAACGACATGAATGTCTACAATATTTGCCATGGTACATGATGATGATGACAATGATGCTGGTAAGCTTTCAATATTTTAAGATTTCACAAATTTCCATCACCATGTGATATGGTGATAAGTGTGGGAAAATGAGATTTGCCATCTCACACAAACACCAAAGTCTGGGATCTTGACTTTGTTCTTGTTGTAGATCAGGATTTTGTTCTTTATGCCATTTGATCAAGTCATTTAGGCTCTATATTGCTCTTTTTGCATCAAATTAGTCATGTGGCACTAAGTGTTCAGTTTGTCAAAAAAACTATTGACTATCTATGTCTAATTTCACTAATTATTTTATAGTACTAAAATAAAGCAGTACAGTGTTCTTGCAGTGTTCTTTCATTAAATAACAAAATTCTATGTAAAACAAATGTGAATACAGAATTCACATTTCACTGAAAGCAAAAACTTAAATCACATACTTCCATTGTATACTATTCTTGGATTTCTTCTCAATCAGTCCGATACCCTCCAGAACATTTGTAATATCATAGATCCTGCGTTTCTGTCTAACTGCTAGCTGATCCGCTGCCTGCAAAAGAAACCATCAAATCTTGGTTATTGAACCTACCATATTTTAATCAAGAACAATGAATAATCAAAGAAAATGAAATATATACATATAACATTTACTTGTCGGAGTTGTGGCAAAGGGAATCACACACGCAATTCGCAATCCTGCATATAGTGTCCAAAACATCTGCAGACGATTTAGAAGCAGACTGTCTTGCGCTAGTGTATAAGTGCTGGTCGTTTAGAAAGCAAGTAAAGTTGCCTACTCAAGCCAAATGCTGCAGCTACACAGGATGTGGAAACTGAATGGAGAGCCCTAAAGGACATAATTTACAACACTGCTATGGAAATCCTCGCCCAGCCCCCCGAAAGCATAAAGACTGGTTTGATAAAACTTCTGAAGACATCAACTAATTGCTGGCCGAGAAACATCTTCTTCTCAAGGCACATTTGAATGACCCGAAGTCAACATAAAAAAAGATCCCTTCAATAACATTCGGAGGGTAGTGCAGCAGAAACTTCGGCACATGCGGGACTCCAGGCTGAGAAACAAAGCTGATGAAATTCAAGGCTTTGCTGACAGACATGATATGAAAAACTTCTACGACTCACTGAAAGCGGTCTATGGTCCTCCATCACCAGGCATAGTTTCCCTCCTCAGTGCAGATAAGGGAAAATTGGTCACCAATAAGAAAGAAATCCTTCAACGCTGGGCAGAGCATTTCAGCAACATCTTAAATGCAACTTCTTTCTTCGATGATGAAACTATCAACTGCCTTCCTCAAGTTCCCACTAATGATACACTTGATGACCTGCCAACCATAGTGGAATTAAACAAAACCATCCACCAACTTTCAAGTGGAAAGGCGCCTGGTCCTGACTCCATTCCAGCAGAGATATACAAGGCAGGTGGGCCGGTCCTAACAGAGCAGCTTCACCAAGTCTTTACAAACATATGGGTCAACGGGACCATGCCACAAGATTTCAAGGACGCGTCAATAGTCCACCTTTACAAACGTAAAGGAAACCACCAATCCTGTGACAACCACCGAGGCATCTCCTTGCTCTCTATCGCAGGGAAGATACTCGCCAGAATTCTTCTCAATCGCCTCACGGCCCATCTCGATCAAGCTCTTCTTCCTGAGAGTCAGTGTGGCTTCAGAAAAGAACGAGGAACTGTTGTCATGATTTTCGCTGCAAGAGAAATGTCTGGAAAAGAACTCTGAAATGTTCTCCACTTTCATTGACCTTACCAAGGCTTCTGATACAGTCAGCAGAGAAGGACTGTGGAAGATTGTGGAAAAATATGGCTGTCCACGAAAGTTTGTCCAAATAGTGCGGCTATTTCATGATGGTATGCAGGCAAGAGTACAGGAAAATGGTGAACTGTCTGAGCCCTTTCCTGTCACCAATGGAGTGAAGCAAGAATGTATCCTGGTACCAACACTGTTCAGCCTTGTTTTCAGCTATGCCTTCGAGAACAGTGATATTGGAATAGACATCAACTACCGCATGGATGGAAAGTTGTTCAATCTCAGAAGACTGAAAGCCCAAACCAAGACTAACAGTGACACCGTCAGAGAACTGCTGTTTGCTGATGATTGCGCTCTATATGCCAACTCAGAGGCAGACATGCAACACGTTTCAGCTTTCTCACATGCCTGTGCCAACTTTGGGCTCAATATCAGCTTGGAGAAGACTGTCGTTATGTACCAGCCAGCTCCAGGAAATAATCACACCATGCCGAATATCAAGGTGAACGGTCATAGACTAAGTGTTGTGGACAAATTCACCTATCTTGGCAGCACTGTGTCACAAACTGCCACAATTGATGACGAAGTGAATGCAAGAATCTCTAAGGCCAGATCGGCTTTTGGCAGACTGTACAAGAATGTATGGGACAGAAATGGAATAAGCCTGCAAATAAAGCTGAAAGTCTATAAAGCAGTTGTATTATCCACACTGTTATATGCTTGTGAAATATGGACTGTTTACCAGCGACATGCTAGGAAATTAAACCACTTCCACACAGTCTGCCTTAGGAAGCTATTGAAGATTAAATGGCAAGACAAGATCCCAGACACTGAAGTTCTAGAAAGAGCATCCATGCCCAGTATCCACACTCTACTAATGAAAAATCAGATTCGCTGGGCTGGTCACTTAACTCGTATGCCAGATCACAGGCTCCCTAAACAAATTTTTTACGGCGAGCTGTGTTGTGGTAAACGCTCCCAAGGCGGCCAGAGGAAACGCTTTAAAGAAACTTTGAAAGTCTCACTGAAAGCTTTTGGAATTCATCCTGTCCCCCACACTTTTTCTAATCTTCATCAATGATCTCGTTGTTAATCTACCACATGGAATTAAAGCGGCAATGTATGCTGATGGCCTGGTTCTATGGAGCACAAATGAACATGCATCAGTGGCCACCAGATTACTACAAAGAGCTGTAGACACATTTGTTGCATGGGCAAATAGATGGTGTGTCAGCATAAACACTGACAAGTGCAGCACCACCCTATTTACCCTCTCTCCAAAACAAAAGGCAGGGACCATCCAGATAAATGGAACACCCCTAAGAGAAGATAAAGAACCAACATACCTTGGAGTAACATTTGATGGCAGGCTGACATGGAGAAAGCACATCAACAAAGCAGTAGCAAAAGCCAGAAGGAAAATAGCCATCCTGAGAAAGCTAAGTGGAACCACATGGGGAGCCAGTGGGAAAATACTTAGCAAAGTTTATCAACAGAGCATACGACCACACCTGGAATACGGGTCAACTGCGTGGTGTTCGGCATCAAAAACCACACTACAAGAGCTGGACAAAGTGCAAAATCAAGCACTTAGAGTCACCACAGGAGGGATAAGATCAACCCCTATAGTGGAAATGGAGAAGATGGGGAGGACACAAGCACTGAGTGAGCGCAGAGATACGAAAACGCTAATACAAGCAGAAAAGTTCCTCAGCTTGCCAGGCCACCCTATGAAGAACAGATTTGAAAACCTAGCTGTGGGGCGGTTGAAAAGAAGTAGTTTTATCCACCAGGCCAAACGACTCTGCAGAGAAACCACCGATCTGCCCACAGTTGGTATCCCCCTAACAACTATTCCAGAGCGAACTCCATGGAAAGATGAGCATAGACTATCATTACAAATCCAGACAAAAGTGAGAGGAATATTTGACAAGGAAGAACAGAACAGTGTGCAGCGCAGAATAGCCACTCTCAGCTTCCTTGATGAAGAATACCCACAGGACCTCTGGATCCGAGTCTACACAGATGGGTCAGCACAAAATGCTGTTCGAAATGGAGGAGCGGGAGTGTACATAGAATACCCAAATAGTACTAGGGACACAGCTAGAGTACCGACAGGAAAGTACTGCCATAACTACGATGCTGAAATTGAGGCAATCAAGATAGCAACAGAGAAATTACTAAATACCAGCAATGGTACACAACCTGTGGTGCTATTGACAGATGCAAAATCAGTACTCGAGGCGCTCCTGTCTGGGAAATTGCCAGTACTAAGGACACTACTTTCTGAACTTAGCAGTCAGCATAAGGTCACCATACAGTGGATACCATCCCACTGTGGAGTACCCGGAAACGACAGAGCTGATCAATTGGCTAAAGAAGGTGCCAAAGAAGAACAGCCTGATGTGCCCGTTACATACCATCAAAAGAAAAGAATGATCAAATCAGTCAGAAAGCCACCAAAATCTGCTCAAGATGACTACCACGTTATGGATAGACCAGAACAAGTCATTATTCTGCGCCTCAGAACAGGGCACAATATATTATGCAACCACATGTATACAAAATTCAAGATTGGTGAAACAGCCATGTGCACATGTGGATTGGCGTTGCAGACAGCAGAGCACATACTCCAAGACTGCCCAAAATATAACATTTCTAGGCAAACCTTCTGGCCTAGAGCGACGACAGTGGAAGACAAACTCTATGGACCGCTGTGTGAACTAAAAAAGACTTAGATTCATACAAGAGACAACATTGCAGTTATAGACATATTTCAAGCGAACGAAAGAAGAAGAGGAAGAAGAAGAAGAAGAAGAAGAAGAAGAAGAAGAAGAAGAAGAAGAAGAAGAAGAAGAAGAAGAAGAAGAAGAAGAAGAAGAAGAATCCAGACACCTGGGAGACTGCTGCTAAAGACCGTAATTCATGGCGTACATCATTACATAAGGGTGCAGTCACTTGTGAAGCAACCAAGACTGCAAGAGCTGTGAAGAAAAGGCTGGACAGAAAAATCACTGCAGGAGATCCTCCTCCTGGAACGTCAAGCATTCTTTACCAGCACTGTCAAAGAACATTTTGAGCCAAAATAGGCCTTATCAGCCATCTTAGAACTCACGGCTCCATACTTTTAACCCCACTGGATGAAATGAATGGTCATCATCATTCTTGATGGACAAACAACAAAGTTGCCTAGAAGTCATAAACAGCGAAAAAATGCTGGGGTTGACTGCGACATTCTGTAAAGGACATGCAACTAACTTAACATTTACTTAATGTACTGTATTGCAATACAAAGAGCTTGCAGTAGTTTTACAATTTTACTCTTTTTGACAATGGAATCAGGTGAGGTATGCAAAGTAACTAGCTAATTCAAACCTAGCTAAACCAGACCAGGCTTTACATGCTTTTAACTCTTAGAAAAATGGTACCCTAACCAGGTGCGTTCCAGGTTGACTCAGGATAAAATGTGTATCAGGAATGTCAAGACACGTACAGGAAACTGGAATTGTAGTTACCATACCACACAACAAGTGCCGATTGATCTAGAAAAATATGGGGCTAGTACTATACGCCAAGAGGAGTGGCTGGTCGAATGGCTAGAATGCCGGATTCTCCCTCGGGAGATCCGGGTTTGAATCCTCAGTAAGGTGTGGATTTTTTTCTGTCAGGGGCAAAAAGAAAACTCTAACCTGCACAGTTCGCGGCGACTGCACTAGCCAGGTGGCCTTAATTCCTCAGGCTCAAGACCCCCCTGCCATAGACCGCAACGTACTATATAGGCAGTAGATGACAGTTGTTTTTTATTTACTATATGCCCAATAAACCTTGAGTTGTGTAAATGGGTTCTTTACTAACTATAAAATAACCATCAGATGGAAGATGTACAACAGAGATTAAGAGCAGAATATGGCAAGCAAAGGCCGCATTTCAGAAAATGAAGAGTGTCTTGTGCAATAGGTCACTATCACTGAGTGTAAGAAAAAGAGTGCTGAAATGCTATGTAGAACCAGTTTTGCTGTATGGCAGTGAATCTTGGAATGTAAATGAACAAATTAAGAAGAAATTAGAAGCAACAGAGATGTGGTTCCTGAGACGAATGTTGCGAATTCCTTGGACTGCCAGAGTAACTAACAATGACTGCCTGAAACAGGCTAAACACTATATACAACAATAAGAAATAGACAAACAGCTTTCTTTGGTCATGTAATGAGAAGAGAGGCATTGGAGAACATCGTGACAACTGGAAAGATCGAGGGGAAGAGAGGCAGAGGCAGACCAAGAAAAATTATGCTGGATGGACAGACAGTGGCACGGAGGAATATCAGCAGCAGAGTTGATCCAGAAAACCAAAGACCGAGATCTGTGGAGAGCCATGAACACCAACGCCAGCTGGCAGGGCACTTTATGATGATGATGACTATAAAATATAGCTAGAATGTTTTATCTCTGAAACCCAGAGCAAAAGAAATAGTGGGAGAGAAAACTTAAAACGAAGTGATTATTCACAGACGCGGTTGGTCACGTGACTTACGTTTGACTATATTATTAATTTTTATGGGACTATTATCGTGTCCTCTATAGTATCTCCGCCTGTCACGTGGGAGACCGGGGTTCGATTACCCGACGTAAATTTTTTTTGGGTCATATTTTAATAAAATTTTTAATTAAAAATTTTAAACATTACGAACTAAAATATAGAACTGAGAAACTCGAAACTTGTGAATAAAGTGTGCTCTATGGATCTGTGGAAGCTGGGGGGGGGGGGGGGGGGGGGGAGAGAGAAGAAAGAGGGGGTGGGGGGAACAATAAATAATTTGGGGCCGTTATTCAGAAGAGTGCCCCTTTTTCTAATCGCAGTGATACTATCGATTGGTCGCATCTGTGAATAACGCTCAGTATTATTCAC
>OY992889.1:88437493-88476827 GCA_963921405.1 Cepaea hortensis | reverse complement strand
GGTACTGTCTGAACGGTCTTCAGTCGACCCCGCCGTCTTTGTCGCTGAGTAGCACTCTAACTGTCGACTGTTATTGGCCGAGAGGGTGGATGTCTGTCTTAACTCTTTCCACCCTGTGCTGTCGTCAATACCAATTGATGGGCTGTCTTTAACCCTCTCTGTCCTTGAGTAGTCTAAGCTCCATGTGTGGCATATTTAGGCCCTTGACAATAGTAGATGCCAAAAAGATAGACTTTAGACACCAAAAGCATTATCAACAAAACGTACCATAGTGAAAACACATCACGGAAAACGCGTTGTTTGACAACGCAAACAATGTGATTCCACTTCAGCACGGAACATCGACACGAACACTACGCGTCTGAAAACAGCAACACGTATAAACCACAATTCTTTGGAAGAACCGTTATTATGCACAGTGTACCTGTGCGGGCTGTTGGCTTGCCAAGACTTCTGTCAATTCCACTTTTCACATAGGGCAGTGAGAAGCATTACGTGTGATATTCACTGGCACAGGAAAGGAGCATAATGGGGACGACCCGTTGCCGTGAAGTTAGAACCGCGAATAACGAACTTACAACGTTAGGATATAAAGTCAGACATCACCAGTTAACAGCCAGGGGCATCTACCTGAAACCAACGCCATACACGATAAACACTCACACTCATACAGACGGGTTGTAATTTGGCGCATTCGCAGTTAAAGAGAGAGAGAAAAACTGTTGAGCATGTGCGCATTGCAAGTATGACCACGGGTGGATACAGTGACAAACGTTCCTCTTGTTCATACATGATGCTGCTCGGGGGGGGGGGGGGTGTCTGCGTTGGCTGTCACGTGAACATATCTGTCAGATAGAGAGAACGGCTGGCTGGTTGGATAGTTTGTGATGGGGTTGATGCTGCAGCGCTGCCAATGAAGGTATTCTGAACGTTCTGACTGCTACCATCGGCCTTGTTACGTTTATCTTGGAGTCATCTGGAAGATGTTCCAGTCGTGTGCGTGAGGGACCCACTGAACAAGTAATGAAGTGACACCTCTTGGTATCTACACAACCGACAACGAGAATCAATTAACGCAAATAAATCAATATTCATCGAGCCACATATAACCAAGCATGAACACATTCGTTATAATCAGAGCATCGGCGTCAGTGGCTCTACTATTAGTACCCCTGTCGCTACGTGACAGATACAGGGTGTATAGTTAATGACTGTACAGTTTCTGAAAATATTGCCGTTTCAAGTTTTGTATTTACCTACTATGGTGCCTTGTGTAGCATGAGCTCCACAGAAGGTAAATACAAAACTTGGAACGACACTATTTTCAAAAACTGCACAGTCATAAATAATGCACACTATTACATTATATTATACATGGCATGGTCGGGACAAGAACACGGAGTTGATAAACGACTCTAGTGATCGTGCGAGATGGCGAAACAGAGTCCCAGAAGTGAAGGGTCCCATTACTACGTGTACTAGGTGTAGTCAGATTATGTGTCCGTCTGCCATTTTTCTGAGTAATCTCCTTTACTCCTTGCCGAAAAGTTTTCTCCAGGTCATGATGGTTTATCTTTTCCTCCACACTAGAAACATGACCCCATGCCCACGTATGCATTATCATACCAGGTATGCCTTATCATGCCATGTCTTCTTTATCATGTCATGTCTGCTTTATCACGCCAAGTCTGCTTTATCACGCCACGTCTGCTTTATCACGCCACGTCTGCCTTATCATGCCACGTCTGCCTTATTATGCCACGTATGAGTTATCATGCCACTTCTGCCTTATCATCCCGCTTCTGTCTTATCATGCCACGTCTGCTGCTTTATCATGCCACGTCTGCTTTATCATGCCTCGCCTGCCTTATCATGCCACGTCTGCCTTATCATGCCATGTCTGCCTTATCACGCTACGTATGAGTTATCATGCACTAATACCCCCACCCAAAGGTGCAGACCCAACCATAATAAACAGATAAAATACAGCCATTGCTGAGAATCGAAACCCAACCTAAAGTACTAAAAATACTAACATCGAGAGCGTCGACTTCATTGCACCGTGGTTAACTCCATCTAGCTCGGTCTCACTTCACAGAACGGCAGGCCGATCGTCAAGAGCATCGCACAAAGCACGAAATCCATAGCTCCAACCATGACCCACAGGAGTCGCCGGAAACATTGCACTCGTGGTCTGAAGGACGCAGTCCTGGGGACCATCCAATGATATTCAGAGCGTGGGGCAGACATTTTAACCGCTTCATCATGAAGGCGGCCTTGAAAACAGTCTTGGTAATCAAGCGCTCAAACCATAAGGCCCCAGCGACTCGTAATAATTTTAGTAAAATCATAAAACTGTAACATGGAAATGAAAATATGGATAGACCTATTGGCACCTTGCCTTGGCGATAGTTTGTTACATTGTGCTTCAAATAAACACGGCATTTCGTATAACTATAACCCATGACGGGGGGCAGGGATGGAGTTATAGCCATAGCATATTATACCCCATGTAGAGACCATGTGTTGCCCATGTAGCATGGTCCTTCTCTCTCTCTCTCTCTCTCTCTCTCTCTCTCTCTCTCTCTCTCTCTCTCTCTCTCTCTCTCTCTCTCTCTCTCTCTCTCTCTCTCTCTCTCTCTCTCTCCATGTCTAGTTTACTCGAGAGGAAAGATAACATCTGGAACAAGATAAGCTGCAAGAAGCTGCCAGATAAGCAAAGCAATGCTCTAATTGTCCGCCTATCGAAGCTTCGATCCTAGACCAGCTGCCGACCAAGGCTTAGGGACAGGTCTCCCCTGCCATGACATTTAGTCTTTAGGTTACATTTCCTCCCACTGGGATCAGGCTTGTAACCCCACCCCCCTCCCCCCAATTGCGCTCTTTCCCCCGATGCCATTGACACAATGTGAGGTGTCGGATTTGGTGAGCCCCGCCCAATATTCGGCGCTAATAGAAGCAGTTAGTAGTATTAGCGTCTACTGTCATACGGTAGCACAGTCACATCTGACACAGATTTAGCAGATGTTGATAAGCCACAAATCTGCATTACGTGTATGCACGAAGTTCATAACATTCCGCTCTTCATTATTTAACGTTTTATTTATTCATCTGTTTATTTTAATGAGGTTACCCTGTTCAACCTTCAGAACTTGGGAACGTAAATTACAAGTGCTTCTGAAGTCGGAGTGAGTTCGCCTGATGGCGGGAGATACTGGGGAATCTGGTACGCACACAAAAATCAGTCCAGTGTGGACTATGTTTGGGTTAATAAAAAGAGTGAGCTAAAAATGGTTATAACGTGGATGGTTAGTTAGCTGCCGGTCTCTCTGGCCGAGGGGTTACACCACTTTCTCCGTAATCCCGTTTATCACGCAGAGTCTCGTAGCGGGCGAGAACTGGGAGCGGTTCGTCCCCCGCTGGTGACTTGCGGGATAACTGAGCCGGCCGCTCAGAAAGCAATGGCAAACTACTGAGCGTAATCTTGCCAAGAAATCAACAGACAGCTGAAAGATGCTGCTGTTGACAGCGATGTCCTGTAAAAGGATATGCGAATAATAAAAAAAAAAAAAGGTTAGTTAGCTGCTCCTTCGGGAGACCCGTTTTTGAATCCTCAGTAAGTTGTGGATTTCTTTCTGTCACGGCAAAAAGAACACCCAAACCTGCTCAGTTCGCGACGGCTGCACTAGCCAGGCGACCTTAATTCCTCGGGCGCATGTCCTACACCTCAAGATGATAGTTAACAGTTAGTTGCTGCTATCTGGTTTTTTTTTTTTTTTTTCCACTGGTGGTGGGTTGCAATTTTGGGTAGTAATTTGAAAAGAACTAGTCCATAGAACGTCTAGTCGCAGTCCTATCGTTGTCATCTTGAAGACTTTAAACAAATAATTCTTTGCTAGATTGTTATTTGAAATCTGCTTATGCATTGTTTGACGACTCTTTGTATTTATTTATTTCTTCTTCTTCTTCTTCAACTTTCCGAGCCATTGAGGTTCTTTGCTGCAAATACAATCCGTCTCCATTCGTCTCTCTGGTGGACCTTCTCTTGCCAGTCGTTGATTCCAAGTGCTTGTAGGTCTGTACATGTATTATCTCTCCACCGTCTTCTTGGTCTACCTCGGGGTCTACGGTCATTTATTTCCTGAGTGTAAGCGAGTTTTGTTTCCCTATTATCTTCCATTCTTTCTATATGCCCCAGCCATTGTAGTCTATTAGCCTTCATGATACCAGTGATTAGCGGGGACTTAAACAGATCATAAATGTCTTTGTTACTTCTTCTTTTCCACTCTCCACTTTGTGTATCCCTAATTTATTTATTGACATTTGTTTATTTTTGTTTTGTAAATATAGGGTGTATTTTTAATGACTGTACAGTTTTTGAAAATATTGCCGTTCCAAGTTTTGTATTTACCTATTGTGGAGTTCATGCAACATAATGTAACATAATAGGTACATTCAAAACTTGGAACGGCAATATTTTCAAAAACTGCAGTCAGTAAAAACACACCTTAGTTAGTTAGTTATCAGTTGGGGTATCTTCGTTGCACTCCGGACATGTCCATAGGTGCTCAGATCCTCCCCCCCCCCAGCATATGCATCAGCGTCCGGTGGCTAATAGTGCCAGTTCTGTGTTGGTTGACGAGGCGCTTTGTTTTCCCGATGTACCTCTCGCGTCTGGCTGTGCCGATTCTTACTCCCAGGTCTTTCATCCTGGAAAGCGATGTGGAATCACTGGCGTCAAAATCCTCTGTTCTCGCCATATCTTTAAGGGCGTTAATAACATCGGCACGATCCATGGGCTGGCCATCTACAGGGGGTGCAGAGCCAGCCAATTTATCAGCTCGTTCATTTCCCTCGACTCCCGCATGTCCCGGGACGAAGATGAAGGTGACTTTGCGGACAACAGACTTCCGCAGCGACTCAGTCCACTGTCTACGTACAGATCCAGCTTCGACCTTCTGAATCATGCTCATTGAATCACTTAGTACACACACGTTGGTATAATGCTGTGATTCCAGCCATATGAAAGCCTGTGTAACTGCCATCACCTCCATCGTCATGCTGCTCGTGGTCATGGAGTGGGCACCACTGGATTCTTGAACGGTTCGGCCCGCTGAGCGGGCTGTAAATGCCCACGCACTTCTCTGCTGCTTTATAACAGATCCATCTGTATAGATGAGCACTTCGGGGCTATCTGAGTGATCATAGATGAGCGCGTTAACCTCTGCATTGACAGCGGCAGGGTTCTGCTCTCTGCACCGTCTGTCGAGTGTGATAATGCAGGAGAAGGTACACTTAAAAGCTGGAGGCACCGGCACCCATTCCTTGCCGGGGTTGATACTGGTAAGACTGCAGACCTGTCCGACGACATCTTCCGCCCGACCCATCCATGATTTGCCCCTCTTTAGCCTGTCACCCTTTTCTCTGAATACAGCGTCATGCAGAGGGTGCTGCTCATCTGCACTTATTTTTAAGTATGCACGAGCTCTCCAGATCTTGATCCTGTGTTCCATTGTCGGGAAGTCAAGGAGGTATCTCATTGCTACACAGCTGGTGTCTCTCGTGCAGCCCAAAATGATGCGCATGGCTTCGTTTTGTACCTTTTCAAGTCTTCCAATCTGTGTAGGGCTGACAGTGAGGATGGCCAGGGCATACTCGATGTATCGCATAAGCAAGAAAAAGAAACTATTACGCGCCTCAAGGCGCATTGGATATGTAGGGCTCTAGACCCATATTTGTATAGACCAATTGGCGCTTGGTGTGTGACGTGGTTAGTATCAAATGGTCGCCTTTACTTCCTAAGATATTTCGTTGTACCCATTTAAGGCTGGGCTCCGTGGCTAAGAGCTTGCGAACACGATTTGTAAGCCTGTATACCCGGGTTCGAAACTCAAAGGTGCTGGTTTTTTTTTCGAAAAAGGTATAAGAGCCGGTCGTTCAGAAAGTTATGGCAAACTACTGAACGTAAAAATTTGCCCAGGAATCACGAACAACCAAAATGCTGGCGTTGACTGCTACATCCTGTGAAGGACATGCAACTTAATTTATTATAGACCCGGAAGCCTAGGTCAAATTTCACAATTCGAATCCACCCCAGTGCTGACAGTACAGAACCCATGGCTATCTGGTGGACAGGCAACCACTAAGCGGAAGCTGTTCCTACGCCATTGTGTGTGTTTTTTTTTTTTTTGCATATCCTTTACAGGACATCGCTGTCAACACCAACATCTTTCAGCTGTATTTTGATTTCTTGGCAAGATTACGCTCAGTAGTTTGCCATTGCTTTCTGAGCGGCCGGCTCACATACCCCGTAAGTTACCGATGCGATTCGAACCACTGCTGATTCTCACCGTCATCACGTTACCTACGAGAGTATACGAGATTACGGAGAGAAGTCGCTTACCTCTAAGCCACGAAGCCGGCTCCTACGCCATTAGAGAGGAATAATGAAGGGATGTTTTATAGTAACTCGCTTAGACGTTAAGATAGCCTCTATCTTGATCTGCCTTTTTATGTATTCATTTTACGAGATTCTATATTACTATGCCTGACCATGTTCCCGTCGCTGCACCATCTTGGCTCCTGTATTCAACATATTACAAAATAAAATAAAATAAAATAAAAACATTTCATGTTCTTTGCAGGACGTTCCAATCATCCTCCGGCTGTAGGTTAGCATGGCCGAATGCGTGTTCTTACACATCCGGTGTGCTGATGCCGACGTAAGGGGTTCAACCCCTACACCGGACTGTTGGACTTAAATGTTGACCTATCGTCCTTGACTTGGGGACGTAAATTATTAGGGACGTTCATTTGAAACCCGTTCCAATGGCTTTATTACAAAAGAATGAAAGAAACATTAACAGGTGTGGTAGAATTAAACAAAACATTAATTTTAAATGACTTATGCACAATGGATTGGTCAGAAGAAGTCGCCGTAGGCATTCAGGCAAGTATCCCATTGCTTAGGTAGGCGGCGAATGCCGTCCACAAAAAAGGATTGTGGTTGTTCACTGAACCAAGTGTTTACTGCGTTCATTACGTCTGCATCTGTGTGAAATCGTTGCCCCTTGAGAGCTTTTTTTAGAGGTCCGAACAAATGAAAATCACATGGTGACAAATCAGGACTATAGGCTGGATGTTGCAGAATTTCCCACTTCTTCTTTGCTAATGCTTCCTGCACAATCTTTGCGACATGCGGATGAGCATTATCGTGCAACAAAATCACACCGCGAGAAAGCATGCCGGGTCGTTTATTCTTGATGGCTTTTTGCAGCTTGTCTAATGTTTGCAAGTAGTGGGTAGAGTTGATGTTGACACCAGCTTCTTTAAATTCGGCCAACAATAGCCTTTCATGGTCAAAAATGCGCTCAGCATAACCTTACCAGCGTATACCTGTAACTTGAATATTTTGGCTTTTGGTGATCCAGCATGCTTCCATTGCATGCTCTCTCTTTTGCTGCTCGGCTCAAAGTGGTGACACCGTGATTCATCGCCTGCCACTATGCGGAAGAGAAATGCAGCACCCTCCACTCCGTAACGCAGCATGTGGTTCAAACACCATCTCATGCGTTCCTCTTTTTTATGGTCGGTCAACATCCGTGGTACCCACTGTGAACACACTTTCCGATATTGCAGTTTCTTACGAACGACGTTTTGAATTGTCCCAAATGACACATCAAATTCTTTCGCTAGCGAACATATGCTTCGACAACGGTTCATCTGTACTGCTGCATCAATTTTGGCGATGATTTTTTTTCCTGTTGCAACAATATGCGCTGGACCCGGCCGTGGAAGATCTGACGTGGACTGACGTCCTTTCTGAAACATTCGTGCCCAGTCTGTCACTGTTGTCTTCGACACACATTTTAACCGTACGCTGCCTGCATTCTTCGATGAATGTCCACTGGTCGACATCCTTCAAATGAAAGAAACCGAATCACCGCTCATTGACCCTCTTTTGGTGGATTTTGGATCAACCGGGCCATTTTCTCAACGGTTAGAAACAGAACCTATGCATCATGGGACGATAAGCACTTGCTCTTTTATTCATTGGTCAGTACTTATCACATGACTATGACATGATAATGTTCATCTTGCGCAATTACGCGCGGTGCGTCACGAACGGATTTCAAATAAACGCCCCCTTATACAAGTACCCCTGAGGCCGGAGTGGGTTCGCCTGATAGCGAGGGACACTTTTAATAAGGAAAGATAATACACACGCAAAATTCAGTGCAGCACTACTACAAGTTGTGTCTGTGGACTACGCTTGAGTTCAAAGAGAGCGAGCGAAAAAAAAACCACAGGTTGATTTTCTCGGCAATTGTACTTTCAGTAGTTTGCCATTGATTTTTGAATGAGAAGTCAACACTTAAGTCATCATAGTATAAACAAATTCAAATCTCTGTTTCAGCGCCAAGATCTGCAGAATGATCTTCATTTGGCACATTTCAGGCAAGCTTAGATTTCGCCCTGCCGATGATATGATGTATACGGTTCAGCTCTTGGTGATTATTCTCATTTCGTTGAATTCCGTGTTTGGAGAAGGCATCTCCCCCGCAGATGTGGTCAGCATCAAAGAGGGCAGCACTGCCACATTTAACTGTTCGGGGCAGGTCAATGAATCTTTATGGTATGGCGATTTTATTTTTTTATTTTATATTTGGTATTGCTGTTTTTGTTTTGAATCAAGACATTAAATGCTATTAATTAACTGTTATCACCATCGTTATATAGCAGATCTTTTGCAGAATATTGCTCTATTCGCGGCCCGCAGAAAAGGTTCTCGACCTATTGCTGGTTTCCTAACCTCATATTTATGTCCCTGCTTTGTGCGTCTGCAATTTGTGTTAATTCACATGCTGGTCGACCCTTGCTTCTTCTCTCAGAAACCTTGTCTTTCTTTAATGTCCTTGCTAAACCATTTTGATGTTTATCTTGGCCACGGTATTTCCATTTCTGAGGCATGCTGTTCTTTATGAGCAACTGCTGGTACCTTGCCATCTTGACACATGATAATTTAATAGTCATTTAAATAACAAAAACAACAACAACAACAAACTAGGTAGAATAACTACAACCCCTGGCGGTGAGGCCAGGTATGTAGTTATACCCCTCCATAGCACTTCCCAAAATTAAAGATAATAGAACGCAAGAAATGGATGACGGAAGACATCTTAAAACCATGGAAGTAAGAAGAAATAACAAAAATAACAAGGAAAAATATGAAGAGATTCACGGGAAAATTAGGAAGCTATGCAAAGAAGCAAAAGAAACATGGCTTGAGGAAAATTGCAAGGAAATTGAAAACCAACACAACACCCGGAATACCAAATTAATCCACACAAGAATTAATGACATCACTAACAAAAGAACACACACATCAACGGGTTGCCTAAAAACCAAAGATGGCAAAATCATAATAGAAAAAGATCAGATTTTACATGCGTGGTCAGATTATGTGAAAGACCTTTATGATAATATAAGAGAAGAACATGATCATCGGAATAATAATGAAGGACCATAAATTTTGAAGATGGAAGTTCAGAATGCTCTTAACCATATGAAAACTAGCAAGACCCCTGGTGCAGATAACATCAAAATAGAAATGATCAATGCCTTAGAAGAATATGGAATAGACCAAGTCACCAGATTGCTGAACGCAATATACGATACTGGAGATATACCTCCTGAATTATGTAATTCTATATTTATTGCAATCACGAAGAAATCAGGAGCTTTGGAATGCGATCAACATCGAACAATTAGTATAATGAGCAACATCACGAAGATTCTGCTGAGAATTATCATGCGAAGAGTTAGGAAGAAAATACAACCCGAAATAGGAGAAGAACAATGTGGGTTTGTAGAAGACAAGGCACAGTAAATGTTGTGTATATACTGAGAAAAGTAATTGAATGTTTTATAGAATGATCTATATCTTTGCTTTATTGACTACACAAAGGCTTTCGATAAAGTGAGAAATGTTGACATGATAAGGACGCTTGAAGATCTACAAATTGATGGAAAAGACCTTAGACTTGTAAAAAACATATATTGGAAACAACAAGCTGCCATCAGAATTGATAACAATGTAGGTCAATATTAGCCCATTAAAAGAGGTGTGAGACAGGGATGTGTAATGTCTCCAGATCTTTCTTCCCTGTACAGTGAAAAAATTTTCAGAAATATAGAAGATATGGAAGGAATCAACATGGGGGTATGATACATCAATAACATTAGATATGCAGATGATACAGTCTTGATTGCAGACAATAAACAAGACCTGCAAAATGTAGTAGATGCGGTTGTTGCACACAGTGAACAACTAGGATTAGAACTGAATATTAAGAAGACACAGATTATGGTCGTCACTGGGAAGAAGGAAATTCCACAGTGTGATATACGAGTAAATGGGCATATTCTTAAGCAAGTGAATCGATACAGTTATCTCGGCACAGTCATAACATCTGATGGGAGATGCCTTGAAGAGATTAAAACAAGAATTGCCATTGCGAAGGTAGCCTTTTGCTAGATGAAAAACATACTGACCAATAAAAAGATATCAATTGAAACGAAAAAAAGAGTGTTGCAGTTCTACAATAGAACCTATACTTTTGTTTGGATGTGAAGCGTGGACAATAAGCAGTCAAGCTGAAAAACAGCTGATGGTTGTGGAAATGTGGTTTCTGAGGAAAATGCAAAGAATACCACGGACAGACAGAAAAACCAATGAACAAGTCCTTCAAGAAACAAATGAAGATCGTAAACTGATTAGAGACATTAGACGTAGACAGTCCAAATTCTTTGGGCATGTTATGAGAAGAAATGAATTGGAGAACTTGGTGACGACTGGCAAGATTGAAGGGAAGAGACCAAGGGGAAGACCGAGAAGTAAATACCTGGATGGCTTGACCACGTGGCATGGTCGAGACAGGAACACAGAGCTGATCCACGACTCTGGTGATCGAGTGAGATGGCAGAACTTGACCACCCACGCTTATCGGCATGGCACATGATGGATGGATGGATAGCACAAAGCCTGGGCTGAATTGTAGAGACCACTCGTTGCCCATGCAGTATGATCTCTCTTACGATCTGCCTAGTTTACTCCAGTGGAAAGTAACACCAATACACCTGGAACAAGACAAGCTGTCTGATCTGCAAAGCAATGATCTAACTGTTTACCTGTCGGAGCTTCGATCCTAGACCATATGCCGACCAAGGCTTAGGGCCTAGTCTGCCCTGTTATGACATTTAGTCTCTAGGTTTCATTTCATCACACTAGAATAAATCTTGTACCCTCCCAATTGCGCTCCTGCACCCTTAGCTGTGGGTACGATGAGGGGTGTTTATGAACAGTTTCTATTTCAGTTCTTGTTGAATCTCAGTATTTTCTACTCTTTCTTGGCCCAAGCTATTCTCAGTATTTTCTACTGTATCTTGGCCCAAGCTATTCTCAGTATTTTCTACTGTTTCTTGGCCCAAGCTATTCTCAGTATTTTCTACTCTTTCTTGGCCCAAGCTATTCTCAGTATTTTCTACTCTTTCTTGGCCCAAGCTATTCTCAGTATTTTCTACTCTTTCTTGGCCCAAGCTATTCTCAGTATTTTCTACTGTATCTTGGCCCAAGCTATTCTCAGTATTTTCTACTCTTTCTTGGCCCAAGCTATTCTCAGTATTTTCTACTCTTTCTTAGCCCAAGCTATTCTCAGTATTTTCTACTCTTTCTTGGCCCAAGCTATTCTCAGTATTTTCTACTCTTTCTTGGCCCAAGCTATTCTCAGTATTTTCTACTCTTTCTTGGCCCAAGCTATTCTCAGTATTTTCCACTGTATCTTGGCCCACGCTATTCTCAGTATTTTCTACTGTATCTTGGCCCAAGCTATTCTCAGTATTTTCTACTTTTACTTCGCCCACGCTATTCTCATAATTTTCCCAGTAGCAATTAAGTTCAAGAGCTCCCAATTTCGTCTTTAACAACTGCGACTTGGTTTATGATTTACATCCGCATGCTGCCATGGGAAAGATGAATCTTCTCAAAACTTTCATTTTAATGTGTTACTGGCCATATGGTATTTCTTCTTAATACTGTTTAACCTCCGTATTTTATATGGCCAGTCTTTTGAATAATCTTCATTGTTGTTGAGTATGAAGTCACAATATGCAATGTCTGTGACATTTTCATTGTCATTGTTGCTGATTCTGATTTTTAGTTGACATATAATTACAAACCTTTGAGAACAAAATTTTAAGACGCATCTTTGGACCCATTAGGGATACACAAAGTGGAGAGTGGAAAAGAAGAAGTAACAAAGACATTTATGATCTGTTTAAGTCGTCGCTAATCACTGGTATCATGAAGGCTAATAGACTACAATGGCTGGGGCATATAGAAAGAATGGAAGATAATAGGGAAACAAAACTCGCTTACACTCAGGAAATAAATGACCGTAGACCCCGAGGTAGACCAAGATGGCGGTTAGACCTACAAGCACTTGGAATTAACGACTGGCAAGAGAAGGTCCACCAGAGAGACGAATGGAGACGGATTGTATCTGCAGCAAAGAACCTCAATGGCTCGGAACGCTGAAGAAGAAGAATATAATTACAGTATTCAAGGCGGGAAATGCAAAAGATCTTCAACAATTTTTGAATATTGTACTGACAGCGAGTGTAGAAAATGTAAATTATATTCCTTGAAAATCAAGAAAACAGAAACAATGGTTATATTAAATAAAAAGGTGACACCAAAATGTGAGATTACAATATAAAGGAAAATACTTAACCAAGATGATATATCTGTGGCAATTATAACATCAGATGGAATATGCACGACAGAGATTAAGAGCAGAATAGGTTAAGCAAAAACTGCATTCCAGAAAATGAAAAGTATCCAGTGTAATAAGTCACTATAATTAAATATAAGAAGGAGAGTGCTGACATGTTGTATAGAAACTGTTTTGTTGCATGGCAGCTAATCATGAAACGTTAATAGTAACTAACAACAATTGCCTGAGAAAGGCCAGTGAAACTAGAACATTATATACAACAATAAGAAAGAGTTAAACAGCTTTCTTTGGTCATGTGATGAAAAATATCTGGAAAGATCAGTGGGGAAAAATGCAGAGGCCGACCAAGAGAAATGATCCTTGATGGACTGAGGTGGTAGTTATGAGGACTATCGTCAGCAGAGTTGATCCAGAACACCAAAGACCGAGATCTATGGAGAGACATGAACGCCTACGCCAGCTGGCAAGGCACCTGATGATGATGATGATGATGATGATGATGATGATGATGATGATGATGATGATGATGATGATGATGATATAGTGTTGATTTTTGAATGATTTTTTAATTGGGGGGGGGGGGGGGGATTTCTTTTTTTTACCTCAATTGTGTCTTTTAACAAAGACGATTAACCGTTCTAACCCCATTTTATATTTGAGATGAGGATCTCTTGGAACACGCACGTACGCACTGTCACATACACATACACACATACATATGCACATACTCACATACATACACACATACATTTATATAGACACATACACACAAACACATACATGCATTTATCTACACACACACACAGGCACAGTGCAGAATGTGGCTTAGATATTAACATCCAAAAATACCAAAACTATGATAATTTGCAATGAAAAGGAAAGGTCATCAATGAACATCACAGTAAACGGATCAGATACTAGAACAAGTAACAAGTTTACTGTATGGCGCGGAATCCTGGACATTGAACAAGCAACTAGAAAGTCACATAGAAGCCCTGGAGATGTGGATATACAGACGGATATGTCGTATTTCATGGAAACAAAAACAATCAAAGGCAGAGGTCCTAGAAAAACTGGGAATGAAGAGAGAGGTGATGAAAGAAATACAGAGAAGGCAAGTGAAATATTTTGGCCACGTTAAAAGACATGATACTCTTATAAAAACCATACTGGAAAGCAAGATTGAAGGCAAGCGAGCAAGAGGTAGACAACGATACAAGTGGGAGGATAACATCAAGAGATGGACGAACATCAATCTGACAGAATGTACAGTCAAGGCGAGAGACAGACAGTGTTGGAGATCCATTGCAGCCAACCTGCATTGTGGAGATGGCAACGATTGATTGATTGATTGACACACACACACACACACACGCACGCACACACGCACGCACGCACGCACGCACACACACACCTGGCTTTTATCACGGTTCTCTTTTTTTGCCATTACTCCCGCCTTCTGCACCCGCATGACCCCGATGTCATCTGCAATGTGTCGTGTTCATCTCATGTAAGGTTCGTCCAGGAACTGTCTTCTGTAACTGTTCCCCCCCCCCCTCTCTCTCTCTCTCTCTCTCTCTCTCCCCCCTCCCCGGTACTGCTACCTATGCCAACGTAATTCAGTTTCTGAAATATTATATTGTTTATGAGTCAGTGTTCCCGAATGTTCAGATTGTGTGGGATGTCAATACGTTTCTTTTTCTTGGCCCACGATGTTCTAAGAACTTTTCTCTAATGTTTTTTATTTAAAAGTGAATAAACCCTAGTACTGTATAAATCAGCGTGTTAAAATATGTTTCTCTAACAGGTCCGTGGCGTGGGCTGTTACTGTGAACAATGGCCCCAGAGAAGCGATTGCAACTTCCTACAGTCCAGGTGGAAATAGCCTAGAATGTAACAAAGAAAATGTCTTGAAAGGGGTCTCAAACTGTGCAGTCAACACATCGTTTAACTCGGACACTTTTACTAGTCAACTGACACTGATGAATGTGACATCAGATGCCACGCAGGCCCTTATCGAATGCATCATAGTGGATGAAAGTAGTGAAAATTCAGATGACATCTGGATAATGAATTCCTACGTTCTGAACCTGTACCATTTATCATCTGATGTGAAATGCAGCGCCTCCTTGGTGTTGAATGATGCCATTAACGTATCTTGTGAACTGCCAGACGTGTATCCTGATATTATCTGTCGCATTTTCCCGGAACTTCACAAAAACGTGACTGAGCTTGGATCACAGTCTCAAGTGACGAAGTTGCCAGAGCTGACTAAAGTCACTCAGTTTAAGAAACGACTCGAGAGAAATACGGATTATTTCAAAGCGTCTTGCACATCCAAACACTACCCAACAGAGCCAGGCAGATACCAGTTTCGTGTTAAGGTGTACACCATCAATGATCGTGTTAAACCAATCGCAGATATTACCACGAAATCGTTAGAAATTGGCGTAAGAGTTTACAATAAACATAGCAACCAGGAAAGTAGTGCCGATTTGCCCGAAACACACAAAGCTTTCTACACGTTGATAGGGTCGATACTAATCCTTGGAGTCAGTGTATTTCTGATAATTTCCTGGGTCATCTGGACCAACCGAGGTAGATGCTTCTCTGTTCCCACTGCCACCACACAGAGCAATGTGTACGAGTCAATTACTTACACCGTGGAACCTCCCTTGAATCAAACCGGCTTTACAGTTGGTTCGTCAGATGAGGGGTATGGTGCATCCACAGGTGGTGATGTCGCCGTGTTGGATTCCGAAGCTGACGAAGAGACGCTCCCCCAAAAGCTGCTGGAAGAACGTGGCTACGTTCTAGATGTTACGGTGCCAAAGGCACACGCCGTAGGCAGAAAAGAAAATGCTTATATTGTTCCAGTAACGCCGACATCAACTCTTAGCAGGTCTTTTGAAGAACGACGCGATCGGGATTTACCCGACAATGATGATAATTACAGTGAAACCCATTCGAAAGTATGCATTTAAACTGCGCGATTCCTCTAATTTGTAAGCTTGTGGTGTTAGTGGACAAATTCCTCAGCGGATAAGGAAAGACTACCAAGCAAACGAAGCTCTGAGGGTAGCATATCCACCGAAATACGCCGGAAACTCTTCATCTGAGTTAAAAGGGCGATCACATGTCCTGTTAGACGGTCACTGCTATCGCAGGCGGGGCCACAAATCAGCCATGCAGATGTGAAGACGAGGGAAAACCGCCACATTATCATATAGACCGCAAGGATATTGATGTACAGACTTACACTGAGCCGAAGAGAATTTTCGAGAACTAGGGACGCTGGAGCGACCTGATCAGGCGACATCAACACCACTCTTTGGTTTGGCTAACCTGATGATGATAGCCAGGCAATGGGAAAATATTGGGACAGATGATGCCATCAAATGTTAAATTATCTACTTGTTCTTTACATGACGTCACAATCAACCCTAGCATTTGTTGACTGTTTGTTATTTACTAGACAATTTTACACTCATTAGTTTGCCATTGTTTTCTGAACGACTGCTGCCCAAACTATCGAAATCAGCGCAAGGCAGACTGCTCCCAATTTGGGGCACGGTGGTGTTTCTGGGTATTGTGAAACGTATACACAGCCCTTAAACCTTTCAGCGAATATACGTTTTATAAATCAATGGCTGGCAAATAGACCATATTGCGTATACTTTAATGTGTAACTCATTGCGTTTAAGACTCGTAAAAACGAAATAGACTAATTTGCGTGTACTTTAATGTGTAACGCATTGTATTTTAGACAAGTAAAAAAGCATAATATATGTATGTAAATCGTTTTGGTTATCTAAACTATACAGTGACAATGGATGGAAGATTGACACATCATGAAAACCAAATATCCTAAGTATACAGAAAATCAGACAATCGCTGCTAAAATATTATGTGGCCTTTCTTATGTAAGGATCATCATCATCATAATCATCATCATCATCATCATCATCATCATCATCATCATCATGTGCCTTGCCAGCTGCCCTAGACGTTAATGTCTTTCCTCAGATCTCGGTCCTTGGTGCGCTGGATCCACTCTTCTGATAATATTCCTCCATGCCACTGTCTCAGTCAATCACTTCATTTTGTCTGCCTCTGCCTCTTTTCGCTACTGATCTTCCCATCTGTCACGACATTCTCCAGTGCCTCTCTTCTCGTCACATGACCAAGAATACTGTTTGTCTCTTTCTTATGGTTGTATATCTTTGTTCATATGTATAAATACTAATATAAAAATGTTTGTTATAAAGTAATAAAATGGCCAAGACATCGAGGAGGGTGGCGATGTGGATTTGGTTAAGAATGTTGAGAATCTCGTTGAAAGGGAAGACACTGGGGTCAGTTCTTTTTGAGAAGAATGTTGAGAATCTCGTGGCCAGTTCCTTACCTCCCAGCCTTTCCTTCTCAGACAATTCCCTTCCCAGACAATTCCCAGAAAATTATGAAAATTGTCTGGTGCCCATGTTTATGTGGCTCAGTCTCTCAGAGCCGTACTGGTCGGAAGCAATAATGCTACCTCTGCTGGGGATTGAATCTGGACCATTCTCTTGGCAGGTCAAAGCACTAGCTACTTTGCCAAGATCGCTCAATGTCTGCTCCAGACCAGGAGAAGAAGAAGAAGAAGCAGACGCAGGCGCAGCCGCAGCATCGGCAGCAGCAGTACAATCAGCAGCATAAGCAGCAGCAGTACAATCAGCAGCACAAGCAGTAGCAGTATTATATTATACATTATCAATGTTGTTACTCTGTTGAAATAAATGTTTTAAAAATATGCAAATTTGCCTTGATGAAAACATTTCAAGGTGATCTCCAGAAAACGTGAGAAATACATTCACAGGTACTGACTGCCACTCATAGAAGAATACTGGTGTCGCGGTAGGGCAGTGGATAGCATTCTTGCGTGCCAGTCCGGTGGCCGTAGGTGTTTTGAGTCCCCCACCGAGGCGGATACTTTAAGTTAACCTGAACTTCACTGATGCCGAGGTAGCGGTTTCAACCATTACACTGGTCAGTTAGACTAAAATGTTAACTTCTCGTCCTTGACGTGGAGACGTAAATTACAAGTACCCCAGAAGACGGAGTGGGTTCGCCTGATAGTGAGGGACAATGGTAAACTAATCTACATGGACAAATCAGTCCGGTGCACTAGAAGTAGTAGCAGGTGTGAGGACTACGGTCAAGATACAAGCCAGCGAGGGCCACACACAAAACAAACATATCTGGACTCCAATCCTAAAATGGACACCGGGACATCCCGTGGAGGGTGAAGGCGGCGGGCATGATATTCATCACATCACTCACCGAGTGCTGACAGGTGTATACAATTATTAAGCCGGCACCATATACCCAATACAAATGACGACGTGAAATGGATTCCTTACTTTACGTTATAGAATAATATAACGAAATAGAGGTCAATGGAACCATTAGACATTATAAACATTTTTACGCTGCCGGTACACCCGGATTCGAACCAGCTGCCACCAAATGACCACAGTTTAGACGGCGAGAGTATCTACGTTACTGCACCTGGTCTTATCCCACATGGTTATGTCTCTTTCCGCAGGATGGCCTGAAAAAAGGCATCGCATAAAGCACGAACTCCTTAGCTCTAACGACGACTCCCAGGAGTTTCCGAGAAAATTGCGCTCGTGAACCAAATGACAGAGTACGGAATCGATCCCACAACATTCGGAGCGCTAGGCAGGCATTTATCATTTCGCCACGGAGACCCCATGACAACAGCATCTTATCGAAATTCAGCCTTCCATTGTGAGTATAGATGCTTACGTGTTCAAATGACCCCAACAGTGATGACAACGGTTGTACAGGAAAGCTCAGTATCACCAGCGAGAAACTCGAAGACTCCGAGAAACCCAGATTCGAGTCAGTCAAGCAATCCAAATGAAAGTCATATTTGAATTAATGGCAGCCCTCTGATGTGTTCGCACTACGATGTGGTTGAGGAGCGGCGCTTACGTGCTTCGAAGACCCCAAGAGCTATGTCAGCGAGAACACAGCTTTTAATAGGGCCTCCTACGTAGGGCAGGTCAAGGATATGGACCAGAGGACGTGAGTCGAAAACATGCTGGGGTAGTCATTAGCGTGCCAAAGCAACGGCTTATACAACCTACCAATTTCGACGTCCAATGCCCGGGTATTTTTTACCAGTGCAGACTTGTCCAGTATAACGAACCTTCTCGCCTTCTTTGTTTCTCGCCTTCATTGTGCCCGGCCTACAAGAATAGTCAGAAGCGGGCACCGGAACATCAAGCTATACTTTCCCCACCAAAAAATAAAACAAGATTGTGTATGGTGGGATGACTGTAGGATGGAATGTGCCTTATTCTTTAGTCGTAATCAAAGAGTAAGACTCATGGTCTAAAATTTGTCGACATGTGGTGGCATGTTGTGTGTCAGCGTTGTTACAGCCAGAAAACTGGAACTCTGGTGATTAAAAAATGAAGTGAACTTTCGTTTACGTTTGCTTTCCTACCCGCCACCCTTTCCCGCCTTCCCGACCCCCCCCCCCCTTTCAGACCCCCCCCCCTTTCCCGCCAGCAACAATATCGGCAGCCAATCAAAACTCGTTTAATCGTCTTCCGGTACATGTGTGACTAAACCGTTTCCCTAAAACAGTGGTTCCCAGACGTTTTCAAATAGCGCCTCCTTTTCATAAGTTTTTTTTTTTTTTTTTTAGCATATCCTCTACAGGACTTAGCTGTCAACAGCAGCATCTTTCAGCTGTATGTTGATCTCTTGGCAAGATTACGCTCAGTAGTTTGCCATTGCTTTCTGAGCGGCCGGCTCAGTATCCCGCAAGTCACGAGCGGGGGTCGAACCGCCTCAGCTCTCGCTCCACTGCGAGACTCTGCGTGATAAACGGGATTACAGAGAGAAAGTGTTGTAACCCCACAGCCAGAGAGACCGGCTTTCATAAGTTAGTTAGTTGTATTTCCTTTACAGGACCCTTGCAGTCAACACCAGCAATTTGTTATTGTTGTCTTGGCAAGTTTACGTTCAGTAGTTTGCCATTGCTTTCTGAACAACCGGCACCCATACCATTTACGTAAAAGCCAGCGCAACACCGTCTGCTGCCATATCGCTCGCAGCTGTGTTTCGAACGCGGATATACGGGATCCGCGTTCGTAAGGCCTTCTTCACGGAGACCGGCCCTTTTCTTAACAGATAAATAGAAATATTAAAAGTTAGTTGCTTATCTTTTACGGGACATTGCAGTTAACCCCAGCAATGTCTGGCTGTTTGTGATTTCTTCGCAAGTTTAGTTTTAGTAGTTTGCCATTACTTTCTGAACTTCAGGCAATGTACCAATTTATGGAAACCAACGCTTGGCGATCTGCTTCCATATCGTCCGCAGCTGTGTTTCGAACGCAGTTTTGCGAATTGCGTCGGCAACTCCTTCGCCGCAGCTTCGGTAATGGATAGTAAAGCAATGGAAATTTACTGAACGTGAAATTGCCGAGAAATCAACCAGGGGCTCGACACAACTTCCTACAAATGACATGCAACAAAAGAAACAACATGCCTTCCCATTTTTAAAATAGATAAATAACACTTTTAACTGACCCAGTGCCAACGGATAATATACCGCCACTTGTGACAGCCCATTTGGACAGAAGGACGATATATCGGTATACTAGGGTCCTCGTGTTATTTGTTTTGTTTCGTGTATCTTCCGCAATTTCAATGTTCAGTGAACAGAAATCTACATTATAATAATTGTTCATTTGATTGTGTACCATGTCTGGTCCAAACTTACTTTATGTTTGCCACTGAATCAGTTAACATAGCCACAAAGGATTTAAAGGAAAGAGAAGGTGGCTTAAATTGGTGAGGATCGGTTTTATTGCATCAGGCCTGATCCCATAGGGCTCAGCCTCGTTCCGTAGGGCGGCCTGCGGAAAGGGTCGCGCAGAGCAAAGCCTCCCTAGCTCCAGCGAGAACCCCGAGTAGTCTCCGAGAAAGCTGCACTCGAGAACCGACCGACAGTCCAAAAACGAAACCACAACCTTCGGGCTTAACCACCCGCCACCCTCTTTTAAACGAGCTAAGTAACCCACGATCCTCGTTTATCAAAGCCAAGAAATATGTGACCGCCTTTTATAATAGAAAAAGGGAGCCTCTGTGGCGAAGTGGTCAAGCCGTTTGACTCGTGCTCCGAAGGTTGTGGGTTCGATTCCGGGCCGTGTCCTTCGGCTTACGAGTTAAATGTTTCGGAGACTCCTGTGGGTCGTCGCTAAAAGCTACGGAGTTCGTGCTTTGTGTGACGCTTTCCGTGCTGCGGAAAGAGACCGAGCCATATGGGATAAAACCCGGTGCAATGAAGTCGACCCTGTCGACTTTTAAGCGACTTTTTTTTTTTTTTTTATAATAGAAAAAAAAAAAAATGAATAAACTTAGTGGAACTGCGGTAAAGCTGTGCAAATGTAAACAATATTACAAGAACACACGGTGATGCAGGTTTACGGAACACAGTTACGGAAAACAAAGTTGCGTTGCGAATGTTTACCGTAACTGTGTTCGGTAAAGCTTCATTAAAGCTGATTAATGGATAATAAGCCGGCTTCGTGGTTAGAGGTTATGACTTTTCTCCGTAATCTCGTATACTCTCGTCGGTAACGTGATGACGGTGAGAATCAGTAGTGGGGTTCGAATCGCATCGGTAACTTACGGGGTATGTGAGCCAGCCGCTCAGAAAGCAATGGCAAACTACTGAGTGTAATCTTGCCAAGAGATCACCATACAGCTGAAAGATGCTGGTGTTGACAGCGATGTCCTGTAAAAGGATATGCAACAAAAAAAATGGATAATAATGGATCCCATGCGTTTTGAAATGTATTTGTAACATGGGGGAGGCGTAACTGAGAGGTTACAGTCCCTGCATCAGACTCAGAAATAGTGGTTTCGATCCCTACAGGTGTCTGGGAAAAAACCAGTATCTAATTATATAACACGTCTACCCCTGGTAGTGGGTAGTGAGATAGGATATCTAGCCTTCTCAGAAAAGAGCGAAAAATAAAGGGGAAAAGGGAAGGGGGGAGTTGGGGGAGGTCACGTGTGCAAATTGTGAAGTTTAGCCGATTCAGTGCCAAACAAAATAGTAGGTTTGGGAAAAACATAGTACACAATAAAAAATTAATAAGTACCATAATGTAAATGTGCGCTCACTGAACATTGAAATTGCAATAGGCAGCACAAAACAAAACAAAACAAACAAGGCGAGGATCCTAGTATGGCGATATATTGTCCTTCTGACCAAATGAGGGAGTAGCGTGGGGTGGGAGGGTAACATTTAGAGATATATTATCCTTCTGCACCGAATCAGTTAAACATCCAACGGCTATTGGAAATATAAAAGAGTAGGCCGTAAGGAACCACCCTGGCAAAATGTTTAAGAGAAGTAAACCTACCGACGCGTAGATAGAGCCCGTTACATAGAGGAAGATGTGGTTCCTGAAACGGGAAGAGAGAATATTACTATATTAGGAATGTGAGAGACGAGATGGAAAGGAACAGGGATTAAGACAGGAAAGGAAGTTAAGATTATTTATTCTGGGGAAGAAGAAAGGCAAAGAGGTGTAACAATTATTTTGGACCTGCAGGCATCTAATGTTGTCAACACCTTGGACAATCCGAGGAACTAACAACGATTGCTTTGAAGAGCAACAAAGTCTTAATTCCAGCCAGTCGGTATCCGCTTGTGCTGTATCATACCCTGATGACTCCTAATATGCCTGCCCGTAGATGTAAAGTTTCAGTCCCGGTCTTGCGAGCCCCGCAGGTTTGTGAGTGTGGAAAGGTGACGGAGAACTTTACAACATGGGCCCTGTGAAGATGGTAGTTCGGTGCGGGTTGAGAAGAATGTCCACGCCAACCTTCATCTAAAGCATACAAATCCTTTTCAGGGCTTAGACGACCGGCAACTAAAGATCCAGAGAGTTAAGGAGGTCTCCGTGGCCAAATAGTCAAGCGGCCTGCCTCAAGCCCCGAAGGTTTTGGGTTTGATTCCGGATTCCAGCATTCAGTTCACGGGTGCAAGTTTCTCGGAGAATCCGGAGAGATCGTCACTGGAGCTACGGAGTTCGGGCTTTGTGCGACGCTTTTGGAAAACCTCCCTGCGGAAAGAGACCGAACCATATGGGATCAAACCCGGTACAATGAAGTCGATTCTCTCGCCCTTGAACCTTTAAACTCAGAGAGTTAAAACTCACTGCCTTCCAATGGATTTGACATAAACCAATTAATCAACTAAACAACCAAGTGGCAATTCAACCCCACGTAAACATATAGATTACCACAAGTGACTTGTAGAATCAAACACTTTACTTAATATGGTCTTGTATAGTCTCAACTACTGAAGCCATTCTAGGTAAAGTTTAGTAAAGTTGGAACGATTTGTGACTATCGAAAGTGGCTCACAGTAAAAACTAAGAATTAAGATTTTTGCAAATCAAAATAATCATGGCAAATCCCCAAGAATTCACTTGCCGGCCTTGCTGTGGATCGTGATTCGCATGCTGGGAATCACTGACTTAAACCGTTGATTTATATTGTCGACGAAACTGCATGACATGCTGAAGTTTCTAACATTCATGCATATGCTGATGACCTCTGAAACGAGTCAAGCTGCGCATGACCGGATCTTTTGTGCGCTATCGGCCTGAGTTAAGATCGCATTATCAGACGAAAGCTTGAGGTTTCCTTCCTGCTTTACCCTAAACCCAGATAACGATCGCATTTAGTTACAAAAGTGTATCCGGTCTAGTCTCCCTCGAATATTTGATATGTTGGTTGGCTGTGAATCTTCCGGAAAGCTGTGAGATGTTAACTTCTTAAGTCTACATTTTAAAAAGAAAAAAAAAAAGAAAAAAAAAACTTTATTCAGTACAAAACAGGGCACATTTACAAGGTGCATTGCATGTTTTCATTTACATTTGCAAATGCAACAAATACATTCACATGCACATGAAAATATGTCACCCCTGGCATGGTGCAATTACCTACACAGTATTTAAATGATGATGATAGTGAAGTGATAATTTGCTCTCATCATCATCATCATCATCATCATCATCATCATCATCATCATCATCATCATCATCATCATCATCATCATCAAGTACCTTGCCAGCTGGAGTCGACGTTCATGTCTTTCCACATGTTTCATGTCTTTCCATCTTTCCATTCATGTCTCTGGCCTGAGCCCATCTGCCTTTGGTGTTCTGGATCAACTCAGCTCATGGTATTCCTTCATGCCACGGTCTCAGTCCATCCAGCATAATTTCTCTTGGTCTGTCTCTGCCTCTCTTTCCCTGGATCTTTCCAGTCGTCACGATGTTCTCCAATGCCTCTCAGAAACTGGAACATATGGCAACCGGAAAGAGAGATAGAGGAATACAGCGTGATATGAGAAAATTCTTGACAGTTTTATGTCATGGCGCGGAAGGGAGTCAACACGAGAATGTATCCATGCCGCCGGAGATCACTATTTGTGGAGAAGCATGATGGCTTACTCCCCTCGCAAGGCACTGGATGATGATGATGATGATGGTGACTGTCAATAGGCTCCATGCCAACGCTCAAATGGTGCTTCGAATTGTTTCTCTTTGACTGCCTGGTCCGATCATTCCTGAGCTTAAAGTGGTGTTTGTCCATCAAGTATGATGATGACTATTCATTACATGCTGCGAGGCTTGAGAGTTTTGAGTCATGAGAGTTCTAAGATGGCTGATGAAGTTGGATGATGAATGACTTGCGCGATGAATTGGATTAAAATGAAGAAGAATTGCGCAATTCGCCGACCACATTCTCTCGCCTGAGTCCATCTGAGTCCAGTGGCAAGACAAGTCAATACGACTGGAGACGAATACAGGTGCAGTAGATTACTTTGGCGCTCTACCTGCCTTGCCGTGCTCATTACATTCCACAATTCTTTGCGGGTAAACGCCGTCTTGCCAGTTGAACCATCAATGATTTCTTCCGCTCAGTCAGTCGAATCCTGTCTTCACATGCTAGATAGGCATACCATAGTTCGCCGATTGGTTTGATGCCGAACTGGTTACCCACGCCTGGTTTAGCCGATCTGTCACAGCCATTGTCCCAGGAATGGCTGCTGTCGCATGCTGACAGCTACTAGGAGCCACAGGGTTGACCTGGATGCCAGGCTTGGACCAGTGGGGGAATGGGCCCTGAAAAGGTCATGACAATCATCCTTGGCAAAGGTAAAGGTACTACCAATATCAGACGTTCCCAGACCCCCCTGAGCTTAAAGTAGATCTAAGGCAGTACATTATGTAGTAGAGAGAGAGGGGTGAGGGAACTTCTACCATGGAACTAGTTAACGGTACTTACCTGTAATGCTAGCGTCGACTGATCGTACATACAGTTCACAAATAAACACACGTGTATTGCTTGGCGCTTGCAGAAGTAGAAGAAAGAAACCGGAGATTAGAGGACGCCCTAGACAACATAAACATTGAAAGCTTTACTTACCGACCGGGAATCGAACCTGTCACCTCCAAATGACGACAGCGCCTCGCTGCAGGAACACGTGTACTTCATAGCATGGCCAATTAGACACTCCTATAAAAGTGTCTTCATTAGCCAGGTCTTTCATCCACATGAACACACAACTATGACATATGGACAGCAGTTGTATCTTCTAAAACCGGTCCGTAATTATAGCTTTCATTTTTTATGTCGTCTGCTGCGTCCTCTAATTCTGTGCTTCTTACTTCTTCTATGAGTGCCAAAATATACATGTCTGACATAAGCCTGGGTCATTGACAATGAGGTGAGTGACCGGGCATGAGAAAGAATGGAGGTGAGAGTGGGAGACAGTAAAGTGACTGACCTGGCTATGAGAAAACAGCCAGTCCTGAGAAATAAAATAGTGAGGGCAGAGGAAAAAACCCCTAGTGTGGATGGGGCGAGAGATAGGGTATTTGTGTGTGAAGTCAAGGGACTTCGGGGAGTTGATGTGTAGATGCCGAACTGGTCGGTAGTCTAAGGAGAAGCGGAGTTAGAGATCTCCGTGTTGTGTTGTTCTCCCAGTTGTGAAGACAGGCCTGAACCAGAGTGGGTTCTATAGTGAGTGAGGGCCTGAACCCAGAGTGGGTGATATAGTTAGGGGAAACTAAGACCCAGTGTGTGGGTGTATTGTGTGAGGTCCAGCGGTGGATAGGAGCTGGATTACCTGTCTTGTGGATTTGATATGAAGCAGGCTTGAGAAGGCATTGATGTGTGCTGGTTAAATTGTGAGGAGGATATTTATAGTCTATGGATTACATTGTTTCTGGATATATACATATGTTCCGTGAGTCTATGTTATTTCTGTAATAAAGAATTATGTGCGCCAACTGAATCTTGTTTCATGACTGGTGAAGGTGCACTTCTGGGGTGAGTTGGATTAAGAGACAGTTAGATATCTCAATTGACACACCATGAACATCGTTACCTAGACAACGACCATCACACGAAAAATACGCGGCAGAAATCACAAGCGAACAGACAGTTCACGTCAAGTTCACTACAGGTGAATTGGATACCAACTGTCAGAATCTGGAATGTCTCCAACCGAGATGCAGGAACATCGTTACGCCCGCCAGGCGAATAGTCCCCAACCGGGATGCAGTAACATCGTTACGCCGGCCAGGCGAGTATTAGTTACCTGCCCACAGGTTGCTGGCTGACGCGATAGCCAGCGGTCAGGCAAGGACAACGCAAGACGCACGCAGGCCTCGTGAAGCAAATACACAGAGGGCAAGCGCTTTGCGAGAAACAGACAGACAGCTTGGGGTACTCGGACCAGACAGGACGTATAGAGAGAGAGAGAGAAAGGCTTGTGTAGTTCTGTGCCCGAAAGTCGAGTGCTTGTACATCTTGTGAGATAGACTGTAAGCTGTGGGTTGTCTGTAAGTGTATTGATGTATCATATATGTAGTGTAATGATTATCACATGCCAAACTAGATCGTATTGCATGTGATCGGTAAATAAATCCATTGAACTTCGTGTCGTTGTGTCTCAAGTCCAATCATGTTGTACTTGTACTTGTCTCACATGTGTTAGGGATAACGAGCCAAGTTTAAGACTCTGACATGTGTGAACGTGGGGGCTCGTCCGGCTTTAAATGAACGTGGGTAGCTCGTCCTCATTGAACGTGGGTAGCTCGTCCTCATTGAACGTGGTGGCATCGTCCGACCTTAATTTATTTAAGATTGAACCTAGATTTGTGAACGTGACTTTTGTCCAGCTTTAATGTGCATTTAAATGTAAACTTGAAGGCTCATCCTCATATAGTATTATATTAAATTGTTTGAATATGGAGGCTAGATGTGAACGTAAAGTACATACATTTGTTTGATCGTATAAACGTGTAAAACATCAGTGATTGTGTAACTTGTCGCCATTTTGACCTTGTCGACATTGTGAAACCTAGAGAACGCGCTTGGTCGACACCGCAGTTGGAAGCCCTTGCTCTAGTGGAGGGTATAACTAAATTTTCCAGATTCCTCCTGGGACGTCATTTCATTGTTGAGTCCGACAATAGTCCGTTGAAATTTATTACTTCAGGAATGCCTACCAACCAAATGATAGCGCGCTGGTCTCTTAAACTCCAAGATTACAGCTTCGAAGTTCGACATATTGCAGGCAGAACCAACACGATTGCCGATCTGTTGTCCCGTTGTCCGACCGACCCAGTAAGCACTAATGTCTGAGTGCATTGTGTTAAATACACTCAGACCAACACAGCCATCAGTGAAGATTTTTTCCCCACAAAAAGCTGTGTATGTCTACTATGTGATGTGATAGGGTTTATTCCCATTATATATAGTTTTCTTATTTTATTATTACTGTAGTAAGTGTCTTGAATAATTGTGTAGTATGGGGTAGAAAGCGAACAATATTAATTGTATATATATTACAAAACAAGAACAGTGCCACATGCGCTTGAAACTTACCACAAGCGAACTATCCAATTTATCAGTGGTATCTGCGAGTGGAACATATCCAGTGATATTTTAATCCGTGTATGAAAGAGTGAACTGAACTTTGACATTTACACCACTACAGTCAATCGAAATCCAGAAGTTTTTCCAGCGAAACATCCAACACATGAACTATCAGAACAGTTACATTCCGAATTTCTACATCAGACCGGAACAAGTGTGTGATAGAAATTTTTCAACATCAGCTGTTCGTGTGTACTTCCGGATAATTTATAAATTTAGTCCAAAATTAGCAGACGACAAACAAAACCTTAAAAAGGTATGACGCTTCTAAAATATTTAGGAATCATCAATGTCGAATACACGAAGTGTGTATTAATATTTTTTCAACTAGTGTAATCTTAGAATCATATCTTGATTTAACTTATTCATACTATCGACATTTTTTCGCTAGTATGGGAAAGCATCAAGCTATGACGCTGAGAAATAGAAGAATAATTGTAAATTATTAAATTTAAGATTGTTTAAAATTATGTCCCTTTCATTTAAATTGTTATTACATTATTACACCAAGGGCGATAAATTGAAATGTATTCGAATATGTGTTGTATATAAATAGCCATGGTGTTGCCAGATTGTTAACACGGCCAAGAAGTCATCAACTGGGCATGGTATAGGGTTACCGACGTTGTAGACCGACGGAAGAGCTCATGGCCAAATGAGGTCGGAACTCGAACGTTGAATACGGCTTAGAAAAAGTCGTATTACGGTCTTACCAGATGTTCTTTGTTACAAAGAGCATATTATTACTTTTTTTTTTTTTAGAGGTTGCGAGGTAGTTGCTTTGGAAAGCGAGTGCTACCGATCTGACTGGGTCAATATTGCAACTCAGGTAATCATCCATCGAGAGGATGTAACTTGGCAAGTGGTAAAAATTGAACACCACATGTCTTAAAATACAACTTGCATTTCTTATGTATTTCTATGCCATTATATGTATTATTATGTATTTCTATACCGATGTATATAACAACAGAGGGATCGATTCTGACATGGTTAAAATATTAACCCGCTTTGTATATAGAGTATACATGAAAGATGACATCTTTCATGGAGAAGCCCCGGGGGAGCGTGTCAGAATCTGGAATGTCTCCAACCGAGATGCAGGAACATCGTTACGCCCGCCAGGCGAATAGTCCCCAACTGGGATGCAGTAACATCGTTACGCCCGCCAGGCGAGTATTAGTTACCTACCCACAGGTTGCTGGCTGACGCGATAGCCAGCGGTCAGGCAAGGACAACGCAAGACGCACGCAGGCCTCGTGAAGCAAATACACAGAGGGCAAGCGCTTTGCGAGAAACAGACAGACAGCTTGGGGTACTCGGACCAGACAGGACGTATAGAGAGAGAGAAAGGCTTGTGTAGTTCTGTGCCCGAAAGTCGAGTGCTTGTACATCTTGTGAGATAGACTGTAAGCTGTGGGTTGTCTGTAAGTGTATTGATGTATCATATATGTAGTGTAATGATTATCACATGCCAAACTAGATCGTATTGCATGTGATCGGTAAATAAATCCATTGAACTTCGTGTCGTTGTGTCTCAAGTCCAATCATGTTGTACTTGTACTTGTCTCACATGTGTTAGGGATAACGAGCCAAGTTTAAGACTCTGACACCAACCATATCGCTGAAGCGAGTGGGGGTGTCAGAGATTTAACGCAGCACAGATCAACCGGGAGAGTCCATTACGGTGACAGGCGTAGTCACTAAGTCACAAACAGCGCGTTGGTGCGCGGCACAAAAGTCTGTGCGGCGAGACGGGCTGGATATCTGCTGTCGGTGATAAAGACAGGATTGAAAATTCAAATATACTGACAGGTGTGTGTGTTTGACAGGACAGGATTGAAGACAGCTAGCAATTTCGTCGCAACATCCTGTGCGTGGTGAGAATTTTGTGTGTGTGTGTGCTAAGGCAACGCACTGGGTGTGTCACGAGTCGACAGGTGAAGAATTCCACCACAGCTAACAAGGCCGGGTTGAGAGAGGGGCAGCGCTGTTTACGAGGACAGCTGGAAAAGGGGTATTAACGGTACCCCTACCACAGGTGCGGGGGCAGAAGTGGAAAGTGTTTGTGTATGGCGGAAAAGTTCCGGGCAGTTTACAGACAGATTAAGTGTGACTTTCCACGAAGTTAAAAAGAGCAGCCGTGTCGGGGCTGAGAAGGTTGTGTGAAAATATTTACGGAGGATTTTTCCACTGATTGTGATAAAGATGTACTGATGTACAGACGGAGGTACTGACCGAGGTTGACTGCGAAGGTCAAGGTCAGGGACAGTGGACATTTACTAAAAATTTTCCACAGGAGATCTGGATAAACAAGTTGTTTTGAAAGAAAGCCAGACTTGATGTTTCGCCTTTGTTCAAGCCCTTTGTTATCATTATTCTGTTATGAGCAAACAGTTTTAACGTCTTTGGTTGCAAAACGGATTTAAAGCGCTGGATAAGTTTACTGCCATTCGTTGGTTTAACCTTTTCGGCAACAGTGAAGCCATACCATCACTTCAAAGCAACAGCGACGACACAGTTAAACATTCATTGACTTTAAAGGTATTTTCGTCTCCCCAAAAACGCATCAGAACACTAATTCATTGTGGGAAGCTAACGTCGTAATCTTTTCAAAACAATAACTGACAGACATTTCTAGGCGATTTTCGGTGACTATTGAAAACAAAATAAGGACTTTTATGAGATTTCACCATCGCATTGTTGTCGTCTACTTTGGTTTTGTTTCTCTTGCTCTCATCGTCCTAAGTATTGTTGTTGTGCGTTACGTAATTATTTGTATGTGGTCCAGTGGTCGTAATAAGTAGGATATTTTGCATTGTTTCGCGACGTATGGGAGACAAAGCAAAGAGAAATTGTCTAGGTACACATTGTATGTTGTTGAGAGGCCGCTGACGAGTCAGTTTGTTTTGTGCGGTTGAGCATTGGGTCGTCTCGACTTTATACACGGTGTCCAAGTGTCTATCGTCAGATCTATGTACATTATTCATTTGATATTTGTTCTTTTTACTGTTTTCTTCTTTTCGTTATATTTACATATGATATTTGTTGTGGTCGGATATATGTTATTATTGTGATCTTTCGTCATGTCTGCTGTCTAGTGGTCTTTGTCAGTTTATATTTATATATTACGCGCACTGTGGATGTCCCTACACAAGCTTGTGGTTGTTACTGTGGTTTATTTCTTTGTGATCACCGTCTCCGTGTACTTCGCTTGTGAGTCTAGCGTTTATAGAAAACACTTAGTGTTATCATCCATTTGTTTGTATATGTATTTATATGTATGTTTAAAAATATTTCCAGAAATGTTATACAACTATTTGTTATAGATATATGAGCGGGAGTAAAGGTGATATTTTCCCTTCACTACCTAGTGCGTGAAGAGTGACTGCTACAGGGTGACATTATTAGCACTACGAATTTACGTACACAGGGAGTGGTAGTGTACTTATTGAAGGCACACAAAGACTAGTAGCAGAGTCTTTACATTTATAATTGACTGACAGACAGCAACGTGTTCACAAGTACAAGATGCCTACTTTAATGGAATATATTGAAGCAGGTGAACGAATAGGCCTGAAAGGTAAAGCGTTACAGGAGTATGCCGAAGCAAAAGAACAAAAACAGACGGAAAGAGAGGAGAGGCATAATGAACGCGAGGCAAAGCGTCTACAGGAAGAGACACAAGTAAAACTAGCTGAAATGGAAAACAAACGTCTACAGGAAGTAAAGTTAGCTGAAATAGAAAACAAGCGTCTACAGGAAGAGACACAAGTAAAACTAGCTGAAATGGAAAACAAACGTCTACAGGAAGTAAAGTTAGCTGAAATGGAAATTGAGAAAGAGAAGATCAAATGTCAGATGCAAACTGAAATCGAGTTAAGAAAACTAGAACTATCTTCGAAGGGTCAAAGTGAGGAAAGCAGAAGACCGTCGCAGTCGTCACAGAGACTAAAACTGCCATATTTTACAGACCGGGACCAACTTGAAAATTATTTGGCCAGGTTCGAGGCATCAGCCAAAGCGTTAGGTATTCCAGAGAAAGAGTATGCGATGCGACTTGGCGAGTTTCTTACGGGTAAGGCACTAGACACCATGTTCAATTTACCTGTAGAAGAAAAAACAACTACACTATCTTACGTCAACGTTTGCTGACAAAGTTCCAACTAACTGAACATGGATATAGAACAAAGTTTAGACAATTAGTGCCAGAGACAAATCAAGATTTCACAGACTTTGTTAACACTGTAAAGAATACATTTAACAAATGGATGGAGCTCGCAGAAGTAGGGAAAGATTTTAATAAATTAGTAGATCTAATGTTAAGAGACAAGGTAGTATCTGCATGCAATTCTAATTTAGTGGCGTTCTTTGAGGAACGGAAGCCAAAGGACATAGACACAATGTCACAATTAGGACAAAACTACATGACTGCACATCCTAACGTATTTATTGGTAGACAATTTAGTGAGGAAATAGTCTGTGCAGCGTACACTAAACAGGACCAGAATCCAGTCATCAGACCAAGGGCGAAAAGTGTGGATTCAGCACAGAAAGGTGAGCAGCAAGAACTTCAGATAATGGTTTCCGAGGAAACAATGTTGGTAGAGTAGGACGGTACCCATATAGAAGAGGGAATTTCCAGAGACGTCCAAATTATGCCGGATGTTGGAATTGTGGGAGCTGGAGACACAAGGCAGCACAGTGTGATGCACAACCATCAGATGGACCAACGAACAACACTAAAAGGGAGATTACTTGTTTCAAATGTGGAAAGAAGGGGCATGTCAGCCATCAATGTAGGATGAGAGAAACAGAGCACTCAAATGCAGCGCAAGTAATTGAGACGCTGAACAATGAAGATTTTTGAAAAGACAGTCAGCCAGTCCTAATATGTGGTCATACAGTGAAAGCTGGATCAGCAGTGCATGAAGGAGGCAGTTTGAAGCTGCATCAGGGATTTGTCAATGATAGACCAGCGTTAACAATTAGGGATTCCGGATGTACGTCTATCGGAGTGAGGAGAAGTTTAATAGATCCCTCGGATTATACAGGGAAAAAGATTAGATGCATAACATTCAATGGCACAGTAGAGTTCTACCCATTAGCCATAATAACAGTAAAAACACCATATATCACTGGAAGAGTGACAGCGTGTGTTTTGGACTCACCAGTGGCTGATTTGATCATAGGAAATGTTATAGGAGTTAAAGATTGTACAGAAGAGGAAGTAGTTTATTGGGACCAAAAATATAGTGTAAGCAGTAATGAGGTAGTTACCACAAGAGAACCTAAATTAGAGAGTATAGCTGAGGTAGAAGAGGCACTTGAAGTAGACACAGGAACTCAGGACAAGGATAGTACAGCTGAGCAGATGAGAATGGATCCCAAATATAGTGCTAGTGGCTCCCAGAGACAAGATACTACTCTGAACAAATGTTCCCAAGGGTGTAGGAGAGTAGAACATAGGCAGTCAAAGAAAGGTAGATGGTGCTTCGAGAGGAAGAACAATGTTCTCACTCGTAGGTTTTAAGATAGCAGAACTGCACGTGGGCAAGGAGCAGTACCTTTAGCACATAGAGACCGGTATACTAGAACAGCTCAGGATAGTGCATGTGCAGGGCACATAGGCATACGGCGTATGCAGCAGAAAGCAAGGTGCCAGATATATGGGCCAAGATTGAATAAAGAGGTCAGACTAAACAGAGACTCAAGTGTAACGGTGCAATATGCAGATAGGAAAGTTGAGTCAGGTCAAAAGAGTGTTCGCGACATTACTGACCCAGGGCTAGGGATAGTAAACAGATGTAATTGTAGAGGTACCGTGAGTCTTGGGTACGGGAAAGGGAGACACAGCATCGACAGGAATCAGAGGAGGGTTAATGCAAGAACAGAACCACCTGATATAGGGTCGGTACACAAATAGTATTGTGTGGTCGTGAAGTAGTAAGAGACCTGTGGGTACATAAGTATAATGCTTTCCTATGATGTATTATTATTATGTGATGTATTAGTTCATGCATTGATACACAAGATAGAAAGATGGTTGTATTTATGTGTGACGAATATAGGAGTGTACTATGAGCATTTGATGTATTATTTAGGGTGGTAGCTGGAGTAAGGTGCAGCCATACTTAGGGCTACCCAGGCAATATGTCTGTTTAGTAAGTTTTAGTCTCCCAATATTTTAAAACGAAGTTTTCTTTTAAGACGGGGGTGATGACATAAGCCTGGGTCATTGACAATGAGGTGAGTGACCGGGCATGAGAAAGAATGGAGGTGAGAGTGGGAGACAGTAAAGTGACTGACCTGGCTATGAGAAAACAGCCAGTCCTGAGAAATAAAATAGTGAGGGTAAAGGAAAAAACCCCTAGTGTGGATGGGGCGAGAGATAGGGTATTTGTGTGTGAAGTCAAGGGACTTCGGGGAGTTGATGTGTAGATGCCGAACTGGTCGGTAGTCTAAGGAGAAGCGGAGTTAGAGATCTCCGTGTTGTGTTGTTCTCCCAGTTGTGAAGACAGGCCTGAACCAGAGTGGGTTCTATAGTGAGTGAGGGCCTGAACCCAGAGTGGGTGATATAGTTAGGGGAAACTAAGACCCAGTGTGTGGGTGTATTGTGTGAGGTCCAGCGGTGGATAGGAGCTGGATTACCTGTCTTGTGGATTTGATATGAAGCAGGCTTGAGAAGGCATTGATGTGTGCTGGTTAAATTGTGAGGAGGATATTTATAGTCTATGGATTACATTGTTTCTGGATATATACATATGTTCCGTGAGTCTATGTTATTTCTGTAATAAAGGATTATGTGCGCCAACTGAATCTTGTTTCATGACTGGTGAAGGTGCACTTCTGGGGTGAGTTGGATTAAGAGACAGTTAGATATCTCAATTGACACACCATGAACATCGTTACCTAGACAACGACCATCACACGAAAACTTATCATCCAGAACGTTGAACTTATCATGAGAACGACGTGTGACAATGTCTGTTTATCTATGAACTGTCTTAGTGGCCTCAAAGATACACCTAATCACATATTCATGAGAGTGATGGTTTCTAGCAACAAAATCCAAAATAAATTGTGCGATGGACCATTTAAAACTGATAGGAAAAGGAATTAAAGTCCAGTTTCTAGCATCTTGAAGCCACATTGTTTCCAAGCGCCCCCCCCCCCCTTTCCCCTCATATCCATTTTACAGGACATTGCAGCCAACACCAGCATTTTTCAGCTGCTGTTGATGTCTTGGCTGTACGTTCAGTAGTTTGCCATTGCTTTCTGAACGACCATCCCACATACCTCTATAAGTAACCCCACCCCCCTCATATCCTTTTTACAGGACATTGCAGTCAACACCAGCATTTTTCAGCTGCTGTTGATGTCTTGGCTGTACGTTCAGTAGTTTGCCATTGCCTTCTGAACGAACAGCCCACATACCTCTATAAGTAACCAGCGCGACGAGATCCGCTGATCGAATCTCGCGCATCTGTGTTTCGTACGTGGGTATACGGGATTACGAACAACCTTCTTAACACCTTCGCCAGGGTGACGGGTTTTCTCCAAGTAAGCGCAGTAAAATGCAAAGCACCTCGGTATGGCAGTGGCTAGTAACTCCTGCCGTATCTGTTCGTCATTTGTACGAATCTCCAATGAGGCGGATCGATTTTTTTTGTTTAATAGACCTATGCTCCCAAGTTGCCGGCTCCCTGGCCGAGGGGTTAGCAGCTTTCTCCGTAATCCCGAATACTCTCGTGGTTGACGTGAGTGCACGAGAATTGGAAGCGATTCGAGTCGCGCCAGTGACTTATGAGAGTATGGAGCCGGTCGCTCAGAATGTCGTGGCGTGCTGATGAGAGCAATCTAGCCCAGGAATCAACATACAGCTGAAAGATGCTGATGTTGACAGCAATATCCTGAAACAGGATGGAAACGCGGGGAAAAAAATGCTCCCAAGTTGATCCAGCCTACAATGGATACCAGCAAAGTAAAGGCAGCAGACCTGAGACTGACCACGTCAAACATCGCATGCCGGTTGGTGCATACAATGATGGTGCTAGACTCATGTACACATCACGCCTCAATGCGTGCAAAAGGGTTCTTTGCTGTTTACTTTTAAAGTGATGTTCTTCCTAGGACAGTGGTTCTCAACCGGTGGGGAATTCCCCCCCCCCCCCCCAGGAGGGAATTTTAGTGTTTCCAGGGGGGGGGGGGATGAAGACCATTTCAAGATCGCGTTAATACAAGAACCGATTACTTCATATTGTTTCTCCCTTCACACTTTACAGTTATGTACGTCTCATCCTTCTAAAATTCATTTTATAAAGTAAGTAGACCCAAAAATCACGTTTTATGTGGATGTCTAGACTTCTTTTAGTATATGCTATTAAATTTACCTTCCATTATTTCGTATACTGTGTAAGGCTGAGGTGATTTTTAGGTAGGAAATAAGAGGGGGGGGGGTGACGTTATGAAAATATGGTGAAGGGGGGAACGGGCCAAATTTTTGATAGGAAGGGAGGGGGGAATGACGTTCTGAAAATATGGTGAAGGGGGGAACGGGCCAAAAAAGGTTGAGAACCACTGTCCTAGGATATGACTGGAAGACAAACAGCACACGCATGTAGTGGTTGTAACGGTCTCACAAAGTTTGATAAGAAAGGTGAAGAAACGCATGTTGTAACCGACTCACAAGGTATGATGAGAAAGGTGAAGACTCGCATGTCGTGGTTGTAACGCATTCACAAGGTATGATGAGAAAGGTGAAGACACGCATGTTATAACCGATTCACAAGGTATGATGAGAAAGGTGAAGACACGCATGTTGTAACCGACTCACAAGGTATGATGAGAAAGGTGAAGACACGCATGTTGTAACGTACTCATAAAGTATGATGAGAAATGTGAAGACACGCATGTTGTAACGTACTCATAAAGTATGATAAGAAAGGTGAAGACATGCATGTTGTAACCGACTCACAAAGTATGATGAGAAAGGTGAAGACAGAGTTCGTGCTCTGTGCCATGCTTTCGTCAGGCCACTCTGCGGAACGAGACCAAGCCATATGGAATACAATCCAATGCAAGGAAGTCGATCCTCTACCATAAAACACACATTAAGTTCCCCCCTCCCCCCCCACTCCACCCAAACAAGTTAAGTTGTGTTAAGCTAAGAAGCGACATCCCTGCACTCAGGACATTCCCACACGCGCTGCGTCCCCTCGTTCAACAGCCAGCGAAGAGTCGCGCTGCTAATGGTTCCAACTGCCATCTGATTCAAAGTTCTTATGGACTTCCCTCGCAGTTTTGAGATTCGTCCAGAACCCCTGCCTATTCCCCGCCATTTCATTCTCACCACATACAGGTCCCCAGTTTGTTCCACCGCTTTCACCACCTGGTCCCACAGGCGCCCGATCATCTCTCGCTTGTCCATAGGTAATCTACTACCGAGAGATGCATTCCCTGCCAACCTATCAGCCTGTTCATTCCCCCGCACTCCTGCTTGATCGGGGCAGAAAATCCATACAATTCTCATAATCTGTGATCTATGAAGCGAGGACAGCCATTCGACACGAAACATTCCTTTCTCCATCTTACTAAGGCTAAAAGAGAAATATCTTTCTAGCTATATTATATTTCATGTCATCTACTACCCAGCCGTGTTGCCTATTCCATTTCAAACATAGTTCTAAGATTTTATGTTCAGTTTTGGAGATGTCCCTAACCAAAAGGAGGTAAGTTGGCGATCCACTCCTAGTTCCTTTCCCTGCATAGGGTCATCCTTCTTCTAGAAGATTCTCCTTGCATCTTGGTTGGTTGGGTTATTCTTGTATCCGTATCTTTAAATTCCTTTATGGTTGGTTGGGCTGTATAGCCGAAGTTTTCTACCGGATGGGGTAGCGAGTCTCCCGCCAGCCCTTCTTAATTGCCTTTTACGTCATGATTGGTAACTTACAGTGTTCTTTGCCTCTCCTTAAAGGCTGTTGTAACACATAGCAATGGCAACGTGATGCTGATATAAAATATTGCCAGGGAAACGTAGGGTCTTGACATCATATACTGCCATTCTAGTAGGGAGTGTCAGGACTTTATATATTCTAAGCATAGCTGAGGGGGCTAGTTTCCTTCCCCATTGCTTTTCCTTCCCAGGAGGTTTTGCACATCCCGTTGATTTCCGGCCTTGGAGAGGGGAAGGTGATCGCTGCAGCAGTCACTGTGGAGTCTGTGCTTTGATACTGTGCCCCAAGGAAATCTATATTCCAACTGCCAACAGATATTAGTATGAAATGTCAGGACTTATGATATTCTATGCATAGCTGTGGTGTCCAGTTCCCTTCTTCATCGCGTTCCTTGGTGAGGAGAAGGTGAGCGCTGGAAAAGTAACTGTGGATATGGTGCCTTGATACTGTGCCGGCGAAAACTCTACATCAAATTAATTTAGATAGGACTAGAATGTTGATTTCTTGTCCTTGACTTTGGGATGTAAATAACAAGTACCTCTGACGTCGGAGTGTATTCGCCTGATGGAGAGGTACATTTGTAATAGGGAAAACTAATCCACACGCAAAAATCAGTCCAGTGCTGCAGTAGCACATGTATCGACTACGCTTGAGTTCAAAGAGAACGTAAAAAAGCCTTTATGAGAGCCAAAGTTATCTAACCTCCAATGCATCGAACTTATGAGTTAAAATTCAGAGTAGTCCTGAGACTTCACAATCTACCAAACAAGCAACAATCAGAAACTGGAAATCAATACAGATACAACAACACAACAAAACACAGAGACTGTGACCTACTTACTCAAACATGGGCATTGGTTAAGCTTGTAGTAACCGGAAATGACACAGACCTTCGCGTGCTATCATCAACAAGTGTCTGTTTTTCAAGGACAAACAGCTTAATCACGTACGAAAAATGTCTAGTATATCTCTCTTGTGCCCAAGTATCGTATTTCTAAAATAAAAAGCTACAAACAAGCGTCTCTATGCTGGAAAACCGGTCATTTAAAACAGGTTTCCGAAAATCCTGATGAATTCCGGTAAGACGAAATGAAGTAAATATTGGCTATCTTAAACCCCTGAGGCTATTTAAATAGTAGAGATGTACATTCACAGGAATTAATTGACACTCATAAAAGATGAAAATATTAAAGAACAAACTAGTCAATATTACATTTGGAAGCTTTAGTGGCCACATCGGATTTGAACCTTGCACCTTTAAATGACGAGACGCCGCGCTGTAGAAACAAATGTACTTTGAGGTACTGTCAGCTGGTACTGGCACATTGACAGATGATAGTTATTGTGCTTAAAATAAAAGTCACAATACCTACCCACAGCACAATGCCTGGGCTGAATTGTAGAGACCATGTTTTGCCCATTCAGCATGATCTCTCCCTCGGCCTGCCTACTTTACTCCAGAGGAAAGGTAACACTAATACGTCTGGCACAAGGCAAACTGCAGAAGCTGCCGGATCAGCAAAGCAAAGGTCT